>JAVTVJ010010709.1:0-738282 GCA_034509425.1 Eopsaltria australis
GGCCTGAAAAGTAGGAACTTAATGTCCATTTTCCTGGGATGTTGTTCCAGCTTGAACCACAACAGCATTGGGAATGATGGCTGCTCCAGACTCGCAGAAGCCTTGAGGAATATGCACAGCATGGAGGAAATCAAGTAAGTTTCTCCTTTCTTGCAGAGAGGTGACCACTAGTGCCAACATCTGGAGAGAACCAGATGTGCTTATACACAGTATTGTCACAAAAGCAGGGAGGCTGCAAAATGCTCCTGTATGAGGTACCTTGGACTGGAGGAAATCAGAACTTGATGTTCAGAAGAGGAAACTTGGGTCATACCCTACTCTGCTGCAGTCATGTAGAAAATGGATTAAACAGGATTTAAATCTTCCCTGGGATCCAGAATAGGGCTACAGACTCCCTTCTGTCCTGGGGGAGCCTCAGACCGAGCATTTGCCTGGTCTGAAAAGATCCAAATCTGGAGCCAACCCCAGGCTTGCTCTGCTTTCTCCCTCTCTCTCTTGTCAGCTGCTGTCCATTCTCCACTGTAGCAATTTGGAAAATAATAACAACCTGTCTGAAGTAATTTCCCACCTGTCAACAGGATTCAGTGATTTTAATTGTTCTTAAATTCCTCATTAACACCTATTAATTTTTTGTGAGGTAGTTGAGATAAACAGCTCTTTGATTCTGCTGGCAAGGCCTGAGGTGTCATCCAGCAAATGGGACACATTAAATAAGATCTTGTATTTGCCTGGCATTTTCCTTTACAACACAGACTTCATTCTCTTCTTTAAAGTTTAAGCCACAACAAGATTGGAGATCCAGGCCTGATAGATCTTGCTGCTGTCCTGCTGGAAATGCAAAACCTGAAGAAAATCGAGTGAGTCCCTTGGTTTTGGTTCAGCTCTTTTGGTCATGGCTGTGGTTGCTGGAGAAGCCTGGGTGGGAATCCCTGTGCAAGGCTTTCTGAGACATGGATTCAAACTGTTCCTTCTCCCAGGGAACAGAAATTAGAGCATCCAGGGTCTTTGTTAGGCTCAGCTCTTGGGGTAAGCCTTGCAACTTTGAAACTAAAAACCTGGAAATGACTTGGAGCAAGAAAAGGAAATTCCCAGCTCTGTCTGCAAGGGGGAAAACTGCTCCTTCCCCACAGTACCTACAGGGCCAGGAGTCACTCAGCTCTTGACAAAAGAACCTAAAAATCCCCTGACCATTCCCAGAGACCCAAGTCTCCCATCACAGCAGGCAAACAGTGAAGTATCTTAAGCTGGTACATTCTGGTTCTCATTTAGTCACTGAGAGTCCCATGCTTATTTTAGCCTTTCAGGGAACTGTCCTAGTCCTGCTGGAGGGGAAAAGCTGATGGAAGCTCTTGCCCACTGCAAGCACATCAGGGAGTTACTGTAAGTGTGTCATTTTGAATGTCCTTTTGGGAACCTGGGCAAAAATCAAGGCATGGAAATCTGATATGGCTCCAATAAAGCCAAGATCAGTTTTACCACTGACTCTTGTGAGAGCAGGGTAAAAACTCTCTGCTACACACCACAGAACTGTGTGGTGCTGGGTGTGGAAGGTTTAGGGATTGGTTGCTGGATTGTCTTGAAGATTTCCAAGAACTGTGCAGTCTGCATTAGTGGACTAATGGATTGCAGAGCTGAATCTGCAGGTTTATAGGCAGTGTCTCAAGCACAGGGGCTGGTCAGTGCCTGTGCTGCCCAAGAAGTCTCCACTAATCTGTGTGGCTGCAAAAATAGAGGGAAGTGGACAGATAAAGGCTTTACACAGTCAGATCTAGTGATGTTCTGTTCCAGACCAGTTTAAAGAAAGTATGTGCCCTGCCACATTAAATAAATAAAATTAAAAAATAACAAATAAGAAAAAGTTACTGTTAAACTGCTGGAACTGTTCAAGTACCCTTCAGATTTCGGTGTGTGTACTAAGGGCTCAGATGAAAAAGTGCAATTTCAGTTCAATTCCAGCTCAGGTAACTCAGTCAGGAAGGGGGGAGGCAAATGTGCTTCCGAGAAATGCAGCTCAGTTTTACTTCTCTGTTTAACTTCTGCTGCAGGATTTCAAAACATCATTCACTGTTTCTTCCTCCCACCCTCAGAGTCCTTTGAATCAGGGACATTGGGTCCTTTCAGCACAGTCCCAGGCACGTGTGGGTGAGGAATGTGGGTCACACATCCCTGTGGGTGACACACAGGTGAGGAATGAGGCTCTGCACTTCACTGCCAGTGACTTTGCATTTCTGCTTCTTCCAGACTGTCAAGGAATGGTTTTGGAGACAGGACAGCAGTGACACTTGCTCTCTGTCTGCCTCACATGACCAACCTGAAGGTCCTGCAGTAAGTGTCAGCCTCTGCCCCAGGAAGGCTGGGTATCCTGGGGAATATGGGGATTGTTGGAAGAAGGAATGGGAAAAGGCACAGGCACTGGTGTCATGTTTAGGGAGTGATTTCAGTGTGCCAGGATTGAGAAACCCTCCACAATTCCTCTGCTGTAAGAGTCACACAAACTCTTCTTGCTTAATCTCTTGCAGCATTAGCTTTAGAGATGAACCAGGTAGTGAGTATACAGTAAAATAAGCCTTAAAATTGGTTTTGAATATGCTGGTTTCTGATGCCTCTGGTGGAATGTAACCATAAAGATGAGCATCTTTTATAACCCTCACTTTTTTGTGCAGGCACCTCTGAGTCATTTATTTTCCCTGAACTCAGTGATATTGTATTTTTAAAACTTTTGTGGGTGTCTCTCCGGGACTCCAACATTTATGATTTTCACAGTGCCATCAATGAGATATTAATCTCTACTGCATCAAAAGAGCCTCCATCCTCTCTCCCTGCCAATATTTGCACCCACATGACAGAGTACTTCATCTTGCTGAGGTCGAGTCTATTTTTCCAAATTAGCTTTTAGGCAGGCTTTCCATTTTTAGTTCTTTGAGTGGCAGCACAGATTTGTATCAAAAAAAGCAACCACAGAGGCAAGGCCTGAGGTGCTCAGTCTGGGACATGCTGTTCCTATTTCCAATAGAAAAACAAAAAACCAGCAAGGGAGGTTTAAAACACTCAACCCACATATTCTCTGCAACTGTCCAAAATGATTAGTAACCACATCACCTGTCTTCCTACTTCCTCTCAAAATGACACTGAGTGTTTTCACTTTAGAGACTCAAATCCACCTGAATTTTTTTTAAAGTTTACACTACACTTTGCAAACCACAGGTACACAGAACTCTCCTCAGCTCCCACATGGGATTTAGAAGTTAAAATGAATTTAACAAAGCCTAGAAAAGATTAAATTAAATTTAAATCATACCCCAAGGACCCAGAAAATACCAGGACCTGTGCATCTTGCTGTTTACAGGCAGAAGAGAAGAGAGCATCTCTTTACCAAATTACAGCCAAAAGCTTTGAATCTCCAAGTCATTTCCACCAGGACCTCACATGAAGCCCCAACCTGAGCTTTGAAGGGCCAGAATACACCCAGAAAAATCAATGGATTTCCCTTCCCATCACCAAATTACAGTGAGAAAAGCCACTGGAAATTAATGGGATCTTGCAGGCATACAGTTACAAAAGTCAACCTGCACACCCCACAAGGGAAAACAAAAGTTACAGCCAGTCACATTCTATTTGAATCTGAAAGGTCATATTTTTAAGTGCTGAAATTTCTATTAGAAAGAAAACCTGGATAACAAATACAGCTAGGGTCTTTTTTTTTTTTTTTTGAGACACAGGTACTAATTTCTATCACCTCAGCAGGGCTTTGTAAGCCTTTCTGAAAAGTCATTAATCTGACAACTCCTTTCCCACAGCAGTGACCAGGAGACACCTGTGTTTGTTTTGTTTCCAACACTGAGTTAAGCTGAGCACAAGCACAGAGTGCTGGCAGAGCCAGAGAGACTGGTTACCTTTTAATCCCAGCTTTTCACAATTTTGCATGGATAAAACCTGCTGTACTCCTCTTCCTGGTTCAGGAGACTGTAATTAATCATCCTTGTGTGACACTTTGATTCAACACCACTGCCAGCAGCCTGACCCTGCAATGGGCCAGTCTGGGGCTGCTTGATGCTGAAGCTTTATTTACTGATGCCAATTTTAGCCCAAGGAGCACAATACCACTTTCTCTCTCTATCATACGGAGGCCATTCACACAGCACTGGTTTCTATCCTCCTCCTGAACACTTGTGCCTGCCAGGAAATATTAAGGGAAATACCTTCATAAGCATCAGCAGTTCTGTGGGATAACTGGGTAGTTTAGTTACCTCCTCAGCCAGAGAGTTCAAACCATGACATTTTGTCACATGTTGATCAGCCTCCCCAAGAGCCATGATTTTTACATCAGCAGCACCACTATAAATAAGGCCCCTCTGTGCCCAGCAGCAGCCAAGAGAGGCAGACAGCTTTTGCACTGTCCAGTTTAAACAGAATAAACATTATACACAGAAATAAGACTGGGAGGGGGGAGACCAACACACAAACTGTGCTGACAATACACCCTATTGTCTGCCCATTCAGCTGGAAAATAAAAATTCCTTTGAGGGACAACTATGCCTTCTCCTTTGTTTGAAAAATATTTAACACATTGCAGAAACTCCAAGATCCGACTCAGTAGCAATGAGTAAGGCCTAAAGCACTGCAAACTGAAGCTGAAATGAATTTAGGGATTTCAAGGGAGCAGTCATAACAGCAAGTTACTGTTCCTCAGGGATTACCCTTCACAACAGCTCTGTTATTATTTGAACTACAAGAAATATGTGGTGTAGCTGACAGTAAATCTTGTTTCAGGGGTAATATCAGTGCTGCTTCCCTTCAATTAGCCAATTCAACAGCAATAAACCAGCCCAGCTTTCCACCTGTGTAACTAGATTCAAAGAACAACTATTTAGGTCAAACTTTGCATGACCCAGAGGCATTACCCAGGATTTAGTCGATGAACAGCAGGGTTTGAATATCAGAGTGTCCCTGCATTAGTTTAGATGCCAGTAAGTGCTCAATTGACACACCCATGCTGTTTCATGGAAAAGGGAAAAGAAAATGTGGTAAAATGTACTTAAGTGAATAATGCAAGAAATTCTTTCTCAAGTACGTGATTTATGCTCTGGAATGAAAGACAAATACTGAATTTGTTTTGGTTTTACTGTTTTTATTTTTAAAAGGTCACTTTGAAGTTGGTTACGTTGTTTCGTTTGATTGTTTTTTGTGTTTTAAGGTTTTTTTCATACTTTTGAGACCAATCTAAGCTTAGAAAAGTTTAAGAAAAACAGGATGAGGGGGTTTCAGGGGATTTCTTATTGTTTTGTTCAGGAGGAATCTCATTAATGAGTGTCACTGCCAGCCCCAGGCCCTTCCCACCCTCTGGTCCCTTGTGTGCAGGGTGACTGGAGGACAAGTGAGAACTTTGATGCCAAGTCAAGTTCTGCTCACCCCAAAGGTTTCATGGTACCCAACACCTTTAGTAAGTCCTGGTATCCTTCACAATGGGACTCCTTAAAATAAGGTTCACTTATGATTCAATAGAAGGCCAAGCACCATCATGGCAGACAACTTTTCTTCCAAGTGATGTTTCTTCCTTAAATCAGCACCACAAACGACTAAAGTGAATCCTTAATCTAAGGAAAGGCCCTTAGTTTAGCACTTCCCATGGGGAGTGACACAGAGGGGACAGAAAAGGAAAGATCCACTCAGTAACCCCTCTCAAAGGACAAGCAGAGACACATCTGAATATACTAAAGAGAGTGAAAAACTAAAGAACTGCTGAAAACATTTTTAATAAAAAGTGAGGGGAAAAAAATGAGCAGACTCACTCTAGTGCAGGTCTCAAAACTCTAACTTTTAATGCTTCCAATATTCGATTTAACTCCACAAATGGCTCTTTTTGACTTTGATCTATTGATAGACCAGATTCCTGGAAAGAAAAGAAAAAAAAAAAAAAAAAGGCCTTTTTAGTAAAAGTATGAAAAACAATGGGTCTTCTGACAGTTTAAATGTTCACCTGAAACATTCAAATAAGGAAGCTAACACACAGGTTCACTTTCCACAGTGGATAACCTTCAACATCCACACTTGTTGTTACCTGGCAAAGCTCCTCGGCCACATCCAGCATTCCCTGCCGGAAGAAGTGCTCCACCATCACCTCATTGAGGATTCTCTGGCTGTCAGCCTGCCAGCACCCATCTATCCCCACGCTGCTGATGTCCGAGTCAAAGTTCTGAAACACACAAATTAACAGTTAATAGGCTGGAACAAATCACTCCACATCATTTTTCTTTAATTATGCAGGACACCTGTGTCTCCACCCTGATGCCTTCTGCCTATTACTCAGTTGGCCCTCAATTAACTCCAAAGTGAAATAAATGTATGTCAGCTTCCTTCATTACCTCCTGTGTAGGAAGAAGAAATCTTTTAGCTTGCTCGTTTCAAGTCTGAATATTATTCACGACAAGGAATTACACGGACAAATTACAAGTCTAGTTAGAAAGTTAGAAATCTAGTTAACTAATGAAGGGGTTTCCAGCCCATGATGCATTTCTGAAGGAAGTATCTGCAGAAAAGGCTTTTTCCATATGTGAAAACTGAAAATGTATAGAGAACAGAGACCAAAATCACCTACACTAGAATCAAGACAGAGTCATTATATCATCTCTGTCACTACAGCACACCAAATTGCAAGTAAGAGCTTTAACTCGAGGATTTTTTACGTATCTGGGAGGTAAGCAATGCTGAAAAAGCAAAAATGTCACTTCTCCCCACACCCAAACAATGAAATTCAAATCTCTGATGACCCAAACATCCCAACAACAGGATGAGCTTTGAAGATCCAAGAGATCTTTTTTAGCTCTAACCCAGATGATCCCAGTGCCATGTATTTTTAGGCCAGTGGCCTACGGACATATTCCAGGAATAACTAAAGATATTGTCACGCTGACTCCTCAGCAACACTTGGCATTGCTTGGCACCTTGCCTCTTGGCAGCAGGAGAGCAACATTTATTCTAATCCAAGATATAAACCAGGATTTTTAACTGCTGACATGTTTTATGGTCAGGGCAAGGTTAATTTTAATAAAGATCTTCACCCATTGTTTAAAACAAACCTCTTGAAATATAAAGAGTCTAGAAGTCAGTGCACTCCTTGCTGCCTGCTCTGATAACTACGGCTCTCTCCCAAGAAGGAGCTTCAGAAATGAGAAGTTCAGTGAAAACAGCAGTGCTTCAGCTGTGACTGTGTGAGGATCCACAGCCCTGCACAACACAGGAACACCAGCCTGACACAAACACAGGCTTCTGTCACAGCAGGCAGGGCAGATAACACCCAGCTGGTCCCAGCTATCTTTCTGTGCACAGCTCAGCTTCACACTGCACCTTCCTGTTACTCACCACCTACTAATTTCCTTCATCAGCACCTCCACGTCCCCTTTGATGCTGCTCTGTGTCATCATGAGAAAGGGGCAGCCTTCTCATCCTGCACACACAGCTCCAAAGCCACTGCTCCCTTCAGGGCTCTCAGCAAATCTTCAGTAAAACATTAACCTTACTCTACCAAACTGACTCTTCCTTCTTTCTGAGATGGTGGAGCATGGTGAGCATTTAAATTATTGCCATTGATTCACGTCTCACATTTAATAACATTTTCACTTGGGTGTCTTAACCTGTAAGCTCCTTATCATGCTTTTCACCTCTAAGCTGTATCTCAAAAAACTTAAGCATCTTGAAGACTAAATAATACTGTTCTTATTTATGCCAATCACTTGAATCCTTAAAGGTTCACCACCACTGTTGACTCTGGTCTGTGTCCAACCACCACCAGCAGGTAAAACAAATCCATCAACAGAGCACTAAAGGATACGAGAGGATTCAGAATGCACAAGCTTGCTTTTGTTACCCAACTTCCAGGGTGGAGATCGTCATTAATCTAAAAATAATTGTCTCTAAGTTATTCTTCATGCAATTGCAAGCCCTAGCAATGATACAACCCCCTAAGCAGAAACTGTATCCTTCTGGACAGTTACCAACCAGAAAAGCTGCATCTATGCCTCAAACATTATCACATCATTCTCACTGCTTGGGGGCAGAGATGGTGGAACTAATTAGCTCAAGTGCTCTCACAAAATGCTCATTTTGTTCTGAAGCAGCAAACCTACCGGCCTTGGGAATCTTTACAAAACCTCACCATCAGATCTTTTTAAGTCACACAAAAGAAGTTATTAAGTCCCATCATACAACCTGAGAACTTCAATCTTTCTCTGACCAACCTAGTCTTGACCATATTCTCATTTCAGCAATTTTTTTGTTTTGTTTTAAATGCTATCTGAGGTCTCTATTATATGTGGGATTCTACAGCTCAGCTGCCTCTGGGTCCCGAGGAGCTTCAGGAACTGACTGCACAGATTACAGTCAGTGACTGCCACATGTCAGAACAAATTATCACTTGCCTTTGGCTTATATATTTCACAACTGTCACGTGCAGGATCTGCTGGTGACTGCAACCCGAGGTTTTGTTTTGTAAATGGTAACAGTATGCTAACTGACAGCACGTGGGGTTTAATAAAATTTCAAAAGGTAAAAGAAATTCCGTAAGTTAAAAACTCCAGAAAGCTTAAAACCCGAAAAACACAAAATAACCTAAGTGTCAGTTAGTATTCCTGAGAAACACAGCATTGTTTTAAAGCTTAATTAGTAAGCCTAGGGCCAAAATGTAGGGTATTACATGCTAAATACACAGATGATATAATGTACAGCATATTACCAATAATTGCTAGAACGTGATGACTTCAAGATGCTCACAAACACAAGATGGACCTTTTTAACCAACATAACCCACCAGTCATTCATAATAACAGGGTATGAAGAAGGATGATGATTAATGACAGTTTTATTTCTAACTTACTCAGTTGAGATTACTTTGTGTGTTTCTTCCTTCTGAATTCTTACCCAAAATATAAATAAAACATTGGTTCACCGTCTCTATTCTGTTTACACATAAGCTAAAGCTCAGCTTGTAAAGACTGTATTTATGTAGCCCCATTCTTCACAATAACACAATTAAATGATGCTCAGTAAAGGTTTTCAGTGTGTTCACATACAAGTTTCTACATGAAACAAACAGTAACTTAGGCAAAAGTTTGCTTTCCCAAAACAAAGACTAGATTAAAATGTTGGCCTTAGATATAAAATTCAGGGGGAAAATGGAAGGAAATACCTTTCACCACACTTACTTTCCTAAATGAAGGAATTTAAGCACTACTCAGACAGATTGCTACTAGAGGGAAAACATTTACCAGCCATCAAACACACTTTGAGATGAATTCAAATCATTCCAGAAGAGTGATTGATTTACAGGGACGATGATGAATGAGCTACCTGGTAACAACTCACTGAACAGCGGTGACACGATGAGTTCTGGAAGCAGAGCAATTGCCAGTACAATACAGAAAAAACCGGATGCAAACATTTCCTTTCAGAGGAGAAAATGCTCTTTTGGAAGAAAGGGTAGCCTTTCATGGATCAGAAACATGCAATTCACATAGGACAACCATGAAAAAGGGTTTAGCTTATTAGATAAACTTTCCAAGCAGCATAAAAAGCTCTGGCATTTCAGACTTTAATGTATTTGATGCCAATTTGAACTTCATTTTGCTCCAAGGGTTTCTGTTCTCAGAGCGGACTCTGCAAGCTGACAAGTCCAAAGCCCATCCAAGTTCATAAGTAATGACTACAGTAACTTAAAAACTGACCAGACTAAAGTTTTTATGCAGGTATAACCCTGCCTCAATACAGGAAAAAAAAGAAATTTAACCTGAAATTGCCACTGGCAGATAACACACCAAGTTCTTTCACAATCCAAGCTTGCCAAATAGGAAGTCTATTGATTCTACATGCAACAACAGCTACCATTTGGCTGTGTCACATGAAATTGGTACCAGTATTAGGATGTTTCCCAATCTCAAACCAGGTCATTTATCTGTGCCTGAGCATGCACAGTTAGTAAGACCATGAGCAGTGTTTTGGAGATGTTAATCTGTCTGTAAAATAAGTGATAGAAACAAAACTCCAGTCTCATGAATGAAGGCAAGGGCTGTGCTTCCTTAAATTCTAATTACTGTTTTATTTTGGAAGCAGCGGTATTTTGACCAGAGTATGTTGAGAATCAATTCACTACATCAATTATACTTAATTACTTCTATTGGTTTAAGCTTAAGTATATTATGGAGAAGGGATGGGGGAGGGCAATTCCAGTTTGGGACTTGGGTGCCAACGAAGACTTTGCTGGCAGGTTTCAAGCACATTTTCCAGCAGCACAGGGAAATTGCATTAGGTACATATGGAAGATTTGCTTCAAATGTTACTGTTCAGGGAAATGCTGAATTTCACCTGGATTTAAACATTACACATATTCATCTGACAAAAAGGCCAAGATTTTGGGGTATATTTTAAAGTAGTCCCCTTAAGATACTACAGTTGGGGAAAACTGATCAAAAGAATTCTACCAAGGACACATTTAAGGAGACAATCCTAACATGTGCTCTGAACTGCACAGAACAACATCCTTTGTTACAAGCAGAACTGGGGACTTGTGCAGTTCCCACTGCTTTTGATTTTTTAGTGCAAACACCATAGACAAGAATTGAGATTGTAAATTCAGAGGAACAAGCACACTGCACACAACCAGATGAGCTCATTTTTTAAGACTTCACTGAAAAAGCCCTTCTGACACTCAAAAGGAACAGAGCAGATTAATGGGATCCTTTTTACTGTTTTACCAAGCCACATATTTGAAATTTTAAAAATGCTTTTATTTACATCTATTCTTTTTCCAAATAAAAACAGTAGATAAAACAGCAGGACAGAACACATGAAAAAGTATTCCCATGACAACTGAAACAGCAATTTGGAGATTAGACTCGAGCCTAAGCTTCATTAAGCTTGCAGGTGTTTTCTTTGGCTTATAAGAAACACCATCATCAATTTCCACTGAACACTTACACCCTCTTCATACAACCTGGGGTTGTTCTAACTCAGAGGATTTAAATGAAGAAGGTCTGGCTAAACCTGAAAGTGTATTTGTACAAAGCCCACTTGCTAAAGCAGAACTGGAAAGTTTAAAAACTTAGGACAAGATTGCATAGATTTATTTCAGGCTTCAAGCTGGTAATAAGGATGGAATTTTACTCTAGTTAATTGGTTTAGATACAGCAGCAAGGATTTGAGACAGATGCATCCTTAAGCTTTGAATAACACTGACGTGTGGATTAAAGCTATTAGTACAAAGTTTGAACTCTCCACAATGGTCAGTCAGATAGAAACAAAAAAAAATATATGTTTTGTGGACATTCTGCCCAATAATGCAGCATTATGTACTTTGTTTCTTTATCACATTATTGTTACATTATGCTTTAGCAGATTATCATTACTACCAAAGTTTAAATGAGATTCCCAAAGGATAAATCAGTGCTGTGTAATGCTGCAAATGTCTTTGTCCAGGTGAAAGACTCATTTATGAGTGCCTTCCCTAATGCAATTATGAGGTACACTTCAAGCCAAATGTTTAGAAATATTCAGAGTCATGTTCTGATGTGAAGCTATCACAAAATGTCCATAACAGCAAGTACCAGACTCCCTGCACACAGAACTACTTTTATACAAGAGAACAGAGAGGGAGAAAAGCATGGTCTGAAAGTATACATGTAGCAGCACTTCAGTATCATTTCAAAGAATTGTTGATATTTACCTACAAAAATATTCAGATTCTAGTTACTGCTGAACCTGGAATTCAGATGTCTCATATGTAAAACATCAAATATAAACTGCCCTGCCTTATTTATTATAGTATAGACACAGACTGTGAGATGCTGAATCTCCTCTATTGCTCATTAAGAGCACTGTTACAAAATTAAGCTCCCCAAACCAATAACATCACTGAAGGAGGTACAAAATGCCCTTCTTAAAGAATCTGCTGGTCTTCTAGAATCACAGAACATTTTTGGTTGGATGTTAAAGATATCTTGTCCCAACCCCTGCCATGGGCATGGTCTTCCCACTGGACCAGACTGCTCAAAGTCCCATCCAACCTGGCTTTGAACTCTTGCAGGGATGGGGCAGCCACTCAAAATGCAAAATGGCACTTTGGAGTTACCTGCTACTTACAATTAACTAGAAACATATATATACACATATATACAACCCAATGGTATTTCTTACTGCGACAGACATGGAAGAAAACATTTTGCTAAACTGATAAAACACGAAATATTTCTAAGTCCTGTAGTATGTACAGGGTATGTTCTGTAAGAAATGAGGAGATTTGAGCTGTCCCAGAAGGAATAGGCTGCCTGCAGTGAGTTCTGAAAGCAAGTACTGTGCCGCCCACTGGCTTGTCTTTGCTTCTGTAGCTGGCAGAAGATTCAGTTCAGATTAATTGTAGCAAAAATCCAAATTTTGGAGAGCAGAGCACACACCACACGTGTGCTATAATGTGATAATGCAGTCAAAGCACAAAAGAAATACCTTATCAATGGCTTTTCCAACTCGGGATACACTGCTGTGAATGTCTTTGTGATCCGAGGCCAGTTTTTGGACTGTGTCTTTTATTCTTTTACAACACTGTGTCATAACAAGTGAAATCGTCCCAGACAAGTCCCCATCTTGATCTAGACAAAAGAGAGGAAAATTACCAACTCTGTTACAAACAAATGGTAATATTAAATCTCTTCATATGCAACAACATGGAAAGACAAAAAGTGGTATTAGAAGAAAGAAATGCAATCTAGAGAGTATTTGCAAAGCAAGATCAGCTTAACTGAAGGCAGATGTACAGGAATTCACTTGTGGAATTAGGAATCCAGTTGGGTGCACAATAACAATGAACAAGTGCAACAGTTTAAAAATTTAATGTAAAGGTCTCATGTATCTCAGTCACAACAGATGAATAAACATCTCAAAGAAACACTCAGTTCACAAATTTCTCAGGACATAACAGAAGGATACTGAAGCTACCACAGGATCAGTTTTCTTTCAGACAGCCCCTAAAGGTGGATGAGAACATCATGTTTAACTTCACAGGGTGCAAGCAAAATGTGGATTAATGATGACCCAATTAATTCTTGCCCCACAAGCCACCCACTGCTATTGGACTCTGTCTGAGCTGTATGAAACTTCTGCTTCCTGACTTGTGGCAGTAGCTCTGAACAGTCTCCAGTCCCCCTCAATGGATGAGAAGCAGTCCATGGAGGACCTGTGGACCTTGTTATGAGATTTAGTCTCTAGAAACTGTGACATTTCTTAGCTGATGTCCAACAGGTTCACTGCTGTATGACCCATTCTGTGAAGAAAATAATAAACAGGACTGGCTAACAGGCCCCTGACCACATCACAGCACTTCACAGCTTACACCCTTCACCTTGATTCAAACATCACTCAGAAGCTTGAGTCAGAAAAAAAACCTACACTTTTTTGCTGCTTTACTCCAGTCCTTTCTTCCTGCTTTTGATTTAAAAATACAAGAAAAATCCCCTTTCCAGTCTTACCTCTGAAGGTCTGTTCTTTCTCAAAGTTCATTCTACATGAAGAACTTTTCCTTTAGGGACACAGACTTAGCAGCCTTCCACTACATGGGAAGGCTAATTTAAGTGGGAAAGCAGCTCAGAAATGTCTCCCTAATATTTCAGACCCAAAGCCTCCACGTGAAAGAACAAAACCACCAAAATATCTCTTTAGAAGAAGGATTTTATGGAAAACGTGTTTGCTTTTTAAGTTTGTTCCTTTTTGATTTCATATTTTAACACATCTTTGGTTTCAGCTGCATGTTAAGAGCCCAGTTTCTAGAGAGAGCCCCAGCTGAGGAAGCTTCAACAGCATTTTTCCAACAGCCATGGGTTTTAAGAAAGAAAATAAGCTTTACCCTGCTTTTTCTTCCCACCAGTCCCATGAAGCCAAGGATCACCTCCTGAGCAAAAGTCTAATGGGGCCCTGTATTTTTTTTCTAGTGGATGAGTGAGGAGCAATGACAGACATAGTCACTTCAGTGATTCTATGCACCCCAAATTAAAACTGAAAATTCCACTCCACTATTCCAGAAAGTTCATCTCCCAAAATTATATCAAGAATAATCGTTATTTCTTAGTTGCTATTTAATTTTTCTGACAACCATTTAAAATAACATAAAGAATCTTCAACTATCTCATGAATTTTACCATGGCAAAATGACCAGCCAGAGATTACACAACAAGCAAAATGGAAATACTCATTCCCCAACAGAGAGGCTAAAAAAAAGAGAGGCACTTTCTGAAAGCTATTAAAGCTAAAACCCAAACGGGTGCCTGCTTTTACCCCAAGCAAAGAAGTGAATTATTGGCCCCTGACACTGTAGCAGAAACCCAACTCCAGTAAAGCAATGAAAATGTCTACAGAGGAAAAGCCATCAGAGCTGGAGAAGGCTTCCCCTCTGCACCCCTCTCTTTCAGCTCCAATCAAACTATGAGCTACTTGCACTAAATCAGCAGGAGAAAGCCTGCAGCCACCCTTCCTAGTAATTCAGGGTTCACAGGACACCACAGCCAGACAGCTTCTCTCTGTGATGTGTGTGCACAGTCACAATTTAAGAAAAATTTAAATACATTGGCCCACAAATGCTGAGCACAGCGCAGAGTCCAATGCCAACTTTACTCAGCCAGACACACTCATACCATCCAAGAATATGCAATCCTTGGCTGCTCCAGAAAGACAGATTTATTAAGGGAACAGAGAAGAAAAACAAACTTTGTCTTCCCATTCACAGGCCTGAGCTGTCCTTAAGCTTTAACATGAAAGCAGCTCAAGACATTTTAATACACTGCGTGAGGGGGGGAAAGAAAACCAGTTTAGAGGTTAAAGCAGTTTCTAATAGTTTCTTTTTCTCCACCCACTTCCTTTTTATATCCACTGCCTATTTAAGGCCTTTTCATACATATTTGCTCTCAGATCTTGTCCTACAGTATTAACCTCTTCTTCAGCAGTGAAGGCTTTCATTTCTCTTCCTTTTTTCCTTCAAAATTACATCCATTACACTGCAGCCTATTCCTGCAGTTCCTATCTCTGAATTAGACTTCCACATTCAGACATCTGGCTGCTCTCAATACCATCCATCTTCAAAAATCCTCAAGACAGTGTACAAAAGCTGAAAATACCTGTTCTTGTTAGAAAGTTATAAATATCATGTTAAAGAAAAAAAAAAGTAGTAAGAATTTTGGCCCCTATGAAGCCAGCTCACCCTCAGATGCCAAAGTAGAAGAGTCCCCAGATGTCTGAGGGTGCACTAACAATGTATTGGCTTCATTCTAGAGCACTTACTTAAAAAAAAGCCCAGCTTGGGATTTGTTCTCTGGGACAGAATCACTTGGTAGGTGCTGAAAATATGTCCAAGGCTTTCACTGGACAGTGTCAAAACCTGCTAATCCAAGCCTGGATGGAAAACTCAACGAGGATCTTGAAGGAATCACAAACTGGAGCCCTCTACATTTATTACAAAGAGAGTAAAGCTCTGGAACTGCAATAGGAATCTCCCAGTCAAACCTTTACAGCCCAACAAAGACCAATACAAGCATGAGGGTCACACACACAGCTCTCCAGGCAAGGTCAGCACCTCAGTTTGTGAAAACACATATTTTAGTGACTATCCTCAATGCTCAAGCCCAGACTGTTTCAAACAGCACAAGTAACAGCTACTGAAACACAGCTCAAAACAATGGCAAAAAGACCAAGCCTTATTTCATCCCAAATAAATGCCTCACAATCGGAATTCTGTGTTTGCTCTCTGTAGAAACTTCTGGGTGCACACAGAGTAGCTTCAGCACACTCGTGCTTGTGTTCCTGGAATTATCCACACTCCCCAGTGAGCTTTGCACCAGTATTTGCACAGGACCACGGCAAACACTTTGTCTTCCCCCGACCCAAACAAAAACAAAAGCAGAGCAGCAGCACAGTTGCTCTCAAGTTTGGTCTCAGGAGCCTGCAAGTTCCTATTTTTAACCCCTGAGCCATCACTCGCTTCCTGCACGGCCTTGGGTAAATCACTTCAGCTGCCTCTCCGCTCCCTCCCACTCCATCAATAAACGCGGCACTGCCTCCATCTCCGGGATTTCGCAAGGTTTAAACGCCCCGTGTTTACAGCCCTGAGCAGTGCCCAGCATCAGCTGTGACACAGCCAGACAAGGCTTGTTTACCTCCGGCTGAGCGCGGCTTCACCCGAACACCGCCAAACCCAGCCACAGCACAGCAACACGGCTCAGGGACACAGGAAAAGAGAGACAAAAAAAAAGAAAAGAAAAGAAATAGGGGCGGGGAGTAGAGGGGGAAAAGCAAACAGGTCAGCTCTGCCTTATTTCCTCTGTATTTCCCCTGGGGTGAGCAACCCCTTTGTAACCCAACATAAAGGGTTGTGAACACACGGACCAGGGTCACGCCAGAGCTGCTGACCGGGAACAAACAAACCTCCCCGGCAGCACACACCCGGCAGGAGAGGCCCGGGAGGGCCGAGACCGACCACAGAACCATGGAATATGCTGAGCTGGAAGGGACCCACCAGAACCATCGAGTCCGGCTCCTGGCCTGCACAGGACATCCCAACAATCCCACCCGGGGACTGAGGGCATTGTCCAAACACTCCTTGAGCTCTGTCAGGCTGCTGCTGTGACCACTGCCCTGGGGAGCCTGGTCAGTGCCCAAGCACTTTCTGGGGGCAGAACCTTTATCTGATATCCAACCTAAACCTCCCCTGCTCCCACCTTTTCAATCTTCCCTCTCAACAACGCCCCAAAGCTCCGGGGGCCGAGGGGAAGACCCCCGGCTCAACCCCCAGCACAGAACCCTCGGGGGGTGGGGGGGGTCCCTGGAGCAGGGGTTCTCCTTAGGGGGGGTTCCCAGCCCAAAACACCCGAAGTTCTGGGGAGTGTCCAGCCCACACCGCCCCGAATTTGGGGCTTCCCCTCCCCGGGAGGAGGAGGAGGGGGGGCGCAGTGGGGGTCTCCACGTACTCTCGGTCTGCAGGATCTCCCTGCGCAGCCCTCCCGCGTACTGGATCAGCTCCTCCAGGCTGCGCTCGCACAGCTGCCCGTATCCCGAGAACTTCTGCAGCACCTTCTCCAGCTCCCGCTCCACCGTCACGCACTGGTCCATCGCGCCTGGGCCGCGCTGCTCCTCCTCCTCGTCGTCCTGCCCGTCCTGCTGTCCCGCGGCCGGGCCCCCCTCGCCGCCCGGGCCCCCCGCCAGCCCCGGCCCTCGGGCGGCCCCGGCCCCGCTCCGGCGCGGCACCGTCGCCTCGGGCCGCCGCACTTCCGCGCAGGCAGCGCCGCGGCCACGCGGGGGCCTCACGCCGCTCCGCGCAGGCAGCGCCGCGGACGCCTCAGCGAGGGGCCTCCGCGCATGAGGGGCGGGGCGGGGCGGCGATTTTCGGTCAGGCGGCGCTCGGGCGCCTCTATCCCGCTGCCGGCGGGGGCGGGCGGGGCGCTCTTTCCGGTGTCCCGGTGGGATCAGGAAGCGCTTGCCGGTCAGGCGGCGCGGGGGAGTCAGCCTGGGGAGCGGGTGTCGCGGGGGTGTTGCGGCTCAGGCAGGGAGATGGGCAGCTCAGCGCGGGGGCCTGCGGGCGCTGTTGCCACGGTGACGCCGGGGCCTGAGGGGCGCCGGGCCCGGGGCGGCTCCTCCGGCTCTTCGCCCTTCGGGCCGGGGAGCGGCTTAGGGCCGCGGGGTGGCTGGGGTATCATCGCTGGGGTGACCCCCGGGTGGTACCCGGAGCACAAGGGGTTCTCCCCCAGCCAGGCTGCGAGGAGCGCGTCTTGCAGAGCTGCCCCAAACATCGCACAAGTGACGCCGAGCAGCCGCTCTGAGCAGCGTTCAGGAGCCCGGCGAGCCGGAAACGGAGCGTTTAACCTGGGCTTGCGTTGTTAATTGGTCGGTAAACTTCCTGCTGGGTTTTGTGTTGACCAACAGGCTGAAGTGCGTTGGACTGGCAGCGGCTTATAAAAATGTGCTCAAGGAGGTGCCTCAGATCGAATTCCACTTGGTTAACACCAGCTCCAGGCGAATTCAGGGGACAGCACCAAGTTGATGAGAGGGGTGAAGCATTTCTCCTATGAGGAAAGGCTGAGAAAATTGGGATTGTTCAGCCTGGAAGAGAGAGAGCTTTGAGTGACCTAATTGTGGCCTTCCAGTACCTGAAGGGAACTTACAGGAAAGATGGGGCAAGACTTTTGACAATGCATGTAGTGACAGGACAAGGGGGAATGGCTACAAAGTGAAAGAGAGTACGTTTAAATTGGATATTAGGAAAAAATTCTTTACTGTGAGGGTGGGGAGGCCCTGGCACAGGCTGCCCAGGGAAGCTGTGGATGCCCCATCCCTGGAAGTGTTGTGGTGACACTAACTGTCAGAAACTGGTCAGATTTTGGCCCAAAGTGCTGCTTTTCTCTGTGTTTTTGCTCCTTATTTAGTCCTGAATTATGCTTAAACACAAGCAGTGTCTTCTGCTTTCATAGCTCATCAGCACAGGGGTTTAATTTGTGAAGTTCTCCACTGCTGTGGGCTCCGTGGTCATCTGAGCACACTCAAGGAGGGACTCATTTATTTATTTATTTATTTAATTATTTTAGACATTAAACAGAGCTGGTCTTCTCCAAGGGGGCAACAAATAGTTTTCCACTGATAAAAAAACAGAAAATGCAAACTGCCTAGAAAAAAAAAAAAAAGTGTCTTTATTTGAAGCTTTAATTAATCTGTTCTGCTCTTGTAAGTTGGTTTGCTCTGACTGATGTCCGTTTTTGCGCCGTTGAGCCCCGTGTGTTTGTAGGCGAATCAGATTCCCGCAGGGGGTGACCGTCGGACCCAGCTGTGGCTGCAGAAATTCCTGAGCACCGCCCGGGGTGTCACAGCTGACCCTGAGCAGGGGGTTGGGCTTCAGAGCCTCCTGGCGTCCCGTCCAACCTGAATTCCTTGAGTGAATCACCACCGGATCACCGGGACTGCCTCACCCGAATGGCAGGGGGTGGAGCTGGATGGTCTTGGAGGTCCCTCCCAACCCAAACGATGCCAGGATTCCATGATTGAACAGCCAGGGCTGTCACAGAGGTCACTGTGTTACAGATTCACACCTCTGATAAATCTACGTCCCATTGGCCACTTGTTCAAAGCAGGAAACATCTTCTGTTTTAAAATTCCTCTGCCTGCAACACAACGATGTCTGGGCTGCTGCCATCTTGCTTTGAGACTCTCTTAAAAGATTCTTTGTTTTATTTAATATCAATTACACGGTTTCATAGCACACCGAAAAACGTGTCGGGATGCACCCATGTTGGTAAAGAAGCACATCAAGAATTTCTGTGTTAGTGAATTCCCAGAGATTCCCAGAATCATAGAATATCCTGAATTGCAAGGGACCCACAAGGATCATCGAGGTCCAGTTCCTGTCATCAAAGCAAATTGTATTTACAGAGTTGGCTTTTGGGAAAGCTGTCTTTCAGGTTGTTTGAATGTGAGTTTGTTGAACTGTTACCGTGATAAACTTAAAAAAAAAAAAGGTATGATTGTTATTTTAATATGGTGTAAAGGATTGAATTAAGATGTTTAATGCTCTGTTTTATGTTTAATCCTTTGTTTTATTGATTTCAAAATGACAATACTTTTCTTATGTTCCCCACAGAAGTCTGAAAAGTGGATTATTGTCCATATTCCCAGGCTGCACAGTCAGCAACTGCTCCTAGGAGAGGATGGGGGAGGAGAGGGAATCCTTGCCATTTATCAAGGGGCAGTAGATAAAAAGACTGCAGGTTTGGCTGTCTGACAAGGAAAGGTGGCTGTCCCAGTTCTCAGGATTTGGGCTCATTCGCTCCTAAATTATAGTAACATATTTTTGCTGCCAAAATTATTTAAAAGCAGATCCTTGCGTTGGGCTTTTGTTTAAAGGTGGAATTTATATTCTCCATTCTCTTCACATTTGTAATATTTGCTCTGTGAGCATAGGACTGACTGACTGATGACTGTTTAATGCTGTTAATTAAGTAGTGTTAACCCTGGGGTCTTTAAAAATGCCAGCACGTGTCATCTCTGTGTTCAGCCCCAATGAATTTCAATTCACTGTTAAGATATTTAGATTTTCCAGATAATTAAAACTCCCTGCAAGATTGTTTGCAGGTGACATGTCAAAGACATTCTGAGTTGGAGCTGGAAACCAAATGACAACTACATCTAGAAAACGGAATATTTTCTGGTAGGGTCAGCTTAGCGCATCAGGGATGTGGAGGTGGGGAGGGAAGAGAGGACCTGGGAGAGGCACTGGATCCGTTTAGGTTTGCTCTGCCAGACCTTTGGTTAACTCATCACCTGCAGCTCTTGGTTGTACCCACCCCTCATCCGGGTGCTTCAGTGTTGGCAGCTGCTTTGTTTTGAGTTGTTCTGGGGAGTTTTCAATACCGGCTTGAAATATCATTTGTACTTTCCTGAAACGACTCCAGGGCTTTGAGTTCTGGCAGATGATTGGCTTTGTCTCTGCAGGGGCCTCATTTAGCTCAGCCCATGAGCACTCGGAAATGACACGCTGGTGACAGCCTCCCCAGCAGTTGGTGTTGCAAATACTTCAGCTGTGAGCGTAGACGAGTAATTGTTGTGAGGTGCCTTCCTGCCGAGGGAAGCAAGGGCATCCCCGGGGAAATTACAGGGGAGACACAGGGATCTCCTGGAGCAGGGACTGAGGTGCTCATGTAGAACAAACAAACGAAAACAAACAAAACCCAAACCAAACAAAAACCCCCAACCCAACAGTGTTTTCTAACTTAAGTTAAATATACAGAGTTCTTCAAACTCCCACCCATCACTTCACACGGGTGGGAGTTACTTCACACTCACTTGAAACAAAAGGTAGAGAAATCAGACAACTTCTTGTATGTGTGACAAAAGAAACGGGCCTTCACAAAGCTTCTGAAAAAGAACCTTGTTCCTGGGGCACTTTAGGGCTCAGAGCCTGCCTGAGGCCCTCTGACAGGTAATGGGAAATGTTTTATTGACTGTCCCGTGGTTCTACCAGCTGCAGGGACAAAGCCACTCCCTTGGTTTTTGCCAAGGGCAAAGGATTCATCTTACTGATGCTTTGCCACCTGCTCATTAGGGAGGTGGGCCCTGGCTTTGGCAAGGGAAGGTTCCCGGGCTGCAGTGGCTGTGAAGGAGAGAACAGCACCAGACCTGGCCTCTGTGAGCCCCTCCACCGGGCTGTGTCTCTAGTACCTTCTGTCCCACCTGCACCTGCCACCCAGCAGAGGTGCCGAAATCCCTTTGTATTTAACAGAACAGCACCAGCACATACAAGGGTTGCAGTCCGCTTTTATTTTTTCCAGACAAAAATGTTGAATAAAGTTGTATATGACTCCCAGTGAAAGGGCACAACATTTACCAGCCCATAAGGGCTTTGTGAGCAGCTGCATCTGCAATCCCTCCAGTCTTCTCCTTTCAAGAACCAAAATGAGCCCATTCCTGAAGAATACAGTGGCTGTGTCACAGAACAAGCTGAATCTGGATTGAGCTTTTCCTTTTTAAATCACACCAGCACACTGAGAAACCCGTAAATGTGTTTTAAAGGCTCTGAGGAGTACAGGGTTTTAAATGCTTTTTTTCCAGATCAATATTAGTGTGCCTTTTTGAAAATTGATAGTACAGAATTACAGCGTGCACACTCTGGGGGGTTCTCAGTGTTTTTAAAATTAAACTGTGCTATTTTTGTGCTCATCTGTGTGAGCTGCCAATTTTCATGCAAATTATGGGTTCTTAAAATAACTAAACATACAAAAGCACGGTTGAGTTTCCTTCAGCGGAGAGCCTTCATCTCACAGCAGCAGCTTGATTTTAGTACGTTTTTTGTGGCAGGTTAAATTGTATCTTTGCAGGGTAACACTTCTTGTACGGCCCGGGATGGTTCGTGGATCCACTTCAGGCGGGGATCCACGCCGTGCTCCAAAATGCTTCTAGTGTGAACACAGACCCGACTTGAACCCTAGTCCGAAGTCGGGGTGCAGCTCACGCTTGCCTTTGGCTGTCGCTTTGGCACAAGCTCTCAGCGCTCGGGTGCCAAGGCAAAGCTGCAGAGTCCGAGTTCCGAGCCGTGCAGATGAATCTCACTGTGGAATTTGCTTTCGCGCCAGCCAAGGGCTGCGAGCGGGGCTGGCGTGCGGGAATGAGGAGCCGAGGGATCATCCCTACACCCAGCAGCCCGAATCCAAATAAACTGTGTCCACTAAGCTGCCCTAAAACTGCCCGAACACATCGGCCCTGCAAATATCGGCCCCCAGTCCTGGCTCTGTAAATATTTTTCTTTTCATGAAAAGCGTCAGCCGGGTCGGATCCTGCCCTCTCCCTCTCCGATATCCGAGGTATTTATGTATTATTTTTCTCGCAGCCAGCGCGGCCGCAGGGTCCGAAGTTGCAGCCGGGGGCACGGACGCGGCCGCCCCCCGAGCCCGGTGATGCGGGGTCGGGCCGCAGTGCTGAATCACGGCGGGGGGGAAGGAGAAGGGGAAGGGGAAAAGGGGAAGGGGGAAAAGGGGAAAAAGGGGCAGGGGGGCGGTGCCGGCTGCTCACGTCACTGTTATGTCTCCGCAGCTCCGCCGGGGCGGGGACAGCGACAGCGGCGGGCGGGAGGCGGGGGGGCCGCGGCCCCGCTCCCCTGACAGCCCCCGCTGCCCTCCCTCCCTCCCCAGCCCGGCCTCCGGCTCGGCGCTCCCGGGAAGATGTGGGTGAAGCTGTGCTGTTTGCTGCTCTACTTCCTGGCGCTCTTCGTGCTGGCCCGGGTGTTCGAGGCCGTGGCGTGGTACGAGAGCGGCTTCCTCGCCACGCAGCTGGTGGACCCAGTGGCGCTGAGCTTCAGGAAGCTGCGGACCATCCTGGAGTGCCGCGGGCTGGGGCACTCGGGGCTGCCCGAGAAGAAGGATGTGCGGGAGCTGGTGGAGAAGTCAGGTACGCGGAGCTCCGCCGTGACCCGGGGGGACGGACGGAGGTCGGTGCCCGGCCACCCCCGCGTGGGCTCCGGCCGCCCTTGGATGGAGAGCCGGGCGCTGCTTGCCTTGGCAGGGCGGGTTTGGGGAGCGAGCTGGCTCCCCCGAGCCAGGGGGGCCATGGAGGGAGGCCGGGGACCTCGGGGGGTGACGGTCAAAGCCCGGCGGCGCTGGGAGCCCCGAGCGGGCTGCGCCGAGGGAAAGGCCTGCGCTGGACAGGGCACCAGCAGCGGCCCTTCCCTTCCCTTCCTTTCCCTTCCCTGTCCGGCCCTTCCCTCCCTTTCCCCTCCCCGGGAGTTCCGCTGCGGGCGGTCGGGTCAGTGCGGGTGGCACAGATGGGACCTAATGTCGTCTGCCGTGAAAAACGAGGAGGAGAGACTCCAAATAGCTGCAGTAGGCTACTGTTTACAGCTGGGGCCAGTTTGTTCCCGTGTATTCCCACCCGTTTGCTGGGTTTGTTACAGGTACGGTTATCAAGATGGGCCCCAAGAAAAGCGATGATTTCATAGCTGAGGAGCAGAAGGGATGGGTACCCAAGGTTGAGGTGGTTTCATGCAAAGGGAGCAGAACTAGTTCCTGCATACAAAAGACAGCTTGGAAAAAGGCAGGGATGCATTTCGGAAGCAAGGAAAACCAGGTGAAGGAGATGGACTTCTTGGGGGTGATGAACAGCGAGGGATGAAGAGCAGTGGAGGTGTAAGAATGGCAGAAGTGTCCTGAAAGTAAGGATGCTGCCTGGAGCAGTCGGAGGGAGCTGGCCCCAAGGACTGGGAGATGGGGCTGATGTAATAGCTGTAGTGCCAGCCAAGCAGGAAAATGTGAGTAGCTGCTTTTAAATCAATGATGGAAGGGCTGCTGATCCAGAAGAGAGAGAAATCCCAGCGATGAGGATAGGCAGTGAGGGTCTCTAATGTCTGGACAGGGCGAGAGAAGGATTTGGATGGATGTAGTGCCTGCCATATAACCTTAAAAATGCTGGTTTAAATAATTGATATTAATCCTGGGCATTTTAATCTAATTTGCTGTTACTGATCATTGTTTATTTATGTTTTTATGTTGTTTATTTGCTTTGCTGCTCCAACAGTAAAAAGCATTAGGTACTTTCACTTTTGTTTCCAATCACTTTCACTCCTTGGCTGTCAGGTACTTTCATGATGTCATGATGTTTGGGTTGCATATGCTGCAGGGAAGTGTTTAACTCCAAACAAACTGTATTAACCAGCTTCTTCAAATGTCATGGAAACACTTCTCATACCAACAGGCTTTGCAGCATTTTTCCATGACTGTGTTTTGTTGGGTTTTTTTCCCTCTAAATTTTATGAATACTTTTACGAACCCCTCCAGGGTTTCAGCTGTTAGACTTATTTGCGTATTTTTAAGTAAACTGGTTTTGGACAAGCCTTCATTTCTTAAAGCTTAGTAGATTAATTACTAGAATGCTAGCTGTCGTTAACAGTGTTTGTAATGATTGTGAAACAAAACATGAGAAGGAAATGAGATTACAAAGGAAACATAATCAGACGATTTTACTGTGAGCTCTTTACGTCGCTGCATTTGGAGTTCATGGGAACTTTTCCCAACCGTGCAAACAAAAACCAACAACTAAATTATTCTGCCTGAGATTTTTACTAGCAACAGGACCAGAAACTCTGGGTTTTGGTCCAAAATTAATGATTGAAATTTTGGAAGTCTGTTTGAATTATCAGTGTTAAGAAGTTGCTTGCTGCAAAATTGCATCCTGTGAATCGAAAGCGAAGATTTATCAACTAAAATTGCTCTCAGCCACTGAATGTTGTTATTTGCAGAAAATGAGCCTTAGAAGATGTTCTTTTATTCCTTTGTGTGCTTGTGCATGTGTGGTGCATCTGTGTAATGAGAAACAGAGCAGTCTGTGGTCTTACTGAAATCAAATTGTTCATAGTCAGGTCACTAGAGAGAGAATTATAGTAACAATTTAAAGTTTAGCTACCTTTGTACTAAAAAGGTTCTCTGAGCAACCATGCCATTACAGTTAGTTAAACTGTTACTAGAATTTGTGAAGTAATCTTCTTCCAGTGCCATTTTAATTGAATTTCTCCAATTGTCTCTTTTTCAGGAGACCTCATGGAAGGAGAGCTTTATTCAGCTCTCAAGGAGGAAGAGGCCTCTGAATCGGTTTCCAGTACAAACTTCAGTGGAGAAATGCACTTCTATGAGCTTGTAGAAGACACAAAAGATGGGATCTGGCTGGTACAGGTATATAAATTTGACGGTTTATTTTTATATATTTATCACACCCAAAATGTGTTTCGAAGGAGGAGTTTATGAGGGCAGTTAACTGGTTGTAAAAATGTGTAACAGAGAGATGGTGACAAAGATAAACTTCATCCGGGAGACGAGGAACAGAGGAATGAAACAAGAAAGGCTGGAAGTGCCAGAGTTCCTATACAGACAGGAAGAAAAAAAAAGCCTATTATTCTTTGGATTGCTTTTTGAAAAGCAGGCACTTTAGACCAGAAAACAAGCAGAGCAGCACACACTGAAGTACAGAGAGTATGCAAGTCCTTGGCCCTAGGATTGTAAGAGCCTGTGTAATGTGTGAAGTAGGTGCATTAGTACAGATGCTCCTGGTGCTGCTCTTCCTTTTGGTTGCATTACATGCTCAGACCCAACCAGTTTAAGTTTCTGCTTGTCTGAGGGGCTTAGAGCACTTGTAAAATCTCTGCTGGCTCTTCACAAAGGCAGGAAGGATCTCAGTCAGCTAACTTCCCAGGCTGGCAGGCTGCTTCTGCAATGTATTCCAGTGGCTCAAAGTTAACTTTCTCCCAAACCTCTTGGACCCTGAAATTTTAGACCCTGCTTCCCCAGGGCTGCGTGAGAACAAGAGATCATTTAGGAAAATAAAGACAGACTTTTTCCAATAGGATTCTGAAGCAATTAATCATCATTTCTGAGAACATGATTAGCCTAGACCAAAATGAAGAAATTATTTTTCTATGTCAACTTCTCTGTTGATAAGAGGGTGTTTTTTAAGGCCTAGGTTTCCTGTTAACAGCCACATCAGGTGAATTCCCCACCAGACAATTAATTGTTCCGTTGGCAGCTCCTACCTGGTTTGTCTGGTCTCACTTCATGTTTTCTATTTAACAGGAAGTCATTAAATCTTCATAATCTATTTATCAGACCTGCAGTGTCACCACATCAGGTCTCACCCCAAAACAGACAAGAGGACAGATCACCCTCAGACTCAAAATGGCAGTTGTGTTTTGGTAAAGATGTGTGTGGAGTTCACTGAATCCAAGTTTAAGGTTTAACTCATACAGGAGGGCATTCTTCAAGCAGAGAGAGAGTGTTGAAGGGAAGTTTACATGTCCCCAAGCTAGTTGACAAATACAAGCATGAATATGCTGTGAAAAACCTTCCCTCCTCCCCGTGCAGTTCAAAAGGGTGAAATATGATAGTTCTCTGTTGTCTCTTGCTTGCGGAATTTACTTGTAATGTATTTTCCACCAGCATCGTAATAGCAGCTCAGATAGGCTGTGTTTAGATATCTCCTGTGTGATGAATGTTGTCATCATTCTGGGAATATTTGCACAGCTATTCAGTTGGTCACAATAGCTGTGGGGAAAAAAAATTAGTGGAATTTACTGAATAATTTACTTGCTGAACATTATTTGTCTGTTTCTCTGCAATAAAAACCACAAGACATGTCGAATTTCTATTTTTCATTCTTGCCTTTTGAGTTTTCATCACTTTGAGTTTTCATTTGCTCCATTCCCCACCACAACTCCTGTCTGGATGACTCCCGTGCTGGATTCTTCACAGGTTTTCTCACACTTTTTTCTTAGACCTCATCCCTGCAGAGCTGGTTTTTACCATCACTTCCCAGTTCTAACTCCTGATTTCCTCCCTTGCCCATCCTCCTTTGCCATTAGGAATCCTGTGGAAACTTTCCAGCTAATAACCCAGCTCAATGCTCATGCAGGGGAGCAGGGATTCCTCATGGGTGGTTGAGTGACCATGGGCAAGGTCGGAGATTCCCCTGCTGTGTTGCTGCTGGCTGGGAAGCAGAAAGGATCTCCAGATCATCTTCAGTATCCTGAGCCCTGAATCCCTGTGCTATGGGGGCTGCTGCAAAGGAGCAGGGGGAGACGAGCAGTTCTGGCTCCCCTGGCACGGTGGCTGTCACTTGATTTGGTTTGAACACTTTGTGATGATGTATGAGAGGACTGAGACTCTGAAGATGATTTTTATTTTCCAGTGGGTATAAATGAAATTTCTGGCATGGCACAGGCTGGGGATGTGATAGCCATCACCGTCTGCAGAGAATCAAAGGAAAAAAAAGAGCAAAAAAATTACTATTTCTTGATATGTTTGACAAACACTGAGGTGTGAATTTATCATTTAGAGTCAGCAAGATGAATTCCTTGAAGAGAGTCAAAGTCAATACACAAGGAATTGGTGTTTTGTAGCTTTGTTTCTTTATTTTCTGGAAATCCTCATGCCAAGCATCCCGGTCCAGTGGTAATTTGTTTACCAGTGTAGCTGTTCACAGCTCCTGTGCAGCGTTTCTGTAGAGCCACAGACAGCAGTGTGTTCTTTCTCCTATTAGCTCATGATCTCATCACCTTTCCTTTTACACCGTTCTTCCTGCTTGCCAGCTGCTGTTGTGCACTTTTTTGGCTGGCAAGGAGGGTGACTGGTAGTTTCTGGAGCTTCTTCTCTTATTGGTTAGAGGAGTAACATGCCTTACTTTTCCAGGCTCTGGTTAGTCTCTAGAAGCCTGTCACATCTAACAGTATTTTAGTCATTATAGCTTTTGAAAATGATCTAGAGATAAAAATCCTCTTTGAATGGAGTTAAAATCTAAATTAATGTATATTTTTGTTTTAAAAGTATAGCATAGTGGCAGAGAGAAGTAAAGGGAACTTTCTTCCTGGCATTGAAGTAAGAGGACAGACATTTTGATTGTGTCTGGTAGAGGTGCAAAGGCCATTATTACGGTGTAAAATTCTGCAGTCTATTCTGCATCTCAGTTTCTAGTTCAAGTGGTGTAGTCACAGGGCAGGGGATGTGCCTACAGCATTTTGGTGGTGATGGTTTGTTTGTTCTTTCTTTTGCTTGCATGTAGGATGAGTAATTTTCATATTTATTTGCCTTCTGAATTTTGCCAGGTGATCAGCTGTTCTTGCTAAAAGGAAGCAAAGTAGAAACACTCAATTCTTTCAAAACACATCATTCTGTGTTTGTGTCTTTTCCAATAGCCCTTCAGGATCATTTGCTACAGGATATCTGATTTTAAGTTTCAGTTTCCTTCTTGAGAGGCTTCATATCCAGTCAAGGGTGCAGAAAACCATCAGGTGGAATAGTCCTTGTATTGCCTGTGTGTCCGTGTTCACTCATTGCAGAAGCTCATTTATTCTCAACCTCTGACTTACTGACAGCTTAACTGACTGTCCAGATCAGTGCACAGATCACCTCACCTCCCTTGAGAAACTGCACGTAATTTTGAGGTGGTTAATTTTTGCGTGCTGTGATGGATGTTGTCTTTGCCTATTTTTATGTGATTTCTCACAATCTCTTTCTCAGAAAAGAAAGGCAAAAAATCTCCAGATATCTTCAGTCCATATGGGTGGATTCTGAATGAGTTGTGAATTTTTAGGAAAGAGAGTCTAAGTGGAAATTCAGTTCCATCAACACATTGTCAAATAATAAACAGAAAGTGAGATGTCTCAGAGTTAATAGAAGTGCAGACATTCACGTACAAACTTCCTGACATTATCTGGAATAAGTAAGCTTTTTTCCAAGTTTCTAATAAGTAAATTACCAGTCCATTTATAATTAGTTGTATTTTTACTTCTATTTTATCTATAGAAGCAGAGTTTGCAGCATAGTTGTTGATGAGCAAGGGTTCTATGACTAGAGTTTTTGAACCTTTTTATCTTTGTGGATCCCTAAAAATCTTCCAGGGCATACATGGAATCTTTACAGGAATATTGAGTTTCCTCTGCTCCTTTACCCTCTGCAGATGCTGTGGAGGAGTTCATGGATGTCTTGAATTGGAAACCACTGAACCAGACTGACAATTCTCATGCTCATACAGCCTTACAAGTTCATTAAATCAGTTACAAATCAGTTTTGCCTTTGGCAAAACTACAGTTCTTTTCCAATTCAAATGTGTGTATTCTCTTCTGTGTCGAGTGACTTGCTGAGGCTGGGTGAGGACTGACTGCTCCTGAGAGAGCTACCTGTGTGTGTGTGTGTGTGTGTGTGTGCAGCAGGGAATGGTGTCTCTTACTTCATGGGTTTTGTTCCTCCTGATGGTGTGAAGTCTGTCATAGTGCCATAGTGCCCAGAGTGGAGGAGCACTAATCTCTCTTTGGAGTCGTTGTCTTCGTGGCTGAGCGATGAAACCGAGTTGTGACTATTAGTGTGTGTTCAAAATTGTGTGCTGTTGGTATGAGCAGCTGTGCCTGACACTTGCTGTCCCAGCTAGAGTTGGTTAAAATAATGAGAGCTGGAGCACATGAGGTGTTTGTTCTGCTTTTGCCCATCTCTGACTCATTGTCATGCCTTGTGATATTCAAACACTTTTAGTTGTGAGCGAGCTTCAAAACTTACTGGGAACAAATCAGGTTCCTGTGACCTGCTTTGAGATCTCTGCATATCTGTCTGAAAGAAATTGAAGAAAATCTGATTTCAGTGCACAGAAAACAGGAGAATGCTCAAGTATTTCAGGGGTACCAGAAGAGGAGTCTGTCTGCATATTGCATTGCTACAGCAAACTCTAACATCAGCTGTGCTTCCTCAAGCCTCTTCGATTTCAGTCATATTTTTTACTTGTATTTTAATAATCTATGTTTCATAAAATAATCTTTAAGAGTGTTTAATGATACCTGGAAATTAAGGAGCAGCTGGATTGATGATGGTATAAAGTAGTTATTGCAATATTGATGCACCTACTCAATGCACTTTGGGTTTGGATTAGGCAGGAGAGGCAAAGTGCCTTGCTGACTTAGTCCTCTTTTTCCAAGTGTTTGTATCTTTCTGGCTCTGGGATATTTGCTCTTAAAGTCTGTTCTTTAATGTCATAACTATGACTACTTTAACATATAGATCAAAATAATTATATTTTTCTAATTTACTCTTTTTTCTAATTACATTCTCGATTGAACTCTTTGGGGTAATTCTGTGTAAGTCAGTATCATGAGTACTCTTCCAATGCAAAAACTCCCTATTCAATTGTCTTTTGAAATCATCAGGATCTCAGCATTTTCAGTATTACAGAGATGGTAATTCGGATCCTGCAGTCAGAGCCAATCCTCTGGCCTGGGTTACGGAGCAGATCCATTCTGTGATGTGAAGTTAAATAGCAGGGTTACTGTGATCCTATTGGATTCCCTTAGGCCATTAAGATGATTAATGGATTAATTGAGTTACCCTCATTGTCTTACTTGTCACTCTGACATGTGATATGTCACAGATTGTGAACAAAGCTAATAACAAGCAAAGCTGGGAGGGTTTGTGCTTCTCCAAACGTGGTGTTTGTTTCCCATCTGTGTTAGCTGATCTCCTATAAGATGCCTTCTCCTATGAGCTCGGGCTTTATTTCTGTGACATTAAATAGAGTGTACGATTGAAAGGAACCTTTCTGATGAGCTGGGTCAGCTTTCTGCTAGACTGTAGAGTACGTGTTCAGAAAATATTTTGCTGTCTCTCTTACACTGAAAGTTGTTCAAATACTCCCATTGACTGTTTTTTTCTTGGAAATGTGTGTCTGACTTCTGCCTTGGGTGTATTCAGGGCTAATTTGTTCCTATTGGGCATAAATTGACATTGCCCTTTAGTTTCACTGAGTCCTGATGTCAACCCCACTCCTCCCAGTAAGTGAGGTCAATCAACCAGTTTGTTTTGTCAGGTCTGATATACCCTGGGCTTTGCTTGTTTTGCAGCCAGTTAATATTGATGGCTCGTGTTTTCTTGTGGAGCAACTGATAGCCCCAAGCGTTTCCTCCCGTCGCTGTTTCTAACTGATGAACTCCCCAAGTGTCCTGTTCATTACTGGATTCAATTTCATGTGTGACATTCTGCATTACAAGATTTGTGCAGCTCTTTCCTGCATGGCGTTCTAATCCTCTTTCCCACGTAGATGTGCTTCCCAGTTTTATGTCTTCTACAAATGGCTTTGACTTCAAGTTCCCAGAGGAAGGGCATTAATGGGAATATATGCTGAACTGAGCTCTAAGGTAAATCTATTACGAAGTCTGTTAGCACCTTTCTAGCTTTTCGATGTCCTTTTGCTGCAGCCAATTTCTTGCTCATTTTAAGACTTTATTTTTTTTTCACTCACTGTAAAAGCCTATCTGTAGCTCTCATGTAAATCTTCCATGTGTCATAATACACGATACTTTACCAAACTACAAACAGGGTACTACGTTCTCTTTTTCTCTTGAAACTCAGTTCTTTTCCTTCAGGGAAAGTTTCTCTCAATCAGAAATGATACATCTTTAGTCATTACATGCTGGAAAGAGGTGGAAAATGCAACTGTCTCTGCACCTCTAAAATTTCTTCTATAGTTTTGCATCCTATTGAAATCAAACTGGTGAAATTTTTTTTTTCATTTGCTCTTAAATATAGCTACAAACTTGTTATTGTCCTGTCAAAATGTGAATTGGTGTGACAGGGGTTTGCAAGAAATGTTCACAGGTTCACCTGTGATGGAGATTTCTTGCTTACTCTGATTTGAGTGCATTAAGTTATTTGAGTTCTGATTTCACCTTCAGGTGATGTAGTTTCTTCCCATAAATTTGCTAACTGGTCCATGGCCAGCCACCCCCCTTCACTGAAAACTGAGTCACAGCATTAATTTAACTTGAAAAAGAAAATTATCTTACATTTCTATCCTATCTTCATTGTTTGGTGATCCTGGTGCTATTCTTATTCTATTCCTATTCATATGACAGAAAAACCTTTTGGTACAACTTGTAATAGTCTTTGTATGGTCTAACTTGAATAGCTCATTTTTCCTTACTTTTTTCTCCTTGCATATCTTTCTTTGATAGCTCTCCCTTTTGACCTTTTTTCAATCCTTGTAGGTTGTCAGACTATTTCTAACCTCTCTTTGGAAGTGATTGCTACAAAGAAGTGCAGGACTTGACAATCTTTTTTTTCCCCCTTACTTGAAATATAAAATCCTGGTAGCTTTAACACCATGAGCTTGAAGAACTTCCAGGCCTCTTCCACATTCAAATTCCCAGTCTCCTCAGTCACAGGTTTTTAAGCTAAATTTCTTAACTTATCAAAATTCACACTTCTTAAATAAAATCTGTTACAAGTGTTTGCAGGTTATTTTTAATTTAAGCTGAAGTACATTTTGATGGCTTAACCTGCAGCATTTTCTTGGACTCCCTCATGCACAGAGGTGGTGACTGCTTTCCAAAATACAAAGCCTTGCCTCAGCATGGTGAACTCCCAGTGCTGGAAGTGGGTGTTGTCTGCAAGGAGCAGCTGCAATGGACATGTTTATTTGGATTTTTTTTCTCATAATGACATAAAAAAGCATGAGCCCAAAATATTTTAGAAAGCTTCAGTGTGCAAACCATAGTAGGGTTCCTCTATGTAGTTACAAAATACAGACTGCTACTTAGGTCATTGTTCTTCAGTATAAATAACTTTCTCCAAGAGGAAAGACTTTTTCATAGGAAATGAATTAAGCTGGTGTTAAAAATTCCACCAGTACACGCAGATGACTGTAAAATATAATGGTGACTGTATTTGCAACAAATTTTTGTCTTGACACTTAAAGTGGATGTTGTGGTGCCAGGCAGAAGAAACAGTGAGCAGGATCTGTCCTCCTGCACACAACATTAACATTCTCTCATCACTGTTTCAGGACATGCACACAGAATTTTGGAAGAAGCCAATCTCTGAGTAGTTGTACCAAAGAGTAATTCAGCTGCCAGAGTTTTATTTCTATGCTTACTAATAAAACACAGTGGTTCCTTGCCATGTTGGATGCATTTATCATGCCATAGTAGCTCAGAGGATATTCTGGCTTTAAGGTGTCTTTAGGAATTTTGTCTCTTTTGATTGAAGAGCATGAAAGGAAGAAGATTAAAATATCCAAGGCTTCAGTTATATTGGGTGATGTAAAGAAGCCTCAGTAATACAGCAGATTTCCCAGCTGTTTGTCTCAGTGTGTGATGGTTACATTTATCTAATCAAAAAGGCTCTTCTATGTGATGTGTGTGTTTTGAGAATAACTTGAAGGATTCTTACCTAGATGTTCACCTCCAGTGTTATTTAAACGTTTTGGGCTTAGTGGAATGGGAATGTAATCTGTGGCTTCAGTTTGTTTCCCTATGTAGAATGTTCTGCTTGGTGAATTGTTCTATTTTAAGATTCTGAGAGGCTGCTGCTTACCACGAAGCAGATAATATTTATGAGTCTCAAAGGCTGGACACACTTTCTAGGTTGAATCTCAGCATGTCCACAGAGAACTGTTAATCATGGTGACAGCCCAACTTCCAGAGGCAAGTTGACATTTGAGGTTATTAAGTCAGAAAACGATTGGGATCAGTTTAATGGTGGGTAAACAAATATCTAACAAATGGAAGATTCAAGATTTAATTTGAAAATACATTTTAAGTGGCTGCCAGTAAGCCTGCAGAAGCATGTGAGGCGTTTCTAAAATAGAAAATGCAACAGCTCATGGAATAGTGCATGATCAGTCATGTCATTCAAAATTACCTGTCAGCTGCAGGCAGGCAGGGTTTTCTTTTCCTTGTGGGCTTTTTTTCCCCCTCCCTGTACAGTTATAAGTCTGAGGATGAATGCTGCTTCTTCATCATCTGTGTCAGCAGAAGCATACAGTGAGGTAACCTGAAATACAACTTTAATATACCAGGTTAGAACAAATTAAACTTTGGGATAGATCACAGCAAGTGATCATCCTGAAACGGCAGATGGGACACTGGAGTTGGTGGAACAGTCACATAAAGTTACAAGAGTGAGTCACGGGCAAAGCTGGAAGGAGTCAAGATTCTTAGGCATTATCTGTGAGTTTAATCAGTAGTTTCCACTGCTCAGGAATGGCTGTTGGCAATTTAATCTGGTACCAGGTACATGCATTCCCACTCATTCTACTTGCTCTGAGACAACGTTTCTTTGGTATGCTATAACTTTTGAGGGAGAATTGTAATAAAATGATGGTCTTTCTTTATTGTAAAGAAGAGGAACCTGCTGCGCCCCTTTCCTTTCTCCCCTACTGTGAACTGGTTAATGATAGTTTTGTTATTTTACCAAAGTTTTTGTTAACTCCCACTGATTTTAGTATCTTAACATGTATTTAACATGATGATGCACTTCTTTCTCTCTGCGGAAACAACATTTCTATCTTAGAGCTTCACTTTCCAAAGACATTTACCATGATTCCCAGTTGTACATTCATACTCTGTGTCCTAAAAGAAGGGGAAAGAGTATCAAGCATGACTGGCTCTGTGTTTTTTTTAAACTTGCTCTTTATTTCAGGAACCAAACTGACAGTGACACTAAACTAATATTTCCTTTTGGCAATAGGTCATAGCAAACGACAGAAGCCCACTGGTGGGTAAAGTTCACTGGGAGAAAATGGTGAAGAAAGTCTCGAGATTCGGCATCCGTACTGGCACTTTTAACTGTTCCAGTGACCCCAGGTATATCCTTAAAGGATTATCTAAATCCCAAGAATATCTTAAGGCTCAGCTGTGTTCTGGCAGCAGGGCTTGCTGAGTTGTAAAAGTAGCTGTGACAGAAGGTGGCTTTATTCATGTTTTTATCTCCCATAAAGTCTGCTCAGAATGCTCCATTACATTATTTATCAGCTCTGCAGCTTCCTAAAGCGTCGTGTGGGAAATGCATGATTAGACTGTGGAGAGCATAATACAGCAGTGGAGAGGAATGAACAGAAGAGTTTGGCCTTCCAGTCCAGGCATTCAGGGACAGGAACTGTGCTTGCTTAGGACAAAAAAAGCCAAATACATCAGTTGTAGAGTTGTTATATCACCATCTGGAAGGGGGAAGCACAGGTTAGCATGAACCTTGCATACAGTGCCTGCCTCCCAGAATTACTGACAAATCCTGTTCCCTGACAAATGTATGTTTATATATAAACTGGCACACACCCTTGGACAACACAGAGTGTGCTGTGCAAGAGTCACTGTGTTTGCATCTGATTTTGAACAAGGAGGAAGAGCAGAGCCAAAGAAGCTATTAATAATTCTCTGCTGCTGTAAAAAGAGGCTTTTTTAAACATTTTGTTGGAGGCGTTTGCTTTACATGACAGGAGACTTTGTCTAGAATTCCAGTGGCATGTATGGATACGCACATCTTATACAGCTTAAGTCCTAAATGTTTACAGAAATCTCAGTGTTAATCATAAGAGGAAATTCTTAGGCTTTGTAGTGCTTATGCAAAATAATCTTGTATAATCAAAACTCTGGTATTTGAACATCTTAAAAATTTGGCAGTGTTTCTCTTTGCATAGCTTCTAAGTAGCCTTAATGTTCTGATCAAATACTATGTTTTAAATTAATTTTTTTTAATACAAGAAATGTTTTGTCGAGTAAACCCTTGTAAATAGTTTTCATCAGGTTGCAGCTGAAATTCAGAAGGATACTACATGCTGCAGTAATCAGGATGCCTTTATTAGTAGGGTAGTATCTTATGGCTCCTTCTAAAAATGCTGCATTCAGATTCTTGGGAGGGGGAGTTGGAATTGTCTAAATACATGTTGACAGACCAAAACCAGGGAGGATGGAAGTGAGATGGCTGGTGGATGAGGCTGGTGGGCCCAGTCTGCAGGGATCTCAGAGATAGTTTGTGTACCTGTTAGCTCTGTCATATTTTGATTGTTGAAGCTTGCCAGATACGTCCTTAAAGGAGGACTAGATAATTTGGTGTAGTGAAAGATGCATGGGAGGAGGGATCTTGTGAGTCATCAGATTAATCTCAGAGTTACTGGGCTCTGGACCATGACTCAGGGTTCAGCCATGAAGAGCCTCTTCTTTTAGGTATGGAATTGGGGTTCATCCCATCTGCCTGCCAGACAGTATGGATATTTTTTTAGCCCAAATCATCCAGCAGCATGTGTCTGCTTCCTGCTCTGCTGGTTTTGTGGCCTGCTCTCTCACCTCACCCCTTAGCCTGTCTGCATCCTGCCAAAATGGTCCCAGTAGGAAGTGGACACTTGTCAGCTTCATTACAGCAACTGCAAACAGACCAGCGTCTGCTCAACTTCTCCCCACGGCTGCTTGGCAAAACCTGGATGGAAGGAAGCACTGGGAAAGTTGTGGGATATTGAGTTACACTGGAGTGGTTTTCTTCTTGGCTGGAAGGCCAAGGAAAAGTAGCTTTTAATACTAAAGCTTTAAAGCAAAGAGTCGGCTTGGGTGTTATTCAAATCCAGTTACAAAGCATGCATGGCTGCATGGCCTTGTTTACTTTAATGACCCACGAAAATTAGCACTATTCCTTTTCCTGTTTTATGAACACATATCTCTTTACAATTTTCCTATAAGATATAAATGCATTGTAAGAATAAATACACTTTTCCAGAGAATATTGGGTGCCCTTATTTCCTGCTATTATATTGTAAGGTGCTCAGCAGGTCTCATTTTTGGGCTTAGAATAGAAATGTAAGGACTCAGTTCTGGGGTTATGAAACTGTAATCTAACCTGCCGTTTTCTTTGTAGATACTGCAAGAGGAGGGGTTGGCTGAAATCCACCCTCATTATGTCGGTTCCACAAACCAGCACCTCCAAGGGAAAAGTCATGCTTAAGGAATACAGCGGGCGCAAGATTGAAGTGGAGCACATTTTCAAATGGATCACGGCCCACGCTGCCTCTCGGATCAAAACCATCTACAACTCGGAACATTTGAAAGAAGAGTGGAACAAAAGTGACCAGTACCGGGTGAAAATCTACCTGTTTGCCAACCTCGACCAGCCTCCAGCGTTCTTCTCTGCGCTAAGTGTAAAGTTTACTGGAAGAGTAGAGTTTATTTTTGTGAACGTGGAAAACTGGGACAATAAAAGTTACATGGCAGAAATCGGCATCTACAAGACCCCATCGTACATACTTAGGACTCCTGAGGGGATTTACAGGTATGGAAATAACACTGGTGAATTTATATCACTACGTGCCATGGATTCCTTTTTGCGCTCGTTGCAACCAGAAGTTAACGATTTATTTGTTTTAAGTTTAGTTTTGGTTAATCTGATGGCTTGGATGGACCTGTTTATTACACAAGGCGCCACTATAAAGCGTTTTGTGGTTCTTATAAGCACTTTAGGGACGTACAATTCACTATTAATTATTTCCTGGCTACCAGTGTTAGGTTTTTTGCAACTACCCTACTTAGACAGCTTTTATGAGTACAGTTTAAAACTCTTCAGGTACTCTAACACAACTACTTTGGCTTCTTGGGTGAGGGCCGATTGGATGTTCTACTCCTCGCATCCAGCCCTCTTCCTCAGCACGTACCTTGGCCATGGTTTACTGATTGATTACTTTGAGAAGAAGCGAAGGCGCAATAACAACACGGATGAAGTAAATGTTAATAATCTAGAGTGGCTGTCAAGCCTGTGGGACTGGTACACCAGCTACTTGTTTCATCCCATTGCTTCTTTTCAACACTTCCCTTTTGACTCGGATTGGGATGAAGACCCGGATTTGTTCTTGGAGCGGTTGGCCTTCCCTGATCTCTGGCTTCACCCTCTGATACCAACTGATTATATAAAAAACTTACCCATGTGGAGGTTTCAGTGCCTCGGTGCCCATTCTGATGAGGAAATGCTAGAAACCTTTCCAGACAGTGAAAGTGACTCTGACAGTGAAAACAAAGAGGTGTTCAGTAGCGACAGAGAGGTCTCGGAGGACGATGAGCTGAGCACGTGTCACAGGTGCAGCGAAGGAGAGCGGCGGTGCGGCGTCGGGACCTGTTCGTGTGCCAGCCACTATTGTCACCACGAGCCGTGTGGGCGCAGAGCCAGGTCCTACGGCTCGTACAGCTCCGCGGGTGACATGGAGCCGGACTGGTCAGCCTGGCCCCCCGACATGCTGCACTGTACAGAATGTGTGGTGTGTCTAGAAAATTTTGCAAAGGGCTGCCTGCTGATGGGCCTGCCGTGCGGCCACGTGTTCCACCAGAATTGCATCGTGATGTGGCTGGCGGGCGGGCGGCACTGCTGCCCCGTCTGCAGGTGGGCGTCCTACAAAAAGAAGCAGCCATACACACACCCGCAGCCTTTGTCGAGTGAGCCCCCGTCCTAGCTGTGCGCCCGTGTCCTTTGTAAGCTTTCAGGATATTACTGCTTGCCTTTTAAATGTTAGTCACTTAAAAGATTACGTGGTTTGAAGTTTTAGTTTAAATGTTAGTGCAGTGAACTAAAATATACATGATGCTAACGTTAACGACAGAATCATTTGGTTGCCTTGTATGTTGAACTGAATGCAAACTTACCATACAATAACTTGTTCTCTTCAACATCTGGAAACTTGATGCTGTTTTTGTAAGCACAAAAATCAAGCCTACAAGAGAAGCGTATTCCAGCAAACGTTTACAAGTTAGGATGTGGGTGACATTGAAATTCTAATCGGAGACAATTGCTTAATTTTAAGTGTTTCTTATTTTAGAGTCTGTTCTGCACATCTTTGTTGAATAATGTATGTTGTAAGACAGTACCATTTAAAAAGAAATCGGTGAAATAAATTATTTTAAAAGGAGATTTGTAACGTTAATTGTTTTGATAAATATTTTGTGTGTATGGTTACGGATGTCTTGCTGGCCTGATTTATCTGTGAAGACAATAAAAACATAACACAATTTTTGTGACTGATAAATCATCTCCTAGGAATGCAGGAATTCAGTGCTCTGAGCCACTGGTCAAAGAGAAGGCAGCAGTGTTTCACTGGGAACTGCTTCTTTCATAAGTCTGCTGTGTTGAGGTGCTTCTCTGCTTGATCAGTGGTTTTCCAGTTGATTATGAATTGCTTTTCCAGATGGAGACCCTCTTCTAGCAGCTGTCTCTCCAGCACCCTCATCTGCAGACATCTAGGAAGACTTTAGGGTAGCTCCCTCTGCAGCCTCAAAGTAAACTGTTGAGAAGGAGCAGAATATTGTCATGCAGTGATAAAAGTGGCTCGTAAAGGTAAAAATTGCCACCTTCCAACTGTGCTGGTATTCTGCAGTGATTTCTGGTTTCTTTGATGGTTCTTTGGTGCCATAAAAAAATCAGTATTTTGTTTTCTATGTATTTCAGTATGAAACTGTGATTTTGGTTGTACCTTTCAGAAATCACCTGGCTGAAAATAGGGAGGAATTTTTGGTTGAAAAGAAAAGGGATGGGGGGGGGGGGGAGAGCAGGAGATGATACAAGTAGAGGAAAATGCTAAACTAGAAAGATATTTTCAATTGTCTTATTTCTTTCCTAAATCTTGCCTATGTGATATGAAAGGAGGATAATACATGAAGTTGATAATAGGGAATACAAACACAGCTTCCTTTTGTAGTTACAGCCCATCTCCCTCTGTCTTCATAGAGTTGGGAGGCTGGTGCTCACAGAGCTGCTGGCATTGTTTCTTCTGTCCAGGGTACCTGGGCATGCTCGTTTTTATTAACAAATGTTTCACAGCTCTGTCAGCAGGTGTATTCCCAAGCGGATATTCATGTAATTAGCAGAAGAGCTGTTTTTAATTTACTGAGTCCTTTTTTCTCTCTCATTTCCTTTTTCCCAGGGCAGTACTGAAGCAGAGAGGTACAAGGGGCACAATATCAGCAACTCTCCCGTGGTCCAGAAGGTAATTTTTATTCCAGTTGAGACCTGCCAGTACATGCCCTGTCTCTGTCATTACAGCCTCGGCAGAGCAGCGGAGAGGCATAATGAGGGCAAAGATCAGTTCTGCTTCCAATTTGTGCAGCAGCGTGGCATATGTGCTTGTCATGAGCAGCTGAAACCCGCATTGTTTCAGGACTGGTTTGAAACCTGCACTGAATGGAGGCCTTGCCAAGGGAAAGGAGAAGGTTTGTGAGTATAAATAAGGCTGTAGCTGAGGTGCTGACACACACAAGCGAGATGCTGTATCACAGTCCGCTGTAGCCTTTCGCTGGTACCTTGGTAATTTGCCAAATGCTGTGAGTGCTAAGCTGGAGCAATACTGTGTCCTTGGAGCACTGAGTGCTTATGGAGTGCAGCTCTGCTGCTGAAAGCTGACCTCCTCACCCTCACACACAGCCCCAGCAGCTCTGCTCCTGTGCACTGGCTCAGCCTTGTTTGCAAACCTTTGTGCACACCTGTTTTGGCTGAAGACTTGTTTTAATGGCCTCAGTTGCTGTACTCATCCAGTTCTTTTGATGGATGACCCAAACTGCTGTTTAATTAGCAGGAGAGCCACTGAGGGCACATCCACAGGAGCAGGTAATTATGACCAGTAGGTAGCTGCGGCGGAAGGTTTGGTCCCCTCGTGTCTGGGTTATATAAATTGTTATGATGCAGTTCCCGGCAACGCATCTGTTACAGAATCTTGAGCAGCTGGCGTAGTGTATTGGGAGTCCCAGCAGGACAGAAAAAGCAGTTGGATGTGTTTATTTTATGAAACGGTGTCAGTAGCAGCAGAAGCATCCAAGTAACATTGTTTTCCACCGAGTGCGGGATCTCAGACAGCCCTGCCCTGACGCGTTGACAGTCGAACATCGGAGAAGGGAGCAAAGGAGCAAAGACTGTGCCTGTAACAAGGTCGACAGTTTCGCTGCTCACACGTTTTGCCTCGCAGGGCTGGGTTGTGCTAATACTTGTGAAGTGTCTTAACTGAGATGCTAAACATTCCTAAAGTGGTATTTTATTCTCTGATGTCTCGTGCCTGGAAGGTGGAGACCAGTTGTAAACAGAAAATGTCAAACTGCTGAGGTGAGCGTATTAACTTATTTGTTAGGTGTAATAAAGGTGATGGATGTTTTGTGCTGCTATTACAAAGGATGGATTTAAACAATCTCTGACACTCTTTGCCACTCTCGATTTCATCAGTTATTGTTTTATTAGCACTGGCTTTCCCACTGCTGATGCTCAGTCCAAAACAAGAGCTCTCCCTTCCAAAGCTTGTTTAGATCTTTGTTCTGCATTAGATTCTGGAGAGAAAAATGACAAAGGTGAAACTGCTCATTTTTGTAACTGTCATTAAAATGTCTGTCTCCAGTAATTAAATAACAAGGGTAAGTATACTTGTACGGTATTAAGAGTTAGATTAAGTTAATAGCACCTTTTTCTTCCTAAGCTTTTGCACTCTGTGCATCACTGATTTATTTCTAGTGCTCTCAGTCTCAGATTGCGCACCGGGGCGTGAAGAGATGGAATGACTCTCTGGAGCTCCAGCGGAGCGGCTCCAAGCTGTCCCTTCATTTCAGCCAGGTGACCCTGCGGAGAGGAGGCTGAAGATGAGCCAGGCCTGGCTGGGGGGATTTCTCCGAAAGAGCCCCGGCAGCTGGGAGCGAGGTGGCCACCGGCTTGTACGGGCTTTGCCCTCAGGTATCCCAGGGGAAAGAGCGGAGTGGGAGTCAGCCCTTGCACCAACAGGGCATCGAGGTGCTGGAGTTCCAGAGAAGGGAGTGGGGCTTGGGAGGCGGCTGGAGCACAAGCCCTGTGGGGAGCAGCTGAGGGAGCTGGGGGGGCTCAGCCTGGAGGAAAGGAGGCTCGGGGGGGCCTTACTGCTCTCCACAACTCCCTGACAGGACGGTGCAGCCAGGCTGGGGTCGGGCTCCGATCCCAGGAAACCAGCGACAGGACGAGAGGACACGGTTTTAAACTGGACCAGCGGATGTTTAAGTTGCACATTAGGAGGAATTTCTTCACAGGGTGATTGGACATTGGAATGGACTGCCCAGGGCGATAGTGGAGTCACTGTCCCTGGAGGTGTTTAAGGAAAGACTGCCACGATGGTGTTCGGCCATGGTTGGACTCGGTAATCTCAACATCTTTTCCAAGCTGACTGACCCTGTGCCCGGGTTACAAACACGCCCAGTGTGCGGGGCCGAGCGCTCGCACCGCTCCCAGCGCCCGCCCCGCCCCGCTCCCCTCAGCGCCTTCCCGCCCCTCCCGCGCGGGCGGGGCCGTGCGCAGCGCCGCGCGCACCGGCACGTGACTGGCGGGAGGCCACGAGGGGCGGGGCGAGGCCGTGCGGGCACCGCCCCCGAGCGCAGGGGGCGGGGTCGGCGGTGCCGGCGGCGCAGGCGCAGTGCGGTCTCGGCCGGGCCGGCTGTGGGAACCCGGAAGTGCCGGGCGGTGCGGCCGCCATGGGGCTGTTCGGGAAGACCCCCGAGAAGCCGCCCAAGGAGCTGGTGAGGGGCCGCGGCCGCCGAGGCGGGGCCGGGGGGCGGCGGGGGCCGGCGGGGGCCGGGAGCTTGCGGGGGGAGTGGCGGCAGGGCCGTGTGGCGTTGCTATGGCGTCGGGCGGGGACTGCGGAGGGGCCGGGCTCGGCCTGGCCCTGGCTACACCCGGCCAGCGGAGCCCTCGCAGCACCTTCCGGGATCTGGAGGGGCCTGCAGGGAAACCGGAGGGGCTCTTTGTGAGCAACTGGAGTGTCGGGACAAGGGGGAATGAGTGCAAATTGATACCGGGAAAATTGCAGTTACATATTAGGAAGAAATTCTTTACTGTGAGGGTGGTGAGACGCTGGAACAGGTTGCCCAGAGAAGCTGTGGCTGCCCCATCCCTGGAAGTGTTCAGAGCCAAGCTGGATAAGGCCTTGAGCAACCTGGTCTTGTGGAAGGTGTCTCTGCCCATGCCAGGGGAGGTTGAAACTATATGGTCATTAAGGCTCTTTCCAACCCCTTAACATTCTATGGTTCAATGATTCTAGCTCCTCTTGCAGACACAGCCTTAAGATTAGGGAGTCGTAGCTTAAATATTGGGACTTGGAGGGGTTAGATGAGTCTATAGACAAACTGTTTTGCTATGAACAGCTTTCTGATGTCACAGTGAAATGAAATAATCAAGATACTGGTGGATTTCACTGTCGCCTTTCATAAGTAGCTGCTAATGTGTTAATGAAATAATCTGCTGTTTGGTGAGAGGAAGATCAAATACATTAGAGGTACTGGAAAAGCAGCAGGCAGGAGGACAACAGGCGCACAAGTTGAAGGCTTAGACAAGCTGCAGTGTCACAGATGTTCCCTGATTCTTTGTGGCAGCTGAGTCCCAGGGGGGCAGGTTATGGTTCACATAGAAGTTTCACACAGAATAACTGCGTTGGAAGAGACCTTCAAGATCATCGAGTCCAACCCATGTCCTAACACCTCCCCTAAACCATGGTTGTTGCTTGTCTGAGAGAATCAGATGAGGAATGTACCTTTAGGAGTGTCCTTTCCCTTCCTCCTCTGCCTGTGTCTGGGCACTGTGTGGGCTGGGTCAGTCTCCTGTGCTGCTGAGTGTGGTACAAGGGACCACAGGGAGAGCTGGGGCTGGGGACTGCTGCTCTCAGGGGTGGGATAACACATCAGTCAGCTGTGTAACCCACATTGTGGTCATGCTGCACTGAGGAGTTCTCTCCTCCTGTCCGAGGGCCACTCTTTTGCCTTCCCTGACTGATGAAGTTGTCATGTTTTCCAGCAGCATGGTGTCTGTGGGTCATCTTGGAGCCCTTGGAGGATGGTGCCATCCACCTTGAACCTTCTTTCTGGTGGTGCACAGCGACAGGACAAGGAGCAATGGCCATAAACCAAACCACAGTAACTTCCACCTCTGCATGAAGAAGAACTTCTTTATGCTGAGGGTGGCAGAGCCCTGGAACAGCTGCCCAGGGGGCGTGTGGAGTCTCCCTCTCTGGAGACATTCCAAACACCCGGACATGTTCCTGTGTCACCTGCTCTGGGTGTCCCTGCCTCGGCAGGGGGTTTGGACTGGATGATCTCCAGAGGTCCCTTCCTAGCCCAGTGATTCTGTGATTCTTTACAGAAAACCCTGCAAAGGCAGTGTGGAACAGGTGTAGGGAGAGGTGATGTGAGTCCCTTTGCTGTCATGAGCGCTCCCTTGGGGTGCAGGCTGGCGTGGTGACTTCATAGGCCTAACAGTGATATTGAGAAACCCATTAACAGTTAAAAATTCCTTTCCTCCCGTACCTAACAGCAGCTTTAGAAGGAAGAAGCAGTAGTTGTTTCTGCATCCTGGCTGATGGGGAAACAGCCCCTCTTAGCTCGTGTCTGGCAGCAGCTGTGCACAAGATGCAGTCCCTGAGAAAGGCTGGAGGGAGCCATCCAAGCACTGCAGGAGGTGGATGATGTTGGGGGGAGGTTGAGATTTTTATGATGGCAGTGGTTTGCCCTCAGTTCATTTGTCTGCCCACTCTGTTAATGTGAGATCATTTATTTATGATCAATACAAGGCAAATATCTTCAGTCCTTGTGAAGAGCTGGTGATGCATTTCAGCCTGCCTGAAGCTGGGGATTTATTATGCTTTTAATGCCATGTCTGGATCGTTTAAAATTAAAAAGTGGATTTTCCTCCAGTGTAGTCTGAGTTGGCTCTTTTCAGCTGAGTGCTTTGCTGGCTGACTCTGGTGTGATGCAGTGCTGTGAGAGTGATGCTTTTGTTTAGATCAGGAGTGGAAGCAGAATTGCTTCATCAGCGTGGAGTTGTGCTCAGGGTAATTATCTTAGCTCAGCTGGACCACAAACTCCTGTTCCCAGCACTGCTGCCTTGTGCTGTGGTTTGTATCCGTGTCCCTGTGTCCTGTGTGAGATGGGCAGCGTGGCTTCTTTGCAGCTCCACAAATTGCTGTCTCATGCAGCTGGGAGCACGGAGTAGCCTGGATGAGTCAGTGGGATTTCCTCCTCCTCCTCTTACACAAAACAGGAGATGAGTTGGGAGCACCAGGAAAGGCGTGAGCACCCAGCTCTGCCTTTAGGACAGTCGTGTCGAGCAGCTGACTCCTGGCAATGCTAGGGATGAGCTGTGAAAGAGTTTCCTGCTCTCAGAGTAAGCAGGGACTGATGACAACACACAAGCAGTCTTGATTTAATGGTGCCTTTGTGCTGGGTTGTGCATCCCAGAGACAGAAGCTGCAAATCCTGCTGTGGTTCGTTTGACAGTTGCTGATTGTGCTTGTACATGAAGGTTTGTTGTGAGCTGGCTTGTTCTGGAATACAAGGTGTAGAGCAAATCTCTGGTAGGTGTTACATTTGAGACACAGCAGTTGGCCAGCCAGAGCTCTGCCATGTTTTACTTCAGTCTCTTCCCTCTTCTTTTTTCCTCTTGTGTAGTCCATACTCAAAAAAGGGACCTTCTTCACTTTCTGTCAGGGTGAGGAATGACTCTCCAGGACATTATCTCCTCTGCTCTGAAGAACAAGAGGAGAGGCTGCAGTCAGTCCTGCAAGGGTTTGGGTTTTTTTTCCCTGTAAACCCAGGATTGAACTAAAGGTGCAAGAGCTTTCTGAAATCTGTTAGAAACTATTGCACCTATGCAGGGCTTTGGGTTGTATATGGGGGTTTTAAAGCTGATTTTGTGCTTGGGCACCTCAAATGGTGGCTGTTGTCTGCAGTCAGAACATGGTCTTGTTCACCATGACCAAGATAAAGTCTTTTGACACTGGTAAAAGTCTAAATCTGTTGCTCTGCTGGGCTTGTGCACTGAACAGAACTTACTTTACAAGTTTTCAGTGCACAGATTCTCTTCACTCTGCTTCCCTGGAGGGATGGTCAGGGCAAGTGGAGCTCCCCACCTCCTGGGTGAGCCAGAGGATCTGGAACAGAGAGATCTTGGCAAGTGCCAAAAGGGAGCTGTCGAAGGAGTGGCTGTGTTTGAACCCCACCAAAGGCAAGGGAAGGGAAGGGAAGCTGGAGGGCAGAGGGATCTGAGCAGGAGGGAGGAACACAGCAGGAACCTTATGATGTTGGGCAATGCAAGACTCTGCAGATGGGACAACCATCCCTGCATGCAGGGATGTGCAGCCTGGGGCTGGCTGGGCACCAGCTCTGCAGGAAGGGAGCTGGTTTCCTGTGCATAATAAACATCCCAGTGCACCTTTGCAGCAATGAGGGCAAACAGGGCTGTGTTAGAAAGCTGCAGTCACAGTGTTGAGTGTTCAGTCTCTGTGCCAGTCAGCAGTAAAGAGGCCACACCTGCAGAGCAGTGTCCCAGTGTGGGCAGGATCTCAACGAACTGGGCAGGTGTGGCAGAGGGCCACTAGGATGGTGGAGGGCTGGAGCCTGTGATGCAGGAGGAGTGGCTTAGGGAACTGGGCTCGTTTTGTCTTGAAGAGGAGGTGAAGGAGCAAGGGTGTAAAGCCTCTCACTGCCTCTGGTGGGGTTGTAGTTAAGACACAGACAGGTGCTTTTGAGGGTGTCCACTGACAGGAGAGGAGCTGCAGCCACAGCTGGCCAGGGGAGAGTTTTGAATTGTGCATGAAAGGCCGGGTTGGATGGAGCTCTGAGCAATCTGGTTTAGTGTAAAGTGGCCCTGCCAACAGCAGAGGGTTGGAAATAGATGGTCTTTAAGGTCCCTCCCAACCCAGACCATTCCAGGATTCTATGAAAAAAGGTCTTCACCACAGGAGTAATTTAAGTGCAGTCGCTCAGAGTGGCTGTGAAGTGTTTGCCCTCAAACAGTATCAAACTCAATGGATGAGACCCTGAACAACCTGTCTGAAGTCTGAACTTGATCCTGCTTTGGGTAAAGGTTGGCTTGGAGACCTCCTGGGGATCTTCCTGACTGTAACGGGCAGTAGCACTCTTGGTGCTGTCATCCTGTGCCAAAGTCTGTCCCTCCTGCTGAAATCCCCTGTGGCAAGTTCCCTCTGTACAGTGACATGGCTGTGATGTGGGAGGTCAGCCAGGCAGTGAGCGTCTGACTCACAAACCACATCACAGAATCATTGAAGAGTTTTGGTTGGAAGAGGTCTATAAAGGTCCTCCTTAACTCCTTGTCTGAATTTTAGGAGCACTGCAGTAACTGGTGGTATGTCTGCAATGTTTTGGGGTTTTATTATTTGTATAATGAAATATTTTATCACTGATAACTTGAATCTCGTGGACTTTGAAGTGCTGCTTTTGATACTGAATGTTTAAGTTACATGAAAGTATAAAAGCATAGTTTTAAAGTTGGAATTTCAAGTAACTCTCACTTTCTCTTCTTAAGGTCAATGAATGGTCCTTGAAGATAAGAAAAGAAATGAGAGTGATTGATAGACAGATCAGAGGTTTGTACTTTTGTCTAATTTTTTGTTTTTACTCTCCCTGTGTGCCTTAAAGTTTGTTGTTTTTTTTTTTTTTGCTTTAATTGAGGCAGGCTGTGAAATTTAAAAACCTGGGATAGTCTATCACATCTGGAGCAAAGGAAGATGAATGTGATCCTGAGGCCAGACGTTGTCTGTGTTACAAAATGATGTTGCTGTGAAGTTATCCAAGTAAAATTTTCAAAAGAACATGAATATTTCATGCTCCCAGTAAGACATAATGCTCTTAAATCCCCTTGGATAACATGTATTAGACTTATTAGCCAGAATTTCACCCACATTGATTTAATGAGTAGTATCAGTGTGGTCTATAATCCCACATGTAGAAAGCTCCACTAGCATGTACTAGTGTGAAAGTGCACATGCCAAGTGAAAGTAGCTTGCTGTCAGCTTGGAAAAATTACACACAGAAGAGAGGAAGAGAAAAAAAAAATTTTCTCAGTGGGTGGGTGTTTTGCTACTAAATGATGAGCATTACTCTGCTGAACGTGTCTTGAAAAGCAGAGGAGTTGATTATTATTGCACTGCTGTTAGTTCAGAATTTGTGCTGCCTGCCTTCCCTGAGCCTGAAAATAGGTTTGGGTCTAGGTTTTGTTATACTGTTCTTTGTCTTCCACCCTTCCCTTGGGACTTGTCCATGGATGTGCTGGTGAAGGGTAATTTGTGTCAGCATCTGATTACTCAGCACATGCCTGTTTTGAGTGATTCCTTGAGGAGTGCATCCTCCCTTCCCCGTTCTTCCCCAGCCCTGTGCCTCTGGAGTAACCTGGCAGGGTTTGTGTCTTCTCCCTCTTGTAGACTTGTATGAGTTGCTTGGAGAAGGTTGCTCGTGCAGTACAAAGTCTTTGTCCTTGTCTCTAATATGAGGAACAGAGTTTATGTCTTTTCATGTACAGGGATGTGAATTATTTTGCTTTCTCCAGGGCACTTTGTGTGGCTGTATCAGGCACAGAGGAACTGCAACTCTGATCTTATTAGCAAAATATATTTTAGAGGTTGCTTCTTCCATGGAAGCAAACTACCCACGTGTTCACTATTGATGTATCTTGAAATTTTGGGTTTCTCTTAACTTTTTACATGCCATAATACTTTTAATAGCCTATACAGATACTAGTTTACATGATAGTGTGATATTTTGATGTGGATGCAAATCTCATTATTTTAGCAGCTCTAAACATGTCTGTGTTTCAGAGTCCTACATTCAAAGAAACACAGTTCAGCACTAACCACCAACCATCTGCTATTCTGATAATTCCCCTTTAAATAAAGTACAGAATATCTTTGTGCCAGGATTTCACGTCTTACCAAGTGTCAGCTGTGGAAGAATGTGGTTCTGCTGGACACTCCCCAGGCTAGCAGGCTGCTCCTGAAGGATGACAGCCAAGTGCCACTGAAGGTTTTCTCAAAAATTACCCGTTGTAGTTGGATTCTGCCGTGCACATTTAATCTGAGCCTTACACAGGAAATCACTGCAATCTTTAAGTAAGGATGCTAAGCTGGAACCTGTCTTAGTTTCCTTGGGGAAGGCTGTGCTAGATGTGTTTGGACAAGGCAGCACCAGATCCACCTGGGATGAACTGAGTGGGTTTGGATCACTCAAACGCTTGGCTCGCCTCGTCCGCGCAGTTGCTAAAATAGCAACACTGTTTGAAACCATCTGTTGTTGGACTCTTGCTGCTGTAGTGTTTTCTCTTTGGGGTAGGTTGCTTTTCAGGGCTTGGAAGGCTTGGAGAAATGAAAGGTATCCTTGTTACTTCAGAATTGAGTATTTTGTGTTGATAGAATTAGGGTAGTGCAGTAACTTTGTGTTTTGCTGAGCTTGCAAGTCCCTCAGGCAGGTGCTTTGGGCTGCTTTGTGCCTCTTGTGCTTCACAGTGCTGCAGAGGGATTGGGGAAGTGGCTTTGGCTCCCTTGAGGAGTGTAGCTGGCACTGACCTTCAAAGATGGAGCTGTCTGTTCTTGCATACTTGTGCCACTGATCTCATACTCAGCAGTTGTTCATGCCAGTGAAAGCATTCACTCGAGCGCAGGCTGCCCTGCACTGGCCTGGGTGTAGTAACACAATACTTGTGGTTGTTTTCAGCCTGACAAAGTGAATGTTGTCATTCCTCAGTACTGCTGGAGTTCTTCTGGTGCTTTCTGCTGGAGCACTTCAGCTCTTTCTTCCCTGCTCTGATATGCTGGGACTCAGCTCAGTCCCGTCTGACATACAAATGTCTTCAAGGATGTGGTATTTCTGAAAAGAATAGTGGGAAAACAGCAAAGGTTTATTTTTCTGATTATGATCCCACAACTTTCTGCCTGTCCTTTAAGGTAAAGACCCCAGTGAATGATACTGAGAGAACAGCTGGTCTTGAGCACGGGGTTCATTAACTTCTACCTGAGAAGCTGTGTTGAAGTCTCACAGTCAGCCTGTGCCAGAAAGGGTGTGTTGATGCCTTTGTTTTTATAAAAGGGCAGCTTCTGATTCTTCCAATGTGTAACTTCATCTGGCATAAATCAAGAAGACTCAAAACTAAATCTGAGCAGAGGCTTTCCTTGAAATAATTGTTCTTGTGGTCATTTCAATCAACTCTTTGCAGGAAGGTGGGACTAACCCTTACTATCTGAATTCTTTGTTTTCTTTAGGATAATTTTTCATGTGGACTCTGAGATCCACATTTCATCAGTGGCTGATTTATTGCTGAGTCTGGAAAAGGAAGGAGGTTGATATTGCCCCTGCTTATTCTTGCATTTTTTACTCTGGGCTTTTTGGAGTGCCTGGTTCCTGCTGTTCACAGCCAGTGTTACCTGGCAAGGCAGAACTGTGAACAGTCACATCAGATTTGCTGGAGAAACCAATTTAAGGTATTTAAGGAGGCCTATTTAGTGTTTAATAGTTCCAATCCAACCAACTCTTTGGTGCTCCTGCTTGGTTCAGTATTCCCACTTCAGCACACTCTTCAAAAAAAGTTGTTGAACAAAGCTGGGTGTCCAGGAGAGTTTGAACAGGGTGTTTTAAGCTAGATGTATATTTTGTATATATATATTTATATCAGGCCAGGTGAATAGTCAGGAAGTTATTAAGTTGTAAGTCAAATCATCCTCTCAGAGTGCTTGGTTCTTACAGGACCATTTTTGCTTCATAAGCTCTTAGTCAGCTCAGCATCATGGACTAATATTCTCAGACAGTCCTTTAGAGTACTCTTGACTGCAAAGGAAATTACAGTGCTGGATGCTCAGTAATGAGAATTTTCCTATTAAGATTTAGCTGAATTAATCAGCTGACATGTAAACTAGCCTAGAACAAGGTCTTTGAATAACAAAGGGAATTTGAAATCAAGCAGAAACAATTCTTTGCATTGGAAACACACCCCAACAAATGACTGATTTCTCTTCCATATCCTTAGGAGTTCATCACTATTTGCTGTGTTTTTCTGTACTCCAGATATCCAGAGGGAAGAGGAGAAGGTGAAGAGGTCGATTAAGGATGCGGCCAAAAAGAATCAGAGGGATGTGTGTGTGATCCTGGCGAAGGAGCTGATCCGCTCTCGGAGGGCTGTAAGCAAACTCTATGCATCCAAAGCTCACATGAACTCTGTTCTCATGGGGATGAAGAACCAGCTTGGTAAGAACAAATTCTGAGCCCAAGCACAATGACTGCTCTGACAGTTAGAGACGAGGTCTGAGGTTTCCTTGTCCAGAACCAAAGTCAAATGCAGGCAGAGCTTGAATGTGGGAGCAGCCGTGCTCCTGTGAAAGGCAGCTGATTCCAGGGGGCTTCAGGAGCCTGGGAAGACTCTCCCATAGCAGGCCCAGAGCTGTGAGGCTGCTGCAGTTCTACCCCCAGTTCTAATCCCAGTGGGCACTTTCACCCACACTCTCAGAACAGAGCCTTTGCCACCACCCCATAAACACACACAGCTTTCCCACACACATGAACAGCTCCATCCTGCTCTTCTTATTCAGCTCATGAGGATTCAGGTCCACTAGTAGAACACACATGGACACAGTAGATGGGTTGTTCGAGGAGCTGCTCTCAGATTCTCTGTCTAAGCTGGCCAGATATTTGGTACCTGTCCCCAGATCTGCTCTGCCTGAACTGCTGGTACCTGGTCCTGCAGGCCCCTGAGGTTTCTGTGTTCCCTGATCCACTTTGATCCTTCCTAAACTACCTTTGGTTGGTTCCCTAAAATTGAGTTACAATCCTGCAGTCCCCTTAAAAGATCCATTGTAAGTTTTCCCTGTGTCCAGATGTGCTCTTTTCCCTTCCATCCCTGTGAGGAGAGTCATGTATCCCTGTAGGCAATAACCCCCCTCAGTCTGCAGGATGTTCTGAGGCTGTTTCCCCACTGCCCTGACTGGATGGGTGTCCCACCCTGGACTCTGAAATAGTCAAGGAGCTCTCAGTTTTAGTTTCTTGGGGTTCCTGCCCCTCGTTGGTCCCTGCATCCTTGCTGGTTCACTGTTTCCTGTGAGAGCTGCTTAGCAGGTGATCTAACGCCTCTCCTCAGAGCCTGAGGGGTTGCAGTGGTGTGAGAATCACATGCTCTGAACCTGAACTCACAGCAATTTGAAGCACATTCTTACTGTGCTTTCCTAAACAGTTTGAATGCATTCCTAATATCTTTGTATCCTTGTGGAGCCTCTGTCATTGATTTTGACAGGATCTGTAACAGGAGTAGAATTCCCTTCATCTTGTAGGTGGTTGTTTCTCTAGCAAGAGTCTGGAGACATTTACCAACACCTGCATGGGTATGGGGGAGCAGTATTTGATTTTTTTGGTGTGGATGAATCCATTTGCCCTTTGGCTTAACACCCGTGTTCTGTACACCCTTCTAGGTCCTTTGTGTTCCTCCAGAACCAGACTATTTCCCTCATTCCTTATCCACATCAGAAATCTGTTGTAATAGACTTCCTGCAGTGTTTTCCAGAGCTGGAAACATTCCAGCCTTTAATAAGCAGAGCAGAAAGCTTTAAAGATAGGAAAAGACTTTGTGGAGGTCAACCTGCTGCTGAAATGTCAAAGCATTTCCCCCACCCCAGCATCATCCAGGTAGATTTTAACATTGGATGAGTGATAAATCAGGAATCACACTGTGAACCTCAAATGTAATTTCGTGATGGTTCAAATGTAGCTCTCCATGCATCTCACTCAAGAAAGGGAAGTAGGAGCATCCTTGCACCTTAAGGTGTCCCTTAAAAGGAAAAACTCAGAACAGCCTCCTCCTTATTACCACTGCCAGCATCTTCATCTTCCTGGGAATGTTCTGAAACACTTGGATAGGAAATATAAAGGAATCTAGAATTCAGTCTGAGGTCTGTCGTAACTTGAGAATTGACTACTCAAGACAAGGTTTCTGTTAGTTTGTCACAAGAGTAAGGCTCTTAAAAGAAATTATTAAAATGAAAAATTATATGTGCTGTGCCTTCATTTTGCTTCGTTAAGGAGTGACCATTTTATGTACAAACAGGTAAGTTCTCCGTGTTCAGGAAACTGCAAAGTTAGATGGCAGAATTCAAAAAACTTCAAAGTACCCTTAATTACTGCTTTTTGATCTTGTTATATCAGTACATACAAGGAGAGCTTACAAGTTAGAATAGCCTCAGGAAAGAGTATTGTTAAATTCAGTTTAAACAAGCTTATTTTTGGCTTATCTGCTTCAGTATTAATGTTACAGCTTACTCTTTTACTTACTTGTGCCAGGGTTAGTTTCCAGTACCTGTAGCTTTGCTGTAAATGTGTTTTTTCCATTGTGGGTACAAGTTGGGCTTTCCCAGAAATTTAGTCAAGAATGAAGAAGTGCAATGCCCGTTTCTTTCTTCAACTGAATTGCCTAAATGTAAACAAATTTCCAGGTAGGGAGGATATAATTTCTCTGCTTTCAGCAGTGCATGGATTGCTCAAACTGTTCTATGCCTCTCCTTCACAGCTGTCCTCAGAGTAGCAGGTTCATTGCAGAAGAGTACAGAAGTCATGAAAGCTATGCAAAATCTAGTAAAAATCCCAGAAATCCAAGCAACGATGAGGGACTTGTCCAAAGAGATGATGAAGGTAAGATCTGGCACATGAATCAGACCTGGGTGAGCACGATGTGGTTGTTACCGAGCTGTGCAATCACTTGGGTGGCCCCTTTGTCACAGGACTTGTGTGAGCTCAGGACATTCTCTGGCTCTGTGGCCAGTCTGATAATGAGTTTTAAAAAGAAGAGTTTTAAATCTAACAGCCAAAAGCTGTTAGACAAACATTCCTAATAACAATTTTGAGTCAAAATTGGGAACATATGGGGAATTTATTCACCACAGACATGTTCAAAAAACAACAGTTTTCAGGCATTTATGTACACTATAACATCCAAGATTTTTTTTTATAGATACTCCCAAAAATCTGTCCAATTTATTGCATCATGGTAGAGGTGTTTTGTTTTTTTTGATTACTGCCAGAACATCTCATCTGTCTTTGTTTAATGGATAACTTAAATTTATCCTGCTAAACAGTGCTTAATTAAATCTGCTGTCCTGCTTAGACAATTACTATTGATTAAGTTTTCTGGGGGTTACAGGCTTATGAAGTGGCTCCCTTACTGCACCTGCAGTGTATTAATCAAGTTTTCTGGGGTGTATAGGCCTTTGACTCCTTAACTCTCTCAAGATATACCATTCTTGTTCTATGACATCTAATTCATCTCTAGTTATATGATAACTGTGAAACAATTCTTTATTGAATTTTGTTCTTCAACTGTAGATTCTCTAAGGGGTGTGGGTCCATGGAGTTCCTTTCTGCAGGTGCAGTGAGGTAATTTCTCAGGGTTTTCTACTGACACTTGGCCAACACAGTTGTAAATCAAAACCAGCCAAAATAACATGGTCGAACATACTTTAACTAATTAAGCATAGTTCATTACAAAATTTTTAAAGAATCACAAAACTCCTGGCTAATTCAGTTATAACTGACTGTCACTGAGTTTAAAGCATCTAGCTCAGTGTCTCCATGTGATGGGAGTGCTCTGATTTGAAAGTATACTAAGTTTCTTTTATGACTATTACATTTTCAATAACCAAAGTTGTTTTGCTTTTTCCCTTCTTACGACTTTAGACGGTTTAGTTCAAATAAATTTATTTCTAAATAATTTTACCATTGTGCAGCAGCATGGTTTGGCCCTATTTAGATTGCAGGGCCTGCAAAACAATGTTTTCAAATGCAGATAGAAAAAAAACCCAAGCTGTGTCAAAGAGGGGTTTTACAGTGTGCTACACAATTCATGCTGCATGACTGAAATTTACACTTGTATTTCACATGTGTGGAGCAGGCTGGGTTCTTGGTTTAGACCTGCAATGACAATAAATAGCCATGGAATTGTAAAAGGGTTTGGGTTGGAAAGGATCTTAAAGATAATGGAATTCCAGCCCCCCTGCCATGTGCAGGGACACCTTCCACTACACCAGGTTGCTCAGAGCCCCATCCAACCTGGCCTGGAACACTTGCAGGGATTGTGTTCCATAGCTTCTCTGGGGAACCTGTGTTCCAGTGCCTCACCACCCTGACAGGGAAGAATTTCTTCCTAATATCTAATTTAAATCTCACTGCTTTCAGTTTAAATAACTTGAGGTTTTTGAAATGAGAACAGGTGCCTTTAATTCTCAGTTTTCTTCCTGCTTTTCCAGTGCACCAGTTGTAGAGATGCGTGCTTGCACTGAGGGCAGGGGTGTTGGCCACCCTCCTGCTGGAGCAGGGCGTTGTTACATGCCTGGATAGGCAGAACTTCATCTCCCGAGTAGAAGTGTCCCCTCTTACTCTGCTGTTTCCAAGGGCATCACACGCTGCCTTGTTGTTTCCTGCTAGGCTGGAATTATAGAGGAAATGCTGGAGGACACCTTTGAAGGCCTGGAGGATCAGGAGGAGATGGAAGAGGAAGCTGAGGCAGAAATTGACAAAATCCTTTTTGAGATTACAGCTGGTGAGTTTGTGGGTGCTGCTGAGAGCCTCCCTGCTCTGTTCAGTAAGATGCAGCAACTGAAATCTTCATCTGTTCTGACTGAACTGCGCTCTCCCAGTGGCATCTCTTCCTTTGGTGATGGGCAGAGAGCTCTGACAAACTGGTTTCTCAGGGAATACCGGCTGAGAAGACCAGTGGGGCTCAGCAGGGCAGAACAAATATCCATCAGCTGCTGTCTGTGCAGTTACATAACTGAGGCTCTAACAGATCTGTGTTTGGCTGTGCAGTGAATCCTCTAACCAAGGTAAAACTTACATGATTGACTAAGCACTGTTATTAATGAAACCAAGAAATAAACTCAGCTGCACTGCCTTGAGTCACAGGCTGTGTTGTGAGTCCTGGCAGTACCATGCTGTGTCTTGTTTGGGGAAAAAACCCAAAACAAACAGAAAAATCCTCTTAAAACCAAAACCACAACGTCTGCCTTCCAGCTCATGAAGTAATGATCTGCTGGTTGTTATTTGACTTGGAGAATGCTTAGAATGCCCCTTTCACCTGGATTGCTTGTGATGTGGTGTGACAAAAACAAGTACCACGGCTCCATTCAGCTGAACCACACTGCAAGTGCAGCTCCCACCCTGCTGGCACCAAATGCCCAGCACCTGGCACATGGCCCTGTTATTTCTCACATCCTAATTTGCTTTTTCCATCCTGTTTCCTGGCTGGAGCAGCTCCCCTCCTCCCAGGCCGGCAGTGGGAGCTCCCAGGCAAGCAGCAGGGCTTCCCCAGAAGGGAAGGAGTGCAGGGGCTCAGAGGGGCTGGCAGGTCAGTGCTGCAGGGCAGCCACTAGCCCCAGGCTGGCCCTATCACAGCTGAGGGGTGTGACCTCCATGAGAAGGGACTGGTTGCTTTTAAATGTCCCTGAAAGCCACTAATTATTAAATGAAGACCTAACACTTGCTAATGAGCCTGTTTGTTGTTGCAGGGGCCTTGGGTAAAGCACCCAGTAAAGTCACAGATGCTCTGCCAGAGCCTGAGCCCATGGGAGCAGCTGCTGCTGCTGTGGATGAAGAGGAGGACATCGAAGCCATGCAGTCACGGTTGGCCACCCTGAGGAGCTAGGGACAGCATGGATGTGTACAGATGGCTTTATTTTATTCTGTCCTACCTTCAAAATGCAAACTTTAATGTATTCTCACTTATGTAATATGTATATATTTTTTTTTCCTCCTGAGGATTTTATTCTCCAAGAAACTACTGTAATATACTTCTTGGGGAGTGCAGTCTCTTCCAGTTCTCTGTTCAGCCAGTGTTTCCTATGGTGACATGGCAAGGGTGGTGTAATATTATGTATTTTTAGACATAAAGTCCTGAAATATATTTTCATCTTCAAGCAGCATTTCTCCTAACAGGCACTTTGGTTTAACATGCTACCAAAAACCTCCAGCACTGTCAGATCTGTGTTCTCCTGAATCACTACAAATTTTATTAAAGCTGCTTCTAACAGTCACTGCCATGCAGAAGTTTAGTTTGCATCACTTTGGCCTCTTTCAAACAACACCCACCTCTAACACCTCCCTTTTAGTTTTGTAACACTTTTTAGGGCCTTCCCTGCATAGTTAAAGGGAAGTTTTCAGTCAGTTCCAGCTCTGTATGATCACAGGAGAGCCTGTCTCAGCCAAGGGCAGGGCAGTTGGCAGCAGTGGGAGGGGAGCCCTGACTCACCAGGCTGTTGGCAAATGTTCCCCAGACCCTGTAGCCACACCAAGGCCACTCTGCTGCTCCAACATTTCAGGGTCAAAGGAGAGCTGTCTCCTCTCAAGGAAAAGCTTCAGGAAAAACGGATGTCACAGCTCAACAAAAGGCTGTTTGCAAACCAAAAACTCTGACCCAAACACGTCACTGCCACAGCACCTCCCAGGCAAAGGCTAGAGCTCTTAATTTTAAGGAAGACTTTCCCAAAGAAAAACAATTCTCTAAATAATTGTATCCCAACAGCAAGAGTAGAAAAACCACACAAGGCACAGAGCCAGAGATAGAGTCCAACACCTCCCATTTTCAGCCATAAAAGCATGGAGGGGCCAAGCACTGTTCACCTTTGTGCTGGGGGAGGCAAAGTATCCCCAGTGCTTCAGGGCTGTGCAATCTAAGTGTTCATCTCTGCCCCAAATGCAACACAAAAATAGGCAAGAGGGACAGTTTGTTTCTTGTAGCCTTAAAAATCCAGAAAGGACAGATCAGAAACAAAAGCAGCTGCAGAGGGGAGTGGGTGAGAGTTGCAATAAAACCAGACTGAACAACAGCACAGTGGCAAGAGCTCAAAACCCACCTTCAACAATGAGTGTTTTCAGATTTATATGCACACACAGGGTGTGTAAGATCAGTGTGACTCAGCTCCCTGGGAGGTACCTGTGCTCCAGCTGGCTCCAAGGAAAGCAATTAACCTGCTTTATGTCATCTACTTCAACTTGATAGTTCAAGGGAGAATGTTCAGGTAAGTGTTGTTTTTAAGCATTCTTGACAAGTTCAAGCACAAAATGCCAAATCAAGGCACCTGAAGTGACTGGAACAAGTTATTTACTGTCGAGAGGTGTCAGCAAGTGAAGGGGGAGGAAAGCTCTCACTGCACCCAGTGAAGGGCTGTTGTGCAGGCAAACCCTCTGTAAATCACTCCACTCTTACAAGAGACTCCAGTTCCCTGCACATCACTGACCCTGTCCACACTCCTGAGGGAGGAAGCTTCTCTGAAGAAGAATCCTGTCACCCAAGACAGACTCAACAGTTAATGCTGATCACAAACAGCAAGTGAACTACTACAAGGAGAGGAATTTGCAGAGTTCAGTTTGTTGCATAAGCTCAGAAAAGTGAAATTGGAGGTTTCCTTTCCTGCCTGGCTGTTCCCAACAGCCATCCTGCAACTTTCAGCGTTAGAAATGAACTGAAAGGTTAATTTTATCTCAGGGTATCTCATCAAGTAAGAGATTCATTTTTCCATTCATGACCTCTCTTCCTGTTTTAAGTTTTATGATGTTTTCAGTGTTTCTCCAAATAACCCTGAGTTGTGTGTGTACCATTTCAGACTGAAGCTGCAAAGCTCATGTGATACAGACCACAGCACTGGCAGCAGAAGTCAGTCAGCTAAGTCATGCTTGGGTTAACCAAAAATAACTATAAACAGGTCTGCTGCTAAATTCCACACCCTAAGCCTTTAAATTCTTAAAAAACCAGTATGAACAGTTCATGATACAATATTCTTTTGCATTTCAAAGTACTGCATCAAATTCATTACATTTTAAACAGTCAATTGAAGAAGACAGGCAAGGAACAGTATCTGAAATAGAAGAATTTTTATGTAACCATTCAGTGTTAAAAACAAGAGAATCAAACATCAGTTCAAATTAAAGAGCAGTTTCGAACAGAAGACATTTGATTAAAAGTTTCTTTTAACATTTAGAAATTTAAATACATTTACCTAAAGATGGTTAACTCCCATCTCTATGTTACTATACAATAGCTTAAAGCTACTTTTAAATGCTAGTTCTATGTTAATGTGAAGTTCCAGAACTGCATTCTTAACTTTTTATGTAAATTGGTTATTAAACTGAGTGATTCCATACTTCCTCCCACCCCCAAAATAAACTTTAAAAATTGAAGCTTTACAATGCCTTGAATAATATTTTTCAAACGAGTAATTTGGAATAGCTCCAGACGGTTCTATAGGAGGTATTTTGTACAGTTTGGAGAGCAACTCCGTATAAAGTTCTATTGCAACTGAGCATTCACAGTATGCCACAGTCCATACATATTCCTACATATACATATCAGGTTTGTAAACATTGGAAGAATACACAGAACATAGTACCACAATCCTCTGGTACTGCTGAAAGGAAGATGAGGTAACATTCATATAATCTCAAAGTCCACAGAGGTCCTGACTGAGTAGGTAAAACAGCTGCCAACGCTTCTGTTTCATAGTGTGTGGTTAAGGCGCTCTATGTCACGGTCTGCTAAGGCTGGATTCGTTAGCTCTCAGTATCCCAACTGCATCTTTAACAGCGTGGTATATGACATTCTTCACCTGCAGGAGCAAAGGAAAAGGGGCTTGGTTTTACAAGCAAACAGCAAAGAATTTTCCAGCTTTCCCACTTCTTCCCCTCACCCTGTGCAGGTCAGTTCAGACATGCTCATCTGCCCAACCTTCACATAAATCAAAAACTTGGGAAAACAAGGTTCACATTCTAACAGGAGATAAAGTGAACCCTGTAGCCTGAGGAGAGCACTGCTCAGCTGTCAGGGAAACAAAAGAAATGACAGAACATTTCAAGAGAATCTCGGAGAAGCTTCAAAAGGCTTTCTCAAAACTACTAAAAACCTGTTAACAGTTCAAACACTATTGAAATTCCAAGATCCAATGCATTAACACTGATCTGAACATAAAAGCAACTTGGATTGCATGGCCACAGCCCTTCTGGGTTTTGTGAGAGTTGTCTGTTGTGTTTTAATGGGGTTTTTGTAAAGGATCAAGAGCACTGAGCTTTAAGAAGTTACCTGCAATTTATCTTCATGGTTCGTATGCGTATGCGACAGATATCTAAATTCCTGAGTGAGCCAGAAGCAGTGTTTGACATGCTCTGGGGATACAAAGTCTTCTGCAACTTTAATACAACTGTACAAATTATGAACCTAGAGAGAATAAACAAGCATTAGCCACGTGCTCAAAGGGCTGCACAAGCAGTCAGGCCCTCCCATGTCCCTGGTGCTTGCCTGGTGTGGAGCTCCTGCTGGGATGAAAACTACATCTCCTAGAAACTGTACAATAGCCCAGCCTTGAACTCCGTACTCCTGGTGAAGGCGTTTCCTCAGCGATCGGTCCAGGTACCAACTCTGATCATGGATGGGATCGTGATCTACAGGGTTTTCTTGGCCTTGTTCTTCTGCAACCTGGCAAAGCCATGAGACAACAGGCATTTTAACACACCAGTCTGACTGGACAGTCCAGTTGTATCTGTGGTATTCCATACAAACCTGTGCCAGAGGCACTTGCACCGTGTGTTCAGGTAGGAGAGTTACACAGTGGAAGTTTGGATCCTTACTCAGACCTCTGTCAAGGTTTCAGCATTTCCCAGGTCCCACTGGCTTCACAGACACATTGCAAATGTGGATATGGAAAACGCAAGTAATCCCAACTGACAGCAGCAAGTGAACCAACTCATGTTCATGTTGAGAACCACTGTCATATATGGAATCAGTGTTCTGACACTCCTAAAGCTGGAGAGGGACTGTGGAGAAGAGCATGAAGTGACAGGACGAGGGGCAATGGCTATAAACAGGAGAGTAGGTTTAGATTAGAAGAAGAAATCAGGAATAAGTTATTTCCTGTGAGGGCAGTGTGACACTGGCACAGGCTGCCCAGAGAAGCTGTGGATGCCCCATCCTTGTAAGAGTTCCAGGCCAGGCTGGACAGGGCTCTCAGCAACCTGGTCTAGGAGAAGGTGTCCCTGCTCATGGGACAGATGGTCTTGAAGCTCCCTTCCAACCCCAACCATTCTCAGATTCTCTGACTCTACAGCCTGTAACTGGAAGACACTACCAAATGTGGAATTCAGCAGGTGTCTGCCTTGAGGCCACAGTCAGTCAGTGTGTGCTCACTGATCCAGAGGATGCAAACCAGATTTTCAGGAGAAACGAGACTGGGAGGCACAACAAGCACTTTAAGACAGAAATGTGAGGGCTGTGGGGAGAGAATTTCTCTATAAATTCAACTTGCTGCAGCAGCCATTCAGACCCAGGACTGTACCCCAAAAACTTGTTTGGGAAGAAACAAACAGCTTGGTTCTACTCCACTAAAAGCTGCTGAAAGCCCCACACCTGCCAACAAGTGTGATATACAGGACTGAGGTGTGAGACAGATGTCAAGACTCCAAGTGCTAATGCTTATCAAACCCAGTATCATATTTTATCAACTGTAAGATTTGCTTTGTTAATATTAAGTAAGTCTGTTGCAGCCTCTCCCAGCTTCCACCAAGACAGCTCACAGCCTGACCAGGCCAACAGTTGTTCAGATCATCCCATTTATCCTTTAAAATATCAGCATATTGGCTCATTGCACTTTAAGAGCACCAAAGTTGTTTCACAATTAAGGCCACAAAGAACTCTGGACCTACTGAAAAAAGCCTTTTTGGATGTAGTAGCACATCTCTACTAAACCCTTAACTCCCATGAAAACATGACACAAAATACCTCATGCTTTTCCCTTAATTCAGACCTCATCAAGGTATGGGGGGAAAAAAGGTAGTAAGAGAGAGAGAACAAGGAAGAGCTTTATGTACCATATATTGCTCTGACGTTTCTCAAAAACATCTCACATTATTCTAAAAATGATCAAAATAAATTGTGCTTTTCCTTAAATCTAAAGCAGCTATTTTCTTGTTCACTATGTAACATTACCCATCTATGAGAAGAGTGGGCAGAAGGAATATCTACATACAAGGTAACTTCAAGCTTTAATTCTCCACCCTTTGCAGATCCTACAAGACTCCTGGTGCAGGAGAAGTTTTGTCTTGGATATAACTCAAGTAATTTGTTTCCAGAGTAACTGGGATATGAAGGAGGAGAAAAGCCCAAGGGTAGAGACTTGCAAGGCTACACAGCCAGAAGATGAGTTTTTAAGATTAACAGCTTACCTTCTTAAGGAACTCCCGGATTTTCTCTGTATCTTTGGCAGCATAAATGTGCCACAGAGCTCCAGGCTTTTCTCGGCTTTCAGTAAAACGTTTAATTGTCAGTTCATCAGAGTCACCATCCTGGATGGTCTTGAGCACTTCTGTGGAGAGGCAACATGAGCAGTTACACTCAGGGACCTGCCCTCCAACCACAGAAATATCCCCCCAGGCACCACCAAGACTTTACCTTCTTCTTGATCAGCCTGGCCTTTGGGGATCCCCACGTAAACCATGACATTGGCTGCGTCTGACACATCCAAGTGGAGGTTTGTTGTGCCATATTTTCTGTCCTCTGGGGTTATTAAGCCTGGGGGAGGAATCAAAGGGGAAAAAAAGAAAGAATTGCAGGTCCATTAGTAAGACAAAGAAGTGTTACACCACTCTCAGAAGCACTTCCTGAAAAGATTAGAGAGCTTTTATTTCTATCAACAAATACTTCCAGAACTGCAATCTGCTTTCTAGCCAGGACCTTGCTCCATCTTGTGGCTCCCCAAGTGATCTGTTGACAGGCTGATACAGATCAATGTCTCTCCATCTATCCTGTATGATCTATCAGTCACATTTAAGTCCTGCTAGAAAAGGGTTTCTTCAGCAGTTTAGGATAAAGCATTTTCAGAAACTGTCTTGTTTTCACCCAGCTGCTACAGAATTTACTAGCCACAATCTCTCTACTGGCCATGATGCTGCCCCATTTTAAATGTCTTTTGAGTGACAGCAGATGAACCAGACATGGAAAAAAACTGCTCAAGGAGAGATTAAAAGCTAAATGATACAGCTCAAAAAGGAGAACAACAAAAGCAATACAGCCAGAAGCAGCAAAACAACAAATACATGTTGCCAGCTAAAGGAGAGACAGGCTGTGGAGCAAGTTGATCTGAAGACTGGGGATAACTACTATTGTCTTGAAACCACCTGGACAAAAAGATTATTTAATAAAATAAATCATATCCTGCTTGGGACATCTTTGATACCTATAGGTGAGCCAAACTCAGGTTTTCTGATCCATGGGATTAATCAAATTGTCTACAACAGCAAGCATTCACATAATCTACAATAAATTTCAGTAAGAACATGTGGTCAATGTGATCTTTAGAGTGAAAAATTCCTTACCATAGGCATTGTACATCTTGGGGCCCAAATCCGGTCGCACAAAATAGTTGGGAAGGCGAGAGGCAAGGTTGAGCTTGCCACCTCTCCTGGTGTATTCTGGCAATGGGATATTTTTCATCAAATCATCAAACCTAAAGTAATGCAGCAAAATATAACATTAGGTACTGATAAAAACCGCAAGAAGACTGAAACAGACTGCAAAAAAAGCTCTTTACAGTCAGGAAGAGTACTTCTTCCTCCAGGGGGTTTGCTGGACACCATGAAAAGGAGGTGAACAAACAAGGCACAGAAATACAGCAAATATATTTAACTGCTCTGGAGTAATGCTATTTCATTGTGTAATCATCTCAAGCAATATCAAACAGTCCAAATACTTAAAAACAATTGGCAAAAAAAAAAAAAAAAAAAAAAAGCTTCAACTGAATTTTAGATTTCAAAGTGATCCAGGCTTTCAGGAGCAGTTTTAGGTGCTCACTTTACTTAGCAACAAAATTACAATGAGCCACATAAAAATTTATCATGAAACTTGTGCAGGATTTCCATTTATGTCAGGCACCTCTGAGAAACAGAACTGTTCACATGTCACCAACTGCTGCTCAAAGCTGAGGCAGGTACCAAAACATGAGAATATTCCTACAGTCCATTATTTTGGGGGTGTACCACAGAAACAATGAACATTTCCTCCGGAAATCCATACCGAGAGGGCATCATATCTCTGAAATCTTCTCCTGGAGGCCAGTCCTTCAGCTTCAATACCATCGGCTCCCCCTCTTCTGTTCTCAGGCGACCTAATTTGAAATATTAACAAGTCTTAGTTTTTAACAGTTGCACAACTCAGAATACAAAGAATTAAGATAAAGAAATCCTTATCTCAGTTTAAAATCATGTTTATTCCACAACTTTTCATGTAGAACAAAAGACATACAAGTTCCTCTGACAGCAGAGTAGGGTATTGCTGTCATGACAAACATGTTACAACAGGAGATGTCAAACAGCCTTTACTGCTTCCCTGCCTGAGCGCTTCCTACCATTTAGCTCAGAAACTGGTTTGTGTTTGAGGCCAAAAGTAGCTGATGAAGCCAAACCTTTTCAAAGATCAAGTAACAGAAAAGAAAGGTGTGAGGCTTCCACATCCCCACTCTTCTTGCCCCAAGTACCAAATTCCCTAAGCTTACTAAAGGCAGCCAAACATACTCCTGAAGGAGAGTATTTCATGGGACTGACAATTTTTATCCAGTCCACAATCCTACAAGCATGCATGCCTGCAACATATCCTCAACAAACTGAGGTGAAGAGAAATCCCTGAACATCTTCTACACTGCTTATGGATCACAAATCTGTGCTAGGGCAAAATTATTGCTGCTGAATATTTCACCTATTGAAACAAAAATTCACAGTACTTACTTGAAATATCTTCAAAACCATCCCAGAAATCCCCTACAGTAGCTCCAGTGATGATTTCATTGGTCCTGCAGTTAACCAGATCTACTTCCTGTTGGCCAAATTCCTTCCTAAAGGACTCTGGTCTCCAGAGGTCTGCATTTAGCTTGTGATGCACTCCTGACACCATTACAGGCTAGAAAGCAAAAGAAGATATTCTGAAGAACTATTAAACACCAAAAATTCTAACTACAACAGGGTAATACATAAAATACATTGAGCATTTGAATGCAGGCATTTTGCAAACTAAACATTCAGTCTGTCCTACCAGAATTCTGCCTTACCCTGCATCTGAGCATTCTTTGTTTCAAACTGAGGCAGCTTTTTATACAGAGCCATAATTTCAGCACTGTGTTTAGAAACTGATTTAAACAGTAAAGCAGATCCTTAGATGAAGATGTGTAACAGTGCTCATGTCACACATTTGATGAAGGTTTAATGTTGCTTATCACTGCTGCGGTTGTACCTGTGCTTCAATGAAAGGACAAAGTACATGAATTGCAAATGGAAAATGCAGGAAAATGCAAATACCTGTCCCTGCTTCCAGCACTCCCTGAAGACATTCCAATTGCTTTCATTGTTGGGATCCTGGAGACACAGCAGGCGGTTATCACATAACCAGTAGTGGGGCGTGTCAAAGCCCATTATCGTGGGCTTTATGGTCAGTCCTTGAGGTTTCTTAGGCAAGTCTGTAATGGCTCTGTTTTGCACCAGGGAAGCAAAAATGTCATCAAGGATTTTGGGTGTACTCTTCAGTCCATTGTCTGTCTGATAAAAGACATGAAAGAACAACAACAAAAAATTAGTGCTCTTTTCTGCTGCCTTAATCCTGCAGGCTTTAAAGAAAGTATTTGCCACTTCCAACATTTTTTTACTTGAGATCACAATCATGCAGAGAAACAAAAAACTGCAGAACTTCACTGTCTAGAAATGCACCATCATTAAATGCCAGGTGCAATTTCTGACACTTTGTCTACAGAATTCTGGCGCAACAAGTTCTGCTCTGATTTACATCTCAGCAACACTGCAGAAACCCAGGATATGCAGCAGGGAACAAGACTTGCTTTATAACAAAAAGCAGAAATCCAGTTTTAGCAAAGAACTCACAAGGCGAGGATTTTCCCCCACCACTTTCCAGTCACATCTTTAAGATCAGACAAAGCCCAGAAACATCTGAAGTGAATCAGTCTGCAAATGAAGTATGGGGAAGACACCCCAGAAGGTTCTTCCCTCCATCTGCAAGTTCATTGGTGCTTCTTTTTTGAGTCTAAGAGATCCCAATCAATACACCTATGAGACTCTAGACTAAGGAAGTTAATCTGCTTTAGCCCTTGGTTCCCAGCTCCTCACCAAGACTTGCTGATAGCACCACTAAGCTCCTACTAACTGAGCACTGAGGCACAGAAACTGCATTAGTCCTTTTTCCCAAAAGAAGACAGAATTTTACTTACTATGACAAGAAAGTAAACTGCCTGTGGCAGTTGTTCACAGGTTTAGAACAGAATCTAAGCCTGGAATCAACTCAAACCTGTAGGACAGAATTTTTCCTGTACCTTTCCTGCAGAAGAGTTCAACAAGTTCCGCAAGAAGCCCGTGTTGTTGTTGCTCACAGGGGTTAATATTGCACTGTTGAATGTCTGCAGGGCTGCAGATGGCTTGGCTAAGCTAGGGAGTGTCTGGAGAGGTTTGTTTTCATTCTTTGAAATTGGTATGAGAAGTTTCTCTGAAATTCAGAAAGGAAAACTGTGATAAGTATATACTTTGATTTTTTTTTTTCTTCAAGATAGTATCTTCCTACATACATACATGTATATACATATGTATAAATCTCCTCCCAATACATGCAGATAAAATAGTTCTTTCACTTAACTTCCTTAAATAAACCAAAGCTTTTAAAATCCCACATTCTAAAAAAAACCAAAAAAAACAAAAAAAAAAAAGACCCCCCCCAAAAAAAACCCCAAACAAAAACAAGAAGCATTCTCAAACTGAATTTTCAAGAATACTTGCATCAACAGGATTTTAATCCAGTTTTTGAAACAGAATATGCTAACCCTGCCAGGCTTTACTCCAAGCCATTGCCATGGCCAGCTGTGCAGCACAGGCACTGAACACCCATCCCAGCAGGCACATGACATCACTCTCAGCACAATGCATTGCTGGGTCTGACCTATATTCTTCTGAGCAACAGCCACAGAGGGTTTACTCTTCACTGGTTCTGCACATACCTTTGTTTTCTTTATTCACGTTTCCACTTGTTAGGTTTGAAAACCAATTTAATGAAGGAGAAGTATTTACAGAAGCAGCTTGTTTGCTTCCAAGTGCTGACTTTAGAGGAGGATCATGTGTAGTGACTTGTGGGCTCAGGACAAAACTGTTGTGTTGAAGGCCGGGCCTGTCCCCGGATGCCAAGTGCTGAAAAAGCAAAGCGAGAACTTGATCAGACACAAACACGCTCCACACAAAGGGAATACAAGCAATAACTTGTCCAAACTCATTCTTTAAGAAGTAAAGTGGTTTGGCCTTTCAAAACACGTGATCTCCACAAGAGGTCAGCATTGCAGCTCAGGCTCAGGAGATGACACTTCAGCAGGATTCGGGACCTCCCGCCTTTAGGAGCAGCCAGAGTCCAACGCCCCTCAAAACCAGGACAGAGAGCCAAGCTTCCCAGGTGCATTTTCTGGGACTGCTTGGGGAACAAACTGCACTTCTAACAGCAGTTCTCACAGATGCTCAGGCCAGGGCTAAGCTGGACCTCCAGTTCAGAGGATTGAAACAGATATGGAGCATTCCTGAATTTTTCTCTTAAGGTGGCAGTAAAAGTGCACTCACTTGCCAGGTCTGAGCTACACCTGCCTGAGTGCAGAACTGGCCTGGCCAGCACTATCCAAGTGTAGGATTGTCCATCTCCTTTGTAGCTGATTTATCTGGTCATTTGGGGGTTCTAGGAACCAACTAACCAGAACCACTGCTGTGCCCTAGGATTCCTGTGTGATTGGTGACATTTCCTCTGCTCAAGCGATTTTCAGTTAAGAAATTATTCTGCTCCTTTGTCTGCCTATTGCTACATTCTCTGTTTCATCTCTTATTGACTACTGGTGCTTGGCAAGGATTCTCAACATGACATAATAGAAAATGCTTCAGACTTCAATGAGCTTATCCTCACACAAGCAGTGCAATACCTAATTCTATAAAGATGTGTAGATTAATTTAATGCAGCTCTTTGTCCAGAATCACAGGAAATTTTGATTCAGAAGACTGAAGCCAGGTGAGCTGTATGCTAACTTTTGATTCCCATAACCATCTTCCACACTTTTAACAACTCAAATATTTTTTGTCTCTTCTGTTCATTACTAACACCAAAATCAAGTGCAACCTGCTTCTTAAGGTAACACTGATTTTCAAAAGAAGGTTATGAGTAAGCCTCTAACAAAATTAAAATAACTTAAGCTCACTCCATTTCCTGCAAGGTACTTCCAAACTAAACTATTAACTTGTGCTATGTTTTCAAAACTAAAAAAATACTACAACCATTTATAAATATATGTATCCCATGGAGTTTCATTTGTTTGGGTTTTTTTTTTTTATATACAAAGAAGCAAACCTAGCAGATTGCCAGAGAAATCAGTGATTCTTCACACTCCTCTAAACCTCAGTTTTTTTCATGTTTAGTTCTTTCATGAATCTCAGTGCTCTTCCACCTTACTCTTTTAGATGCTGGATGTATTTTATGTCCAGGACCCAAGGAATGGCCCACACTTCACAACCATTCCCACTCATTCTTCTCTTAAGGGATCTCTCAGTCTAATCCTGTTTTTAAAATCCTCACTGAACATTTTTCAAGGATAGGTCACTACTGAGGCCTCAGTGTCAAAGGGACACAATGAGATTTTCCCCAAAAGTTAAAGAAAAGCTGAACCAGAAAGATCAACAGTGAATACAAACTGTCCCTATGTGGTGGGGTTATCACAGAGGTCAGGGCTGGCAATGTACGAAGTCAAATTAGCAGTGGCTTCAAGAACACACAATAGACTGACACAAAGTTAATTGCAGAGACATAGAGGCAGTAACAATACCTGTTTTGAATCCTCCTTTAGAGCTGGCTTTGATAGTGCTTTGAACTGCTTATTTGCACAGGGACAATTTGCCTTTATTCCCCATTTTGTTCTTACAGAGTGAACAATGTCACCAACGTCATAGAGAGCTGCAGGGAGAGAGCCATCAGTGAGCTCACAGGTAATCAAAACATCCAGCAGTCACTAAGGCTTTTTAAGAAATCCTGTGTGTTGTGCAGATCAACAATGATATGTGAATACAGTTCATCATTAAACAAGAAGTTCTGCTACTTCTTTGTAAAGGTCAAAGATAATAAAATATTATTAAGCACGCAAGCTATTCCTGTCCTTGGATAAGAAATTTTAAGCTTTTACTAACTTTACTACTAAAAATCAAACCTCATTCAGTACAGTATCAACAACATACAACAACAGCAAAATCCTGCAACCTGTTTTTATGCTAATCAAATATTTCCAATACCTTTTCCAGGAATTATTTGTGTAGGCATTAGATTCTCTGGTTCATGTGCCTGCCCCTTCACACATTTAAACCAGGAGAAAGTATCCGAGTCATCGTCTATAAAACAAAACCATTACATTGTTTTGTTATTGCATCTTTCATGCTGCTCTGGAAAGCCACATATTTTACTATTATTGATATTTCCAACCACAGGTCTACAAAATGCCCTTTTTGTTGGGAAGGATGTTTTTTGTCTCTTTTAAGGCTGTCATTGACTTCCAAGTTCAATACAGAGATTTTATTTCCCCCCTTTCCCCTTTGTTTCAGGTAGCAACAAGCACTCCCACCTTCATGTGAGTTTTTTTTCCTCATCCTGTAGCAATCCACGCAGACACCAAAGCCACACTTGGAGCAGACCCAGTGCAGGTTGAAGATGGTGGTGTCACAGACATCGCACATCTCGCGAACGCCGCGAACCGCACGCTTCCAGGCCACCTGTCCTGCAGGAGCAACGGGACAGCCACAGTGTTAGTGCAAACAAACTCAGGATTTGTACCTTAACTACAGTCACTTAAAACCTACAGGGATATGACTCAGACTTGGTTTGGTATTGGAACTCCAAAAAATGCTTCTGCTGTTTCACAACAGCCCAAGCAATTGAGAGCAGTTTGCTTCCTCCCGTGCAGCACCAACCACAGCTCTTACTCCTGACATGTGTTTGCCCAAGTTAACAAGCACACTGCTGACATTCTAAGTGGAAATACCACAGGAAATAAATTCAGGTACTGCTGGCAAGCTAAGCTTAATGTGTAGCTTGCCACAGCCAGCCTGTCCTTGTTCTCTATTCAGCAGCACAGTGGGCAAGCAGCTGTCTTCCTTTTGGGAGGTTTTATGTGTTTCAAAGTGTTTATCTAACCTTCTCAAAATGGTAAATTTTCTTCTCTGGAGCATTGACTGCTGCTGTTCAGGTTTCCTATGTACCCACTATATTCCCCTTTCCTCACGCCAAGCCACTCTTCAAGTTCACTCAAAACATCCCAAACAGTGACAGTATCTTCCAAAAAAAAAAAAAAAAAAAAGCCTTTCCAGAGCTATATTATTTTTTTGTGAATCTGCGATTATGCATGAATTATTTTAGTCTGATCTCCATTTCCTTATGCTGCCAGCTAGAAAACTAGACTAGACAAAAAGCACACACCTGCCTCCTCCTACCACCTTCCACACTTGTAATTTCTCTGAAACTTTCCTGCCCACAATGTTTCTTAATTTTAAAAGCAAGTTATGTGCATGTCCTAATGCACACTAAAAAAAACCATACCAGGATCCAAGACATCTGTTGTTCTTCTTCTGAATAATGCCCATTGACTATGTATGGAACAATACTGGAATAGCTTAGCACAATTTGTTCTTAAGTAGGAGGTAAAAATTGTTTGACTACTTGTTTCAGAATTCTTCCAAGAGACACGGGTCTAAATATCATCAGCTCCATTCTTCTCTGCCTTTTAAAAACATGCACTATATTTATCATTTTCTAGGTCAACTCTCCAATTTCCCCCAGACAGGATGAGGGTTTTTCTTATCTTTTAAATGCCACTTCCTATCTTTTCTTAATCTTGTCCCTTTACTTCTCCTATTTTTTTGGTTCCTCTCTGTAATTCGATCCTGTTTCCTTTTGGCACTTGGTGACCAAAGAACAATGTGACCTAACAAGCTGCTCTTTCTACACTGGTCAATCTTTTACTTCACAGGGATAATTCACTTAAATTTACCATAACTTCAAGTCATGGTGGCAGAAGAATCTCCCTTTTTCTTGTGCTGACTGAGCACTCTCCCACTGAACTGTTCAAAGAACACCACATATCGAGACTGTAAATTACTTCTTTCCTGCCCTGGGCATTCAAAATAACCTCCATATTAATGAAAGTGAGTTCTCTTACTCTCACCAGTCAGGCAATAAAATCAAGGATGAATTAATGAGATTTTGCTCCTTTCAAGTCAATTCCAGAACTCACACATACCTGTGCTGTTTAAGCAGAGGATGTTTCTGGTAGCAATGCTAGCAGATGTATCCTCTGCTATTAAGAAACACCACACCTCCCCTTTGTTTCATGAATTCACCCAAAGCTTCACCCTCCTGAAAGTGTTTCTGTATTCCAGTCTATATCTCACTCTGGCTACGAATAATTTCATTCCACAGGCCTGAATATGTTGCAGGTCAAGAGAAGAGCAAAGCTTGCAGACTGCAAGTAGCCCAAGGTAAGACCCCCACAGCAAGTATTTCTGGAATATCTCAAGTTTCCCCTCCCCTTCTGAAGGGCATTCAAGCCTGTTCAGCTTTTTATCTTCTTTCAGAGCAGAAGAGTGACTGCAAATGGAGAGGATCTTTATCTAATGTCAACATATCCCAAAGACAGCAGACAGTGGCAATCTCCTGAAGTGTGCTGCACCCTGGTCATGCACTTAAAATCCAGAAAACAAATACAGTTTTAGGAGTCATTCTTACTCCGAGAAGTGATTATGCAAGGCCACTTCTCCATTTGTCTGCTCACATTTTCTACAGAACTATTTTCATGTGGCCAAACCCCTGTGTTTGGGAGTGCTAAGTTTGCCCTGTCTGCACTAATTAAGCTCCCCAATCAGTTACCCCATCACCAGCACCTCTCTGGTCTATGCCCAGTAGGGATGCACACAATCACTTCCAACAGTGCTACTGGAAACTTGCAGATGGAGGAAAAATCTTTTTCACTGAAGAGACAGCACTAGGTCCATGATGCAGTTACAATAAAATAGGACCAAAGCAACCTAACAGACCCTGTGCAAAGTGAATTTTTTATTTCATCTTCATGCCAAGAATAGATTGTCAGCTACCTGCTGGTTTGTTTTTATGCTTCGTAACAGGAAAAGTAATTTGATAAATTGAGAAACAACTTCTGACAAAGAATGATGGAATTACCCTTCCCTTTCCCCCTCCCTGTAAGAAGCAGAGTTGTTGACACTAGTTCACAGTGGCTGTTAACCATTCCCTCCCTGATAAGAAACACTCAAGTCTTATATGACATTTCCAAATACATGCAACTTATTTTCACACAGAAGCTTAAAGCTTCACGTAAAGCTGCAAAAACACAGATTTTAATACAAGTTGATCTTACTGTGTGGTTCAATCGTTGACATGACTTCTTTTTCAGATATCACCAGCTGGCAGAAGTGGTCTCCAATGTTGGCAAGGATGTACTTTGCTGTGTCCAGATCTAGACCCACAACATTTTTGGATAAAGGTAGCCACAGACTAATAGCCTCAGGGTCGTACTTATTTGGAGTTAAGAAACCTTCCTCACGCAATATTCCATGCTTATTAAACTGCAGCCTGATGAAAAAAGGGAAAAAGGAGAAAAAAACCCTCATCACCTCAAATGCTGTACTGGTTTAAATTCATTCCAATCAGTCAATGCTTGAGCTGCAAATGCTTGTATACTGTATGCCAATAAATCTACTCCAAGGTTACAACAGACATGGGTAAACTTAACGCTCACTATTGTTAAGTATGTTCAATGCACTGCTTGTTTTAAAGAAGAAGACTGAAAACATCCAGGTTTTTAGTTAGAAAATCTACCTTACAACAAGTGGTTTTTTATTCACACAAAACCAAATCAGGTTTACAACTTTTAAATGCACTGGCATTAAGGACCACATCTAGAGATGGCAACTGCAGTAATTTTATTTAGGACTACATACAACCGTCAAGAGAAGTTAGAACGCCTTAAATATAGAATGTATTTCAGTAACAATTCATTTGGAAGCAGCTGTCAAAAAGCATCACACGAAATTTGAGTAAAATACATTCTTGAGTGATTCTGAGTAGGTGGAAAGAATGAGATCTACATTGCTAGCAGTGTCTTAAATGGAAAACATTAAGAGTTCTGCTCAGGAACCTTTTTACTAAATGCTGTAGAGGAAAGGTGACTTCTGATGACAACATGTGCTCACTGTAGTGTTAAGTGTGGCATGAGAACATGTGCTGGCAGCTGCTGTCATCAGACAAATGCCACCTTCAGATTTGGCAGATTTCACGTTCAATAAAAAGAGATAGTTCCATCAGTTTCAAATTCTAAACCAAAGGAATCATCTGATTTGAACAGCACTGCAAGTCTGGATTGTTACCCTGAGAGGATGAATTAGCATAGTCTGTTGTTACTCTGGTCTCACACATCAGATTACACAAAGATTTGCTATAGTAAAATCTCTAATCTGAGGATAAATAACAGATTAGCAGCACATCTGTATTTTTTTAAATGTTTAGCAACAAAAACAGATTCTAGTGGGTGCAGAGATTAAATGTTTCCATGTCTCCAGCTGAAAGCCCATAGTCACTTACTGCAACTCTTCCACAGCTGTGGGTTCAAGGTTAACATTTCAGGTGTCCAACCACTAAACTCTGGGAAACCTGCTTGGAATCTACCCTCTCATTAGTATCTCCAATTCTCCTGAGCTGCAGCACTCAAACTAAACTCATGTTATCCTACTGGCTTTCAGCCCAGAACAGCAAAATAAAGAGCTCTAAGTCCTGCCAAAATATTTTCTGCTCAAATGAAGCAGTTGTATCATTTCTAAGGGCTAAAAAACCATAGGCAGCCACTCATTAGTTGGGTATATTGTTCTTACAGCTACACACCAGCATTAAACAGCTTTGAAACAGACCTACATGGGACCATTCTGGCCGGAGAAGTGCTTTTTCTTCACCTTTCACATTTAAGGAATTTCAAAGTGTTTAGAGTATCCAAATTGTTCCTACCTCCTGAAGTGAAAGAATCTGCAGAAGACAGTGGAGTCCCTCTGCTCCTTGTTCTTGCGGTAGCTGTCCAGGCGGCATTCCCTGCACTTGTGCAGGTGAGGGGCGATGTTGTTGCAGGAGCCATCCTGCACAAAGGCCTCTCCACTCTGCTGCAGCTTCTTCACTTTAGCAGCATCAGACAAAATGGACTTGCGGACAATTACTGCAGGGAAAAGCAGCCAGCATTAGAAAAGCCTCAGTTTCTCACACAGAAGGGCCAGCAAATGTATTTCAGTGGAAGATCCACATCAACTTTTCCTGTAAGTTTCACATTACACTGAAAGTTACAGCAAAAAATATTTGCAGTTGGCAGAAACCTCTTCTCCAGTCAAGCTGCAGTTCCAGTGGAGTCACAGAGTCTGTGGACTAAAGTTTAAGAGCTCCTTTCAGCTTTTCACAGAGGAATATTTTGAAAGAACATCTGCTTTTAAAGGAAGTTCTTCAGCCAGAGCTGGAGCCATGAGCAGATTAGGGCATACAGCAACCACATTTCACAAGAAATGCGGACAGAAGTACAACCTGGCCATTTCCCAGTCCTGTTTTCCCCCTTTGTGATGCAACAGCTTTCAGTATGTTACTGTAACAAATGCCAAACATTTCCCTTCCTCCTACACTGCCAGTGAGGCCTTGCAGGGGACACAACAGTGACTGCTTGGCTAGCTGTGTAACCATGCTAATTATGGAACAGAACATAGTAATCCAAGACCAAGCCAACAGGAGATTGGAATAAAAAAAAAAATGTTGAGTATGTAGGGGGATTCCCAGAATCCTGAACCATCAGCAAAACCACCTGATGCACAGCAGGACACATGACACCAGGAGTCCAGCTCCTTAAACAACCACAGGATTTCCCCTTCTGTCCCACGTGAAAACCTGAAGAGCTCAACAAATGGAAAAGAGGAACAAGGTAGGTGGTTTTGGGCCTGGGTGGGATTTAATTTTTGGTAGTAGTGGTTAGGTTTTGTTTGTTTTGCTCTCATGACAATCTTTAAATCAAAGTTCCTCTTGAACAGAACTTTATTGAGGACAACTCATCCATCCCTCACCATGTTTGTAAAATTTAGGACCATTGCTAAGAGGCAGTCTCACCTTGCCATCAGCATCTCTGTTCCAAACAGAACCCTGTTTTTGTAACCTCTTGTCATTCTGTTCTGGCATCTATTTCATAAAAATTTATTTCTAAAAATTAATGATTAGTCCTTTTCCTTTATCAGGAAAAGGTGTTTCTCAAGTTTGTTGCACTCCCCTCATAAAAGAATATACAAATCAGTAAAATTCCTGATTTGCTCACACAATTTAAATTACTGATGTTGCAAAAGTAACAAATTACCTACTTCTAGGTAGTTAGACAAACTACAAGAACTTTTAAATGACAGGAAATATTAGAAACACTTACTATTATCCTGGATCTTGGCACTTCCAGTCCAAAAGCATTCACCTTCACTTCTGTCACAAAGAATCTCGTTTGAATTTCTTCTAATAAAAAATTCCATGTCTGCGAGTTCATCAATCTTGTTTCCTTTGTGGCTGTTGCAGCTGCTTTGTGATTTAACCCCACACTCACTGAAGGACAGAAGATGAGCATCTGAGGTTGAGGGTCTGCAATCTAAAGTTCGCTGCAGTTCAACAGTGCCACTGCCTCTGGGTATTGCTATGGAAGGGTTGGGATGTTGCAACTGTTTTATGGAAATGCATTCCTTGGGAAAGTTTGTTGTGGCCTTCATAAAAGGTTCGTTAGTATTCTTCAGGTTGGTTCCTTTTTCATTAGCTGAATCAGTCAAAGATTTTGAGGTTTTCAAAGAGGTATATTTACCATTTTGATCAGTAGAATTTTGTGTTTGTTCTTTAGACATAAACCCCACTTTAGGAAAGGCTGTCAGATCTTCCTTCAACGGTTTAACTCCAGGATTAAGACAGGAAGGATGAGTTTCCGGTAAGCTTCGTCTACATGTGCTGAAACACAACACACAACAATTAGGAAAAAAAACACAAATGTGTCAAACAAGGCAGGGCATCAGCTGCTCAATCTAGTCACACTTAAAGCTCGAAAGAAGAAATGTAGTTATTTAATTATGTGCTTTGAATTCTGATGTACAAGTATTTTAAATTTTGTGTGAGGCTAAATAGGTTTGTGTTTTTCAGGTGTTTTTTCTGGGTTTGGTTTTTTTTTTTTTTTAAGTGTTAAAACAAAGCTCTACACCCATGTAGGCACACACAAATTTGGGCACTGCTGATACTCCACTACTTTCTCTCACAGTTAAATAGTTGCTTTCTCATTTTTTCCATGCAACTGCTGAATAACCAAATGCATTTCATTTGCATGTCTGTGGCAAGATTCTCAAAGAACTTCTGACTGGCACCACAAGTCAGTATGCTGAAGACTGTAAAACCTCTCTCATAAAAAAGCCTTTAATGAAATCATATTTTCCACATTCAGCATGTGAGAGCAACAAAACTAGTAGAAAAAACCCTATAGCACTTCAAATTCGCATTTTTCTGTCACACTATTTCTACCATTACATGTATTTTGTGACAAACCTGAGGGTAACAAAAGTTCAAAGGCACTGGATAACTGAGGACCTGCAGTTGATCTGCAAGAAAGCAGACACCTGCCTGAACATGTTCTGGTTTTCTTGGGGGCAGGGAGGGAATGCATTTGACAAAGGAGGCACCACTCCTGCGTATCCATTTACACAGAGGTACAATGAAGCAGTGACACTAGTCTGGGACATTGAAGGGCCACTTCCTCAAAGATAAATAAGAAAATTGTATTAGGAAGTAAATTACATATCCAGGGCAAGTAAGTCTAACCCTTTTCTATGCTGGTATTCCAGAAGAGTAGTTACTACAGCTCTTTAAAATGACCTCAGAGTTTGCTGCGCTGAGAATCAGAATTATTTTTGGAGGTAAAATGTCTGCAAAAGCATAAAACTGCTTCCTTACCCCTGAGGAGTTTCTGCACCAAGGTTGGGTGGTGAGTTGGCTGGCAGGGGCAGGCCTGGGTGCCTTTGGTCTTTATTTGCAGGAGTACATCCCAGCAGTGCTTCACCCATCACAATTGGTACCGACTGCACAAGCCCCTGACTGGGAGAAACCTGTAAGGGAGATTGTAACAGTTAGGAAAATCCAGGATAACAAATTATGGCTTTGCAGGGTTCAGCTTGAAAAGAAAAATATATTAATACTCTTCCTACCATAAATAAAGGCAAACAAGGACTCACTCAGTTCTTGAGGTGGAAAGACTTTAAAGTGTCCTTTTAAACCTTATAGGTTCCATGGAACACTGTTCATGTTAATTAATTTCCCCCCAATTAACAAGAAACTTTTTTGGGGAAGTGTATTAAGCAAGTGGAAAGGAAGACAGAAAGTTCTGCTGTTTGTAACTGCCAGTGCAATGATGTTTCTAAAGCAACTACAATAACTGGCAGTCAGAAATAGATTTCTGAGCTCAGCTGAAAATCCCCCCTCCAAAAAAAAAAAAAAATTAAAAAAAAAAAAAAAAATCAAAACAGTGAAGTCTGACAGCATTACCAAACATCTAGATGCGAACTTTCTTGTAGCAAGAAAATCTTTGCACCAGAATTCTAGAAAGTGTAAAGTAAAGAAATCTTATATTGATTAAATCACCATCTTAAGAAATCTCTAATTCATTTAGGAATACAACAGGTCTACCAAATTAGCAAGTGTCTTTAGAACAGCAGCTTTTCTGTGGGGGTCCTTCCCCAGCTCCAACATGCGTATTTTATTCCCACATGCTCCACTTACTGCTGGAAGTTACACTACAGGCTCGTTAGCATCAGCTCCAAAATATTTCCTTTGTCCTTTGGTATTACACAGCTGTCAGGCACCAAGTCAAGCTCTGACAAAAATGCTGTAGATAATTCACTCCACACTAGAAAACGGTACTATCACATACTTATTAACAAAAACTATGGCTTCAGCTAATCATTCCCACAGAGTCAAAGCCAACAAAATCAGAGAAACAGATAGCTTCTGCTTTCCTTACTAGAAAGCACACTCCCTGTAACCACTTTGAAAAAACAGTTGCAAGGCATTTCCCAAAGAGTACAAAAGTGATAAACGATCCAGTCCTTTGAAGGAAGGCAGACTGGAAAATGGGAAGTAAATAACTTTACTACTTTAAGGAAAAACTTTGGTACAAGTTATGAATTCAGATCATGGTAATTCTTCAGCAGGGCATTTGGAATTTGAAATACAGACCAGCTTTGTGTATATCAAGCAGGCTGCTCAATGGCTGAATTATGCAGAAAACTGAAGAAAGGCAAACTGAGCAAAAGGTATCCAAGCACAAGTTATGGAAACATAGGCCTGCAATCCTTTGCTACTCCACACTGCCCTGCTGCATACTCTTCCTCAGCAGTAAATACAGGATAGGACACTCTTCATCGAGGCATCTTATCCTGTGCTTGCTACCTCATGCTGGTTCTTTGTGAGGCTGTTTAAGATTGCTCATGACTACCCAGCCATTAGCCAGATCTGCACAGCTGACTCCACACAGGACTGACTGAACAGAAGCAACACAACCCCCTCCCTCCCATTCCAGAGCTTCCTGAAGACTAGCTACTCCTGACTAAAACACCAGGTTTTGGTCTGAAACACTGGGCCAAAATTACAGGGCAAGTTTGAAGTACTGTTCTTCAGCCAAATGATTTTTCATTTGCATTTCTACACTTAAGTTACCCAGACTGTCTTTTGACCTTTGAGAATTTACTTACCTCTCGATACCTGGCAGGTCACACACAAAAGAAATAAAAGTAGACATGAAGTACTAGAAAAGTTACATTCCCTTTTTGTACTGAAACAACCTTCAACTGCTGCTTGTGCAGCTTGAATCCTCAAAGCACCCAAGAGCAGCTGAAGGTTTTGGGTTCAAGTACAAAATAGTTAAAGAAAGAACATCAAAAGCAAAGGTTATATTGAGAACTCCTTTGTGTTTTCTCACACTGCAAGAATACTAGACCAGGCAGGCCAACTCCTAAGCAGAAGGAGGGGGCAAAAAGCACAGTAAAAAAACCCTAAACAAACAAAACCCAAAAACCATCAACATTCAAGGCTAAACAGCTTCCACTCCAATTATCACAAAGCAAGATGTTCAATTCATGCCCAGACAAGTCTGAAAGAACTTAACACACCCTCCAAGGGATTATATTTATCATTCTACTTTCCAATCTAATCCTTATTCAAGATGTTTTGAGAAGTGACATAATCATTATGTAACAGCCATATTTAACAGAACAAGACATTACCTCAGGAGAAGATTTTGTGTGTTTAGCATCAACACTTCCACTGTTCTCAGTTGACTTCCTTTTCACACCCCCAATTCTTTTTGATTTATCTGGAAGAGAAGGTGATCAAGATTAGTCTATCACAAATAACCTACTTAGTGTTTGAAGGACGAAAGTAATAGGTCTTACCACATTTTCCATTGTTGTCATATATGATTTCAACATGAATTAACTCCGGATCAAGAGTTTTTAAAGCTGGAATCTTGAAAAGAGCAGGAAACAAAGAAGCAGCCATTTAGAGAGGTGAAACTATTTGAATATATGTATCTTAGATGTGGTGGTATGGACTAAAGCTTGGACATTTAACTTCTAGGTTCTTTGAATTCCAAGCTGAATTTAACAACATACCACGTGACAGTGTCTGCACAAAAACCCAAACTGGTGCTTGAGAGCACTGTCTGCACAACACAGAGCAGAGAAACCGAAATCATGTTTGCTTCACTCTTCCAATAAAAACTCCAGGTCTCCCTCATTTTTCATAGAAGGACATTTGTTATTTAATAATCTAACAGCAGCATAAGCACTTTGGGTTATATTGTTCTGACACCCATGTTTAAAGATTACAGTAAAGACAGAAATAACAATGATGTTGGTGGAGATATAAATAAAAGCCTGCATCTATTCCCCATATCCATTTGTAAACCACTACAACTGGTTCCTACCTCCTGACAGTTGACTTCTAGAGTTCTTGTAGCTGGATTACCATTGACAACAACTGCTGTGAACCACTGAGTAGAGGGATCCAGGCTATAAATCCTGATTTTTGAACCAATGATATTTTTTCCACCTACAAAATTGAGGGAAAAAAAGAAAAGTTTAAGACAAAAGAGGCATGAAAATGACCACAGTTATCAAAATGAATTTTTCCTGTCCTTACAGTATGTGAAATGAAAACTGTAAACTGCAATATTTACCTTTTCATAGAACTCATTCCCTGCATGTGCAAACACATAACTACAAATATGCTGGTATGAACCCAGTAATTAAGAATTTAAAGCTGGCAAACAAAAATAACAATTTTAAATTTGTCTATAAAAGGAAGCCTCTATAAAACACCCTGGGAGTTCTCATAAACAAACAAACTGGAAACAAAAAAATCAAGTTACTTGAAACAATAAACTCAATTTTTGAGAACTGCTACAAGTTTGATCTATTCCACAAGTACCAGGCCATCTATTTGTCCCTAAATTACATAGTCACTCTTAAAAAAGAAATACTTAAATATCTACAGTCCTTCCCATTTTGCATTCACAGCTGTGAGAGGAAAATCATTATTTTTCAAAAGCTTTTAACCCCTAGAACAGATTAGCAATTAATTAAACCAACACTGCAAGGATCCCTCTTTGGACTTGAGCATTTATTGCCAGAGTTTTCTGCTCCACAGTATGTTTGTACCTTGGACCAAGCGTGTCTCATCAAGGTGTTTCTTAACCAGAGCCTGAATTTCTTCATTTACATTTTGATCATCCTTAAGAGAAAGCCTGGAACTGTCCACATCCTATTTCAGGAAAAAAAAAAAAAAAACCCAGAAGTTTGCATTCAGGATAATGCTTTTAACAAAACCCCACAATATTTAAAAACAAGATGGCAGCAATTCATAGAAATCCAATCCTCATTAATCCACATCAGTTCTATGATGTTAGACTGGAGGCAGATAACAATTTCTTATCACTAATTTGGAACAAGCATCTGCAAAACAGACTGAAGTGAGCTCTGCAGGTCCCCTTTAATATTGTTCTGAAAATAACCCAGCTTTGTTGTACTACATTGCTAATGAGCACTAAAGTTAATTTGAACCATCCATTCTTAACTTAGGATTTTAAGTTTTCAGAAGTAGCAACATATTTGTCCTGAGCAGACACAAATGAAAATGTTTTATGTTTCTATTTATGATAATGGCAGGATCCAGTCTGTCTCAAGACACCATTACAAAATGTTTATATGAATGAAAACAGAGTCAGCTACATCTAAATTATTCATAATTCTTCAGCGTAATGTAGGTATATTACAGTATTTTTGCCTCTTGAGTTCTTGAATGAGAACTGATTCTGAAATTGAAAGGCAGAGCAAGTTTCCACCCAAGGCTCAAAGAGTGTAAATGAGAAAAGGGTTTGGGGTTGGGTTTTATCTTTTTGTCCCAGGCACTGCTCTGGTGTTTGTAAGAGGCAGAAGACTGAAGAACCAGAAGTCAACAGACTGTTATTCAAGATGCCACTAAAGCAATCTTCTCCACTGCAGTGCTGAGATAAGGCTTCCGCACAAAGAGATCTCTACCCTGCTGCTGAGACAACACAAGCAAGACAACCATCTACAACTCAAATTTGGCTTTTAGTGACTCTCTTGTCATTTTCTCTAAAGGACTTGTGCATTTGCTGACTGTTAACAAGTCAAAGTAGAACACTAATGGTGGCACTACTTGCAGTCTCAACATGGGACATCCATTACTATTTTTATTTCTGACTGTTTACAAGTCTTGAGAACAGCTACCTAAAAAGGCTAAATCCTTTATCTTTAGCAGATACTATTCTTCCAAACACCTGCCCAGGGACAATTGTTTCAACCCACCTGTTTATCATTAACAAGCTTTCCTCTGATGCTCAATAAAGGGTAATTCAACCATCTCATTTACATTCTGCCCAATTCTTCATTTGTTCAGGATTAGCAGTGATGTGCTTCTGTTAAATAGCAGGACTGATACCAGACATTCCAGCAACTCCTTGCATAGTAATGACAATCATGTTCAAATGAAGAAAGGGAAACTATTCCAGGTTATCCCCAAAATCAACATGGAACTGCTGCCACCTGAACTGAGTAACTGTTCTAGCACATGCCCTCATCCAGCTCTCTTAAGTGATCCTGTCCTGGATCAGCTTCAGCATGTTTTTAATCAGACACATTACATTCACAACTGATATCTGTAAGTTACAGAAATAAACACCTACTACAAGTTTTTACTCATCTGAAGTTTGCATTTAGATTACATTAACTTGATGCATCTTAAATACCCAGATAAGAGACTCATCTTTACAATGCCATTCAAGGTTACCTGGATGGGTGTCAAGAGGTCTTTAGAAAGAAAAACACATTTCTCTTCACCGAGATAGCGCACTGAAACCAGCGATCCCATTCCAGCCTTGTCCACTAAAGACTTGTAGGTCTAAAAAAAGTGATAAACATGTTCTCAGAAACAGAGTAAGAAGATCTCATAATTCACCATTTGCATTCACAAAATTAATTTTGTTCTATCTCTAAGTTACCATATCTACATCAACTCTTGAAAACAAAGCTAGCTTCCAATAAAACTTCTAATACACACCTAGTGAAAGTTACTGAACTCCACCTGAAATTAATTTCATTCATCAGCATGAATTAGGAATCCAGTGCAGGTGGCTATTGTTAACAATTAATCATTCATCTCAGATTCATTAATATAGTAACTCTAATTGTGGATATATTACTAATGAACATCTTCATGGTAGACTGGAGGAATACCTAGCAAATCAATGAATGCCTGCAGTGTGGTTTACATTAAGGTTATCAAAGTTGTGCAACACTGGTAAAACACTGAAACCTTAAGTTAGGCACATGTGACAACTTGGACAGCCTCACAGTTATTGTAACACTGCAGGGCAATGATAAAGTTGTGTTCAGGTGTACCAAAGGCTTTAAGAACAGACAAGAAACAAAAATTTCCTTTAAAAGTTTCTGAATACTTCCTGGTATGTTTAAAGTTAAATCCTGTCTAATGACAGATCTGAGAGGACAGGCACCAGGACCCTGGAACAACACAAGTGGTAAGTGTAACTCCTCCCTACCCAAAAGTGTAACTGTACCCCATTTAAAAAAAGGAAATAAATCTGATAGGGGAAGAAGGCCTTTCTTTGATCAGTCCTTCAAAAACCCAAACAGATACTCTTCCTTATCTTCACCTCAGGACAGCATTGGCAGAGAGGCAAGACCCCACAAGAGGGACAAGAGTCTCTCCAGGGGTAACTGGGCATGACAAGATTTCCACAAAGCTACTCCATTTGTCAGAAACACTCTCCCAGCTACTTCAATCAATAAGTTGTGACCAAGTTTTAAATAAATTCATCCACACACCTCTTTGTGACCTCTGCTTTCCTGCCCTGTTTGATGATAAAGGGAGAAAAAGCCTTTTTTTGCCAAGGCAAGCTCCAGCACTGGCCTACATTTGATCCTACATCTTCCTCTGCTAAATGAGCTTTGGAACATGTACCCTGCATGAACTGACACGTCAAACACATCAGGAGGAAAACCTTATGCCAAAAGTGAAGACAAGTATCCAGTAAGAGCTATTCAGATCCTTGGAAATGGACAACAGCTAAGTTTAAATAAGCAAGTTTTCAGAACGAGCTGTCAGCAAAATCACCAGAGGAACTGCTGATATTAATGCACGGCCCAGGAAATAAAATTAGGGATTTATATTTCCACTTCCTCTTCCATTCTATTGGGTCCTACTTCCAAAAAATATCTGCTTAGATTGACTCTGCTTAAGAAAGAAAGACCAGCTAAAATGCAGCAATATGAATTACAATGCACACTTTATACCTAGCAAAGTTAGTAGTATTCAAACACAGACTACAACATCAGCATAATTCATGTTCTGCAAGTTTACTTGCTTGCATCTTCACTTATCTCACTACTTCCTTGAGCAGTAATATCCAAAGTAGTCAAGTACAATTATACTGGCTGAATCCATAAAGAAATGCTCCCTGTTCACCTCTCCTGGCTGATTTGCCTATTCAGCCATGCATGGCAGGTACAGAAAGTTTAGTTCTCTCCTTGTACAACGTAGCTCAGGTTTTTGTATGCAGAAAACCTAAATTGCACAAATCACTTGTGTCAAGCCAGGATCACATAAAAGTAATCTGAATTATTTTTGTCTCTTGTCTCTCTATTCTTGATCAAGAATGACCATGGCATTAACAGTGCTTGAGGCAGTCAAAAACTTAAAATAAAAACACAGGCTATCCTTAGAAACCTGTCATTTTTCTCTCTATTCTTAAGAGGAATTTCATGGAAGAAGAAACAAAACATGAGACTAGAGGGAGAATGAATTCATGTACAGATCAGTGGTTTGAGAGAGAAGCAAAGTCATAGAAATGCATCCTTGTGTCCACAACACACCAACTTCAAGTGCTGATGAGCTCTGTCAGCTCAAGCTGCACGAAGATTTTCTCCCTTCACAAGGCACCCAGGAGTGAGGCTGCACTCAAGAAATTCACACTGGTGACAATGCTGTCCCTAGAAGGTGGAACTGCAGAACCAAAGTGAGTCAAGTCAAGAGTGTACTTGCCATTGCAGGCCACTGGACAGGAGGCATGGACTGCGTTTTTCTTTCAGCCAGCACCAGCTTTTGCTCCACCAGGAATGCTATCATCATCCGGCTGTACACTTCTATCCATCTTCGCTTCTCCCATGATTCATCATCAAATTCTACACAAATCTACAGAAAGGAAGAAAAGGGAATGAGTGCCTACCTATAAAATTCAGACACATTCAACATGGAAAAGATAAAATTACCAGTTTACTCAAATCATAAAAATAAAACATTCAGAGTACTCCTAAGTTCAGCATGATTACTGCCTGTCACATAATCAAGCAACCACTAAAGCATCCAAGGCTGACCCAGTATTATATAAGGAACAGTCAAAGTTAACTGGTTTATCATTACTGTCACATAAAATACTAATATTTCCATTGAACTTGACAACTTTCCATTTCAAAAAGTTTTGTGCTACTCAAGGACAGTTGTTTGTGTTAACACTGCCACTGCTGCTTACAAGCAGGGAAGAATACACACCCCCCCTAAAAAGTCCACTAAAACTGAAGGATGGCCTACAATAGTGGCACATGGATATTCCACAAACTCTAGAGCACTGGAATAAACAAGCTGGTTTTATTTCCAGACTCAGTTTAAAAATACCAATCCCAAGGAATCACTTCAGCCGATTTATTGAAAGCACAAATAACAGTAGGACAGTAAAGGTGATCAAATTATGTAATGTGAAGACTGTTATTTTCTGACTGCTGTTACCTGCTATTTATCCGTATGAATTTCAGAAACAACCGTGTAAATTTATCAAAAGGAGAACAATTTCATGGCAAAAAATACAATGGCTTGACCAACATCTTTGGGATAGCATTACCCTAATTTTGAAAGTAACATGGGAGATCAGCAAATTATTGGGAAAGACCAAAAGTACAACTTGGCCTAAATACAGGAATTGGAACATCTTAGTAGAGAAATCATTCCCTCTTCCTGAAGAATACAGCAATCCAGCTTAAGTACATTTAACAAACAGCACAGAAATCTCAGTTGAGTGAATCTCAGAAACATCTCCTGGTGTTTTACCGTCCCTCTCAGGGGAAAGGCAAGTGAAAACATGCACACAAACAGCATTACCACAGCCAGAAGTCCGAGAACTAATGGGTGCAGAAATGAGCACTGTAATTTTGAGGTGCACAGAAACAATGAAAGAGATAAGCAAATAACAACCGGAACCAGAATGGCTTGTTTTGTCTACTGCACCAACACTGCACACCCAGGAAAATACAGTTGAAAAAATAATTTCAACAGCAGATGACAGTCCTTCTATATAAAATAAAAATTGAAAGAAATACTTCTGCTCTTTTAGAGGAGAAATATTTAATGCCCCCTCTCAGTCCATTACTATTTTGGGTCTATCATTCTTCCACAGAGCTTCGAGAGGAAAGGAGATGGGATTTGTTTTGCTACGAAGTTCTCCACACCTCCATTGTCCACTCTGCAACTTCTTTAACACTTCAACTGGAGAACACATCAAGTCAATCGCTTCTGGCAGAACCGTAACCAGCTACAAAGCTCACAACAGAGTCCCCATCAGCACCTGCTACTTCGCAGAAGTCTTTTAAGAGTTTTCTGCACCAAGAACCTCCTCCTCACTACAAGCACGACACAGGGCACAGCCCCGCGCCCAAAAATGGACAAAGCTCCACCCCTGCCGCAGATCCACAACAACAAGCCGATAACAAAGTTTACGCTTTTAAGAAAGAGTTAGAAACACGCACAGCTCCTTTTTGTTTGACAAGCAACGCGTGCTTCTTCGGTTAATCAGGGATCACCAAGTTCTCATTACCAAAAAATAGGAAAGGAGACAGTTAAAATGGAAAGATGGTGCTGTTCTTGCTGTCACAAGGACAATGTTCAAGATGCCGCCGCTACAATGGAGTTTTGTCCTTGGGGAGTAAGCGCTCAGTCTGTACTCACTAAGTGCCCAGACAAGGCGGAACACTTTTAATGACTACAGTTGCCAAATAAAGCCCCTTAACTTAACAGCCAAACCATAAACATCGCTTGATTTCCACACAAAATACACAGCTAACCAATTACACCACGCTTGCAATAACTAATAGTATTCAAACACCCACTTGGTAATCATTAATAAGAAGAGGCCACCATGCACCAAGAGTCCGAGAGACCTCCGACACCAGGCATGAATCTGGTATGACTTTAAAACCTAAATACTTGTTCGTGACCAGGTGCTCCAAAAAACAGGAAAGAAAAGTCACCAATCCCAACAGCATTGGAGGGTTTCGGTTTCAACTCTGGGGGCAAAAACCTGTTCGGAGCTGGCAAGACCTTAAACTACCTTTAGGAAATAAACCATAGGCACCGTGGGTGCGGTAAAAACCTGCTTTACAAAATGCCCGTGGAAGAAAGCACATTTATAATTAGTTAGAGATAATTTGCGGCATTAGTGCAAGCACACAGGGGACTGGGGCAGGGGTGCACGTTTCCAAGCGTGCTGGCCAAGACGGCCTCTCCTCTCCTCTGCCCCCGAGAGCAGCATGTGCACACACGTGTACACACACCCACGGCAACTTCCCCGTCACACTCTCCATTTCGCAGGTCTCTCGGAAAGTTCCCGGTTACCTTCAGGTCTTGTTTGGATATGTCCGTGTGTGACACAGCCCGGATCCTGCCCGACTTCCAGGGCCATTCCGAGATGAGGCTGGCATCCCACGTCCTGTCCTCCTCCTCCGACAGGCAGAGGAACCTCTTCCCTACGAGCAGCGACCAGCTCCCCTCGAGCCTCAGCACCATTTTAACTCATCGGGAGGCCTTCAGCGAGGAAAGCGACGGAAGGAGAGAAACACACAGGGCAGGGCGGTGAGCGCTTCCTCCTTCCTCTCCCGGCCCCACCTCCCGCTTCTCCAAGCGGCTCCAGCCGGACCCCCGGACACCCACAGGTCGCCCCCCCGCTCACGGTCCTGTTAATCACTGCTCGGCGGGGGTGGGTGGAAGGAAACACCAGAAGGTATTTCCAGAACAGCTGCAGCGCAGCTCCCGGCCATTCCCACCCCCGCCGCCTCTTTGTTCCCTCCTCCGAGGAGCCGGAGCGCCGGGCGGCAGCCGAAGGGAGGGAGCAAGCGACCAGGCCAAGCTCCTTCCGCCTCACCAACACCCCGGCCTGCCCACCCGGGCAGACCTCCAGCCCTGCCCCTGCCCTCACCTGCTCCCCCCCGGCCCCCGCTGCCGGCGCACCCCGCAGTCACACCGGGCACGGGTCCCGCTCCCCTACAGCCCCCGCCCCGACCGCCGCCGCGGCCAAGCGACACTGTGAGAGCTGCGCCGCGCACACACCCCCTCACCCGTGCGCGCGCCCCCGTCCCGCGCCCCTATTGGCTGCGCCGCGCCAGCAGGGCGGGGCCGGCAGCCAGTCTCCCGCCGCGATTGGCCCGGAGGGGCGGGGCCCGCGCGCCTGGCCACACCCCCGAAACCGTTGCTCAGCAGATGGCGGATAAAAAAATAAAAACTAAATATCCTTCCGCTTGAGCGTCGAGGGAAGGAGTCCCTCGGGGCCAGCCCGCGGAGCGCCCGCAGCCGAGTACCGGGGGAGGCGCGAACGCGCTTTGGGCCGCGGTGCCTCTCTAGGTGCGCGTTCCCGCCTCGGGAGCGCCGAGCCCCCAGCTACAGGGACTGCCTTTGGAAGCGGCGGAAGGATCCGAGCCGAGGCCAGAGGGCGTGATACGACTCCTTATACGTGCGGCTCGCGGCGTACTCAGATATAGCACAGGGGGCGGTGGCACCTGCGGGGCGGTTCCGCGCATGCGCACGGGGGCGGGGCCAGCACCTGCCGGAGGCCCACAGGCCGCCATCTTGTCATGCTGAGGGGAATGGGCGCAGGCGGGCCCTGCGGGGAAGGGGACGGGGCACGGGGCACGGGGCGAAACAGCACAAAATAACAACGTGCCCGAGGTTCCTGGGGAGGATGGCAGGCTGTGGAGGCGCTCCGGTTGTGGTTGATGTAGGTTGTGTAGTTGCATCTAAAAGCAAATGGCTTCCACCAGGTCACGCCTTTAACATGAGACCTGTGTGTTCTTAAAAATTACAAGGCAAGATGTCAGAATCATAATTGGTTTGGGTTGGAAGGGATCTAGTGCCTCACTGCCCTCAGAGGGAAGAATTTCTTCCATGTATCTAATGCAAACCTATTACCTTTCAGTTTAAAGCCATTCCCAAGGAGAAACAAGGAGTTAAACGGAGAATATGACAGTGATTTGGGTGATGGTATTTGGCGGTGACCCAAATCAACACATGTACTCCTCTACCAAAGACTTTCCCACCAGAGCATGTGGGAGGAAAAGACCAAAAGTGCAGAAAGTACCCAAGGGGAAGAAGCTGTTGACTCATCCAGTTTACTAAAAACTCACAGTGCTCAGCTTGTGCTTTCTCCAGGGTTCCTTCTATCACCAGAGATGTCTGAGCTTCCAAAACTCCCATCAGAGAGCGGTGGGATATTCCTGCCATGTTGTGGTCTTATCCTCCATTTTCTTCAAGATCCATTTCCGCACTTAGGTTAAATGTATTTTTAAAGCCTTTCCCATCAATTTGCTTCCACTGATCATTTGCCTACTACATTAAAGCAAACACGTTTATGTATGAAATGAGGATGGCACAAAAAATTCCTCATGTGCCATGATGAGGTCATTGCTGGCCACTCCATGGAAATCAGACAGTCCAATTTCCTTGATGGCTGTGGGGAATCTCCAATTATTTCTATCAATGAGATGAACTTAGCAATTGGTACGATCTTCAGCAGGGAGAAACAAAAGAAATAAAAGTGAATAATAAAAAGCTGATAGATCAGCAGCCATATGCAGTCTGAATACCCACTCGTTAGCTGGCACTGAAAGAAAAAAAAACAGGTATGTTTGCTTCTCAGATTTAAATATTTACTATATAGACCTGAACTGCAAGGTGGAATTTGTGATATTGTATAAAGCAAGCTAGATGTGAAACTACCAAATTACTCGTTTCATCGCAGTCTTTAGGCTTGTGTAGCAGCGGCTGCACAATTGACACATCACACCCTGTAGGTGTTGCATAACCTCCTTATTTAAAACCCTTAGTTTTTCTGCAGAGAGAACACTTTGCCTCAAAGAGCAGATGATTAATTCTTGCAGGAAGAGGGATGTCAGGCTGTAATGAAGCAATATTAGTCAATGCAATAGATCAAGCTGTTGGTAGCACTCCAGTTGCCTAATAGTATTTTTTTCCCCATTAGCATCAGAATAAAGGAAGACTTTAAGGAGAGATGTGAACGACAACAACACGAGCTTACTGAATGAGCAGCTCCCACATGCAAAGAGTGGCATGGAGGTTGGTAAAAGGTGTTTTAAAATTTAATGTTTTGGGTAAGTCCTGGCCTAGAAGGGTGAGAGTACCAGGTGACATAGTCCGTTAATGCCCTCAAAAATGAACTTATATAGGAAAGGATGCTAAAAGATGATGTGATCAAAATGCAGCATTTTGAATGTACATAAAATCAAATTAACTGGCAGAGACCAGAAGAGAAGAGGGGGAAGCAGACAAAGCACAAGTTGACAGAAGCTTGAACTAAACTCAATCATCCAGGGTACAAAGAAGCTTTCAAAATCCTGAAAGAGTAGAGATATTCAAAACCTAGGGGCTAAGCAGAAGCCACGTAACTGAAGGTTTTTTCCTTTCGAAACAGAGAAGGTAATCAGCTACTTGCTTCCCTTCCCTAGAATTCCTCATTTCTTGAAGTTAAATAAGGACCAAATATCTTTCTTAAATTATCTGACATCTTTAAAAGTTATAGATTAAAGGTAACCAATAAAGTCCTGGGTCAAAAAGTGAAATAAATGAAATCTAAAAATTATGACTCTGTAAACATCTCTGAATTTGCTGCATCATTTAAGAACTTCTTTCCCAGTATTACAACCCTACAATACAGGAAAAAAGTAGTTGTTTTTCTTAACTGGTTATTGTATCACCACTCGCAATAGTCTCCACAAAAACTAATGTCTGTTAGAAATAATTTGTATGAATGTGCCCACCTTCAGTGCGTTAAGAGAAACATCAAAATATTAATAAATAGGTTTCAGACTGACCCTATGATAATGGCACAGGTCTCACTCTGCATTATTTACCTCTTGGGAAACACAGTGCCTGTTGCAGTACCTGCAAAACAAACCACTGCAGTAAATAACCAGAACTGATTAAACCTCAAAACAGCAGGTTTCAGCCTGATCTTCTGCCTGTAAGAAGCCTTGAGCGTAATTTTTTCCAGCTGGCCCTACCTACTGGGTTGAACTGGTAATAGGTAAGCCTTTAGCTCCTACATGAGAAAGGAGTAACCTCTGCAAACAGGAGCTCTTTAAACAGTAACTTCAGAACACCCTTGAATAAATTCTTCCTTTCAGCCACCTTTAAGTAACAGAAAATTTCTCTTGTATGGGGTATCACTAGGAAAAAAAGCAGAAGAGGCTTTGAGGTTTGAATTTAATTATTTGAATTTAACAGTTCAGTTTAAATTGAAATTTAGCAATAAAACTCAATAGCCAATTTTATGCCTAAACAATTGCACATCCAGGCATTTACGCCTACCCCTCTGCATATAAAATCTGGATGTGCTATTCAAATATTTGTGCTTGAAAATTGGCTTCCCACTACCTAGAAGTATTTGATGTCACAGACACTTTGCAAGAAAGGGACATTTCATTCAGAGAAGGGGCTGTAGGTAACATTAATTGTCATGGCACTGTGTTCTCCGAAGATGTTTTCCGTGTGGTTTTTAAAATATCTGTTCTAGCAACACTTAAAAGTCTCCATTCTCAATCAAAGGCCAACTGAATAGGGGGCAATACGAGCACAGAAGAGGAACATAAAGTCCTTTATATTGTAGTGATTAATGATGGAGGTGTAAAGATGTGTAATTAAAGTTGGAAGGGGTTATGGTCAACTATGAAGCCACCAGCTGCACTGACAGCATGGTGCCAATAGCACCAGGGTTGTGGGTTTGATCTGTGTATGAGACATTCACTTAAGAGCTGCTCTTGGGAGCCTTGTGGGTCCCTTCCAACCCAGAATATTCTGTGAACTTGAAGCAGGGCTTTGGGAGGTAACCCAATAGCTCATTTCTCCAGTATGTCTTGAGATGTGGTGCTAAAGAATGAGTGAAAACAAGCTACCAGGAACTTTCTTATTCGGTAGCACCAAGCTGATGTAGTTAAATTACTCCTTAAGTAGCTAATGTAGATCAGTCCCTACTTGTATCCAACCTAGCTGTAGTTATAGCAGGAAAAGATAAAAGCCTGTATGAGCTCTTTCCTCAGGTATAGCCACGTTACCTCAGCACACCTCACCTGGATCAGCTTTGCAAGAGTGGCAGGACTGGTTCCAGGTCCTTTTCTCAGTGATTATCTCTTTACCGTAAGTTAAAATAAAATAATTCATGTCTTATATTAGTTAATGTTGTCTCACTGTCTGAAGCTGAAGGAAGCACATATTTTGATACAAAGTACATTGTAATTTTATGTAATTGTTTACTTGCTGAGGGAAAAACTCTACGAGGAATGCTGACCTACTGTTTCCCACCCCCATTCATATTCTGCAGTGGGGATTGTCTTTTGCTAGCAGTGAGTTAGTAGGACTTGGATTTGTTATCCCAACTGTAGAAAGAGGAAATTGTGAGAGGACTCTTAGGATGATAAGTCAGGATCAATTATTAAATTTTAATTGACTATTAATTTAACATTTAATTATTTAATTGTGTGTTCAGTGTTATCTGGGGATTGGAATTAGATATTAAATTTTGCAGATTAATTCTGAAGTTAAATTAGTGTTTATAGATAGAGCAATGCCATAACCTTTACAAAGTAACCATGAACAAACATTAGGAATAAAGTGTGCTGAGTAATTCTGTGCTGGTTTTGTTTTTCCTTGACTGCTTCAGAGGAAGAAGAAAAAAGCCCTTTCCCTTCAGGTATTAATACATTATCAGTTAATAATTCAAATGGTTTGGGGTATAATTCTTTAATAAAAGAATGCAAATCAATATTATCTTGATGGATATAGTTGAATCAAGTCATAGAAGCCGCCACTCCAGCAGGAATGTCTTGGTGATGTACAAAAGGAGACACTGAAAGGTGGGTAAGGAGATGCAGTGAACTTTGAGCAACATTGTTTAATGATCTGAGGAAAGTTGTTCTGTGTTGATTAGCCTTACCTCCAGACGCCTCACACCTGCAAACAGAACATGTTACTCAATAATGTTACTTAATAATGTCCAGACTCTTCCATCACTGAAATAACATAACCTGGCTTTGGCAAAGTTAGACTTCACACCATTCCCTGCCAGTGCCAGAGAAGATCTTGTAGCTTATTTCAAGTCCCTCCTTCTCTTTCTTTTAAACAATCTGTTTCGTTATAGTGTCTTCCCTAGGGAGAAAACTCACACTTTTCTCTTGTGAATCTGGCAGATTTCAGCAGCTCGGGCTGCTGGGCATGTGCAGGTGTCAGGTCAGTGAGTCCTAAACTGGGGATAGCAATTGTTCTAATTTTAAACTACCCTGCTACGTATTTTTCTAAAAACATTTGGACTGATTTCACTGTGCTGCTTGTGATTATTCCAAACCACATGTTCTCTTGAAAGTTCTCTTTCAATCTTTGTAATTTAATGCAGTTTTTGAACAAAATAGTGAACATGTGAGAAGCAGTGTTTGTCGAGTTACGAGTATGTGCAATTTGGACAAGAACTTTGACTGTTCTTGAATGTGTATTCACTTAAAAAGAGGCTCAGCCTTTTGACAGGAGGAAGGACACACTGGAGAGGGATCTCAGTGGGTGGTTGTAGGTTCATGAATCTTCTTGATGGACTGCAAATCCTTCCACCCCCCGCAGAGAACACCGGCTCTCTTGGCTCTGGTTCTTCTGTCTGTCACTTCCCAACTCGCCCTTGAACTGGAGCCATGGATATATTGTGTGGTTTACCTGCTGTGGCAGTAACTGATTGCAGTAGAAAAATGCTGTAACTTTTCACGTCAAGGGTCAACTGAGAAATAATTCCCTTTTTTTTTTTTTTTTTAATTCTGTTTATTGTGCTGCTATAATGCTAACAAAGCTAAAGTAATGCATCACTGAGGCTAAAAAAAAAAAGAAAAAAATTGAAATATTAAGAGATATTAAGATACCAGATATTGGTGAATATAGAACTGGGGATATTTAGAAGTTGTATATTGCTCAATGTGACCTAGTTGGTACAGCACAGAACTGGGAGCCAGATCTGGAATCTAACACTAAGTGTGTCATAAGGCAGATCATTTAATTCACCTCATTTCTCTGTAAGATGGAGATAGCAATAATCATTCTTATGAATTGCTTTGTTTTGTGTGCCTGAAAGATGATGAGTATTATAGCTACTAATTAAACATTATTTTAATCTTCAAATTTACTTTCCCTGTTAAACTTTAATAAGTGTTTATGCTCCCTTAATGCCAGAGAGGAAAAAAAACATGATTGTGAAGCAGCTGCTAAGAATTTCTCCCAGAAGATATTTAATATTAAATTGGGATTGAGTCATCTGTTTCAGATAAAGGGGCAATACAAGAAATAATGAGAGTTGAAATTTTGAGTAAAATATATTCAAAGCAGAATCAGAGCAGCTGACACCCCTGTTCCATCAAACTGGCTCCCACCCTCCCAGTACCCTCCATCCAGAAACTGGAAATAAGCATTGTAATTTCTCTTTAGCTCAGAGCAAATGTAACAGTATTGCTTTAAAATAGTTACAGCTGTAGGTTACAGATTGTTCCTGTTGTTCTCTCACTGTCAGCTCTCCTGCCATGTGCAGAGGTCTCTGCATCTCCAGCCAGCCCAGGAGAAGGGGACACTGGGAGGTTCTGGGGCCACTGGGATTGCAGTGGACTCCAGGCTGAAGCCTGCAGTGCAACTGTGCATTGGTTCTGGCACTGGTAATTGTATCACTCACTGTATTTGTCACTGTAAACCCCTTAGTGATTTTCTACTCGTGTCTGTAAAGTTCTCCAAGTCAACTATGTGTCAGTGAAATTTTAAGAGTGTCTTTTCCCTAGTCTCTCCTCACAGCTGTCAGAGACTAATGGCTGCTCTCCAAACCCTAGGCTTTGATGGTAGAGGTTTGTACCTAAAATTAAAATAGTGGTTCTAAAGCAGGTTCTTAACTGCAGTGGAACTAGGAATTTCATCCACTGATTTAAGAGCTCGTATGTCAGCTTTGTCTTCTTGTAAGAGGAGGATCACAATCTGTCCTGTCTCTCATTTCTTCTGAAAAGCACAAGAAGGTGAATTTGAACTTTTCCTGCTTCCCAGTATCTACTGCCCTAAATAGCATAATTGCAGTTTTCTTGAAAATGGAAATGACATTTTCCAGTTTCCTGTGCAGAGGAACTTCTGCTGCAGCATAGGTTTCTAGTGCTGGTTTTTATTCTTATTTCCTATGCACAGTTTATCAAATAATAAAATTTACAGCTGTAATTTTCTAATGAGAATGTAAAACACAGCCAAGTTACTCCAGGCTGTCTCTGCTGTCCGACCAACTTGGACACATAAACAATGAGGAGTAGCTTAAAACCTACAGGTTGGGGTAACTGGAGATGGATTTGTTTCAAAAGCAGGTAGGGAAATATTCTAGGTGATTGAAATGACTGGTAAGGCTGAAAATTATTTTATAATTGCGATATTGGAAAAATAATTTAGCAGATCATTGGAGGACTGAATTTTAGCAGGCATGGTTGTATGTTAGGTGTTGGGTTCCCTGACTCACTCCATGAGATGATTAGCATTGTGCCTCTGGTAGCAGCAGAGGTTGGATGTATCTCACTTTGTATAGCATGTAGGTCACAAACTGCCAGCACAGAAAATATGCATTTAATGAACTTCATCCACCAGCAGGCATCTCATTGTCTAAGCCTACTCTGCAGGGAGTGAAGAGAAGCATCTCCAGAAGGAGATTCATACTAAAATAGATGTCTAGAATAAGTGGGACAAATTATCCCTCAGAGATGTCTGATCTGCCTCATTTGCTGTAGAGGTCCCTAATTATTGACGTGTGTTCCAGCCTTTCTGCTAGAGTAAATGCTGAACTAGATATAAACACGAAGTGGGGTGGTGTCTGTGCTACTCTGGTTTACACATTGTTGCCCAGATTAGGCAGGCATTGAACTTTTGGGGTTTTTTTCTTCGTCAGGAGCTGCTGCAATGAATGCTGGTATGGGGCACTAACAAGCTAATGAGGAGTAGAGTATATGCTCAGCTCTCAGAGGTTTTCTGTGGTACAGGTGACCTTATGATCATTAGAAGAATAATGTCTATAGACAGAAATCACAGGAATTGGTTGTGGGTGTAAAGGATCTTTTAAAGAGGGAGAAACATGAAAGCTTTGTTCTTCAAGGTCATTATTTTATCAGGCTTTTTTTAAACATATGTATTGTTTATACACAGAGAATGCAAAATAATCACTTATGACCACAAGCTATAAAAGATACTTATAAAAGTTACGGATGGTTCAGAATGTTTACATTTGACTATCCCACAGCAGTGTGTTAGACACGCTACAGTGCAAAGGGAAGTATTGTAAGCTCTATGTTTGCTCCCCACATGTATTTGTGTAGACTCTTTCAAAGTCAGCAAACATGAGTAGTGGAAATGGAGCTTTAACTGGCCACAGAAATGTTGCTTTATAGGCAGCCTGTTAGCATGGGAGAACAGGATGTGCTGTGATTGTTAGGACACAATCAGGTCGTACCAACTTACGGCTCAAGAAATGCTGTGTCAAAGCATGTCTGAGAATAGAGCTGCTGGTTCACTGTGTGGAACTGGTGTTGTTACTTAACCTCTTTGCGCTTACATTTTCACCTCTGGGATTAACAAATATTTACCCACCTTTGAAAGGTACCTTCTGTTCTTCAGAGAAGTGCTGAATAAATACAGGGTAGTATTTCCCTCATCAGCAGGTAATCCTGTTAATCTAACATACACTCTCTGGCCATGTTGAATATGTTCCATGCTACATGATCATTGTAGTTAGATTAACGAAGGATATTACAGGGATTAACTCTTAAGTAGTGGCTGCAGCTGCCCACCATGTGTTTACTATTACCCAAAGCCAAGGTTTGAAATCCTCTTGCCTATAGCGAATAGAAGGAATGCACTTGACTTTTGAAGAACCAGTTTTCCACCCAAAAGAGCAATGTCTTGACCTAAGAGGTTGTAACACAACCTGTTGCACAGTGCTCTGATAGCTGCTGTGCTGCTGGCACCAGGGGAGACAGCTTTAGTGCTAAGACAGCTTCAAATCTCTACCTACCACACCAGTTTTACAGAGCTGTTGTAAGGGTAAAACTCTCTCATTTCTCACTACACTGTAAGTGTTACAGGTCACAAATTAATGTCTGGACTACTTTATAAAATATCATTGGAGATGAGGTCCTTCCCCATGCAGGCTCAAAGTTGGCCCTGCTTAGTTGGAAGTTGGACACAATGACCTCCATGGGCTACTTGTGACCTAAATTGCCCAGTTGTTGTACAGAGTCAGGTGTAGCCTCAGCAGCGTGGGGCTTGGCATGAGTTGAAAATCATCCCCGGGCCCCTGACAGCGTTCCTGTGTACCTGCCTCAGACTAAGCTCTGCATTGCTACAGCAACACCTTTATCAGCAGCACCCTGACTGGTGTCAGGGTAGTTCTGGGAGAACTGTATGATGTGCTGGCACACTTCCCTTGGGATAGAGATACACTTTCACAGCCCTGCTGTTGGCAGTGCTGTTCACTGGCTGTTTTTTGTCCCATTTCATTTCAGTGGCACTTGGAGAATCTCTGGGAAGTATTTTCAGCAGAAGATAACTGGGCTGGTATCTGAGGGAGAAGAGAGCACAGAAAACACTGCATCACCTGCATGCATTACAATTATGAGTAAATTACAATTATTTACTGGGGTATAGAGGGAGAACGTGCTTGCAAATGCTTCATTTAGCTGTTTGAGAGATTGGAACTTGCAATTTTCTGGCTGGAGACTGATATGGAAAATGGGAATTGAGCACAAATGCTATTTTAAAATGATGATGACAATAATGATGTTTTTTAAGCAATTTTCTGTTGTCTTTTTTCTCTTCATTAGAGTACATTGATGTACTGAAGTATAGACTGCTAGGAGTCCAAATTTCCATTTTCAGCTGTAATCTTTTCAAATCTCATGCTAAGCAGATGTACTGGATCACTATTTGGGGGGTAAAAACTACTACCACTTTCCTCAGTCAGGCATACATGGTTCAGAAAGGTGTTAGAATACTTCCAGTAGCCATATGAAGCGTTGGGAGCTCTCTATATGCAGTGCCCACTCACTTTGATGCTTGTGAGCTGTAAGCAGGTACCAAGCCAAGGAACCATTATCTGGTCTCATTAATAGTGGCTTTAAATTGAGATATTGTAAGGCTTTAGAAGGGAGTAAAGTGTATAGGGATGGGGGGGCCTCTGTAAATAGCCTGTAGAAGGTAACTTGAAAACTCTTATCACAATGGATGTAGTTTTCCTTTGTCTTTTTTTTTTTTTTTTCTGAAGGCTCTAATTGTTTGGTTTGGATCTTGGTTTTTTTCCTGTTTCAGTTTTGGAATGTAGCCTTTTTTGTCCCTGGGAAGACGATTAATTCTTGTTCCTACTGCCACATAATGAGAGGGAGAGAAAGATGATGCTGCAAGTTTTTCATCTATCCTGACTGCAGAGGAAGAATTTAGTTATATAACTTGTCCATAAAAAGAGGTATCTTTTCCCTGTCATCTTTTTTACTTTTTCCAGAATGAAATAAAACTGGAAGTAGCTTAGTGTGGTGGAATTTCATGTTCATAAATATAGTGTATGACAGTTGGTGCCTTTAATATGCTCCATGCTTTAACACTCAGCATTTCTCTTTGCATTTGTAACTGAGGACAAAGCAGTTGAAAGGCAGTGGGTGGTTTACACACCTTGAGAGGAACAGAACAGGACACACATGGGAGAGGCAGGTGTATTCTGGGGTACAGGAGGAAAAGGAAAATCCTGACAGAAGTCTGAGGAAACCCCTGGAGAAATGAGTGCAGTCACAGCGAGGTTGCTGCTCACCTGCAAGTACCTCTGAGCAGCTCCTATGGGAAGGCATCTTTGCCAGCTGTGCCAGGGCAGCTCGTTTCCATTTGCCTCCCTTGGGGCTCTGCATGGAATTGTAACCACATCCTGGCTTGTGCTGGGATTTAAACTGATCCAGAAGGTCAGTAGCAGCCTTTTATTAAAATTTAACATTAAATAGTATTTATACAGTTATTAAAACATGTTTTTACACTGCCATGTTAGCCTAGTAATTGCTTGGGTCATTTCATCTATGTGCAGGATTCTGCTAAACAGAGCAGTGCCTGTGATACCAAATTAGTTGGTTAAAGCTAATTCAGCGAGGGATGGTGAAGAAGCCCACTTTGCTTCCTCTCTTACTGCCTTCAATTCTTTTATTACATCAGTCTCTGAAGATAGTCTCTAGAAACTGCTAAGACTGGTCCTCATCTTTCTCCTGACATAATTAGGGCTATGGGTAGCCTCCTGCACATTCCTTCTCTGTTTCCTTGAAGGAAACCTCTCTTCTGCTCACCAGAGGGGCCCCTTTCATTATTTACAGCTCTTTGTTATCGTTTGCATTCCTGTTTGCATGGCGTGGCGCCTCAGTGAAACCTCAAGGCCGTGCACTGACCATATTTCTCTCAATATCTCTCTTGAGCAAATGTCATGTTCACACTGGCACTTAACTGCCTGCCTCCTTTCTCTCTGTGTCTGCTTTAGGGTCAAGAACATGGTCAAGTCATCCTTCAGTGCATTCAGTATTGTTGCCATCTTTAAACACTACACAGTAATAAAATTCAGAACAATCCAACCTTCCAGAGCAAGAATGTAAGGACTGACCCACTGAATTAAACCAAATACTGTACATCTCAGTATCTCTTCCCTGGAGGTAGCTAATAATAAGGGCCCAGAGGGACACACAACAAGAAAATGTAAAGAGAAACCTCTCCTAGTCTTGACTCAGTGTGCATCATCCACAGAAGCTTGCCATAGCCATTGAATGTCCTGTTCTAAAGCTAAGATAGGCTTGGTCTTTCTACTGGTTTCAAGTTTTGACAGTATACCTTGTTACTCAAAGTCACCATTGCAAGATTTTTGGGTTGGGTTGTTGTTGTTGTTTGGGGTGGGTTTTATTGCTTATGTATAGGGTTTATTTATTGAACTGTTTCCTTTCTTCTTATATTTCAGTTGTATGCTGTCCATAGCAGGGTGTTTAGGACATAAACAGTGACAGGCCAGTGGAAAGATGGTAGCAGCTAACAAGGAACAAGGAATCTAACCTGAGTGTCAGAAGTACTGTAGTAACAGTGGTAATTTATTAATGTCTTTATTGACTTTTAAGGTTGGAAAAGTAATTCCCAGTCTAAAATACAGTCATTTTTTCCATCAATTTATAAAATGCTGTAAATCAAGCATTTTCTTTGTTCCTTATATGTCTCTTCCATCTCAGGATATTTTATGATTCTAGGATTCTGAAACAGAATGAAAAACGTGCTGAACTAGGATGATTTCTCATGGAGCTGGAGGGTCTGCAGATACCTCAGAACCACTAATGAATTAATCTAAAATGCATGATACAAGGCAGAGGCATCTTGTATCATGTAAGTTACAGAAGAGGATATGGAAAGCAAGGAACAGATTTCTCAGAAGACACTTTTGATGCATGACCTAAGGTATTCAGAGCTTAATATTTGAGATACTGAGTATCAGTGGTTGAGCTCTGTGCTGCAGAGTTTTGTATTTGGATAATTGGGCCAAGCACTCCCATTTTGCTTACCTAAAGCCAAATGATACATTCAGATATGCTGGTCTCCATGTTTTCCCGAAGCTCTGGTGGTGAGTCACTGAAATAAAGAGTGTTTCTCAGAAATCACAATTCCCAACACAAATGCCAGACCACACCACTTTTGACACAAAATGGGCATTTCTTAATTTCTCTTTGCTAATGGCCATAGCTCTGAAGCAATTAATTCAATAATAAAGCAGCCAGGAAATACTGAATGTCTCCCCATGCTTTAACAATTCTCCCCATGGGTAGGATTAACCTTTTCCTGTCTACCCCATATTTGTTAGTAAAGCTGTCATTTCAGAAATGGGCTTTTTTCATTACTGTGTTCAGGGGCTGCATTCTTCTTGGATTTTTGCTCTAATTGTCTATGTTACCCCATTAGGTTTTCATTTATTTGTTTCTTTTGTTTTGCTTCCCAAGTAGAAGTCAGGAGATAAATGCAAGGAATCACCCATTCTATTCCAGTGAGTGGAACACCAAACGTTTCTCTTTCAAGAGGCTGGGTATATTTATCTATGTATGTGTGTGTGCATGTACATTCCTTGATGGGATGCAGAATATTTATTCCTGACCAAACTGTCTTTCTTCTCCTGATACTTTTTAGGTACTGTAACAATACTGCATAATATATGTGTGCACTATGGTTATTTGTAGTTTATTTATTTTTATATTCATTTTTTGTTTTGCCACATAAACTGCAGCACCAAAGTATCACAGGTTTTCTGTCTGATATTCTTCTCTATTCCTGGGTACATTTCTTGGCCGGGTTGTCTGCACTTCAGCTGTTCTTAAATGCCTCTGGTGTAGGTTTGATCCATTGGAGGACGTAAGAGTTGTCTGCACTTGCTACTTCCCGACCTTTTCTGGATTTGGTAACAGAGTGCCCTGTGCATGTATGTCAGTGACGCTTTTGTTCTAAGAAGCCCTGGCTTGGCAGTTGTTGTTCAGCTGTGAGGCAGAGATCCCCTTTCCCTGGCACAGAGAGGAATGAGTCTGATTATAGTAGAGCTGTTGGGGGGTCTGGTTTTTCCATGGCTGTGAACTTCTCAGGATAAGCAGTTGCTAGGGGAAGACTGCATAGTATTTGGGGCAAGGGTAGTGGCTCTGCCTTCTGTAACAAAGCTGATTTATTTTATAATTTGGGGAACAGAAATCAGACCATCTAATGGTGCAGTCTGTGAGGGATTTTTCACTGCCAAACCTTCTACTGCTAAAGCAGTTTCAAAATGTTCCACTAGCATTGGATGGCATTTCTGCTGAGCTGGCTGTGTAAATGAATTCATATCTGCTCCTACACTTTAACTCTTCTTTTGTCTCTCTGTTTTTTGGGAGTCTTTCCATTTGTTTGGTTTGGTTTGGTTTTTTATAGACCGGATGAGGTGGTTTAGCAGCAGAGGAAAGGCTTTCTTCAAGCAAAGCCTCTTTCCAGGATGCTTGGGACGTCATATGCAGAGCTCATAGGCACAGAGCTGTGTGACTTGTCCTAAGACACAGCCCATTAGGAGTAGGTAGGGGACATTTCCACCCTTCCACTGGTGACTCAGTGGAGCTGAATTTCTCTCCTTCACCCTCTGTTTACGAAACAGCTGTTTCAGTGAAGCTCCCGGCATTCACAGTCAGGCTCCTTAGGTTTGCCATCACCAGGATTGCCTTGTTAACTGTGAACATTTGAGGGTTAAGATGAGTCAGCAGTCATCAGGTGGTGATTGTGCCAGTTGTGTACAAAGCAGCAGCACAAGAAGGGTCCATGTCTTGCTTACCCCTGTCAGAGATTTCTGCCAGCCAGAAAAAAAAATCCTCAAACCTTTCTGAGGTTTGCTGCCCAGAAAAGAGCAGTAGGGTCAGCAGTGACAGCAACTCGTAGGAGTTGCAGTGAACATGATGAGCTGGAAAAGGCTGAAAGGAGTCAAGAGGACATGAGGCTGAGTTATGATTTGGGCACTAAAACGTTTTGCTGCAGCTTTGGGTGTTGCCCTCTGTATTATCTGTCTTTATGATCCAGTGTCTTCCCTTGTTGGTCCAGGAAATATGCAGCAAGTACTAAGTGGCAAGTTCTGTGTACTGTGGTGATAACACATATATTCTTGCAGAGAGATCTGTACCTTGTACTTGATAATATCCCATCATTAACTGCAACAATGTTGTGGATTGTCTGCCAACGTGCAGCCTAAAAGCTCACACTAAATAATCCTGACACAGGAAAAATCTTGGATAACAGATTTACGAGTACTTATTTGGCTACGATATACAAGCAAGACAGCCACAGGATGATTCACTGCTTCAAGAATTTGGGCTGAATGACCTAATGACTTCTTTTGGAGAGAAGGCAGTTCTCCCTCAGAGCAAGCATGCCTGGAGAAGACGGCTAATTTACACTTGCTTACTGCAGCGCACCATCCAGCCCTTCCTTTGTGGTGCCTGTACAGCAGTCAGTGCTGGCTGGAGCGATGCTGCTACTGTCGGCCCTTGCAGTCCCCGAGGAAAGAGTGTGCGGTGGCCTCATACCTGCAGCTGTGGTTCCCAGCCCGTCTGTAACCCAAAATTCCGGCGCTGAGAGCAGAAGCGCTGCTGTAGCGCAGCGGCGGTGCGGAGGTGACGGCGCGTTCCAGGTCAGCGCGGGGTGGAAGTTCCCCCTGCTGGAGGAACAGACCCACTGCGCCAGCGGAGCAGCCGTGCGCATCTTCCCCAAAAATTAATTCCTAGAGGTGCTGAACTTCAGCTACGTGTCTATCGGTGCCTGCAGCTTTACCTGAAGGCTGTGGGATGTTGATCTGTCTGCCCCCAGACGTATTGGTTTTCTGGGGACCAGATGCAGAGAGCCAACATAAGAAATGGTGATCCTGTTAGGGAGAACTTTTGGGCTCAGCGAAAGAAAGGTGAGGTGTAAGGGCAGGCTGGATGGGGTCTGAGCAACCTGGTCTAGTGGGAGGTGTTCCTGCCCATGGCTGGGAGTTAGAATGAGATGACCTTTAAGGTATCTTTCAACCAAACCATTCTATGATAAGAGCTGGATACTGTGGACAGGGCTGTGAGGATGTCTGTGGTTACCTGGGACCAGAGAAGTCTGTGATCAGCTCCTAGAACTGCTGCCTCTGGTTCGAAATGTTCAGTCTCTCCCTGCAAGAGTTCTTCCCAGGTTACTCACAATACATGAGAGATTTTCAGCCTCTTTCAGCTTTCTGTCTCAGTATCATGGGGACACTTTTCTGCAGATGCCCAGTCTTCAAAAAGAGCAATATATGGGGCATGGAGGTAAGGATCCTCACAGCACACCCAGGGCCAGGGGTGGCTGGAGCCCTGCTCCTAATGCCAGAAACAGGCCAGCTGCTCCACAGACCAGCCTCCAAGTGAAGCTTGGGGCTGGTCTGGTGGCAAGCTTGAGATCTCAGGATTACTGCAAGACAAAACCTCATCATGAATTGCCATGAGCATGTGTGCTTCCAGTAGAAGAAGAAACCAAAGCAGGGGAAGATGATTACAGGCAATCTAACCACATTTGGCATGTGCTAGTGAAAGAAAGGAAAAGAACCCAAAGGAAACTTAAAGCGAACAACCTGCAGGTCAAGCCAACATATGTTGTTTTGTGTGTGGGCAGCTGTTCCTCATGGAAATTGGACTTGACAGCCGAGAGACCCCCTAATGAAAACTGATGTCGAGGAGAGATTGCTACTTGTCATCACTGATGATGGGAATTTACCTGGATCGTGTGGCCACTACCCTTGTCCGTTGTGCCTGGACACTTCGGGGGGTGTGGGGAAACGGGGAAATCCTTCTCTTTCTATGGATCGAAGACACCCCTCAACCCTGTGCCTTAGCTTTGCCTTTACTTTGATGTGAACCGTCCGTAGGGTTTTCTTCGTGTCCTGCTCGTCTACGGTGGTCCCGAAGCGCCCGCGTACCTGCCCGGTGCCACGAATGGGGCAGGGAGCCCCCTCCGCACCCGAGAGCTCCGCGCTCGCCCCGGGGTGTCCCGCTGGGGAGTCCGGCGGGAGCGAGGAGCGTGGGGGGCTCCTCCTCCTCCCGCGGGGGGCGGCTGCGGGCCCTGCCCAGTGTGGGCGGCTGGGCCCGGCTGCGCGCTGGCTGCGGGCGGTGCCGCCAGTGAGGCTGCGCTGAGGCTGCGGGGCCGGATGGCCGAGCCGCCCGCCCCGCGCACTCGGGCGGCGGCCGGCAGCGGGCGAGGACACCGGGCGAGCCCTCCCTGCCGGGAGAGCCAGCCCCGCGGCACACGGCAGCGCCATGGTCTCATGGATCATCTCCAGGCTAGTGGTGTGAGTAGCTGCCGCTCGGCACCTGCAGCGTGTGCCCGGCATGTCCGCGTGTGTGTGTGCGGTGTCCGCGCCGCCGGTCCCGCTCGCCCCTGCTGTGGATACTGGGCTAAATTTAGCAGGTTGTTGTCGGGGCCGGGGCGCTCGGCTGCCCGGCGGGTGAGGCAGGAGGTAGGTGGGTCGGATGGGATTTTTCCAGCATGAGAAAATCACCGGGGGGTGGAGGGCGAAGCGCTGCCGCGCTGTGCAGCGCAAGGTGACAGGGGAGAAAGAGAGCGGGTGACATCGCCCGGCGCTCGGCCGTGGACGGGCTCGGGCTCCGGAGGGGGAATGGAGCATCCACGGGTGGGAAAATGGACATGGATTTGGGCAGCGGCGCTTTGTTAGCGGGCTCGGCGTGGCTGGGGGCTCGCGAGGGGGCGTGGGAGAGGCGGCCGCGGGGTCTCCCGGCCGCCGCTTTCTTCTGTCTGCTTTGCAAAAGAAATATCAAATATTCCTTTCCTCTTTTGCAACTTGCCGCCCACCCTCTCAAAAGATGGTCTCGCTCTCCCTTTAACCTGTCGGCTGGGAGAAGAAGCGTGTGGCTCTATGCACTTGTCCTACAGCTTTTCCATGGCTGAAACTGCTCTAGGTGGGAATACATGTAAAAATTCCCTGAAAATTCTTCCCAGGCAACAGGGGAAAACGGAGCAATCTCGAGGTATATGTTTATCTGCCCCACCTGAGAAGAGGTTTAGTGAGAAAAAGGCATTTTTGATGCCATTTGGAAAATTCGTAGAGGAGGACGATTACAGGCTTAAGGTGGGGCAGCAGGATGGCAGATCTCCCTTCTGGAAATATGACTGGGGAAGGCTAATATAGGGCATCAGATTAATAATTTGCTAGTTTTGTCTGTCATATACATACAGATGCATCTCCTGCAGATTCAGAAGAACATCTGTTGTGCTGTTAAGTGATTTTAGAGGGTTTGCGAGGGCCTGTCACTTTCTTTGTCTGAAAGAAACGTGCCATGATGTTGCACCATCAGCATGTTTCCAAAAAAGCATTTTCAAGGTCTCTTTTGCCATATGAGATGAAATATCATAAAGGAAAACTCACCTTCATCTTAGTTATGTCTCTGTATCAGTAAGGCATTGAGTGTCAGGTATGAAGATTTTAGGGGGCTCTAGAGTTGAATTTAGCCCTTGGAGGTCTGTCATCTGGATTCAGCTGCAGCTCGCCATTATTTGGCTTGCACTTCATTCTGGGAAAGTGTGTTAAATATTTAAAAGATTTAATTTGAACAGTATAACTGTGCAGCTATCTCTGCCAGCAATGTGAGATGTAGCATGTATTGTCTAAGGCAGCTTTTCTTTCTTCTCTATTAAACTAATTTTCACTTTGAAAAAACCCACATTATCATGTAACCCAGCTAATCCTCAAGAACAAAGAATGTTTACACAGAGATGGTAGCTTAACTTACTTGTCTCAGCACGTGCACATCTGCACAGATGATTTCATCTAAGGCACATGGACTGGGTAAAAATCTGATAGGGGCAGGACCTGGAGCAGTTGACCAGTCAGGTAATTAGCTGAGCACACAGACCTTCCTGTTCTCTTCAGTGTTATCTGAATAACGTGTCACAGCGTGGAATCAGCTGTGCAGGGGGCAGTACCAGGTATTTGTTATGCTGCATTTTCAGTGGCAAATAATGAATATGCAGTGTAAATATTAATTATTTAGTAGTCATAGTAATAAATAAGAATTTTGCAAGGAAACCTAGGGCAAGCCAAGCTTGGTCACCACTTTCTTTCCACTACTGAGTGTACATCCATCCTTTAAGAATGTTTTGCACCAGGAAGTGCTGCTTTGTTATGATCCCAGCAAGAAACTTGGACTCTTTAGAATGTTGCTTAAAACACCATTTGCTAGAAGTAGCATTGCAAATAAAAAGAGGAGAGTATAAATAATCTCACATTCTGTCAGATCCTGGAAACCCTGAGGTGCCTGACATGGAAGAGCCCTCCAGTCTGACGCAGCACACCATGCAGATCTGTCTGTGGAAAGGTTCCCTTACACTTTGATCTTTTCAACCTCTCAGAACACTTTATTTCTAAAGACGTTTCCATTCCTCACTTCCTACTGCCAGATGAAAAGGATGTTCACAGGAGAGCTTGTTGCTACACTTAGATGAAGACAAAGATGGGCAGGTGGTTTAATGTCAGGTGATGAGTGAGTTGCTCCTGCATCCAAGAGGTCTGTGCTCCCCAACACAGGCCAGACAGCCAGGATACACCTGCAGCACAGCACATACCTGCATCCATTCAGGGTAACTGTGAGCTGGATCCCTGACTCCTTGGTGTACAGTGGTCTTCAGATTAGGATCATGGCAAAGATTTAATCTGTCTAATCCGGTTTCCCCATCTCATTATGAATCACTAGTTGATCCATCAGTACAGATAGCTGTGGTTTAAGTAGAATGGCCACCTGGTCAGGCTTTTATTCCCTCTGCTTGTGTTGATGTAATTGTTTTTTCATTAAGTCTTATTAGCTGATAAGGATTATAAGGAAAGTGGTGTGGTGGGGTTTAGTCACAGTCTGAATGTTGCTTTGTCCTGTTATGACTTCTGCTGATCTCCACAGGGGTCATGTCTGATATGACTCAGCTAACAGAAAGGGCTTTAAAACAAAAAGCAAGCCTTTGCTTTGTCTCTTTGGTGCTTTTCTGCTTCCATTGTCTCTGATTTGGTTGTTACTGGCTCTTTCCTGGCACTTTCTATTTCTAAAACATTGCTGAAGAAGAAGAACTTGTGAGCACTTCTCACCTTTTTCACCAGGAAGTCAGGCAGCTTACTGCAAACCTTCTTTTACCTCATTTCACCTTTAGTGTTTGGGCTTCGTGTCCAGAGTGCTGGCTGGTTCTGTTGTGCCTGCAGAGCTGTGTGCTGGGAACCCCCAGAAGAGAAATTGTACCTTCAGAGCAGCATCTCTGCTCTGTGTGTTGAAGACTTTATTATGTTCAGGATCTGCCCTAGGTACTGTACAAATGTGAAACAAAAAGATGTCCCTGGATATCTTTTTTCTCTAAGAGCTCAATTCTTACTTTCCTGTGGTACTACTCCCAGGTAGCTTTTTCACTCATCTCAGTGAGAACAAGATCAGGATATTTCTTTTCTCATGGAGAGGTGACTTTTCCACCAGGGATGCCTGTGATCATTGGAATTGCAATTGTTGCATCTTGGAGTTACTTGTTCCTATGTCTCTTTCAATAACTGGAAGGGGATAACATCATTATTTGTGGGTTATTAGAGCCTTTTTTAATTCTTCATCTCTGAGTACATCTCAAAGGACATCCTGGAGCACCTGTATCTCAGTTTCCTCATCTGTGAAGTGTAATGAGCTGTTCTGAATTCATCTTCCTTGAGACAGACCAGAAGGGACCAATGGTCTGCCCTACCAATTACAGCTTATTGCTATTCATTTCAAAGAAGATGCAATTTGCCTCAAATGGAAGAGGCCTCTCTAGGAGAAGGACTTGGGATCTGCCTCTGTTATTGCAGACCAGTGCACAGTACTGGCAATCCTATGTGCCTACTACTTTTGGCTGTTGTCTACAGGCACTTTGAAGTTAAAAGTGGTGTATATAAATGCAGCCTGTTGTATTGGCGTGGGTATCCTGTCCTTTCTCAGAAACATGGAACTCGGTTTATGTGCTTGGGATCACGCAGAACAGAAATAAAGGTTTTTGGCTCCCATTCTGGAAGTTAGACACATCACACTGCCTGTTAAAAGCCTTTCAATCTGGAGCACGTGGCAAAGGAAGGAAATGTCAGTAGAAATGAGGCTGGGTTAGACAGGTTATCAGTAGATGATATGATACTGTGTGATGACTTAGGCATTTGAGTTCCTCCTGTGAGGAGCTTAGAAATGCATTACAGATTATTATAAAATGGTTAAATATATTCCTCATGGTGAAAATCCACAGCCTTAATTATGCTTTTTTTGCCTGCATTTATTTTCTTTTAAGTCAAAATATCATTAATGGCCTCTCTGATCTCTTGTATTTTGATATGAAAGAGAATGACAGCCTTATATATGTTCACTGGGAATTCCCATCCCTGTGTGCAAGTAACAGGGATTTGGGGATCTGTCAGAGGCATCCTTTCTTCCGGCTGTCCCTGGAAGTAGCTGAAGATTCTGAACAAAATCAAAGGAGAACCAAAGAATTCTTTAAACTGATGCATGAAATTTCCTTCCTTGTCACAGTTTGTCAGCTTTCTCTTTCTTGGTTATTGTGATGCTGTTTTAGCAAGGCTGTGAGATCGGCCACCCCCATCCTCATCTGGTGTCAATCCATAGTGCTACTGAGTCAGACATTGATTTCATCTTTATATCAGTAAAGAATTCCCATTTTAGAGAAACTTAGCAGATCCTTCCTCCTCCCGCTTTTCATGCCTGAAGAAATTTATGAATGAAACAAAACCTGAAAAGTCGTATCATGGATATTATCTGAAGGTAGAAAACAATAACTTATGTCTTCTTTAAGAGAGACAGAGACAGGATCCACTCAAGCAGGCAAGGGCTGCTTTCATAAAAGAAAGCAGAGCATAGCTTCAAGCTGTTGGTTATTGATTGTCAGCATTAGTGTTTCAGTTGATACATATCACTTGATATATATCATGTATTGGTTGTTGATACATCAGCATTTGCATTTCAGTTGGCATACATCACATATCTGAAGGTCCTTCACAGCCTGCTTTATTTACTTTGTGCTGGCAGGTGACAGGAAGGATTCAGGTGTTCGTTGCTCTCTGCTGGCCTCATACCAGCAGTGTAAAATTATCTGAAAATACAGCAAAGGACCTAAAGTGCAGCTTGAGCTCCCAGATAAGGCTGTAGGATGAGTTTGCAGTAGACTCTTCCATGCTCTGGAGCTGGGAAGTGGGAAGGGCAGACCACCTGCTATACTTGCAGAGTTTATTAGTAAACTTTATCTATCTAAAAGGTGGTGTAATCCCTCCAAAGCAGAGGCTTCAGGCTTGCATGGCTGCTGTCCTTCGTGTGAAGAGCATGTGGTCTCTGTGGCTGCCAGCTCAGTTCATGTGCATCCCTGCTGCAGCCCTTGGCTCTGCTGAGGGGGCAGAACCTGTTGGTGACAGTAAGTGACAGAGGAGCGCCCAGCGCAGGTGTGACATTTGCTGTGCCCTTGATGTGAAATGTGACTGTGTGATCACACTGCAGGGGACAGCACTGCCTGCTGCTCTGGCAGCCATGACCCAGATTCTCCTGCCTAAGCACAGATGTGCTGGAAATGCTCCTGGCCCCAACGGGGAAGCTTTTCTGGTGTGCATATCACAGATCTTACTGGTTCTGGTGTGGTAAGGAAGGATGTTTTACCAGCCTGGAAGCTATGGCATATAGCCAAGGGGCTTGGCCTTTGCAGCTGCCTTTGTACAGTATTTTGCCTTTGTGGGATCCTTTCCATTCTCTGTATTAAAGCACTTTGAGGCATTAATTTAGTGTTGTGTCATTAGAAGGATTTTTACTGCCATTGTATGGGTAAATGCAGTGAGACACATGGAGATCAAGTGGTGTGTCCAATATTCCACAGAGTAACAGGTAACATATTTCCTTCAGGCTTCTTGTTCAATAAATTAATAAAAAGGAACCTGATAAAGGGAATTGGGAAATGTGCATGTGGCTTTTTGTGTGGATTTTTGATGGTTGTTAGAGATAGAGCAAAACTACAGACTTAAATATATACTGAAGCAGTCAAACAACCAAAGGCTGAAGTATTTTGAATCATGACCTATTCCCTTTCAGATCCTCAGTGCTGTCCTTAGGGTCACAGACAGCAGAAAGCAACAGCCACACTGCCTAATACAGGCTACTAAGTCAGGCCTAAAATGGGTTCCCTAGTCACAGGAGGGAGATTTAGATCCAAGGTGCTTGAGCTGTGGTCCACAGATGGCTGGCAGTCCACAAAACATCAGTCACTCAGTATTTCAGCTCTAAGCCAGAAACCCTTATTCAGGCAGTTACGTACTAACTGATTTAGACAGAAGATACAATTTTTTACTTTTTATTTTAGTTACAAGTTTTGTGATTCTATCTATTGAATTACAGTTTTGTAAAATATTAACATTTCAACATTTTGCCAATTCCGTGTGACTTACTATTTGTCATCTATCCTTAAGCAACAGTGGGATATAAAATGAGCTGTGTGTTTCTTTCTAAGGTTTGGATGGTCCAGTGATTAGGAAAGGTGGAGAAACGCTTTTCTGTGCTCTTTCTGCAGTGAACAGAGTGAGACTGGCATCTCTAAGGAGCTTCCATCAGAGGTTGGGTGTTGCATGGAGATCTGTTGGGTCAAGGGGAAATACTTGGTACAAATTGGACAAAGGAGGATGACATATGATCACACCTCCTGCTTCTTGAGCAGTTGCTTCTGAGAAATGAGCATTTGTCTTTCTGCTTTCTGTGTCTCAGCAGACAGAGCTGATACCTTGGAAACTTTCAGGCTAATCAGGCTAAAGGTAGATCAAGACCTGAGTGCTGCAGAAGTATTGGAGAGTTTGGATTGCTGCAGAACCTTTGTATTACAAAATTTCTTCTATGTTTTCATTAGGCAGCAAAGATCTGAGTGTAGATTTCCTTTTTTTGGCTGGATTGGGGCCACTCAGATTTCAGGTAGGTCTTGTGAGGTGAAATAGCCTGTGGAGGGATGCCTACATGTAATCATGCTCTTTGCAAGCAAAACACTCATATGGCAAAGTCTTCCTTAGATCACCTGTATAGTTGAAGTTAATCACATGCTGCTTTTTGTAGGGAAGGTCTCACATTCTTTTGTTATCACTGGTATGCTACTTAGATTGCAAACTCTTTTGGGCAGCAAGTTAATTTAGTGTTTTTAAATGATCAAGCTCATTTAGTATTTTTTCTTTTTACAACACCTGGACAGTGGGGGTTAGTCTCTAGCTTGTTCTTCTAAGTTCTGTAGTAATAGAAAGGTAAATAAGGTATGAATACATGGAACTGTGCATTCAAGGTGAATCATTCTTAAGACTGATCCTGTGCTCCTCAGTAATTTCTCTGTGACACTATTGCTGTGTTCATGCTCTGATTTGGCATTTCGCATGTAGTAAGACAGAATTTAAACTGCTAAAATACAGGCAAAACAGATGGTGAGCAGAGTGGTGAGAAGGAGCTAGAAGAAGTGACAAAATGAAGACTGTTTTATCATTCCATGACTTGTGTGCTTTTGAAGAGAATGACTGAGGTAACAGGACAGACCTGCTCATTCCACAGGTACGACTTGGGAAGGCACTTGAGACCTGGAGCACCATGCCAGAGCTAGAAACATCAGTGGTACTTTCCCAGGCTTTGTACACAGAACCACTTTTGCTGTGAGCCTCAGAACGGGCATAACCCCTTAGCAGAGTACCCTCCTGTTTGTTTATTGTAGACACATTTTGCAAGAGAAGGGCAGGGCAAGGGAATTTAATTTGCTCTGGGTGGTAAAGCAGTGATCTGTGGGATGGTAAAAGTGGTCACAGAGCCAGAAGAGGGGCAGGAATGGCATCAAAGAAGGAGTAAAGGTGGTAGTACAGTAAGTAGAAATGAAGAGCAAGGATTATGTTTCAGAAGGGACAGACATTTATATGGAGGCAGGGGATTGGGTGTCAAGTTGGAGATTTACTCTTGGCAGTGACAGGGGGACAGCTGGTGTCACGCTTAGGAAAGGCTTGTTTCTTCAAATGCTGCTTACAGCTCATGCACTAATTGCTAACAAATAAACATCCAGTTTCAAAGAAGGAATCAATCAATTGGTCAATAAAACTGCAGTCTCTCTTTCCCCTTTCTCTCTCATGGAGCCAATAGCAATATTTTGCTTTCCAAAAATGGCAGATTTTACAGGAGAACAAAACCAATATTGAAAAACCTATTTGTGAGGAGCTACAAAGGATGCTCCTCATGTCTGGAATGCTGTGCCTTTTCGAACAGATCCCAGGGATGCCAGGACAATGTGTGTACCTGCCTGTGAATCTACCAGGCAGTCCAATGCTATCAGCATCAATGAACAGTTGCAGCTCTTGCAGAAGAAACACTTCTGTTCTGTTGAGTTCATACTGCTGCTTCCTTTCATTCAGCTCACTTATTCTATTTCTTGCTTCCAGCCTATAAATAAATGTTTACAGAGGAAGGCCAAAAACTGACAGGCATCCTTGCCTCATGTTTTGGAGGGAGGCTTATAACCAATAACCAGCCTCATACAAGGAAAGGGCTTGGCTGCAGTTTTTATATGTGGATACCAAGAGCCTGGATTCAATACAGTGCTGTAAATTTCCTGTGGGAAGAGGGCTAATTATTTATGCTTTCTTAATTTGGTACCTGTAAAATAGTCTTAGTGATAATCTCTGTCCATGTAAACTACCAGTTCTGTTTTTACACGTGTTAGACCCTGATGTGGGCATGAGGTTCCTCCACTGGAGCAGAAGTGGAGGGGTGAGGTAAATATGAATTCTGAGCTGAAATTTCCAATCCAATGGTCAGGAGTCTAGGGGTGCTCTGGGATGTTTTACATAGACAAGCTGCTTCTGTGGCAGAGCTCTCCTGGCTGTCAGTCCCTGAAGAGCTCTCATGGAGAGGTGAAAACAGGAATCTTGTATGGCATTTCAGGAAGAACACCCTTCCGGGGAGGATAGATGGGAAACACTTGGTGATGGTAAAGAGCAGAGCAATCACAGGAAGATGACCTTCTCCATTCACCACAGTGTTTCATGGTCACCTTTGTCTTGATGGCTTCACCATGAATGCTCTGACCCTTGCTGTGAGCATGGGAGGAGCGCAGCTCTCTCCAGCTGCAGGTCCCATCAAATAGCCCTCGTGATGAGGTGGTTGTTCTGGCTTGGGCAGTTCTCATGGGACTGCTCTGGGCTGTGCTCTGCCTTAGGCCCTTTTGTGGATGAGCAGTTTGAGGCTCTTGAGCCTTGTTCTGCTCATGGAAGGGTTCTGCTTGTCCTGCTGCCTCTTCTGCTGTGGACTTGGGAAGACATGGTCTGTGCATATCTAAGCTTAGACCTGTGAGCCACTCAGATTCTGACCTACAGGAAACTATCCCCAGTGTTAGATCAGGCTCAATAACACCCACCTGCCTCCTAAATCTACCTGCAGAATTCATGGTGACATGTGAAAGAGAGAGATGGATGCTAGAACTGCCCCGAGGCTAAAAGGCCTTGGGTTTAATCACATATTTCATGGGAAAAGCTTGAGTGGTTTGACTTGAGAATGAGCTCAAGACAGGTGGTTATATGAAAATGAATTGATGGTCAGTGATTAGATTGCACTGAATATGTCCCTCTGCAAAAAAACCCACTATCCTAGCTGGTTTTTTTTTGCTGGAAATTACAGCAGAGAGGCCAGGGGCATGATGGACACAAGCACTGAATGAGACTTTCCCCCTTCCAAACAATTTGTCTAGATCTGAGTTTAAGCACATTGTCAGGGCAGCCTGGAGGCTGTTTGCATTTTCCCTGGCTTAATTGTACCTGTTTTGTATCTGAACAAAGGACTCTGCTTTCCAGGTTTATTGTTTTCATTCTGCTTGTAAGGATTTTGGTCAAAACAGAAAGATGTTGCTGTTTAGAAAGAACATTAATAATTAAATTGAGATACTCTGGGGAATATACCCCATAAGGCTGGATTTGTTGAATTTAAGTAGATCATAATAATTTCCATAGCAACACACTCTGCTGTCCTATATACAGAAAGGGTTTTTCTCATAGGATCAAATGCAGAAAGGAAACTGCTATTTTAAAATATACCTAAAAAACACAGACACTGAACTAGGAGTAAATAGTTTCCTGCATAAATATAGGAATTTTTCTCATGCTTGTTATACTGTGCTCACCTCTTTTCACAGCTGTCAGAGTGCAATCAGTCAAACCAATCTCCTGCTGACTCTAATGATTTATGGAGAACCTGAGGTCTAATGATGCTTTCTCAGGATATAATCTATCTCATAGATATATCCATATCTGGATATTTATATAGCTGTAACTGTCATGAGCCTGCAATGGAGACTTCTGTGGTAATTTTGAACAGGTCTACAAAAATCCTTTGTTCTACTGCCTATCCTGGTGTTTGCTTGTGATCTCCCCTCTCACTGTGCTGAGTAACACTGATTTCAGTATTTGGACAGCATTGTGAGACCCTTGTGTATGGTGTGTGCTGTTACAGCTGACTCTAAGACGAGAATTCGTGGTGATGGTTTAGCACCTGAGCCCTTAGAGATAATTGAGGAACCACACATTCATTAGAAGATTTGGAGATTCTTCAATTCATCAGGAATTGCACACACTCTTTTTCGCTAATCCAGCAATCAAATAAGTGAATCATTTTATGTGCTCAAAAAAGCCTTACAGCCACGTGATCAGTTACAAAATCTGCGTGAAATGAAATGTGTTCATCCGAACAACAAAGATGGAATCCTACGGAAAGCTTCTTAATGTAACTTTCTAAGAAAGAAGTCACAGTACATGAGGGGGAAAAAATTTCATATATGGAATAATTACAGCTTCTCTCTTTTGCCCTTATAAGTAGGCTAAGTGGTCCGCTGCCAGATTTTAGCAAGAATTGCCACAAAAATTCCCAGTCCTGGTTTGTGGTAAACCTGAAGAATTAAGGCTGGATTTTCTGCAGACAAACTCAATAAATAGCTGAAAAATGCTGGTTCAATGCAAACCTCAATAATTTTCTCGTCCCTAAGGCAATACCAGAGCTTCAAGTTGTGTCAACTGGTGCAACTTTGCTGAGGTCAGTGAGTGGTGTAAATCTACCCAGGTGGGAGACCTGAGGTTGTATTTGTAGCTCAGAGTGGTAAGGGCCATGTAGAGGGTGCCAGCTGCATCCTAGAAAATTGAGTATTATGGGACAGAAGTTGGCCAGTTCAGTGGAGAACATGTGTTCTTCATGAGCTTTGAGTTAAACTGCCCTTTGAGTGGTGACGGATTGAGGATAGAGGGCTCCTAAAAGCCTGATTCTGTCAGGCCAGTTATTTTATCCTTTCATTTTAGTATTGGGAATTTCATCACTAAATAGGAATGTGGCTTTACCTGCACTTCAGCAACCAAAGCCAATCAAGTGGGCCATCCCAAAGCTTGTCATCAGGACACCTCTGACCTCACCTCTGGAGCTCTGATGAGCCTCACTATCGAGCTTTTCTCTGAGTGTCAATATCCACTGAAAGCTGAGAATGAAGAGCATGACCACATTCCCTTTAGATTAAATCCAAAGAATCCTAATGCCTTACTGCACCCTAACACAAACATTTTTAAGGCTACTTTAATCACATCAGACAGGTAGAAATTCTGTAATCTCTTGTACTTCACACCTGTACCCTTGTGTGAAGCTCTGTTACAGAGGGTGCTGGCTAACCATGGCTGCTGCCATTAGCTCTGAGCTCACATCCCTGATCCTGGCTAAACCAATGCTGCTTTGCAGGCTTTCCAGAACTGGGAATCCCAGCAGCTCACTGACAGCCATTTCCAGGGCCTGAGGGGATGTGATATATGTGATTGATGGCACACACCCTGTGCCTGTTTCTACATATTATTCCATGATCACTGCAGAATCAGCAGAGCTGCTTGAGAGACTGCAAACAGCCACTGAAAGATCTTGCCTGCTGTCCATGAGGCAGGACATGCATTTTAAGGTTGTAAATACTATGCCTGATTTTGCATGGTACTTGAAAGTGAACCAGTCTGCTTTCCATGTAGTTTGTGGTAATTCATATTTAATCTCATGTAAACCCATTCTGTAAAATCATATCCTCCACCCTCAAGGATTTACTTGATAGATGAGATATTTTTCATCTCTTTGATATGAAGTTTTTGCACTCAGATGTGCTATATAGCCCCTGGAATAGCGCAGCATTCTTTTTCAATTATTATTCTGCTGAGGTTTGCAGATACTTGGCTGTAACAAATCAGGTCCCTATTCAAACACTATTATAATTTATGTGTATTCTTGAAACCAAGAAACCTCACTCTGGGCCGTCAGGCCATAAATGGCTGAAGTCTGTGTAAATCCAATTCTCCAGACACATTTTATACAGCTACACGTGTTTGAAACGGTTTAACCATTTCATTTCAAAATAGCAATGCTTTGTTTAGAGTGGCACTTCGAGTTGTTTAAATGTCGTTTAGAGTGCAACATTGTCATCCTTCTGCATGAATCCCCTTGCCTGGGAAAGAGAACAGACACTGGACTGTGGCATTTAAACCAGCAGTATTAATGAATAAGAAATGACAGAAAAGCATACATAAGATAGCACACAGTGTAGGCGTTCCCACAAAAAGTACAAGCTGCCTTCTCAAGCAGCTGCCTATTTAGAAATCTCTGAAATGGTCCTAGAAGAATTGGCTGTCTTCCCCTTTGCTTTCCTCTCAAGTTATTTCTGTGAGGTCTCCATCTGGCTCCTAAGCCTCAGTTTATGTTTTATTTTATATTTTGAGTAGCTGCCAGCTGCAAGGTATATGTGTGAGAGGGAAGGTGAGACTGGAAGAGAGGTGAAGTTGCTAAGCCAAAAGAAGGAAGAGAGGCAAAGCCTTTTCTGTTTGGAATTGTGCAGTGCACTGGCTCTTTACCCAAGCCTGAGACAAAGCGTATTCCTCACGGTGTAGGAATGGAGCTGTGCCTGTGTCACAGGCTTTGATCTGAGCACATTTGTGTTTGGGGAAATGCAGAATAGAAGAGAGCGGCATGACTTATCCCTTTTACTCTCTGAGGTTCTCAGCTACAGCCTGAAATTCAGAGACATATGAGAAGTCTGGGTGAGATCAAAATTGAATGCAAATGGGAACATGACATCTTCTGTCAGAAGGAGGATTGAGTATCTGGGTAGCAATACTGCTGTCTTGAGGCATAAAAAACCTGAGTCAAACCCCTTCATGTCTTCACCAAATCATGAAACTGGATTTTAAATTCCAGCTTCTGTAATATGTGCATATATTGCATGTATCTGTGGGCATCAGGTATTTTGATTTGTACTCTGAACCTGCAAGGCTGTGTGCATGCTCTTTTCTGAGAAACGGTTGTCTAATACTTTATTTTGAATAGAACTGTTCCTGTAATTGCTTCCAAGAAATCACCTGACGAGAATAAATGAGCAAATGTGGGAATTGCTAAGATGTGCTCACAGTGAGATTGTCTCACTGTGTAATGATGGGGGTGGCACAGAAGCAGTGCCTGGAATCTGTGACTTCTTCTTCTAGATCTCACACTGCCTGGGCTGTGACCAAGCTGCTGATTTCCAGTGGTGAAAGCCATTTACTTTCCAGCATAGTCAATGGAACGTGTAGATATCTGTCATCTCAGCCTTCTCTGAAGGTTTTTACCCTAGCTGTCTATTTGTCCAAAATCTCAAATGGTGAGATGCTGTTGTAAAGCTCTCAGTGCTGTGCCTGTGCTGTGCTGAAGTGCTGTGCCATAAATGCTTCAGTAGATACCTGTCCTCGCTAGTGAGTCTTGCCTGCACTTTAGGTAATAGCTGGTTGTTAAAAAATGTGATGTAGGTGAAGAGTAGTTGTGCTGTGAAAATCGGTGGAAGTGAAAAGAAACCACTTTCTCTGTCTTACCTTTAGGTAAAGACCCAAACTTCACTTACTAGAATATTACAGGGATTGAAACCTAGTCTTTGGTGTAACAGGAAAGTGTTTAACCTGTTAAGCTTCAGGGAGAAGCTATGGTGAGAGTGGAAAATACCAGAAATTAAAAAAGGAATCAAATATTGGTCAAGGAGTACAAAACCTGGAGATATTTAACAATATAAAATTGTTTGGGAGGAGCAGGAGAGGAATTGTCTTTTTGTAGCAGAAGTATATTCAGTTGTGAGGTGAATCATGATGCAGGAAAGTTAAATAAAAGTAGAGAGATTTCAAAGTTCAGAAGAGAAGCCTTGCATTTTAAGAAACATCCCAGAGTGGCTAAGGAAATGTGTCTAAGTTCCAGTATTTCTGTCTTGATGTATTTACACTTGTACTCTTTGTTGAGCAAAACCAAAGATATTTTAGAACGCTCTGTACAAATTACATGAGTTGTATCTGTCCCACACACCTGCACAGTGAATTGCAGGTCAGAAATATTCAACCTGAGCTGCAGTTCTGGGCAATATGCAAATGTTACTGAGGGGATGGGCATGAATTTTGGATTCTGGGCAACTGAATCTCCACCTGTATTATCCCACCCACACTGGGTGCTGGTGTGCTCTGAGCCAGAAACAGTGACAATACCCTGCCCAACCCCAGCAAGCTAAAACTGAGCACTGCTGTGTGCTCAGTTACAGTCCTGAAAAGCCTCTAAGAATGGTTAGCTCAGAAAAATTAAACATTCCTGGAGCCTGGAGTGTGTATTTTTTCTGTTACTAACATTGGTCAACCTTTCAACAGTGCTGACTATAACTTTCCTTAGGATCAGTTTCATTTAATCTTTCTCCATTTAACCTGAAAATACAGTTCTCCAGCTTCTAAAGGATGAATTTCAGGGCTCTGGAGGAGATTGTCGTTTAAGAAAGCCCTTTAAATCAACTTTAACTTGATCAAGGCTTTGCAGGCTCTGATCCTTTTAAAAATTATCATAGCATGACCATTAGCCATTTATGGGTAATTTACTTTCCCTGTGAGGTTCCCAGCTCCAGCAGAAGAAAGGATGTGCCATTTTATCTCCAGATATGTACCATGGACCTTTGGCATAGGAGTAAATAAGCTGGTAATGACCTCTCTACTCGTGGCTTTATGTAAGAATAGATCATGCAACAACATTACCATAAAACCTTTATAGTAAATGGCACAGTTAATGACACAAAGCCTTGTATGTGAGTATGTGGCTGTAGAGATAAGAGAAATTTAGCTGTTCCTCTAGCTCACCAAAAATGGCTAAGCAAGAGAATTAAAGCACTGTTTGTAAATATTCATTTAATCTCCCTACCCCTCTTTTTGAAGCTCCTTGCTAACAGCACTCAGTCTGTGTTATATTCCAGAGTTAATACAACGTGGTGCTATTCTTCACATGCTTCCCTTGGCAATCAAGTAGGTATTCCCCAGCTTAGCTCCTTGAGGACAGCACCAATTACAAAGGAAAGGGTGTGGTGGGGCTGAGGAAGAAGGTTCTCCAAGCAGCAAGGAAGAATCTCCTCATCATTCAGGGAGTGGATCCGTGGTGCTGCTGTACCTCTGATCATGGGAATGATGTAGTGCTGTTCTCTTCCAGGTCTCAACACAGGGTTGGGTTAGTGAGAGGATTATCCAGCAGCTTGAAGGAAGTAATTGTTCCCCTCTATTTGGCAATTGTAAGGAGATGTCACAGTTGCTGTCTCAAGTACAGTATCCCATTTGAGTTTCCCTGGTGTAAGAAGGGCCCTGGCAAAGTGCAGCAAGTCCAGTGGAAGAGGACAGGAGTGCATGGCACACCAGGACAGATGAGTGGGATGTTTGCTCAGCCTTAATAAGAAATGGTGAAGGGGAGATGTCATTGCTGTCTTCAGACATGTGGTGCATTGTTACTGAGAAGGCTTTTTGTGGAGGCACAGCAAAAGGGGAAAAGGCAATGGAAACAAGTTGCAGCAAAGGAAATTCTGATTAAATATAAGAAAGAATTCTTCAAAGCAAGGGTAAGCAAACATGAACAGGAGTCCAGAGATGGAGATACTGAAAATTTGACTGGACGGGGCCTGGGGCTCATGGTTTGTCTCTGGCAGGGGATTGGTGCTGCTCCTTTGTTCCTGGGTGAGTCTGGTTCCTCCAGATTCAACCCTGGAGGAAGTGCTCTTGCTCTGCAGTGAGCACTATCAATGGAAGCTCAGAAGCCAAAGTGCTGGGTGCTGGCTGTCTCATGTATTCTCCAGGACAGCTTCAGACGTTCAGTAGTTATTTTACATTGTGACCATTGTGGGCGAGTATGTGAAGGAGAAGATGTGCAACAAGAGGTGCCACTGTACTGTCATTTTGGCGTGCTTTTCATTTTGTGTGTGAGCCCATGCATCCCATAATGAGTGTCATACCCCTGTAGGTGCTAACCACCCCCAGTCTGTGAAGTGCTCTGGGGAGCCTCTCCCATTAATGTGTCCTGATGGGTGTCACCCCCCTGTGGGGCTGATGCTGCCCTGGGACAGCCCTGAGAGGTGCTGGGTCAGGGTGTTATTTATGCTCTCCCACCTGCTGTTTTGTACCACTTATCCTAACACCGTGATTTAGGGTTAGCCACTAAATGGTCATTTTTCTTCTAATTTATTTTAATTACAGGCAAATAGTTGTCCTGGTAGTTGAAGCTGAATTCAGGGGTGTAGCCAGCAGATCTGATTGATTATTCATTAGTGGTCTGTGGCTTCAGCACAGAGGCGTGTTTCCTTCTGCTTTCCTCTCCCTTATGTCTGGGTTAGACTGGAAGCTGCTCTGTATCAGTTCAACTCCAGCTGGAGATCTCTGCCTTCATGTTTATCTCAGTTGCACCATGCATTTCATTACAATGCTGTTATTAGCTGTATAAAATGGAGGGATTAAAAAGGATGAATGAAATGAGAAAATACCCTGGAGGAAAGGACTGTATAAAATTCACACTAGAAACCCTTGTCAAATACATGTGAGAAAAGACTAGAAATCTCTCTTTTTAAGTTTCTTGTTTTCCTTTGTTTTAAAATAAAGATTATGCAGGTCCTAGTAAGAAAGCAGGTGCCCAGCCACTCCCTAAAATGTTTATAGTACCCAGAAGAAATACCAATCTGTGCCTGTGGGCCAAAAAGAGAAACTCGGTCTTCATGGCCTGTGAACTCCTGGCAATTTTGCAGCTGTTATATTTAGCATGTGGCATTCTGATACCCATGCTAACCAAAGCATGGAGCTGGGCTGAATATTCTGAAATTACCTGTAGAATCATCTTGCCTTAGCTTTCCTAGACTCCTGCTTTAAAACTGGAGTCGAAAAATAGGCACTGTTCGTGTTCCTGATAGGAGCTTCTTGTATGATTTTAATAAGTCTCACTTTCTTATCATTTAAATAGACATAAACCACTAATGAAATAGAAATAATCAGAAATCAGTAGTAATGCCACCAGCTTTGATATTCACATCAATAATATTTATACTTCACTTTGAAATCCTTCTTTAAAATGTTTTATCAAAAATGTGAATATGTGAAAAAATGTTTTAAAGATGTGTGTGGGTTTTTTGTTTGTTTGCTTACTTGACTAGGAGGTAGATCTTGGCTCTTAAATATAGAGGTTATGACTGAGTTGGATCTCACTTGTTTTCAGTGAGGCTGGTCCCTCAAAGTATTTGGTCTTCTGTTTTTTCTGGTTCATGTTCTGGAGTCCTCAGAGATGTAAGAAAGTCAGTTCCTGATGGAAGGACCTATCTGTTTACTGTAATTTACCAACATCCACCATATTCACCATTCTAGTGGAAGGTGGCCCTGCCCACAGCAGGGGAGTTGGAACAGCAATAGGATTTCACCTCAGGCTGTTTTGCACCAAGCTGGCTGTGACTGTGCCTGATACCTGTTTCTATACCAAACTGCTCTCCTTGGCTGGTGGAGACATCTACCCTGGGTTTCCATCCTCCTCCAAGAGCTTCTGGAGAGCTCCCAGGTCCAGTGGTACTCACAGCAGCCTTGGGACTGCTTAGTTTGTTACAGTGGATTGAGTCATTGGTAATCAATGGAAAGTCAGCATTTTTCGTTGCTTTAGCTGAATATTTGGGCCAAAGAGATCTTCTGGTTTAATTTTGAAATTACACTGAGCTGAAATATTCCTTGCATTTAGTTAAGCACTTCTAGTAATGTTCTGTCCCTGGGAAGCTGAAGTAACAGTTCTCTAAGGAGGTTGTGTTGTAATTGATTTGGATGTGTTATAGTTTCATTTAATTTTTTATTCCTGTTTTCTGTCCCATGAGTACACCACAAGAAGTCTAAAGCTGTCTTTCAGTGAGGGGTAGACAAACAGGAGCTTTTGTGTTTCTCACCACTTCCTCAGACAGTGGTAGCACTTATGGTTTGATGGTGGAAGTCTTCCATAACCTGAACTGAGTTTTCAGATACAGAGAATGTAGTAGCTCTCAATTAGGGTTTCTGTATGTGGTTACACTTCCTAAAAGGTGATTCACATAGTATCAGTCAAAATAATTCCAAAATAATACTTGCAACATGATGTGGTTTTCTATGAAAATAATGCAGAGCTTCTCTGTTGATAAGCAAACCATATTTTCATACTTTTTTTAGCCTAGAAATCAGTTTGGTTAGGTTATAAAGTTTTTCTGTTCCTTATCATATCATGAGCCTACCATAAATCTGTAGGCTAACTCACAATGCAGATTCTGGACCATCTGTCATCTCTGGAATATAATATCAGTGCTTCTAAAAAAGCCTTTTCCCACATAAACATCCCCCTCTCCAGAGTCAGGAAAAGCAGCCCTTCCCATCTAAAACATACCATTTAGTTTTCAAATTGCCATTTGTTTGGCTTGGAAAAAACCAAAGCTCTCAAAGCCGGAACTATACGGTCAGTACTGGACAGGGGAAACATCAGGGCACGCAGACCCTGAGCCCTGCCTGTTTGGAGCTGGGTGAAGATCTGACCCGGTCACAGAACAGGAATGTTTTCTTCTCTAAAAGACACATATTTTCTGGCCCTCAGTATCACACTTTGATTAATTACTTCTTCTTCCCCAAAAGCGCGATGAAGCCGTGGGCAGTGGCGGTGCTGGGAGTCAGCTCAGTGCCGTGGGCTGTTTTCCCCTGCGCTGCTGCTGAGCTGGAGCGCGGAGAGGGAGGAGCAGCGGCAGCGCAAATGCCTCTGGCGAGGTCCACGAAACATTATCTCTGGCAGGCAGCTGCTCAGAGCCTCTTGGGGTGTGCCAGGCACAGTGTTCATGGTGACTGCAGCTTCTCACCGTGGGTCAGGGCCCCTCACCAGCACCACACACTCTCCACACAGACCCCCTTTCAAATTTTTTGTCTCAACAAATTCCTCTCCCTCATCAGCGCTCTGGGCCTGGCAGCTCCGCTAAAGGCAGCGTGAAGTAGAACAGACCAGCTTAGAAAACCTCTACCTGCAATGAATTTGCTTCCTAAAATAGCTGCAGAGCTGTGGGGTATTTTTGTAGCAGCTACACAGGCGTTCTCTGTTCTGGAGGACTGGAATGAGATCTTTAGTGTTGGCTTGAGTGTAAATTGATGGAATTCTGCCTGAGTTTGAAGAGAGTCTGGAACAGTAACCCTGGGAAGGGTTAAGTACCTGCCTAATCTTGAATGGACTTTAAATATGATTCTCAAGGGTACCTATGTAAATATAACCCTATGAAGACCCTTCACTGCTGGTAGTTTTTCTAGGAATGTCAGGCTTTAGTAGGCATCCCGTGCATTATCTTACTAATGCCAATATTTAACAAAGTCTCTCCATCAGTGATAGAGTTATTTCAGCATTTCTATCTTCTTCCTGTAACAGGAAGTGTGGAAAAGGGAAGAGTGGGGACAAGTTTGTCTTCTTTAGACTAGACTGAATATAAGATTTCAGTGTGAACAAATGTAATAGTTCACAGAATCACTGAGATTTGAAAGAGACGTTCAAGGTCATCCAGTCCAACCACCAATCTGGCACAGCTACAGTCACCCCTAAACCATCTCCCCAAGTGCCACATCCAGATGGCTCTTGAACACTTCCAGAGATGGTGGCTCCCTGGGCAACTTATTCCAATGCCTAACCCCTCTTTAAGTGATTTTTTTTTTTTTTTTCTAATATCTAATCTGAACCTCCACTGGTGCCACTTAAGACCATTTTCTCTCATCCTTTCACTGCAGGCACAGCAGAAGAGACCAACCCCACCTCACTGCAACCTCCTGTCAGTTTTAAAGAGCGATGAGGTCTCCTTGAGCCTCCTCTTTCTCCAGACTAAACAACCCAAGTGCCCTGAGCTCCTCATAGGACATGTCTTCTAAGGCCTCCACCAGCTTCATTGCACTTCTCTGGACATGCTCCAGCACCTCAATGTCCTTTTAGAAGTGACGGGCTCAAAACTGAGCACATCGCTTGAGATGCATCCTCACCAATGCCCAGCACAGGGGGACAATCACTTCTCTGGAATTGCTGGCCACACTATAGCTGATAATGGCCAGGATTTAATTTGCCTTCTTGGCCACACTGCTGGCTCATTCCCAGCTGCTTGTCAAACAGCACCCCCAGGTCTCTTTCTGCTGAGCAGCCTCTCAAACCACTCTGCCCCCAAATGCATGGAGTTGTTGTGACCCAAGTGTAGTTGTGTGACAGCTCCAGGCTGGCCAAGGCCAGTTTCTCCACCCATCCCTGCTGCTATTTCTCTTCACCTGTTTGTGTCTGGCCATCTGCCAGCTCGTGTGTGAGGAGTGCCCTGGCTGAGGAAAACAAAAAAGGGTCATGTCAACCGGAGAGGAATATGTGCTGCTTTGGGAAGATGAAGACTGCTTAAATTAGAAGCACCAAGGACAGTCCTTGACTTGCTGTTTCTGCTGGAAGGCCAGTCAGGCATCCCTGTGCCCTGCAGTTACGCCAGGAGGAACGATTGGGTTTCAGCAACCTTTAGGTTACATTAACCAAGATGAAGTTTCATTTTGCTTCTGTAGTAACCTGGCTGAGAAGTCAGAGGTGGATCTGGATGGAAAGCAGAGCATCTTTGTGTTAGACACAGAGCTCTCCTGGGTCTGCCTTCTGCTTCCTTGGTGTGGGTGTGTATGTGCTTTGGAAGTGCAGGTGTGAGGACGTGGCCTTAGCAGGTCAGAAGAGTTAAGCAGGTCACCCACCAAGGAGGGGCAGAGGAATGTTTCCTAAAGCAGAGGGATGTGCTGGGTGGCTGTGCAAGTGAAACTTTACCTGCAAAGGCAGTGCATGACTGGCTGAGTGACATGGGCACATCTGCACATTTGTCCTTGGGCAGTGAACCAGCCCCATAAGGATGTTTGATTCAAGTTGCAAGTGGAGTTTGAAGTTATCCTAATCTGTCTCGGGGGTATCAGGACCCAGCGCTTTCTTTGACAGATATTTTTGTCATGGGTATTCTCAGAGTGTATCAGGATGTCAGTCTGGCATGATCAGGTATCCACATCTCTTGGGCCCCAAGGTGGTGGTGTCAGCTGTCACCCTGAGGGTGGACAGGCAAGTCCCCAGCTTCCCTGGAGCCACTGTTCTGCTGCACAGTGACCGCAAAGAATTTGCAGAAGCCACCTCCTAGGGAATATAGCCCAGAACCTCCTCTGCAGCTGGTGCTTCCTCCACCCCAGCCCCTTCTTGAATATCAGGCATTTGGCCTGTCCAGGGACTGAAATTAACCCTTTCCCTGACCTTGTGCACTACTTATTTTCTCGGCCTTGACTGCTGGATTTCAACTAGGAACCTTCTGTGCAAAGGCAGCACCGTTTATTTTTAATCTGTGGCACTGTGTGAACATTAATTAGGACTGATAATAAGGAACACAAACCTATTGGCAACCTTCTTGGTGGTATCATTGAGGAGTGCTGGCATGGTGACAGCTCAGCTGCTGCTCTGTGTGTAAGAAGCATGCACTAGCCAGTGAATATGTTGAGGAAATAGGAAATATCTCAGTGATTCCTAAATGTGTCCATCCCTGTGAGCAGAAGTTGCCATCCTGGCTGCTGTGTGCCAATGAAATGGGAACATTAGTTATTTATGGGAAAAATAGGGGCTGATCTATTTGTGTTGTAGTAGTACAATGTTCTGAGTGTTTGGGCAGCCCAAACACTGCTGGTGGCATGGTAACTAGAGGAGCAAAACTTGGATGGCTTGGGATGTAGACAGCCCATGCTGGTATATTTGTAACAGCAGGTTACCACCCAGAAAATATCCCTGTGGTTAAAAATGCTCAAGGGAGTGGATGTGCAGGCGTTTCTGGAGGTAACCTGAGTCCTGGCAAGAACTCCTGAGAATCACTAAGAGCCTTTCCATTTATTTCAGTGTCTGCTTTATGGAGTGTGAGAGTTAATTTTGTGGGTAAATGACTTTTCCGTGAGGAAAGCAGCATCACCAAATCAGAACTCAAAATGTCCTGTGGGACCCTCCCAGGTCGTGGTAGCAGCTCTGAGTCTGTTCCCCAGGCTGTAGCCTAGAATCCGTCAGGAATGCTGTCACATCTGGGATAGCCTGTGCTCTGTGATGGTCAGATCACTGCTGCAACAGATCCAGAGAAGGAGCAGAAGGATTTAATAGCCAGGTCTGACTGTGGCTGTCCTGGTAAGTGGAGACACAAGGAGCTTTGGTGATGGAGCAGCTGCTCCCCTGGAATATGACAGGGTTTGCTAAAGAGGAGCCAACAGTTCAATTGCTTGACTATTCCCCTGACAATCAGGAAACCCCACAATACGGAAAGCTTCATCCTTTCCTGTCTCATTTAATGGCAGACTTGAATAACGAAAACCAAACCAAATCCCCAAATCCTACATAATGTAATTATATAAATAAATGCAGTTCATCCATTCCACATAATAGCTCCTGGTGATAGAGGGGGTTTCTCCCCTCCTTTTGCCTTTGTTCTCTTTATTGAGTTGAGCATCCCCTTACACTGCATCAGGAGGAGTAAATAATCTCAGCTATTTGTCTTTGTTGCAAAAGAAACAATTGCAGCCTTTACAGTCCCTGTTATGCATCTTCCCCAGTGCACTTCCACTTTCCCTGTCTTTCTCTTCCCCTCCTGCTTTCCTCTCCTGTGTGTCCCTTTTGACAAAGAATGACCGGAAGCACATGTAACGATCCAGACTGGGGATTGCTGCTGCTGAGGTGCCTAATAGGATTATAAGATTTTCAGCATTAATCCTTATCCTATTCTTTAGGCAGACTAACCTTTTACTTAGATTTTTGCCTCCTATTGCACAATTACTTGACTCTTCAGTGATTTCTTTACAGCTGCTGTTTTGTCCTTTTTCAAGGTGATTGTAATGGGTGTAGACCTCCAGCACAGAGCAGTGTAAGAACTGTCAGGCTGTTGTGGTTATTTGTTTAGTGCTGCAAGTGAGCTTTTCCTAACTCACTGATGGATGTCACCACTTCCTTGCCTCTCCCTATACCCTGAGGGTGTGTGCTTGCTTAGCCCAGACTACAGAACATTCCTGTAGCTTTAAGTGTAGCAAGCTCTGGGAGGTTTGATGATCAGGATATCTGCTTCTGCACAGAAGGTACAAGGGCCAAGGCTTTCCTGGGTACATGGCTCATTCAAAGGAGCTTTGAAAGATGGAAATGGGTGGGGAGTGGGTTGACTCTGGTTTCCTAAGGAAATGAGACTTAAGTTCTCTGTTTTTCCACTCTTGCAAAACTTTTGGATCTGCAAAGTGGTTGTGGCCAAAACACATGGGTCAGAGAGGCCTCAAATATAAATTTTCTACATTATTCCTAAGAATTAGCTGCTGGATAGGAGATTGTTTTATAGCAGTGTCTGTACCAGGAGGTAGAAGCTGCAGTGCTGACTCCATAGGTAGGTCATTAATTTGGCCGGCCAGCACCAGGCAGGCAGGCAGTGCCTGTAACACAGAAGGAGTCACAGCACATCTGAGTCCCAGGTCAGCTGGCAGCTGTGGGAGGAAACTGGGGGCAGTCCTGTGATTTTGGGGACGTGGGAAGAAAGCTGAAGGTCCTGTGATCTGGTTCAGAGAACATCAGAAGTGTCGCTGAAGCAGCATACAGAGATGAGGAGGACTGGGGAATGATATGGTTGGAATTGGTGTGGCTTGGGCTGCTGTCTCTCAAACTGGGGGCTGCCAGGATGACTGCTTGTTTTGGAGGTGATGGACTGATGTGGAATGGGGGAGCAAGGAGCACAGGAGCTCCTGGGTGTGGGAGAATACAGCGAACAACAGAGGAAGAGGGTGGCGTTACTGCAGTCATTAAAGAAAGGACTGAGGTGGGGTGTGATAAAAGAGCAAACCGACAGTGGTTAGGAACAACGTTTTTCAGGCATGGAAAGCAAAGATAAGCTACTTCAGCTTGTTAGGCTGGGAGTGGGGGTGATGGGGATGGGGGAGACAGGTTTAAACACTGGTGCATCCAGGTGGGGTAGAGACCACACAAAGGAGGTGGAAAGGAGACTTGGGCAAGGAAGACTTCATGGCTTTCAAGGGACAAAGGAGGTACAAAGGATCAGCCTCAGGTTTGTGTGTAGCGTGCAGAAGGAGTGATTTGGCAACAGCCTGAGCATGGAGATGAAGGGAGGCAGGAATCAACAATAACTTTAATTACACAGGAAGCTTAGATAAGGGGGAAGTGAGAATTTTTGTCTTCAGCGGGGTAGAGGAACTGAGAGAAGAGATGGAAGATTGATGTGTGCGTTTGAATCAAATCAATTGTACTCAACCCTGATCCAAAGCCAAGTGAAGACAGTAACTTCAAGAGACTTTTTGGAATATCCCTTAATACAAATATTTGTCTTAAAAACCCTGAATATGCTTTACAGAAAGGCCCAAACATCTTTTGTCTTCCATTTGTAGAGTGTGCCCAGAGGATAAGTGACCCCAAGCCACTTAGTAAGCCACAGCAGTGACAAGACTGGCTTCCAACATTCCTTAAAACAGTTTTCAGTCTGGTAAACCACAGCAGTAATAAATGTCCATATATGCACACAACACACTGCAAGGCAAATCAGTGGAACTCTCAATCTCCAGTTTAGGGAGATCACATCACTTTATTTACTGTCCCTTGATCTGCACACTCAAAATTATTGCAATTTCCTTCCCTCACAGGATTTTTTTTCCCAAGTATTTATTGTCTGCAACTAAATATTCTGTGATGTTCTTATAAACCATTTGCTTCTTCAGGATCCAGTGACTTTCTGTCACCAGCACAAACTGAGGAAATGAATATCAATCATTCAGTGATTGTTTGCAGGAAATAAAAGCGTGAGATAGCAGCCAGCCCAGGCCAAGAAGGAAGAACAGCATTGCAGTGCTTTTTATAAGGAGAGCCAAAAATATTTTTCATGTGCTCAGCTGTTATTTTCTGAATGTTGTAGCTTTCTTCCTTTTGTGAACTCTACCTTCTTTGGATTAGGTCCTGCTACCGCTGAACTTGGAGTATTTGTTATTAGCCTCAGTAAGAACAGGATCAAGCCATTGTCTGTGTGTTTGTCCTTGCCTTAACCCTTGTTGCAGTTTGGTGGGATACTGCAAGGGACAAACATGCTTTTGGTTTCCCAGAACCTTTCTCAGTGTTTTTATCTGATACTTGCAGATAGCACAAGCCCCTCTGAGTGAAATAGGTTCGGAGCTCACTGTTTCCAGCAAAGCTTTATGAAACCAGTGTGAAGCCTCTGTAAAATGTTGAATCTCCTCACTCAGTAGCTGCTTTTCTGAAGTCTGCATTGTGCTTCAGGTTCTGCTAAGCCATGCTACAGTGAGCATGATGAATAGCAGGCAAATTGCCTTCAGTCACTGCTTTGGAAATCAAGATGTGTGCTGGCTCACCCCATTCTTTCATAAATACCTTCTTGAGCTCCGGGAAGTACGATGGTGCACCACGTCTCAGAGTGTTAATTTTTAATGTCTTATGCACGTAATGGACTTGACTGTAATTACGAGTCCCACGGCACACAGTCACTGCTGGCAGGATGGAAAAAGATGACTGCAGGTCTGTGTGGCTCCACAATTAGGGATTGAAACATTGATCATTTTCATTCCCAGGAGCAGAGGAAACAGTTGTGTGAATTTAAAGCAAAAGCTTCAATGGAAAGATGGGTATTGGCAAGCCAATAAACATTACCCTGCAATCTATTAAATTTAGACTTTGCAGTATCATCCTCCTTGCACTGAATAAAACTGACTGAAACCTGGGCAGGGCAAAGTGGTTTTGACAAGCCTATGCTTACGTCCAGAATAATCCAAGTGAATAAGCATGTAGGCAGTGATGCAGAGAGAACCTAGTATAAAAAATTCTTCATGTTTTTTTCTCAGTGATGCTATTTTTAACTTACAGATCCTTGTTTCTTTCTTACATGAAATCTTGAAGCTGACAGCATCCATTTCAGACTTGAAAATGAAAGGGAGCTGTCTGAAAGAATAGCAGAGCTGGGATTTTTAGGCCTGATTGTGTTGGCATATCTTGGTGGGCAGATTCCTCCTCCTTTTATGAGCCTAAATTGACTTTACTGAACAGTGCAGGGTCCTTCCCTATACCAGGCTTAATGTAGGATAAGACACCCAAACCCTTGCACCAGTAGAACTTGGATCCTGCTTTATCATCTGCCAGCTTTTCAGAATATTGAATAGAGGTGTAAAGGATTTTAGACAAATAATGCTTTCTCTGAAAGCAATACTCTCATATGCCTGGTGATGCAGTAGATTGTTTCAAGATCAGATATTTAATTTCCTTTTGAAAGTGTAGTGGTGGCCTTTTTTATTTGGTTTGGTTCTTTTGTTCTGTGTGTAACTCATAAGGTGCAGCTTTGGAAATCATTGCAAAAGTAAAATCAGCCTGAATCTCTGTTCTTCATTCAACTCACTGGCTGTAGCTGCTCTGAATTCAGTGATGCAAAATCACTCCTGTACTGTACTTAGTGCACTCAAGCTTAAATCAAATCCAAACACTTTTTACCAGTGCAAAAACCACATTTAAAACACCGGGAAAAGAAAATCTTTCCCTGTGACAGGAAATCAATTTAATCCGTTTATTGTTTGTTTGTTTTTTCCAGGCTTATATTTGGCACACTTTACCCCGCGTATTATTCTTACAAAGCCGTGAAATCAAAGGACATCAAAGAATATGTGAGTAATGAGGTTTGTGGCTGTGCTGGGGGCTTGTTTTCTAAGACTGCTCCTCACCACATTGGAAAGGTGTTGCCTGTGTTCTGGGAAAGCTCATAAAGCAGTGCAAGGAGTAGACTGGCCTGACGGTGGGCTGGCTGATTGCTGAGCACAAATGAGACTTGGGTTTGTGCTCCTGGCCCCTGTGCAGAGCTGATGTGGTCCTTGACAAATGTGTGCTGTTCCTCTGGTGGTGAGATATAAAGCTGACTTAAAAGGCATTTGGCATCCAGAGCTTTGTGTGCTCTCCTTTGTTTCTGAAGAGCAGCATAAATCAAAGCCTTTTCAGAAAGCCTTGAAGCTTTAGCTGCTCATTCAAAACAAGGATAAGAGGAGGCAACTCGAAGTACATATGACTGAATCCTCAGACAGAAACATCCTTCCTTGCAGAGCGACCTATTTACAGGCAGGTCTGGCAGCTGGGTGTGCTCTCTTTTTTCTTTTTGCTGAAAAATCTTCCCTGGGCTCTGGTTTCTAAAGGCAGATGGGGCCATCAGGGAAAGTGAAATGTGGGAGAATCAAAAGCACTTGAATGCTGTTGGGGTCCTGGAGGATTTGTAGTGCCCTTCACAATCTGAGCTCTTTTGACTTCATTGAACCCAGCTCAGCCTCCAGATCTTGACTCTTCAATCCTCTCAAGATCCCAGGGATAACAAGCCCGTTTCCTCATCTGGATAACAGCATAGTCTATCCCATTAAATCTTTAGTGCAAGCTCAATCTGGGACTCACTGTGGCTGCTCAGAGTTTTGTTCATAATTTCCCTCATTTAGAGAATTATTTTGGGTCTTTTGAGAATCGTAACTGTTACAGAACACAGCGGATACTTAAAGCAAAATGTCTGTGCAGCCCTTGCCTGGCTGTGTTTCTCAGGTCCTGCACACTCTGCTTGAAAATGCTGAAGATGTGCACAAGCATCTCCAAGCAGTGTCTGCCACTGACGCTTAATGCTTCCGTAGTCCCTTTCTGGAAGGTTTTTGTTGAAGGGTCCAATTCCTGTTGGAAATATAATTGTAAAAGAGGAACTCACACCAGACACTTGTGGCAGTGACGCAAATGTGAGAACAGCTGATCTAAGACCTGGTCTGCCCTTAAAATTGATTTCAGTTTAACACAGCAGTTGTGGCAATGTATCCATCAAGGCCTGATTAAAAAAAATAATAAACGAAGTAATAATTTACACTGACACAGGAGGAACCTTCATTTATTAATCAAGACTGATACCACTCTAAAGGAATTTTATTCTGCTTGGTAATAGTAATTTTTATAAATGTTTTAGGCTGATCCAAGCCCAGGTCTTGGTTTGTATTTAAAAGTTTTTCTGGCAATAATGTCTAACTGAGAGAGCCATGTTGGCACTGAGGCTCTGAGGAGTCACAGTTACGTAAAAAGTGTGGCAGAAGCTGCCCTGGGAAGATGATGCTCTCAGGCATTTGGCAGTGCCATTATTGCTATAACACTAAATATAAATATAAATATACACATAAATATAAATCCCAGGGGAGCAGTTATGTAGCAGAGTGACAGGTGCTCAGGGAATAATTCCAGTACCTACAGGGAGATGGAGACTACCAGTACTGTCTCCACTGTATCAGGGAGAAGGTGGGAATATAGTTTCCAAGCTGGTGAGATCCAGATTTATTGACACCTCCATCTTCCATTCTCCAGAGCAGCACCTGGTGTAGATATCCCTCTTGTTCTGTCTTCCCTCCAACCTTTCCTCAGTCTATTGCAATTATACCAGCCTTAACTAACAGGGTCCAATTCTCTAATTCATGGATTTTCATGGATTTTACTTCCTTAAGCTTTCTAGCATTCCAGCAAAGCTGCTTAGGGATCTCCATTTTCAAATGCACCTAATTAAACAACAGTTGTCAGTTAAATTAACCTCTGTCTTACCATCTTCATCTATCCTAAGAAGAACCAATACTACATACATCAAAATAGTTGAGCTGGGCTTTTAAATGCCATTTAGTGACAAAAAGTCCCAAATTCCTGAATTGCTTGAGGTGGTACAGTTTATCTGACCAAGTCACCGTCCCCAAAGACCCTTTTGCGGTCACCCCAAAGGAAACCATCCACCCATGACAGTGGAGTTTCCCGAGCTGAACAGAGACAGCACAGCACATGCTGTCACTACCAGTGTGAGGTAAAACACTCCCCTCTAAGCCCCAGGAAAGGGATTTAAGCTATTGCCTGTGTCCTTGCCCTTGTCACTGCACTGGGCGTGGGTGGGAGCAGGCACAGCCACTCCAGAGGTGCCCATTGAGTCAGTAAGCTGTGTTGATTGTGCTCCTGAACCCTGGGTTACAGGATAGGCTGTTACTTCTTTACCTTTTCCTGGCTATAGATATGATGTAAGTAATTACATTTTGTCTTAACTAGAGTTTGGCCAACAACCTTATTTTAACATTTGCTACTAACACAAGCCAAGTGAGATTTTTAATGCCCTGTGATAGGGCTGTCATGCTCTACTGGCCAGCGGAGTTTCTGTAAGGACAGAGTCAGGCTGCTCTTCTTTTCCTGACACCAGTCCTAAAGGCCACAGTAACCTTCCCAAGGGCTGTGTAAATCTGACACGTGTTATGTGCTGAAGTGGGGCAAACTGGCACCTTCAAGTCCACAGTAATTGCTAAATACACAGTGGGGAGGGTGAGGGGGTAAGAATTTTTTTTCCTGTGAGAGTTACTCTGTGCACTTGTGCCTGTAAGAGATAGTTGGAGACTGTTTTTGTTTACCAGGTCAAATGGATGATGTACTGGATCATATTCGCGCTCTTCACGACAGCAGAGACGTTCACGGATATCTTTCTTTGCTGGTAAGCACCAGAGGGGAGAGGCTCTTTGGCATGAGATAAAAAGAAAATGGAAGTGTTTACAAGGGAAAAAAAGGCACACAGAGCTGCACTGACTCCTGTACAGGGGTTCAGCAACTTCAGGTGCATAGAGGGTTTTTGTCTGCAGGAGACACGCTTCCTTTCTCAGTGCTGCCACAGGAAAAACAAGAAAGAAGTGGAAAGGCTCAGTGGTATCTCATTAGTGGGAAATCGTTACTGGAGTCTCAGGGCCTGCCTGTCAGAGAGGCACAGCTGACTGCCCAGTTGGATGCTTGCAGAGGTCATCACATAAATAATAGTTGATTTAGCTCCAGGCAGAGTTTTAGACTTGCCTGGCTGTATCCTGCAGTAAATACACAGGCTGTGGATCAGGTACAAACAGCCTTGCAGCACAAGGCTTTGTAGGTTGTTGAGTGGGTGGTTGTTCTGGGATGTTTTGCCAGGCATATTCCTGGTTAGGCTGGGTTTCTGGTTTGATGGAGGACAATGACAATCCACACTGATGTGGCTCTCTGGTGTCAGTGGAAAGATTCCAGGTGACCTCTGTGAGGATGAGAGCACGTAAATGCCCAGTTATCAAGTTCAGTTCCTTTTGGATGCTCAGGTTTGGAAGTGTTTGTTGCTTGGTTGTCCTTTATAGTAAGGCCTTTCTACCAGAAACCAGTGAGATCCACTAGACTTTAGGATGAAAATTTAACTGTAGTGCATGGCCCTTACAGCCTATTCCTGCATAGAACTGCATGCCTTGAGTGAGTCCCCCAGATAAAGGAGATTGGGAGAACTTGGCAACATGTCAAATCTATTGAAAAGGAGATAAAAGACAATATTGTCTGTCTAATTTGCATGCAGATCTACCTCTCCTGTGTTCATCTGGAGCTTTGTTTTTGTTGGAGGATGAATTATGTGTGTCTGTCATGAGAAATGGCAGAGGGCTTATACAGCCTGTGAAATCAATCACCCTCAGTGAGGTGGCAGATCAACCTGGCCCATCCATGCTCAGAGTAGAGCATTGCAGAGGCCCTTTGGGTCAGACCTGGGTGCTGGCTGGCCTGGCTGGCTTGGTGGCAGTGCTGTGTGGCACAGCAGAAGCCTGTCTGGGTCCAGCTGGGCTGCTCCATCACAGGTCTCTGCACTGCTCTTGCTTGTTCCTGCCTATAAAGGGTAACAATTGTTCATCACACTGCTGGCAGCAACATGCCTGTCCACATGAAGATGCTGCTGGCTGGCCAGTCTTGAGCTCTGGGCTTTGTACTCCAGAAAAGAGTCTGGATAATTTAATCTCAGGATGTCCCTGGCTGCTTGTTACAGCTAAAGCATGTCCTGTTGTTAATGTCCTCCATATTTTGCAGCCCTACCTGAAAGTCAGTGTGGATCTGCACCTTTATGTTGCTTGGACAGCAAAGATTCTTATATTTCAGTTTCAGTCAAGTAGGTGTTATCTTAAAAGCTGAAAGGCAGAGAGATGGAAAGTTCATAAATGTATCGATGCAATGTTGGTTTGCTGGTTTGGTCTTTGCTGTCTCACAATGACTGGGGATACTGTGAAGGCAGCACCTGTGATCTTTACATATAGAAAGCTCCTCTTACCACACAGCAGAGTCTCTTCCAGACCATTAAATAATGGTCCTGATAACCAAGCAAAGATTCACCTACATGCCTCATTGAGATGTGTTGAAAACTGAATCAATACTCTTTAATCTTTAGGTTCTTTGGTAAGCAAAAGCTGCCTTGAGCTGGGCTGGAAAATCCCTACCTGTGCTGAGAATCTCTAATTAAGGGCAGTGATTAAATTGGGAGCAGACAGTAACCCTCTTTTTCTTCTAGGTTTCCATTCTACTATGAACTCAAAATAGCTTTTGTAGCTTGGCTGCTGTCTCCATACACAAAAGGCTCCAGCCTCCTGTACAGGAAATTTGTCCATCCAACGCTGTCTTCAAAAGAAAAGGTAATCACAGGTGCCTGGGTCCTCTCTGGGTGGAGCAGAACTATGGTGTGTTTATTCCAGTCCCTGTATCATCCATTTTCATGGAAGGATTGGGAGCTGCTGATTCTCTTTCTCTATCATTTGACCCCCTCCTTTTGGTTGGTGTTTTTGTTCTTTGTGGTTGTTGTGTTTTTAAATACTGGCATCTGTTCAGTGCACTCATACTTATTAACTCATCTTTGTGCAGTTGAGAAGTTGGGAGGGAGGGGGATAAAAATATCTCCTGAGCTGCTTTGCATGTACTGGCTGATTATAGCTGGAGTGCTCTGTTGTGGCTGGATATACCAAACAGAGAAACTTGGTCTAGCAGCCAGGACTCCTCAACTTTGTTCCCAGCTCTGCCTAAAACATTGTACAGCAACAAGACAAACAGCCCAGGCAGTCTAAAATGGGCTTAGCAAGCACATGCCTGGCTGTGTAGTGTGGTGAAAAAAGGCATGTAGCATGTTGGGGTCCTGGGTTAAAAAATGTCTTGCTCAAATTAAAGATGCTAATTTTGGGAGGAGGACATTACAGCTTGGATCATTTGCCTGCCCAGGAGATTCCTGTGGCTGTGAATGGGACACTGTCAGGCAGATCCATTTGGCTTATGTGAATAAAAGGGCCAAGGAGAGCTATTGGTCACATATCAACATGCAAACTTTTTAGTGAACAACTGTTTCCTGCACTGGCAACATGGAAATGAGAGCTCTTTGTTTAGCCACAGGTAGTGCAGGAACAGTTGGATCTCAGTCCTGTCCAAGAAGGAGAGTGGGGATCAGTCCCCTGTCTCTGCTTCCCTTTGCTCGTGCTCCTCCCAGGTTGGGCTCATGCATTTTGAGTTCCCCCCCTTATCTAGGGGGAATAGGGAGAGCAGCCAGCAACTCCTCACAGCCTCTGGTCCCTACTAACCCAGCACATCCACCAGCTGAGTACTAGAAGTCATTGCCATCATTATCATCCAGACCCCAGTGTCTTGAGGGAGGGAGAATAAGGGCAGGAGCCTCCCTAACTGTTTCACTGTACACTAAGCAGCATCAAAGTCCAGAAGCTCTGGGCCTGCCAATTCCATGGGCATCTGAAGCTGGGCACTGCCGTGACATGCAGAGATATCCCAGATATTTGTGAGGCCACCTGTCCTGGACACAGGGCAGTGCAGCTTCAGCTGCCCAGTGTCATCATATGATTATTTTTAACTATGAGGCAATCCCATTTGTCTTTAGAGTGCATAGTTTGCAAATTGCTAGCGGTCTATGCTGCTCAGGCAGATTTCTCTTGCTTCCAGGACCCCAACTTTGGGTCCCAATCTTCCATTTGTAGAATAAAGAGTTCCCAAACCCTGCAATGGGAGTTACTGCCCCCCAGCAAACTTTTCATCTTTGCAAATGTCAGCTGTGAACTTCTTTCCAGCCACAGTGGAGGAAATGGAGGACATCTACCTCCATAAAGTATGACCTGACTCTACCAAGAGTTTGAGGCTGGGAGCATAAGCCTGAACTGGTCCTTCTTGTGCTTTTTTAATTGTTTGTTTTGTTGTCTGCTCTGCCAGGAGATCGATGACTGCCTCATCCAGGCAAAAGACCGGAGCTACGATGCCCTCGTGCACTTCGGGAAGCGGGGGCTGAACGTCGCAGCCACAGCAGCCGTGATGGCAGCTTCAAAGGTAAAGGTGCAGGTCAGGATGGTACCTCATTAACATCTTATCTGCATCCACTGCCAGCAGCAGCCACAGTGTGGAGGGGAGAGATGGTGGGGGTAGGGATTCTCTCACTGATTTTGTGTAGTGACCTATAATTTTGTGTAGTGACAGGAAAGAAGGTGAAGTTCATGAAGGCATACACATAACATAACTGTGTGTCATTCTCTGCAGAGATGTTTATATAAGAGTAGATGGGAAGTGCCATTAGTTGCTTTTGGAGGATGAGTAGATGTTGGATGAGGGGGTCACATCTGAAGGGATGTATCCTGTTCTCTCTTCCTGGCTTAGAGCCAGGAAATAGCTGTTGTCTGTTCTTTTCTTGCATAAAAGCTGCAAGGACTTGATAACTGCCTTTTGGGGTCCTGCCCTCTGGCCATGGGCTATCAGGGCTTAGAGTCTACGTGCACAGTGTGTTTTGGGGGTGAGACCTGGCTGCAGCGCCTGTTGCAAAAGGATAGTTGGAAACTGTTGGATAGAAACTATAATTGTTAGAAACTATATGGATAAGGAGGGTACTTGTAGTAGGAAAAATATGAGAATGGGAGTTGAAGAAGTTCTTTCCCTCTGCCAAATGCTTTTCCTATGACCTCAGGCACATCACTTTAGTATGTCTTGGCCTTACTTTCTGCAAAAATGCATAATGCATCCTTGGGAGGCCAAATACCATAAAGTCTATAAAGCCTGTTGAGTGCAAGGTATTGCAGAAGTGGGAAGCCCAAAGGGTGTGCCATGCTCATGGGATCACAAGGACATGCTAAACCCAAAAATTGCCTCCCTTTCTCCTGCCTAGAAATGTGCAGACTGTGTTGTCGAGCCTGTCTTCTCCTGAACTGTTCTGCAGTAGGGAGGCTCATCTAACTGAGGGGCTGTGAGATAAACCAAATCTGAAACCTGGGAGCTAGGGCAGTGCTGTGTAGCGTATGCCTAATGCAGTAACATTTTTGTGATGCCTCCAGGACACTTAACACTTTTGCTGCTGCCATGTAAGCTTGAAGAGGTCACACTGGGAACATAAATAGGCTCTAGGAATGCCAGTTTTGCAGTACTGCCTTTGCTCTGAGCCCCTTCCTGCAAGGTGCTGCAGACTGTCTGTACTAGAGCTGTTTTTAGGACACAGTGAGAAACTATGTGTGAATCCCAAAAGAATTCTGGCTCCTGTCTTAGGTAGCTCCTGAATATGAGAAGCTCAACAGTAACCCAAACCCTCAGTGCCAACCTGTTCCTCCATCAGGACTGCAACAGTGTCTGCATCAGCTGTTCAACTGGAATGAACAGCCAGCACCACAGTTTTCCTTCCTACACTTCCACTTTTCTGGTGTTTTTCTTAAGAATCTCTCTGCCTTGAAATGTGGCTCCAGTGGCAATGGGGAAAAGAGGGAAGAGCCTCCATGGTACAAGGAAGCTGTTGTTTTTCATAGTTGATAAAACTCCCCATTCAGTGGTGGAAGAAAGCAACTCTGTGACTCGTGTGGTATTGTTGCACTGCACATCTGCCAACATAGCTTGAGAGAAAACTGATGAGATATTGCAACCTGTAAATGGGCCAGAAGAGTCTTTCCTGCACACCTCTTTGGGGAGGGGAAAATGATTTGTTAATAAGATTGAGAGGTTGTTATTGAATAGATCGATTGATTTTTACAACAAGCAAGGACTGTTCAAGTATTCCCTTCAACCTTGACATTTAAATTACTCTAATTGTATGAGGGAAAAATAGGACCCTGGCTTCCTTCACTGCTTTGGCTTGTGGCCTCTAGCAAGTTGCTTGTTTCTGTGTGCCTCGGGGTGCAGATCCAACAGAGAGTGAGCTGATCTGACAGCTCTCCTCCTCCAAAATGGGGTAATGCTCCAGCTCCCAGTGTGCACCATCATTTTGGACCTCCTCAGGTTATCTCTAATCTATCAGAAAGTTAATCCTGAAAGAAAAAGAAAGAGGTATGGTTTTTTTTTAGCCCACAAATGTCTCTCGAGTGCCTGAGCCAGCATAAGGAAAGGGATTGGACTGCATTGTGAGGAGCATGGCCAGAGGAAAGGAAAGCAAGATCATCCCTTCCTGCTCTTGGGAAGCAGACAGATTATCTGTGCTGTTCATGGAACTACACCCTAATACATTCACAGTGTAATATCCAGGCATGGTTAAAGCAGCTTCTGTCCCTTGCCCTTCTGAGACAGAATGTGCCGCTGTTCTGGCAGGGAGAGCTGCCTGGTGTGAATTCCACCCTCATGTGTTGCAGTGCAGAAGTGCTGAGCTGGAGTTCCTCAGGTATCGAGGATGTGACTGGGCAGGTGTGGACGTGTCTCCATGGGGCTGTCCCTGCTGCTGTGGAGGGAGTTGTTTCCCAGAGAGGAGTGGTACAGCAGGCAGGGGTGGGAGCAGTTTCTGTTGCCCTGGTTTTCAGCTGCTGTCAGCTACATGTCAACACCCTTACTTGCTCACTTGAGAAGGTATAACTGAGCCAGATTATCCTGTGTGAGAGAAGTTTAAATGACTAATTATCTGGAAAACACTTTGAGCAGACAGATGCCAGACCAGACTGCAGTGCTGTCCTTAGGGGGAAGTTTCCAGGGAAGGAGGAAAGAGAATACTATTTCTAAGGCTTATCATGGCTTTCTCAATGCCAAGATTTAAGGGTATCCAGCTAGTCTGTGATAAGTGTTGAGTGTAGATGGGAAAGTGAGCCATTCCTTTGGTTTCAGCCTTTAAAGGATTGTGTTAAAATTGGAACCCATGGAGATGATGATTTATTCAGAAGCACTGAACTGCAGCTTCCATGGAAAGCATGGCTTTTACCAGCAAGTGAATGGGAGGATTATTTACTGCTTCACTTGGATTACTAGGTGAGGAAAAGATGCTTTTGTAGGCAGAAATGGACCCTCAGACTTTGCAAATCAACATCACATAGTGGCAATACACGGTGAGCTTCTGGGCTGAAAAGGGACTCTCTACAAACCTGTTTTCAGTAAATTAGCTGAAATCTAAAGTCTCCTATACCTGGAGAATGTCTCATGCTGTGCATAAGCTTGTCCTCTCCTTTCTGTCTGAGCTGTGATCCATCATGGTCTTTTGTCTTTCATGATAAGATCTTTGGGCGAGGCCCATCTCTTAATTCTTTTTATCCATCATATTTTTTTAATCCATTCTTTTTGTCCCTTGTGTTTTTTAATCCATTCTGTTTATCCATCATCTTTTTATTTGTGCAGCACAATGTGTCTGGCTCTCTGATTACCATTTGTGTGTGACAGGCTGCTGCTTATATATTTACTGCAGGCTGAGATGCTGCAAGCTGTGCACAGCCACACCTTCCTTATCTCTGATCCCCTGGTCCTTTCCCTTTCCTATCTTAAATACCCTATGATTTCAATTAGCCAACTGCAGGCTTGTCCTTCCCCCTCTTCCTGCTCCCTGCCCCTGCTCTGTTTTGTTTTGAAGCCACAGTTGTGCTAACGCTGGCACAAACCTGTGCCAGTTCATTTTACAGGCTGAGGAGCTGTCAGTGTCCCAAGCACCCCCAGCTGGCTCACTTGGGTGTTTTCTCTCTCTCCAGAGAGTCTATTTTTGATGCTCATTAAGCAAACAGAATGTTGGATATCTGGTCTTGCTAGGTGCTCAACACAGATCTTTTCCCTGCCCCCAGCAACTCACATCCCCACCAAGGAGCATAATCTCATTTGGGACTCTAATCCTGTCCTCATCACTTGGTGATTCTGTCACATGTGATGACTTCAAGTGGGTCAGTCCTAAGTGGTAGGATTAAATGACCAGGCAGTAAATCCTGCTGCTCTTTGTGTGTTTTCAGTTAGTTCCAGCTAATTCAGCTATTTCCATTCCTGAAGGGCCCTGGGCACTGACCACCACCATCTTTCCAGCTCACCTTGAGGAGGGAGAAGAGAAGCAGGAAAGGAGCTTGATTTTGGGTCACAGCAGAAGGGGAGCAGCAGCAGCAGGGCAGTTCCAGCCCCAGTCGTGGGGCAGCTGCAAGGCCTTGGCCAGGCAGTGCATCCATCAGATGGATCCTGGGCGTGAATGGGCTTTTCATTGCCACCAGTCAGGTTTCAGTGTAAGCTGTTGGGACACACAGGGCTGCAGCAAGGAGAGGCACCAGTGGCTTGGAGGCAGCACCATCTTCTCCAGCACACTTGTATGTACTTCCTTGCTGTCACCACACTCCCAGCACTTATCCTCCACTTGTCACCCTGAGCCTCCCACCACCTGCTGCTTTGCTGTGTCCCCAGTCCCCAAATCTTCTATCCCTGCTTGCCTTCCCAGAAGCCTGCCCAGCCCTGCCATTGCCTCCTGTTTTTTTACAGCCCACATACCACCAGTTTTACACTCTCCCCCAGCTCTGTCACTCTCTCTTTCACGCATTCTATCTGGATGTATCCTTATTCCCCACCACGAACAAACCAATTCTGCCAAACAGAAACCAACATCTTTCCCCACCTGAAGACAAGTCCTGCTCCCAACCACTTAACCATCCCCAAGCTGCAGCCTCAACTCTGCTTTTCAAAGGAGATTTGGAGAAAACATCCCACTGCCAACAGTTCTGTGTACTCCAGAGGTTTCTGATCATGTACCTTCCCCTGCCTTTCTCCTGCCCTTCTGTGGGTAGGGTGGCAGAGCAGCTGCTGTTGCGTGCCTGCTTTTACGCAGGGGAGTGGGGCACGGCGTGGTGCTGGCAGTGGGCTCAGAGCCTTGGCAGGAGAAGATAAATGAGATGGAGGGAGCAGGCACGCATGACTGGTGCCAGTGAAAAGCCCATTTGTGCCTAATAAGTCTGAGAAACAGCCCAGGAGCCTTTCATGCGTGGGGAAATGTGGCTCGCGGTGCTGCAGTCACTGCGCCCATCGTTAAAAGGAGCAGGCACGCAGACGAGCAGGAGGGTTTCAGGATGTGCATCCACCTCCTTAACTAATGCTCAGCAGTGCAGCCTCAGCAGTTCCCAAACCACCTGTCTGGGCTGGCATTTCTGTTCTCTTCACTTCTGTTTACACCTTTGGGCTCACCTTCCCCTGGAGGGTTATAGCTTCATTACCTTAGGGCCCCTTAGCCCAAGAAATTTATCAGGCAGTTTTTCAGTACATTTGCTGTTTTTTAAACAGGACACTAGGAGGGAAATGCTGGTGATGATTTAGGTTTTATCCTCTTCAGGCAAACAGCATCTTTTAATTCATTTCTGGTATCCAGCTGGTGTAGCTAGTGCAGCTGCCTGAAAATCAATATTTAGATCCCTAATTTACCATGTGATTTTAGACCATTTACTGTGGAAAATGGGAGAAAAATACTTGTATGGGAGAGACATGCTGCCTTTTGTGGCACAACAGTGGAGAACTGCACTTCTACTTGAATTGGGAAAGAGGGAGGCAGGGGTGGGGAGCATCTTTTCCCTTAAGATGCTTGATAAATCCTCTTTGTAATGATTAGATCCCACTGCTCAGAGGGAGAGTGCTCCTTTGCTGAGCAAACATATGGGAGACAGTTCTGACCAATCTGCTTAGCACCATATCTGTGAAGTGGTGATGTGCCCTGATCAGTACCATGGCCTAGAGCTGCAGAGGTCAGGAGTGATTTAGAGTTCACAGCTTGAGAAGCCTTTGGGGACACATTACTGTTATCTCAAAGGGGCTGAGCTTGTTGCTTTTGAAAGTAGCTTCTTTTAAAGGATCTCCATTTGGGATCCAAAATCAAAGATCTTAGATCTATGTTACACCAATGAAGAGGAACAACAAATGGCTTTCTCAAAACATATGGTAGCATGCCATTCATTACAGTACTTTCATTACAGTACTTTGTGAAGTATTATTGTCATGTGTGACGCATCTTTTATTCAGAAGTCTTTAAGAATTGTTTTTCACAAATCTGTAGAATCCCAGTGCTGTTTGAGTTACAATCCAGCTGACTCTTTCCAGTTTCTCTTTCTTGTTGGCTGTTTGGTTGGTGTCTCCAACAAGCAAACAACAGTCACTGAATGCACAGGACAGCAGAACCAAAAAATAAATTTATACAGAGAGACTAGTGTGGGAGAAAAAAATAACAAAGAGTTCCCCAGAGAGGAAATGAACTGCACAAACAAAAAGGGTGGATGAAATGATGTTTCCACCATCGACATTAATGTCAGCTGGTTTCCCTTTGAGTCTTTATTACTGTCTGACATTTCCAAACAGGTAGCTCTTCCAGACTAGGCATGGCACGCAGGCCCTGGCCATAAATAAGGATGTTGCTTGTAGGATATTTGTGTTCATATGGTGGCAGAAGCAATTTACTCCTTCACTCATGCCTATGCTCAGACCATAAAGTTGATGGTTTTGCTCTGGGTCTGCCTACAGCCAGACATGAGGAAGGTTCTGTGTGCAAACTCCTGCTCACTGCTGTGAGCAATTCCCCACTGTCACCCTACTGCTCAGGAGAACTGTCAATCACCAGGACTAAAATGACTGCCACGTGTCCCCCACATAATCCTGTGCCTAAATTAGTCATTAGGCCTGACACTGGGGATTTCTCCAGTGGGAAGAATCAATCAAGTGCAAGGAGTGGAGTAGCAGCTCATGTGTTTATAATTTGCTTTAGTTTCTAAAAACTTGTGTTAGGTGACACCTTGTCAGCTGGGGTTATGGAGTGGTTTCTCCATCTGGGGAAGCTGAGGAAGGGAGAATCTATGTTCAGAGGTGTAGTCCACAGGTGGGTGTCCCTGCTTTTCATGTGTATGTGAGCCCCTGCACATGGTGCCGTGTCATGCTCATGTCTCACCTCCATTACTTATGCTTCAAATAGATCTTATTCTCAAAGCTTTGATGTGTGTTGCCACAATGGCTCTCTTTTTTCCCTTGCTAGGTCTCTCAGCTACTCCATTTACACTTGTATTGGGACCAGAAAAAAGGGCAGGTAATCTGCTGAGTGCTTTTACTAATCCCTAACTAATGTCTGCTCCCTATTAGACTAGTTGGTAGACTAGTTGTTAGACTAGTTTGGACTGTTTTCAGCTGAGATTGGTCTGAGGCCAAATGCTGTCTGCTCTGCTTCCAGTGGGTAGATTCTGTGTGCTGAGCTTTAAAAGCCTGTCCTTGATCTCATCAGCAAATTGCCTTCCAAGTCCCCTGCTGAAGAGACTCCAGCAGCCAGGCAGGGAGCCTTGTACATGGAGCACTCATTTAACTGGGCTGGCTGCTGCTTCACTGGCCAAGCTGCTGTGTTTGCTGTTGTGTTCTCACTAATGGATGAAGGGAGCCTCTCTCCCTCTGCTGTGGTCCCTGTGAGGATGGTTGGGGTTGCAGTGGAGCTTTTGAAGCCAGGATCTCTGGCCGGTGTGGTTGGGGCAGTGCTGCTGACACCACAGCCATAAATGACATGCTGGGAACATGCACCACACCTTGTAGTGGACACTGGCAGGATGGAGGCTGCAACCTGCATGCAGACATCTGTGGAGGAGAGCTACTAACCACAGTTACAGCAAAAAGAGAGGAGAACCATTAACAGATTGAGTAGTGTGCTGGAAGTGTGCTGAGTGTGACTTGGTGTTCCCTTGCTTGTCCATTAACTGCTGATCCTAAGAGGCAAAAGGCCAGGAGGTGCTATCCTGCATTAACACTGATTGTATTAAAAGCTTCTCTTTTGTGACTTGGCAGTTTTGGGTTCCTGATTTGTCATAGCTTCCACAGCTGCAAAATGGAATTTGTAGGTATTAGAGGTGTTTTATAACCTAAATAATGTTTACCGAATTCTTTCATATTTTCAGACTGAAGGAATGATAAAATCTAGACACTGTTATTTGTTTATGTTTAGATCATATTTAATGGGACTGTTATATAAATTGCAGATTTGTAAATTATGTGCTTAATTTTATTTACTTTAGCTACCTATATATGTGTTTATAATGAATAATTCCACTGAATGCAAACCCAGTTTTCCCAGACTCCTAAATGCATCTCCCTCTGAAAAGATTTAGTTCAAATGTGAATGTAGAGATTGATTATAGAGTGGTTAAAAATTAAGACAGCTCTAGCTCTTTCTGGCCCAGTGCCTTTTACAGTGTTTGTCACAATGCAGATGCCAGTTTTTGGAAAGAATTTCTAGATCCTTCCAGGCAAATACTGATTGCCTGTGCTCTGGACCCAGAGAGGTTGATGTTTGTTTCTGGAGATGATGATGTCTGCAACATGAAGAGGCTGACAGTGTGCAGGTTGCTGGCTTTGGAAGTTCAGTGTTTTAATTCTGTTTTGTCCTACTCATTAAAGCAAAAAGGAGAGAATATGCAAGATGTGGGTGAGGAAGGAATGTCTATGCTACAGCTGTAATTTTGAGCAAATCAGGCAGATATACTTAAATTAGCTTTAGATTAATTACTATGCCACGTGGATGGGAGGTTTAACTTCACAAATTAGAATTAGAATCACAAATGAGCTTCTGCAGCTTGTCTTGATGGCCAATGTCCTCATACTGTTGGTGCAGTCATGAATCTAAGATTGATACAAACTGATAGCAGTGACTGGGCAGTGATATTACCATGTCTCATTTAATATTTGTTTTTTAGCCTATTCAGTAGCACTGAGCCCTGGTTCTTTCCTGGAAAAAGAGAACTTGTGAGGTTGGTAGATGCTGGGGGAAGAAGAAGCAAAGAAAGCCTGAAAAGCTTCACTTTCAGTGTGTGCTGTACCTTCACCTATGGGCAAGATCAGATGAATTTGGGGGCAGGTACACCGTAGTGATCAGGGAACTGAGAGACACCTGTTCCCACCTGTGGCCCCCAAAACCTCACCAGCTAGCAAACTCACTGTCTGTGAAATCAGAAATGCCATGTCCACAGGGATGGTCCATGACTTAAGAGAAAATGGATGAGATAGAAGTTGAGTCCAGGCAGGGAGTCTTGTGCCCAGGGAAGCTAAGGCTTGGTATTCCAGCACAACTTCCTGCTTGTGTCCTCTAAAGTCCCCAAAGCACAGGTCCCTCACTGCCAGCACAATCATCCTGGTGATTGTTGGTGTTCAGTGAGGAGGAGAGAGAGGTGGTGTCATCCTTAGTCCCACAGCCCTTCCAGCCACAATTTTCAGAAGGCTGTGCAATGACATTGAGCTGTTTTGCTGTTGACACAGTGCAATGGTGTTACTACAGCTACTGTCATGATGTTACTGCTGTCACACTCTCTAGGATAAGACTAGCCTAGGTCTGTGTGGATCTGCTGCAAACATGCCTCTGGCCTGCAGCACAGCCATAGCTTCAGGACCTGGATCCTCTCTCTGTGCTGAAATTCCTGGGATATCTCTCATGTCTGAAGCAGTTGGAAGAGCATCTGCATGATCATGGCCACAATAGTAAACAAAAATCCCCCAAACAGCTGCTCTTCATCTTCCACATGATTGTTTTAACAAAACATAGCCTGAAAAATTTGCTGTGCTAAATCTATTCTGTTGAGCAATCAAAAATATTAACTTGTTATTTTCTTTTGCTAGTAAATTATAAGTATTTTTGTGGAATAATAGGCATTACATCTGGATAAAGTCTTTATTTCTAAAACATAGCTCTGCAAACCCGCACCGTGTTGGCTTTTCAAATGTTTGTGATTTCATGTACACCAGCTGCTTATGTGGCAGGGAAATAAAGGTTGGAAAACAATTTTCCATTCTACTCTGAAATCATCCCCATTCTGTGGTAATTTCTGTCACATTTCTGTTTGGGGTCAAGTAAAAATGTGGTGAGAAAGAACTGTGAGTGTTACACTGTATTCTAGGAGCAATTAAATCAAGTCTATCCTTGCAAAGGCCAAAGGTGCAGAAACTGGAGAGAAAAGAAATGGAACTCTGCAGGTTGTCACAGGTGTTCAGTGCCTTCACTCAGCCCAGGCCTTTGCTGTTCTTGCCATTTCTGATATTTGGACAAATTGTTTCATAGAATGGTAGGAACAGTAACAGTAATATTTTGCTGTTACCTGTTTTATAAACAATCTTTATTTTTGCTGTTAGAAACTCAGGTTAAATTAAAGCAAAAATTAAGAAAAAGCAGTTTTAGTTCTTTTTTCCTGGAGAAAGTCGAAGTTGTTGAGCTCAGCTGCTTCAGTCTGTGCTCAAGGCTCTGTATTACACACTGATGTAACAGACCCACAGATGACAGGCACATATCAGGTCCTTGTTTCAAAGCTCTCTCTGGGGCCTTTGATCATTCTATGCTGCTGTATCACAAGGTGCAGTGCAAGAATATTAACAGATCTTCATTTTCAGTGTGTTGGCATCATCTTCCCCGCCAGGTTGGTCTGACACATGAATCTCATCTCTAACCTGACTCATGTCCACATACATAAATTGTTGTCTGGAAAGAAATAGAATTTGGGTTAGCTGGCTGAGCAGAGCAGCTGGGGGGAGTTAAAAGCCTGAGCCCTGCTGACACTTGAGCTGGGGGTGAGGGAGGAATACAGCACTCAAGTTACAGGAGTTCATCAGTTGCTAACCCTCTGGCTTTGCTGGCCCAGTCATTCTGCAACAGCAAAATATTATTTAATGGTCAGCTTGCTCTCAGCTTGCTCTCACTGGAGCTGTGTCTGTTGTAATCAGGCTGCAGGGTAGAATATCTTGTGTTGGCTTTGAATCAGTTACTGAGCATACGGTGTCTGTACAGGAATTCAGTGCAAGCTCCAAAACCCATCCAGAACTGCACGGAGCTGTGGGCAGCTGAGATCTCACCCAGCTGACCAGCCATGCAAGGCAACTACAGTTACCAGCCCAGTAACATTTGCAGAGTAAATGTAGCTTACGCTGGCCCAAGAGAATTAACTGGAAATGCCTCTTGGAGTGAGAACATATCCCAAGTGGGGCTCAGCCACTGGCAGGAGTAGCCAAAATTCAGGCATCTACTCTTGTTCCAGGCTGGAGAATGAGATGGCAAAAGTGAGAGTTTAGCAAAACATAAGTTCTAAGGACTCCACTGCCAAGCGTATAAAATCAGCAACATATTACGTCTTGGTAAATAAGCAAAGAAGCCCCATCTATTTAAAATACTTTCAAAAGTAGAAAAGGCTAGTGGGGAAGAGCAAAGTAAGTCTGCAGGAAAGCTAAATGTAGACTTGAGAAGGGAGTTTGAACCCGTTTTTCTTGCACAAGAAGCTTCAGGCTGAAAAGTTGGGAGATTACTGTTCTGTCACTTTTCTTGAATGTAAGAAGTGCAGACTGTCACAGTGACTGTAGGCATAAGCACCTGATGCCCTCTCTGCTTACACACCCCAAAAGTAAAGTGCTAAGGAATTTGTATGAGGTAGAGGCAGTGATTTTCCTTTACTGTGCATGCAGAATTTCTGAAGTGGTGTTGATAAATCAGTAAGTAAATTATTTCATTGCCTTCCCAATGGATCAATGCCAGTGCCTAGGGGACAGGCAGAGTGGCCCAACAGCTTTAGCAGGGAATGTGTCCAGTCTTGCCTTCGATTGTAGCTGTTCAGGATGAGTCCTTTCTCTCTGCCAAGCCAGCACCAGAGTGAACTCTACTGGCCTTGACCTGCACCCTGGGTCAGAATACTCAAAACTTCAGCCCAGAAGGAGCAGTGGTGTGTTCTGATCCAGCCCAGTCTAAATCCTCTTGTCAGCGGTCAGGCTGTGCAGCTTGGAGAAATACAGGTCTAGATGAAAGTGGTGGGTGAATTGCTACAGTGGGCCTTATCTTTTTGTTAAACAGGACAATATTTACTGTCTGGTATTTGCCTTCTTTCTGATTTCATCTCAGTCAAAGCATCCATTGAATTTTTCCTAATTTACAGTTGCAGAAAGAATGTTAGAATCAGGCTCTGTGTGCTTACTTCAGTATTTTTTCAAGATTATGTGCTATGAAGTATCTTTCAGATCTTCCCCCTCAACAAAATGTTAAAACATTTAAAAATGTAATTTTTATCAATTATGCAATTTATATTCTGAATGTCATTTAATGTAGCTTAAAGTCTTGAGTGGAATTTAATGTAGCTCAAAAGTTCTGTGATTCTGTATGGATTGAGTTTTCTGGTGTTCCTACTTTATGGCTGTGGTGTAGTATGAGGGTTACAGAATACTTACTGTCAGCCTTTTGATGGGACGAAGTTGTAATGGAAAATGCCTTTTAACCAACCCATCCTTTACAAAGAACAGTAATATTCCTTTCACCAAGGAATATCTTTGTTGTCAGATCGGGAATTTCTGTAAAAGGAAAGAAAACCATTGCATTAGTTTATTTCTTCCTTAGGCTGCATGAAAAAAAGCACTGGAATATATCTTGGCATTTAACAATATCTTTATGTTACTTTAAAATTTCAGATTTTCTGTGCTCTGGAAATGCTGTGTATTGCTGAGAGTGGCTGGGTGAATATCATCATAGATGATTAACCTTAAATGAGAGTTATTTTGATGCAGGCCATTTAATTGTGATTCTGAAGCTGTGCATCTGTTTGACTAATTCCTAGTGAAGAAAAGTGCCTGCTAGAAAGATACAACAACATCTTGTTCCTTTACATGTGGCCAAGGCTGCTCTGTGCTCAGATCACTTCAGTGAAGAATCAGAGATGTTTTTCATAGAACCACTACAGAAGGAAGACCCAAGAGAGGGAATGATGCTTTTAGCAACTCACTTTTGCCATCTCTAGGTTACTGGACCAGGCAATTTTTTTTCTCTTCCTGTTGTCCTGATGGATTTCAATGAGCAAGAGAGAAAAAAAGTCTCATGATGTTGGATCTAACTTTTTGTTGTTTACTTGCTTGTTTAATTAGGGACAGGGAGCCCTGTCTGAGAGACTACGGAGCTTTAGCATGCAGGATCTGTCGACGATCCGAGGAGACAGCAGCAGCACTGTTCCTCCTTCGGTCACTGTACGGACAAGTAGCAAACAGAGCCACCCAAAACCATCCAGAAGTGCATCAGAAGGCACTGGCAGCTCAGGTAAGTGCCAGTGTTATTTTCAGTGTTGTGTTGTCTGGAATATCACACCGTTCAATGAAGTCATGCCCTTGGCAGGAACAGAGAGAAACAGACACTGCAGGCAGCACATTCCAGAATTCCCAGGACACTGACAGGGCTGTTGAGTCTCTTGGCACTTAGGAGAAAAAAACAGTATCATCATTTGATGGTTACTATTCCTGGCTGGTACTGAGGATGGGACTTGAACATGCAGGGAGCCAGACTCAGTCCTTGCAAGCTGAGCTGGAAAGTTGGGCTGGGGGCTGCAAGCCATGCTGGAAAAAATGTGTCTCCTAAGGGTAATGGTTTGTTTTCTGATTCTGAAAGAACAAAGGGAAGAAATAGCATGCTGTGAATAAGATCCATTCCTGAGGATTCAGTTAAAAATTTTTATTTCAAGCTTGGTTAAATAAATCTTTTTGAGTCCAAATCCAAAACATTTAATTGGAGATAGCTTTGCAGATTAGATCTTAAAAATTGAGTCATGGAGGGTTATCCCAAGGAGGTGGCTCCAGATGGCTTCTGGGATTCCCACACACCACCAAAGATCACTCATCTCCAGTGCTGTGAAGAGAAGTCATGCAGGCGTGTTGCACTTGGTAGCTTGTGAAACATATGCTGGCAAGTCAGAAATTCAGCAGTTTCAACTTGTGTGTATTGAGGTCTGTGGAAACACTTGCAGTGTTTGAAGCCTGGGTAGTTGCTATCCCTTCTAATTTGCTTTAGTTTTGGAATGTATTAGAAATGTCTTGTCTCATCCTTCCTAAAGAGTATCCTTCAAGCCTTTTACAAATTCTGCAAATCAGACTTCTCCTTTTTTTTAACATTATCTGTTGAATGCATTTTCTTCAGGGGTAAACTGAAACAGGTAATGTTGGTACACAGTGGTTTTATTCTCATTTTTATATAAGGTTTTGTATATGCTTCTCCTGAAGTAATCAATCTGAAAATAAAGTGTGCACACACAGAATACCAAAGTTTTTAAATATGTGACCAAAGTCACATATTTAGACCAAAGTAAATAATGCCACAAATAAATCATAATTTAGTTATCTTAATTCCATGTTGAGTAGAGAAACCTTTGTAGTTTTGCTTTTGAGACAGTGAAGACAGCTCACCTGGCCACAAACTCCTGTCTCAAGACACAAAAGTTTTTGATTCTGGTCTGGTTTTGTATCCATAGTGTACAAAGATCTCTCAGAATGAATCTCTGAAAAAATGTTCATAAACTTTTCAAGCTAAGCCTAAGTGTTTAACACAAATTTTTGGATCCAAGTAATTTGAGATTTTGGGTTTAATATTTTTTTTAATGGATACAGCACAAATTTGCAAAATCTTCCAAGACCTCTATCTGTCCCATCTCACTTCGTGGTTTCATTGAGGTGCCTGATTCTCCACCTGCAGAGAATACAGACAGACTCCTCTTGCAGGTGGTGGAAGACTCCAGCCACAGCTTTGCTCTCACTTCTAATCACATTAAATGATAGACACAGTTCTGGTCTCTGCAGTCCTTGTGCTGTTTTGTCTGTAGTCAGAATGTCTGGAGGGGAGAATTGATCAGAGTCAGCTGTCATGTGTGTGTGTGTGAGAATGGGATGTGTCAGCCAAACTGTGTCACATCCTGAGGGCCATATTCTGGTGAGGTGACACTGCTCTAGGCACACTAAGCCCAGACACAGTTCCATCATTCCAGCTTTCATATTTGTTTAGTTGGAGAGTTGGACATAAGCAAGGGACAGACAGAATTTGCCTCTGCCCATTAGTGTGCTATATATATATATACACATGTAATATATGCATATATGGGAATGTGCATGAGCAGTCACTACAGAACAGCAGACACACAGCTGTTTCTCCTGTCTCAAAGCCCTCAGATGACATAAATGTCTCTGTCAGATGTCCCCAGTGCCTCACAGAAACATTGAACTCTTCTTTTATTTCCTGCTTTAGGGGTAGTGGGACATAGTCACTGTGACATCAGATGGAGTCAGCAAAAATGACCCAGACTATGTTTGGCATGAGGGAGTTCACATTTTAAATAGCCAGCTTTTCTTAAGAATTACAGAACCTGCTTTGTACTTCTATTTGCGTGATGCTCTATCACCTCCTACATCAGCAACCTGTCACCCAAAGCAAACTTAAAGTAGATATTTCTGTTTTGATTTTTTTCCTTGCTGTTTAGAGGTATTTCCCTCTCTTTTTTCCTTCCATCCTAGTCCCATTTGTGTAAATCCACAAATTGTGTTAGCAAGATTAAAAAAAAAAACAACAAAAAAGTAAACATCTTACCCTTTCCTTTTGTGTTTTATTCCCAGTGTTCTAAGACAAACCTTAAAATAGGAGGATAATGATTCCCAAAAGAAAAACTAAAGTTTTATGTAATTCAAAGAAGGCTTACGTTGATTGTCCTTGACTGCTGCCAGCTAGAATTGTGCCCGCTCCTTGAGCTCTTTGTGATCACACTAATTAAGGGAATTAGCTGAGGGCTGGACTTAAAGGTTATGCTCATAGTGAAGAACACAGAGCCATGTTCTTACCTGGTGTGTTTTCTCTGACTGATAAGAGAGCAGAGCTGTTTCTGAGTGGTAACAGCCTTGCTTTATAGAATTTTAGATGAAGCACTCAAGAAAAAAAAGCAGACCAAAACCATCATCCCTTTTTGATAAGAGCTCTGAAACTCATATGGTTAGAGTTAAGGTATAGCTGGAACAATGGTGTCTCAACATAAAAATGCATGTTAACTAAATTAGTCAATAAAAGCTAAACCCCATCATCACATGGGACCTGTAGTAGAGGATGCTGAAAGCTGACCCCACTTGGATCTGCTGCAAATACCAGACAGAAGTGGTGGCTTTGAACTGTGGCAGTCTCTTCCTCAGGCACTGTTCTTTTAGGCTATTTTAGGCTGAAGATGGTTTCTTTGGGTTTTATATTAGTGTTTTTATTATTTTCATTATCATTATGCTGTCAGGGGGCCTTTGGTTGCAGCTTATGCCTAGCATCCCTGGAAATGTCCACAGCCAGGTTGGAAGAGGCTTGGAGCAGCCTGGCCTAGTGGAAGGTGTCCCTGCCCATGGCAGGGGGGGTGGAATGAGATGATCTTTAAGGTCTATTAGCCCATAATCTGCCTTGGTAATAAGGTGATGGAACAGCTCAGCTCTGGCTACTCAAGCCATCCAGTAGTAGAGTTCTGAACTCAGAAGAAGAAATCCTGATTTTGATGCAGATTAAAAATACTTCCTTGTACTATTTTTGAGGGATTATTTTTAGTTTGAGCCAGTCTGTCAATCTGCCTTATTGAAAGCCTCCAAGATCTCCGTTTTCGGAGACTTTCAGGGAGCTGTGAGATCAAGAGGCCAGGAACTGGAATCTCCTCAAGCTGACTTTGCTGCTGAACAAATGGTGTATGGAAGCCTGTTCCAACTTAGGGCAGTGAGGCAAAGACAAGAGAGGGCTCTTTAGGTTGAGCTTAGAGTTGTTTATATGGGTCCCGTTCCCTGAGCAATGGAAACACAGCCAGACCAGGTGTGGAACTTGGTGTTGCTGGTTCCAATCCTGTTGTGTTTAAGAGAAGATGTGATATCTGAAAGAGATTTGGACAGACAGGGGAGTAGAGAGAGTTCTCTTGTCTCCCCTGCACAGAAGGAATTGCTAAAATTCAGTTTTGTTGGTGTTAAACCCCCCAGTCCCTCTGTAAGCACCAGCAGCGGTTCAGGTTCTGGTTTCACAACTCTTGGGTATGTTTCCAAGCCCACTGAAGCATGAGAAAAGGCTCTCCTGATACCAGTGGGCTGTGGCTGTGACCAAAAGCTGGCTGCAGGATCAGGCTACACAAACACTCAGCCAGTTTCACTGTTTCACTGTTGTTATTTTTGTAATGTGAGTGGTGCTGCTTAGATGGATTTGTGATTCTTTGAATCCCCTCTTGACACAAAGTACTGTGTGAAGAGCTTGGCACTTGGTAATGACCTCATGCAGACACAGCAAAGGTTTTTTTTGCCTGCTGAAGAGTGTCTTATGAGGCCAGGAAATAGAGTATGCAAGAGCTGCCTTTGAGACAAGGGGAATTGCTCCTTTTCCTCTACCTTTTGCTACTTTTTTCCCCTTGATCTTTGCTGTCTTTGCTGCCTTTCAGTAGTGCCTGTCCATTGTGCAGTCCCGCTATGAAGATGATCCTTCTGCAGGAGTGGGACTGCTCAGCACACAGTGGGCTCTAGGTGTGTTCACATTCATCCCACAGAAAGACCCTTCTCCCTACATCCACTCAACAGCCACACCCAGATGACAGGAAGAGGCAGAGGCTGCTTTTGCCATGATTTGTGGGTGGCTGCTGACCCCACAAACAGCACATCCCATGAGACATCCCCAGTGCTCCAGGGAAAGGTGCACACCTTCCTTTGATGGGCACCAAGAACACACAGTGCTCCCCTTCCTCCACATAGCAGGCCCACCATCTTTTCATCTGATTTTTCACTTGACTCTTGCTTCAGCATTTCTCAGTTTATTGTCCTGCCACCCAGATGATGGACTGTGACATTTTAGCTTAGATGCCTGTTCCCACCTGTGCTTTTTCCACAGGCAGCAATGCCTCTTTCCTTTGGGAACTGTAAATGTCATGTGGCTGTGCATTGTTATGGAAGACTGTAAATTCCAGAACAATATTTCCAAATATTTTTCGAGGCAATCCTGTTGTTCTGGCAAATGTCCAGTAACAATCCATATACAGACTTGACTTTATTAACAGGAACTTTTGCACTTCTTAACCTTACAGTATTGCCTTAATTTGTGCTGCATCACAGGACAGTCAGTGTCCAGAGTTGATGCTGTCTTGTCCAGAGGATCACAAACAGTGGAGCCACCCTCTGTACTGCCCAAACACAGTGTTCTTTCTGCTTAAGCTTGTCCGAGACTGAGATCATTCTCATCTGGAAAGATTTCAAAGCAGAAATGGACAGTGTACTTTCTTATACTCTCCATTCCTCTGAGCAGGAGAGAATCAAGGCTGGTTTTTGGTCTTGTGCTGAAGGACCAAAGGCTTTGCAGTACAGAACAAAGGTGGGGGAACATCAGCAGTGAGGATGTTTGGGTATTCAGTCCCCATCGACCAGAAAGATGTGTGAGAACATCTCAGATATGTGTTGTCTGAACTCCCAGAGAATAAACTGTCATAAAACTGTGGTCAGCTTACTTTTATTTAAAATCAGAGGCTGAACCCACAGCAGATCCCTTGAGGAAGCCCATAGTTTCACAGCAGCATCCAGCCAATGTGAGGCAGCACTCCCACTGAAAGGGTGTAACCCAGCTTGCTTCTGGCCCATGCTGCCTTTTCCTTTGGATATATTTAAATCCTATTTTTACATGCTGACCCCAGTCAAGGAGTTGGTTCAAGTTAAATGCTGTCCCTTGCTTCCAGGTTGCTCTTGGCCTGGGTCAGATCCTCAAGCCAGTAGAGAGCAGCAGCACAGACATCAGCAATGGGACAAGGAAGGTGGAGGCCAGAGTGCAAAGGACAGCAGGACATTCGCTTTCAACAGCAGCACTGGTTTGTGCTACCTTATAATGACTGTAAATCTATGGAAGAACTTCCAATGCCTCCAGTGCAGAATAATCATAACTAAAAAAATCACACAGAGCTCAAACCTTTTTCTTCTTCAAAATTTTTTTTAATGTGGAGTCATTGATGCCACTGTGAGTGTTAAATTGAAAGGCTCAAACTGGAAATTTAGGCTGTTTCCTGGAACACAAACTGCTCAAGATGAAGCTGTAAACTTCACACTTCCATGAACACTTATGAATCACCTGCATTTTCACTGAAGGATGCAATGCAATTCCCTTGGTTGCTTTCATTCTTATGGCAATTCCATCAGGATATTAATTCCTGTAGGAGCCTCCTGGTTTAGGAAGATCAGGGATGTGTGGATAATTTTCTTTAGAAGCTGTGTGAGTGGTTGCAGCAGCCAAACTGCTACAAGAATTCTAAATCTACTGAAAAAAATCCAGGCACATAGCATTACAAATCCCACCCAAATTGCACTGTGCTTGTTATCACACAGCCTTTTGCACTGTGTTTCCCATTGCTTATCCACACTCCCATTGCTTATCCACACTCCCAAGTCCCTGCAGTCAGGAGTTACTTCTGTTCAGAGCTCTGAGAACAGAACCAGGGAGCTGTACCTAACCCCATCCTTAACACCCATATGGACGCAGCTTGGGATGAGGCACATTCCCAAGGCTGTGCTCCATGCTGATCAGTGGAGACACTCATCTCCTTGTGCACATGAGGGCCTTGAAGTCCACTTCAAAACAATGCCAAGTGTTTTCTAAGAGTGAGTGGCTTCACCTGATGAGTTCCTAACGCTCAGCTCCTCTTTCAGTGTGCACGTGTTGCTCGGTTTGCCGACTCCTCAGAGGTGAGTGCTGGATTTCCTGTGTCCTGGTATCCATGCATCCCTTTTGGGCATGGCTGCATTCCCCAGCCTGGCTTGCTCCTGATGCTCTTGCTCACTGGGTTTCCTAACACCAGGGGAACAAAGCAGGGGAAGGCCAGGCCGTGAGTGGGTTTGGGAGCTGTGTGTGTGCTGTTGGCAAGAATCGCAGTGCTTCTCACCATACTGACCTGTGCTACCCAAGGATGGGGACTGTTTCTCTGGAGAAGAACTTCATTCCTTTCTCTTTAGAGGATGTGCCATGTCCTTTCTGTGCAGTGCAACTCCTCTGCCCTGTGTCCCCCAGTGCTGGCATAAATCCACTGGGAATGCAGCAAGAGCAAACCCTCATCAGTCCCAGCCCTGTTTTGCTCTGTTCCCTAAGGATTGGCACAAGTTTCTCCATTGGTGGAGAGGATGTTTGTGTTTGGGATGAGCAGGGTGTGTAGCAAAGCCCAGTAGCAGACCCTGGTATGACAAAATAGGCTTGAACAGACTCCCTGATTCAGTCTCTGGCAGAAGCATTTTTGAAAAATGTCCCCACTGTCCCCAGCATTTATTGTGTTTACAAACGTCGGAGTGCAGTGAATGGTTTAGCTGCCGGTGGTCTTTCAGTGCTGTGCCAGTTAGCTCAGTTGCTAAGAGCCCAGACATGTCACTTCTGCATTTTTTCCCAGTGGCAGATGAAAGGAGTGGGAGAACTCCAATTTGGGCATGCCAGAGGATGGGACTGCCAAGCAGCTTGTCTGGGGAGGAAAAAGAAATACAGACTGGCAGTGCCTCATGTTGGTGGAAGCAAAAGACCTTAGTAACTCCTTTTCTTCTCGTCTCGTGTGCTTTTTGTGTATTTTGCCCACTAATCAACCTGGAGACAGCAGCAGAGGGACTAAAGGATCACAGTGCTGCCACCGTGCTGCAGCCACCTGTGCCTTCCCACAGCCCTGCACCTGCTGCCAGAGCCCTGTGCAGTGTTGGTGCTTGGAGGCTGATGGTTCCAGCCTGGCACAGCCTCCTTGCACCCTGCATGGGTAGCAAACCCACCCTCATATTGGGTTTGTTACCCTCCCTTTTCTGGGTGAGTGTGCCACTGTGCAGCACAGTGAAGTGTGTTTAAGGTGGTATCTGTTGAAACAACCAAGAAACACTTGTGTTCATAGGGCATTTTATTAGAACCCTTCTAATTTTAGCCTAAACCAATTTCATGGATTTAACTTCAAAGTGTTATTTATAAAAAGAATCACTGAATCCTTATGGGCTTAACAGTCATGAGTTAATCTTGGGAAAGATATTTAGTGATGCTAAAGCAGCAATCAGGCCAATATGTTTATGAATTGGACCTAAAGTAATTTTGATTTTGTTGAAATGGCATACCCTGTCTTTCACATTGGCTTGTTTTACTATTCCTGCCCCCCTCTCCAACATAATCCAGTCCCTTAGACCATGTCAATAGGGATGTGCTGAGGCTCTGTGTCATAGAGGGTTCATTCTGTCTCCACAGGCTGCCCTTTCTCTGTCTCCAAGGCAATAGATGCATTAATGCACTCTCAGACAGTGGCCTGCCATTAAAATGCTCCTTTGTAAGTGCATCTTTGGTACCTTGGAGAGCTGTCTACGTCATGTGAACATTTTTGAGTGCCACAAAAAGCTGGGGGAAGAAAGAATCTAATTTTGTTTAGCTAGGACTAAGTTGCCTTGAGCTATTGGCACTCATCTTTCCTGGGTGCAAACTTCCGTGTAGCCAATTTCAGAGTCCCATCATTAACAGTTCTCATTTCCAAAGAGTTTATAATCTAAATGGGCAGATAGTCAAGCCTTACCTCAAGCAGGGATATTAAAGGCTGCTTTAGAGCCTTAGTGCAGTCTTTTTGGCAGGAACAGTTGCCTTAATGCTCTTGCAGGTATAACTCAATTATTTCACTGTGTGACTCACAGAAACCTCCACAGCTCTTAGAAGAGCACAGGCTGGTGGAACAAAAGCCTTGAGCAGTCTGCTCCCTAGATGATATCCTAGAGAAGGTATCATGAGCATGAGGCCTGCAGTTGCCATGGAGTGTGCATTTCTGCAGAGCCTGAGGGCCAGGCTGAGTGCAGCCTGAGCCCCCTGAGCTGGAGCTGTCCCGGTCAGCAGTGGGGGTGGGCTGGGTGCTGATGGGCTCCTCTGTTCTGGAGCAGGACTGTCCCTGTGAGCAGAGGTGGGCTGCTCTCTGCTGAAGCTCTTGGCTCCACAGCAGAGCCCTTTCCAGCCCACTTGGATCACTCCCTCTGGCCTCACAGTCTACACATGACAAAGCATTGATGTAATTCGGGACATTCATCCTCCTCTGCTCTGGGCAGCTTCACTAAAATACAAGCCTGTTAGACAGATGTACTCCTGCACATCTTTTTGACAGCTCCTATGCCAGCTCCTCTTGCTTTTGTTCAAAGCCAGACCTTTGCTGGTGGAACTCCTTCTAGGTCTTTACCCGAGTTTCTGATTTATCTCCTTTGTGTTCTGTGGAAAGTCAGGCTGCAGCATTCAGGAACAAAGGTACAATTATGTAAGAGCCCTTTTGCCCCTTCAGAGAGGACAGAGTGAAAATCTCCAGGGATATCTGTTTGTCTTCTGGCAGTGCTTGGCAAATGCTTAAACGCTGCTCAATATTAAACAGTCTTGCTTGGGACCAGCATTAAAGAAGTAACAGAATTACGTTTGGTGGTGTTCTCTCAACTAACGTCTCTTAGGTGCTGTTGCAAAGACCTGGGGTGTGGTTGAGAGGGAGAAACCATTTTAATTCTTGCAGAGAAATCTATCATGAATTTAAGAATCATCTGTATATCAGAACTGTTGGGACTGCAAGTGCTTGAGGGGGCATTTAATACAAAAAAGCTGATCAGAAGCCTTAGGCAGTGTAAGAACTGTGCAGGGACAGTAGTGATGAATGGGTCTGTTCTGGGTGTGCACTGCAGGGTTGTGCTCCACCAGGTGACAGGTCACACACAGCCAGCAGTGCAGCTCACCAAGGACCTCGATGGGACATCCACCCAATTGTGCTTTAAACAAATCACCTTATTGGTCTATTAGCTGAATCCAACCCCTTCTTTGTGGTGTGCTATGAACTGCACATGAGTTATTACAGTGGAAAGTGCTTTAAAAACACTAATTGACTTTGTGTCACGGGGGCTGATTGCACATCTCTGAACTAATTCAATTAAATGGTGTAGGTGGTTTTATTTTGGTTCTTAGCCAGATTTGCTTCCAGCTCTTGTTCAGGGGATTTTTTTTAACCTTATTGAACTTAAAGAACAAACAATTTTCTGTTGCTCTAGGCATTTTGTTCCTTAAAATTTCCCTTTACTAAACAATGAAGCAAATTTTTACAGGGCTGTTTTGTATCACTTTGCACTGGTACTTCTGAATAGCAATTTATGATTTTTTCTTCTGGAGATTTAAATATAGTTTCATATTTATTTTGGTTATTTCAGGGAAGAAAAAAAATTCACGGAAAAGCAGTAGTTTTTTAAATACATTTGCATTTTACCAGCAGAAAGTTAAAACATTAATTGTAGTTTAATAAACTCCAGCTGAACAACAGATATGATAAAAGCAAAGATTAATACTTCTGTGTTCTGAAACAATGTTCCTTCCCCCTCTGCACCCAAATGTTTTCTCCTAACAGTTTATTCTTTCTTTTTCTCTATGTAAATATTATGGGACTCTGATGTAAGTGTTACAGATTGCATGAATTTTCCTCTGAGGTGTTTGGAATAGACTAGCACTTAACAACTCACTCATTTGTGGGATGTGTTTTCATTAACGGATGACTTTGTTGATGTGATTAGGCTTGTTTGCTTTGGTTGCATTTGACTCCAGCTTTGGAAAGGATGTCTGCCCCTGTTTGGTGGCTCCTGGGCAGTGTGTGCTGGTGTAGTTGGCTGCTCCTAACTCCTTGGTTTGGCAATGAAAGCTGCTGGGGAAGTGCAGGACTTGGGTCAATGTCTTTTGGAAATGATGGTGAATTTATCTTTGTTGCAGGGGAAAGAAGCTGATGGCCATCGTATAATAAATATCTGTTCTCCTGTGCTTATTAAGTGGTGTGCAAACCTCTTTCTATGAATGATCCCCTGGAAAGGCTTAACTTTGGAGTGACTTTACCTTCCATTACAATAATACAATACTTTGCTCTTGGTTCTGTAGTCTGTGACTGTGGTTTTTCCCATTGCTCCTGAGGAATTAAAGTGATGGGAGGAAGAAGTAACGTGCCCAGCAAAACAAGGGGAGGTCCAATTTCTCTCAAAGTTGCTTGATTCCCACTGTAACTGTATTTAAGTGTCCAGAGGATCTAGATCAAAGTCATTTGTTCACTTGTACTTAGAGTGGGCTGGGTCCTCTTCTGTTGTACTCATGAAAATCCACAGGAATTTGCTAGAGATTTATAGAGCAGCATGGATCAGAGTCTGAACCAAAGTGTTTGCTGAAAAAACCAGCACACTACTGAATCCCAGATATTGCTGTAGAAAGAGTTTTGCAAGTGAGATTTCTTAGCCTTGCTGAATCACAGAGATCAAAGATTACAGTGATCTGGCCCTACATTTCCTGGTTGTTCCTGCAGTGCATTAACAGCTCAGATCCCAACTGTGCAGAGCACTCCAGTGTCTACTTTAACTTGAAATGTGCCCATTTTCAGGGCTTCCCACACAATGTGTATCAGTTCCCTGGGGAGGAATTATGATAGCATGATAGGAAATGGAATGAAGGGGTCCATTTCCTTAGGCTGTTTACAGTCAGATTCTGTCTTGCTTTAGTGGAGAGAGGAGTGTAATCCGGTCTGTGCACTGAAAAGGTGTTGGCAAGAGGCAGCAGCAGCTTCAGTCCTGGAACACCAGCCCATTTCCCACTTCTGCAGCAATTCAGCCCCTTCACACAGAGAGGTGGAGCCATAAATGTAACAGGTGGGGACACCTGAAATGCAGCCCTCCCTGGGATGGGGAGTGAGAGTCTCCCAAACAGAGTCAGGGCAAAGGTCTGGTGTTCAATCCCTGTTTTCACGCAGCCACCTCCTGGCTGTGACAGTCCCTGGGCTTGCTGGCTGCTTCCCTGGAGCAGCACACACTGCTGACTCTGCTGCTTTGGGGACATCTGATAGTGACCTGAGGCCCTGCAGCCTCAGATCATAAAGATGGCTCTTGAAACACACAGGAGGTCACCCAAGGCCAAGTGCTGCCCTCAAAATGCACGCTCCAGCCCTGACAATGTGTTTTGCTCCTCAGTCTTTACCTTTTCCAGTAACAAACCTTGGTGTCTCAGAACCCTTTCATTCACCTTAAACCTCCATCTCTTTTCTCGCCAGTTCCTCACATGAGTGTTTGTTCTTCTGGTTAACCCCCTGCTTTACATTTTCACTCACTCTCTTGGTGTCAGAAAATCAGTTTTTTATCATGTCATCACCATATTCACAAAAAATAACGACTTCAGACCTCACACAGCAGCTTCCCTTTGGAGATGAATTCCCTGCCATCCCACAACAGCACAATGATTCCACAAACATGGGACAAAGTCTGGCACCCCAAATTCTTGCAGATCAATACGAGTTTGGGTTGCTCACAATGTAGATGTCCTTCCCAAGGCAGGATGGGCAGGGAATCTTCCCTTCTTGTTCCAGGTCTTAAGGAAAGGGCTGTGTGTATTCAAGATCTGTTCTCATCAATGGCCAGAAAAGTAGTGGAAAAGCCTGGGATAGCCCATCTTCTTCCTTTTTCCAGTTCAGTGAGGCTGAAGCAAAACTGGTTCCCATTTGGCTGGTTTTCAGTGTCCCATTCACAATGAGGTGGAGCAGGGACAAAGAAAGCTTCCAGTGGACTTTACAGTCCAGTGGACTGTACAGACCTCTCAACTGCAGGGATCAAAGCAGTATGTGCCAGTTTGGAGGCTTAGCTCTCCTCCTGATCTTCATGGAAGCAGCTTCAGGACATGGATGTGGTGCTTGGACTGATGGGGAGAAGCGAAGAGCCTTCAGGAGACTGTGCCTGCTGTGGTGGTGACACGGGTGGCAGAGCTGCCTGGGTATCTTTTTTGCCCAATTTAAGAGAGAAAACAGTAATGAAGAAAGCAATGTATGCTGCAAACACATGGGATTCACAGAAGCATTACCAGGCTGACAGTTCCCTCTGCCTCCTTCTCCAGTGGAGTAGCTGGTTGTAGAACAGGAGCAGGGCACATTTTCATGATCCTGTCCACTCTCAGCCTCAGCAGCCAGTGTCTCCTCACTCTGGTCATTGAACTAACTCTGGTTCTCCAACATCCCTCCATCCTGTCCCATTCATAGCCCTTTTTCCATGGGGAAAGCCCCTGCCTGCTCTCAGTGACACATGGCTGGGGTTGTGTTGTTGGCCCACTGTGCAAACCTCAGTGAGGCCATTAAAAGAAGTCCTGACCCACTAATACTAAACTCAGCTAGATTTTTATTTGGCTTAGGTAGGCAGCAAAAAACAGCTTCCACATCCAAGGGGGTCTAAGCTGGGCTGCTCCTGGGTAACTCACTTCAGAAGTGGAGCCATAAAACAGTAACCAAAGCATTCCTATACTGTTTTGCCATGTGGTCTAGAGAACATTTAATTCTCCCCACAGTGCAGTTTTCACACGGCAGTCCTACATAGAAGAAAAGCATTTCAGCATTATCCTGGGCCTCTCTGCAACGTGACTATCAATATCTTCAGTACAGCTGGGGAAAAAGTCGACTTCCAGCTCTTCCTGAAAACCTGCAGCGGTGTCTTCCAGCCTGCCCATGTGAATGGTGATAAAGGGGTAGAAACACGGGGTCAGTGGGCAGAGGATGGTGTGCCCAGGCTGCTGTCTCGAGCAGCAGCTGCATCCTGTGGGCTGAGAGCGATTAGCTGCTGACTTTAATTTGGCACGGGAGAGAGCCCCAGTGACCTGCTCATGACTCGTGGTGTTGCTGTAGCCAAATCATTTCCCCTCTGTCTGTTACCCAGCTGAAAGAGCTGTCGAAGAATTCAGTTCTTTTGGGCTTTAAGAATCAAAATGGATTAGTAAGTATTAGATGTTTAAGAATCCTCTGATTTCAGTCTTTGGGGTTTAGTCTTTGGTCCAGCAGACTCTTACCAGGCTGAGACAAGAAGCACAGAGCATTATTTCTATGTATGTTCATGCCTCAAAGTATAAACCCAGTAATTCTGATTAGTGCCACTTAAACAGCAAATAGTTCCACTCCTGCCATGTTTCAGAATCAAAAATGCCTTCTCAGTTAAACAGAGAAACCTCCAGCCCTGTTGGTAAGAAACTGTCTGTGGAGATGCAGAAAACTTGGTCACGTTTCCTTCTCTGTACCTCTTGCTTTGGACTGGTTATTAAAACACTGTCTGGATTCAAGGCAGCAGATGGATTGTGTTGTGTAACATGATCAGTCCCAAAAAGATTGTGCCATAAGTTACAAGGATAAGAACCACCAAGAAAGTGTTTGTGATCTGTAGTAATGGGGCAATAAACCCTTCAGATCCATCAGCAGAGCTAATGCTCCACATTTACTCCAGAGTGACAGAAGAGAGACTTCTCCCTGCTCTGGTCTTGCAGCAATGCTCCCACTTGCTGAGGGTCTATTCAATGCCTGGTGAAGCTTTTTGTGAACTTCAGTGATCTCAGACCAAGATCTCAGTGCCTTTACCACTCTCAGTTCCAAGAAAGTCTGTTAGTGCTGCTGTGTTTCTTACTTCTGCATCCCAGGCAGCTCTCTATGCTTACCAGAGGGCTTCAACACCCATTTGGAGTCTTCTAGAGGAAGCAGTAGATGCAGGAGCAGCAAATCAAGAAATCAGTTATTTTATTTATCCCTGAGCAAACAAACAAAAAACAATCTCTTTTAGTGTCAACCTCCCAAACATCAGAGACTGTGAATTTAGTCTCAATTCTGTGTAAAATAATCAAAATCGACTTTATAATAGCTTTGTAAACAAGAGCCTTTTGATTTCTAACCCCACAGCTGCTATTATTAGAGTGTGATGTGTGACCCTTCTGTCTATTAATCCCTGGAAGATGCATGGCTTTGCAGTGAGTGACGTTTGTGTGAATCAAACCATCACTGATTTCCTCATCCTGTGTCTTCATGTTTAGGCTGCAAATGGCTTTGTTAAATAGGTGAAATAAGTGTGGACAATAGGTATGAGCAGCCACCTGAGACAAACTGTGAAACAAAAGGCTCAGTGTTCTCAGACGATGAAGAGAACGATTGTGCATCCATGAACAAAAGGCCCAAAAAGAAGGAACAACCCCTTGAGGTACTTCCATATTGCCAAGGTTCCTCCTTCTATGACATTCCTTGAATCTTCAGGTGCAATCTTCGACTGAACAAACACCTCTCTTTGGTCTAAATTCATTAAATATGCTTTAAGTTGCTACACGGAAACAAAAGAACTGAGGGAAAGGCAGATCTCACTCTGTGATTTGCCAGAAGCAATTTTAGCAACATTTAGTTATGGAGGAAATAAAATCTCTGTGGGAGATGCTGTAGGGAAAGACTCCTTCCAGAGCTGGGCAGGGTGGATGGAGCCACAGCCAGCAGCTGAGATCTCCACCTGTGGGAAGCTGAGTTTGTTCCCTCCTTCCCTTGGCTCAGTGTGAGGGAGCAGAGCAGTGTGGTTTGCTCTGCAGGTGCAATCCCTTCTGCTGGGCTCTCCTACCTCTGGGGGCTTTCACCAAAGTCTGGGCTGCTCTGTTCTGGCCATGGAAAGGTGCAGCCTCTCCAGCTACTCCCACAGCTGTCCAGGGAGGCAGGGCTGCTCGTTTAAGAGTCTTTGCTGAGCAGTCAATGACAGCTTTGCTTCAAGAGCCACGTGGCTCCCAAAGAGCAGCCTTCTCCCAGGCTGCAGAGGAGGTACTTCTCTAGTTATCTGGCTGTGTCCCTGGGCTCCTGGTTTACAGAGAGCTCCTCCAAGACAGCAGCTGTGGAGTCAGGTGTGGTGTGGGATCCATTATTGCCATGCATAGCAGCTTTGCTCCTCGGCTCTGCTCCTGCTGTGCTTTCTGGGCACAGCCATCCCATCCAGATCTCTTGTCCTGCTGGGGATTCACCATGGGGACCTGGGGTAAGATTTCAGACTTGGAAGATGGGGTGAAGTGTTGGATTTGTCCCATCTCTGTGACAAATTACTTTGGTTTACGGTCAAGCGAGAAAAAATGGAGCTTTAAGTGTAGTCTAAACAAAACCTCACCATGCTGCAGTCCCTTGTCTAAATGAATAGTTATACCTTGCTGCATCACAGGAATGCAGAAACATGGCATGGTCTTGGGTTTGAAAGTCCTAGGAAACAGAAATGATTAAGTCCTTGCTTTGGTCCCGTGCTTCCAGGTAAATAGGTTGATGTTGTTAAAGAAAACAGGGCTTTGGGTATTTAAGTAAATGGAGTAGAAGAGCCTACGACACCTTGGTGTTATTTGATGCAGTGTCAGGGCTCCACACTGACAATCCATGCTCTGTTACAATATCTGGTAACCAGTTCTTGTTGTGAAGCTCACAAGACACAAAGCTGCACCAGAACTCTTCTGAGAGAAGTAGGCATTGCAGATTAGGGCTTTTTATTTCATTTGTTTGCTAGCCTGACTAATGTCTGAGTCTGGAGAACAGAGCTGACAACAGGAAACCAAATTCATGGAGTTGGACTGCCTCCTCCTGGGCATTCAGGGCTCATTGTGAAAGCTCTGCACCAGCTGACTACAAGGCAGAATTCCAATAGCTGGTTTCTAAAATAATTTCAACAGATTGTATCTGGCCTCTTTCCCAAGGAAGAGGCTGATTTTTAAGAGTTCTGTCTCATGAGAATTACAGTCCCAGTGTGTTTCACCTTGGGAACCCCTTCAGCTTTGTAATGCCATGAGCTGTACCCTCTGAGGAGCTGTGGATGGGTTGGACAGTGCAGGATGGGCTGGGAGGCACCAGAGCTGGCTCCCCACCACCAGTCTGATCTCTAGATCCATGATCTGCTGTAAATGGCACCAGTTTGACCTGGCTCTTACAACTGTTATTAGCAATCTTTAACCACACCTCTAACCCAGCACCAGTGGGGAAGGTGTTGATGTAACCTGAGTATTAAAAGTTTCTTAGAGAAGTTAGTCCTCAGCTGGCCATGCATTAGTGATCTTCAGGGCCAAAACTTCTCCATTACTTCATGCTTGGAATGGGATCCTTGTCACAGAGATCCCACAAAAATGGGTGAGTTGCAAGGAGAAAAAAAGATGTTTCCTATTATGCCACTGAAGTTCTGTCTCACTTTTCTGCAGGCACCGCCTAGGACCCTTAGACCTCGCTTCAGGAAGAAAAGTACCTCGTCCTCTGCCACTGAAACAATGTGAGTGCAATGAGCCAATAGCACCAAGATCCACAGAATGTCTCTCTTCTGCCTTAAAGAGCTACTCGTTCATAACGTAGGAAACAGCAGTGGGATGGATGTGCTTTGATGTACAGCACTGTAGACATGGCCTTTGTCCCTCCTCTCTCCGCATCCTTCTGTGACACGCTGCTGCCCTTTGTCCCCAGCGTGGGTAGGACAGTGTGGCAGGCACCTGCAGGTGAGGGGTCCTGGTTTGGTTTGCAGAGTGTGCACCCACCCACGCTGTACATTTACAGTTTCATTTGTGTCTGCATAGCTCTTGCTCTGTGAATGCCCAGCGGAAGCAACAATAATCAGTTACTCATGATGCTACATTGACAGTGTATTTATTTATGGCTTTATCATTGATGAAGTGGATTTGCAGAACCCATGGATTTCTCTTTCCTCCCTTCCTCCTCAAGACTGTGAATGATGTAACAAATGTCAAAGTACTTTGACTGTACAAAATGTCCAAGATTCATTAGCGAAACCTGAGCTGCAACTGTGTTTTTCTGCAAGTAAATCACATGTTCTGAGAAAATCACTGTGCTAGACCCACAGAGACAGAACCACTTACAGGGGATGAGGAAGAGATGTGCAAGAGAAAAAAAAATGGTTTCAATGATGTAATGAAGGGGGAGTCCTAATTTTGATCAGCCTGAGCCAGGAGAGTATTTCGTGGAAAATGATGCATAGAAGAACTAAATCCCACCATTTGTGGCCAATGTTCTACTCCGAGTTTTAAAGCGTGAGCAAGCCAGGCTTGAGCAAGCTGCAGCAACAGAAGTTAGAATTGCTTTAGTGATGCATTTCCAGGGGAAAAAAAACATCTTTATTCCCTGCTGCAACAGTGCAGTCCCAGCACTCTGCTCTCCTGCTGAGGGGCTGCTGTTGTGCTTGCATGAGCAGAGGAGGGTGCTGGGTCTGAGCTGCTTTTTGAAGCCTGGAGTTTCTCCTGTAGCATGGAGTTTGGTTAGAACCACAAGAACCAGATGGAGTGGTGTATTTGTATCCATATATAAATGAGAAATATAAAAGAAGAGGAAGACATGGTAGGGTTTGTGTATTTGTGCTTCAAGTTGGTGTCTTTTGTAAGTGTTGAGCATGTGAGATTCACACATAAGTTAATTACGTGACCCTTTGTGTTTGCTCTTGGACCTGTCCCCTAGACTAGAAAAGCATTTAGCATTATGTAGGATGTGCCATCACCAATGGATCAGTGCAGGGGCTCGATGGTGGCCACTGTTCATCTGGCTCAGGTGCAGCAGCTCAGGGTGCCAACAGCCAGCTGGAGTGTGCCAGGCTCAGAGATAACTCTGAAGAGGCCTTTGAAACCATTTCTCTGCCAGGTGTGCATCCATATCCCAGCTGTCCATCTGGTGGATCCCTGAGGTCACCCCCACAGCTTCCTACACGTGTGGGGAAGAAAGAAATAAATTACACGCACACAGAGAAATGTTTATCTGATCTGGCTAGGAAATGGGAAAAGCAAGCAGGTATTTCCTGTGTCTGCCACAGTATTTGGCCTCATTACCTGACAATTTTATTTCCTTTCCATGTGCTGATTCAGTCATATTTTGCAAATTTTTAAAAATTGTTCAGAAAGAACAATTAAGAAAATTAAGAAAAAACCCAAACAAACCGGTCTGAAGAGCAGTTATAGAAGAGTCAGTCCTGGAAGATACTCAGCAAAAGCTTTGTGGAGCTAAGCTTATGTATTTTACTTCTAAGCAGCTTTAGAGTTTATTTGATTTCTTTTGGCTAACATTAAAAAGAAATAGGAAAACTGCCTGCAATGTTAGCAGAAAATAAAACCCTGTTGCAAGCAAGCCATGTTTCCCTGCTATGCAATGGGCTGCTGTAAGATAAAGAAGCTGACAAGTTTGCACTCAATTATGCCAAATAACCCCTACAACGTAGAGCTGCATAACATCTGACAAGTTCTAATCTCAGATACGCTGTATTAACATTGATTCTCACTAAAACTATTTAATGTGCGTCTAATCTGCTGTTTTTCTGTAAACTTGACTGTTTAGCATTTCTTAAGTGCTGAGGTGAAATGTTGACAAGGGAGTTGCCTTATATCTCTTAAAACATTCACTGTACAAATGAGAAAAATAAACCTTTTCATATCTCTGGAAAAAAACAAACATGTATTCTCAACGGAGCTGTATATTTGTGTATAGATAGACAGACACGTGAATGCCTGACCTCGTGCACCTGTGCTCCTTGTGCTCCAGTGTTCTGTGCAGACGAGAACGGCCACTCGCTTGGATTCCTCACCTTCCTCACACAGGTTGTTTACAGGGGCTGCCCCAGCTCTGTCAGTTCAGTGTCACAGCTTCGTGTGTCCATTTGGGATAAACACCACCCAGGAAGTCTTTTGTTCCAGCTTCTCTCTGGAAAAGAGAAGGAGCCAGCTCAGTTTGGTGAGTCGCCTTCCTGCACTGCTGCTGACCCCTCCTGGCAAACCAGGGTGTGCGGGACCCGGCACAGGAGAGGAGGCAGGGATGGATGGATGGATGGATGGATGGATGGATGGATGGATGGATGGATGGATGGATGGATGTTTGGATGGATGGTTTGGATGGATGGATGGATGGATGGATGGATGGATGGATGGATGGATGGATGGTTTGGATGGATGGATGGATGGATGATGAATTGATGATGGATGGATGGTGGATGGATGGATGGATGGATGGATGGATGGATGGTGGATGGATGAATGGATGATGGATGTTTGGATGCTTTCTAGGCATGTGTTGGGAAGGAGCAGTTCTCAGCTCCTTTCCCATTCCAGCTCTGAGTGTGCAGGCTGGCTGAGCACTTCCAGATCTCCCCTCCTAAAATCAAGCAATCTTTCAGCTGATGGTTTAGAATAGCAGATCTGGCTTAGTTGAAGAGGCCCAGCTTTAGGGCCTTTCAGGCAGCTGGCCCCTACCATCAGTCCTGTAGGGCAGGCAGGCACCTCCTGATGTCTCAGAGAGTGGAGCCCTGCAGGGAACAGGCCAGCCCTAGGGAACAGCCTTTACCCAGCTCAAGGCTCCAGTGAAACATGCATTATTTTAAGCACATAAAATTTAGGCTGAGGGGAAGGAAAGTGCAGCGGGAGATGGTCTGTGGTAAACAGGCCTGTGAATTACCTCCCCAGTTTACCATAAACTCACTCAGCTATGAAGAAATAAGCCTGGAGCAGCCCAGTGCAGCCCTCCATGCCTCCTCTCCTGCCACAGGGGTCAGTGTCAGCACAGCTCCAGCAGTCACCAGCTGCTGAATCAGGATCACATCAAACACAAGACAGACTCCACCAGGTGTGTCCCTGTCACCCTGGGATGAACCAACCTGAATTGCGGCAGTGCAAACCCAGCACAGAAGGAAAGAGAGTTGAGTGATTTATTCCTTCTAGGAGGGAGAAAGCTGCTTGGAGAGAGACGATGCTCCCCCTGTAAACAACCTGCTGCCTCTGGCTGCTGGCGAGTCCTCGTGTCGTGATGAACCCCTGTGCTCCTCACCCACAGTCTCCCTTTTGCTGTAGTTTCAGGTACCTGTTTTGCATCCAGCACCATATTTGAGCTAGCAGAGAACACGTTGGGATTTGCGTTTAGACAAACTATTTAAGGCTCATAATTGTGCACTTGGTGTGATTTCTTTCCTGTGATGGGTAGAAAAGGTCTGTGATACAATGGTACACTTGATGCCTCACAAGGACGGCCATTACAACAGTATTCCAAAGGTTGATGTTTTGCTGGTTTTGTTATACTGCTTGATATACATCTTGAATAAAGTCTTAATCTTTTCTTTATTAAAAAAGAAAAACAAAACAAAAACAAACATCTTTAGTCTGTTCAATGTATCTGGCAGGCCAGAATAATCACTTTGATTGCTGTATTATTTTTATCTGAATTCTGGCTGACTGTATATAGATGTATTCACTAAGTGCTGCATGTCCTTCAGAACTTTCTGTATCATGAACTGGAAAAAGAACAAAATACAGCTACTGAACACTCTGAGTAACTAGTGAATTCATTGCAATGCCACAGCCTTGTACAGCAAACCACCTCTGCTATACAGGCAGCTCTGGGGCTGAGAACCAGGGACTGTCTCTCAAAATGGGTTATCACGGAATGCTTTAAAGCACTGCTTTCATATGCTTGCTGGAGTATCAGCTTTGCAGAGAAACCATCTGATCCAACCCTCACCAAAACCAGTCTAGTTGCTCTGCACACTCCAAACAGACTCCATGATAAACCCTTGGGTTTGTTCCATTTGTGTGTGAGCAGGAATGTGCAGTGTGAGGTGTAGTTAGGCTTAAAGGAAAAAGAAACAAGAAATTACTGTGACTTGTTTGCTTGAGGATGTCATGCCGGACCTAAGGAATAAATTCTACTACTCAAAAACCAACAGAGGACACAAAATGTGAGTCCTGTAATGCAAGCTGGTGGCCAATACATTTTAAAATCCATCACAAACACTGTGTGTAGCAGTGAAACTGGATTTGGGGTATTTTTCCCTGTGCTTTCTAGCATGGACACAAGGCAACAGTGTTATTGTGACAGCCAACAATGCTGAGATGAACCCTGCTCTCCTTTCTCCTCTTTCTAAGATGACTCCATTCAGTGATCCACCAATAAGCATGGGTACAGCAAAATAGATCCTAGGGTTATTTAAACATATTTATTTTTAAAAAATAAGATTAAATATGTTGAGTTATTAACTTTTAGTGCTGTTTAGTGTATTCCTCCATGTCAGACAATCACAGGAAACCACCAGACATCAGAATGTGTAGATGACCAGCCTGACCTCTGCTACGTAAAACACCAACTGCAGATGAAGATAATCTCGAGTACTCCTTTATTTTGGGCATTGATTCCCATAATTCTGCTCTGATGATATGCACATGTTAATTTTAAAAAAGTACAGGCATTACAGATTTATGTTCCAACATTCAGACCACTCCCCCCATCCTAGAGATGTGCAAACCCACGATTCCTACACACGCAGATTCGTGCGGTCGTGGTACTTCTGGTAGGGATCATCCACGTACCAGTTCCTCCTCTTCCAGAAGGAAGTGGTCATTTTATCCAGGAGCTTACACTGTGTCCTCGTGCACAACACAAACTCCCTCAAACGCTTCTTCTGGGCAGCTGACTTCTTCCACAGCTTCTTCTTATAACCAGACTGTCAGGAGAAAATACAAAAAAAACCCACTTCTTAGCAGGTCACTGCAAATACACAAACACAGCCACACTTTCCAGCAAGCCTCGATAAATCCCCCTGGATAAATTTCCTTTCAGCTTTTTTAACTTCCACACCAGCCACTGCCCTCCAAGGGAAGGAAAACAATTACACTTTACATTGACTGTAAAGAACAGGCTCTCATTATCCAAAAGACCTCACCTTTCTCCTAACCCAGAGGCCATTGTGCAGCCGCAGGAACCTTTTGACCACAGCTTTCACACTTTTCCTCTTTCCTTTCCGCAAGCTGCAGTAGGTGAGGGTCCTCGCTGGCTGCTGGAGCAAACTTGGAAGTAGAGGTGTGACACTAAAAAAGCCAAACCAACCCCAAAACGGGGAGGAAAACAGAACAGGAATGAAACACCTTTTTCTAAAAGTAATTATTGCCTTTATCACACCGAGAGACATCATAAGGGCTGTGGCTTGCCTGAAGGGTAATGAGGACTCCTCTAGTATTACAGCACAGCACCTATGGAGTGTAGAATACCAACTCCAGGGCTGGACTCTTGTCAAAATGAGCCCCAAGTTATTACTCCACAAAGAACATCTTTTTTTTTTTAAATCTAGTAAAAGCAGTCAAACACTCAGAAGCCAATATTCAGCTGGTATTTGGATTCAGAAATCACTTTTAGAATATTAATCACAGACTCAGAGAACAGTTTGGGTTGGAAGGGACCTCTGGAAATCATCTATGCCCATCAGCAGCAAGAGAAACAGCAGTGATTACAAGAAGACTTTTTGTAAAATACGGCAGCAAAAAGTATCCTAATTTACCTTCTGCTTAAAGCATTAAAGGTGGCTGAAGTGGGAGGCTTGCAGTGGTGGAGTCACCATCCCTGGAGGGATGTAAAATCTGCCCAGGTGTGGCACCTGGGGACACAGTTTAGTGGTGGCCTTGGCAATGCTGGGTTAAGGGTTGGACTTGATGATCTTAGAGGTCACTTCCAACCTATGATTCTATATATTAATATATATATCTGGAGGAGTTTCAACATATATCCTACACATACTTTATACATTATATAGTACTACATATTATGTTATTAAATATAACATATACTATATTAACAATATAATACTAATACATATGACGATAGATGATATATGTTATAGGATACGTAATAAATTCACAGTATATTACATATGCAATGCATATGTGGTGGAATAAAATATATACTCTTAAATATGTTTATGTATAAATATATTTTAAAATAATAGAAATGTTACATATATGTATGTGTAAATATATTTTAGAATAATATAAATGCGTTTCAAGTTATTTATATAAAAAATATGGTATATATAAAAATATAAAGTACACAAATAAAAATATATATTAACCACATATATATGAAATGTATATAGAGAAACTCCTCCATATATATATCTGAAACCCTTTTTGGGGTTTTTTGCACGAGGGAGAAGCCGCACCTGCTGAGCACCGAGGGGGTCCCTGCTCGGGGCCGGTTCTCGCCGAGCAGCCGCGGGGTCCAGAGCGGGGCCGGGGCCGGTCCGTGCCCGATGCAGCGGGCGGAGGGGCCGCAGAGCGGGAGCGCGCGGGGGGCCCAGCGCCGCAGGAGCCCTGCGGGGACACGGGAGAGACTCAGTCCGACACCAACCCCAGCCCTAACACCGCCCCCAGCCCCGACACCGCCACCGCCCGCAGCCCCGACACCGCCCCGGTACCGACCCGCCAGGGCCCCGCGCGCCGCCGCCGCCGCCGCCATGGCCACGCTGCGCCGGGCGGGGCCGCGCCGGGTCCCGCCCATGAGGGCTGCCCGAGGGCCCGCAGTCCCGCACGGCCCCGGGAATCCTCTTCGTCCCCCCCCGGGATCCTCCTCGTCCACCCCGGAGTCCTCCTGTTCCGCCCCGTCCTCGGAACCCTCTCGGTCCCGCTCCGTCCCCTCACGCACCCCTCGCCTTTACTGACGGGCACACACCGACCCTCCGCCCCGGGGGCTTTAAAGGCTCTTACTAAAGTCTCCTAAAAAACTCGCCAAGGGGATTTAACTCATTGTTTGTGGATATTACGGGTGTGTTTTTTGTAAATTTTTTTTCGTATTTTTGTAATTTTTTTCTCTTCAGAAGTCTGGCCGGACTGGTTGAAGGATGAGATAAAAATGGTTTCTGAGAGCTCTGAGCGAGAGGAGGTTTATGAGCGAGCTGGGGAAGGTTACACCTGTAAATTGTTGATAAATGCTATAGAATGTGCTGTGTTTCATTCAGACCGGGGCACTGTAACATCTCTCTCCTGAGGAGAGGCTGAGGGACCTGGGGCTGTTCAGCCTCGGGAAGAGACACCTGAGGGAACCTCGTCCGTGTCTGTCCCTGTCTGCAGGGACCGGGCTCTGGGCTAAGGAATGGGCAGAAACTGATCCCAGGCAGAAGAGCTTCCCTGTGCAGTGACCGAGCACTGAACAGCTCGCCCAGAGAGGCTGCGGAGTGTCCCTCACGGGCGCTATTCCAGAACCATCCCGACACAATCCTGTGCCACGTGCTCAGGGGTGACCCTGCTTGAGCAGGGAGGTTGGAGCAGATGTCCCGCTGCGGTCCCTTCCAGCCTCACCCATCCAGTGATTTTTATTTTTGTTTTATTTTTGTTATCCCATTCTGTCCCGCTCGCCCGCGCCCGGAAAGTCCCGGCAGTGCGCGTGCCCCAGCCCGCCCCGCCGGCGGCGCGCGGCCCGTTCCCGCCCTCCCATTGGCCACGCGGGGCCCGTCACGCGCGGCCGCCCCCTGGCGGGGAGGGAGCGGCCGCGCAGGCGCAGTGCCCGCTGCAGGGGGGGGCGGAGGCGGCGCCGGCAAGACCCGCGCACGGCGCCTTCCCGCGGGCCGCGCCGGCCGCCGCTCCGAGCCATGCTGCGGGCGTGCCGCCGAGCGGGGCTCGCCGCGGCCAAGCAGGTGAGCGTTCCCCGGGGGAGCCCCGCGACCCGCCCCCGTTGTAACCGGCCCTGCGACCGGTGCGGCCGGGCCGGGCCTGTGGGGAGGGAGAAGTCCCTGTGACCGCGGCTCGGCGCGCGCTGAATGACTCCTCACGCGCGGCCCGCGATTGGCTGCGCGGGCTTTGATGGGCGGCCGCGACCGCCAACGGAGGCGGGGGGTGGGCGCTGGTCTGTGGGGTGTACTACCAGTCCCAGCGTGCACCGCGGCAGGAAAACGCGGGGTGGAATGAGGCGCCGCCGCAAGGCACGCTGGGGCTCGTAGTCCTTAGCGGGGTGGCGGGGTGCCGCGTTGCTCGCTGGGGGCTGTAGTCTCCGCCGCCATGGCCGCACCGGGCCCTCAGCCCCATTCCGCCGCGCCCGGCCCAGACCCCGGGGCAGCGCCGGGAGCCGCGGGCGCGGCCCGGGGGCCGGCGGAGGCTCGGTGGGGATGTGCACGGCCCGCCGGCCCCGCGCGGGCGTCGCGTGGACGGGTGGCAGGCGTGCTCCCCGGCGGGAAGGACGTGACCTTGCCTTCCCCGGCGCGGCCTCCGCGCAGCCCCCCGGGACCCGCTGGGGCCGGCCGCCCGCAGGGTCGGGACGGGCGGGTCCCGGTGTGCAGCGTGGGGACACGGGCGATGTCAGCGCTCATGTATAAGGGGTTCCTTCTGTCCGCGGAGTGGGACACGAGGAGCACACAACACACGGTGCCGGGGGCAGAAGTGCCCGTGGGACTCGTGCTGTGTGTTTTGGACTTTTTCCTCTCCTTTATCAGCAGAGATAAGGACGATAATATGCTGTGGGGCCTTTTTAAAGCAGTAAGGCAACTTCAGGAAGCCACAGGGATTTATAGGTGAGGGTCATTCCTCTACCAAGGCCCCAGATTGTATTTCAGCTTCCTTCTTAATTGATAAAAAAATAACCTGATTAGATCACTTTCATATCCAACTCTCCATCCCAGTGTTCATTACCCTCTGTTCACACGGTTTAGTAAAGGAGAAGCTGTGTGTTCTTCCCTTTAAAGCTCCAGCCTTTCCCACTGCAGCAGCTGGATTTCCTCTGCTGCTCCATAAGGCTGGAGAGTCCTTGGGTCACCTGATGCCCGCTGAAAAAAGGCTCTGGGTTTGCCTGGCTGTGGAAAGTTTCATCTGAAAGTTGAGAAGACGGAAACCAGGCTTTGGGAGATATTTATCACTTGAGGCTGTTTGCATGTGCAAAGGCCTTTAGCAGAATGTGTCTGGAATGACTGTACAGCTCCGGAACAGCCAGGGTGGTGCTTTGCAGCTGGAAGTTGGTCATGGGGCTATAAATATTTGGTGTAAGAGTCACAGAGTGGTTTGGATTGGAAAGGACCTTAAGACTATCTCGTTCCAAACTCCTGCCTTGGGCAGGGACCCCTTCCACTGTCCCAGATTGCTCCAAGCTCTGACCAGCTTGGGCTTTTGGACACTTTCAGGGATGGGACGTGCACAGTTTCTTTGGGCGACCTGTGCCAGTGCCACACTGCCCTCACAGGGGAGGATTTATCCCTAAGAACTGTGCAAACACAGAGATGCCACTGCACTCTCTGAAGTTTATGTGTACCAGACAGCTCATGGTGGAGGATGGGAAAATTTTATTCATTCTTTCCTACTGTGATCTCTGTGCATAGAGCATCACTAAACTTGTAACAAGTAAATTGGTTTTGAGAGAAGGGAGTTTTCATCACTTTGGTTTCAGAAATGTTTTCTGAATGCGTAGTGCTGCAGAGAAACTTTTCTCTTGAAGTATTTTCATAGTTTTCTTAGAGAAGAAGCAGGGCTTTTAGTAAAAGTGTGTGATATTTGGCAGAAGTCTTGAGTGGTGGGAAATCAGAGTTCTATGGTCAGATGTCCTTGTTGTATTTGACTTCTGTCTTAATGAAGAAAAACTTCTCTGAAGTTTCTGGTTTGTTCTTTCTGTTTAAGTGCGCAAATCCCACGTTGCAGAAATTCGGGATTAGGGTGCTCGAGCCTGGTGCCTAAGAGAGGTTGAACTGCAACTGAATAAACAGAGAATAGTGTGTCTTGTCCCTGGTTACTGGAAGTTACACATTAAGCATAAACCTGCAAGGCAGATTTAATTTGTTTAATGGTGTTCCTGCCCTGAGCACTGTGCCAGGATGAGTTCACATGGATATCCTCAAATGTCCTTAAATCACTGGGGCTCAGAATATTAGCCAGACTGAAGGTGTGATGTGCCCTGCAAAGGGATTCTCATGGTGATTAAATAGTAGATAATGAATGTAAAATAATAAACCTTTAAGAAGTTGAGTGAAACAAATATCATGCAGAGCTGCTGGAGGAGGAGGAGGAGGAAGAAATAGAAACAGCTTCCCTCCAATGCCCTTGCTGTGGGCATCCTTGCTGTGTCCATGCTGCCTCATCCAAAGAATTTTCTGTCTTCTACAAGACACAAAGTTATTTCTGCCTTTCACAGGTCACAGCAAAGCACATGGGATGTGTTTCTCCCAAAGTCTTTAAGGCATTATTACAAATAAATAATAGGAGTCTAAAAATTTACAAACTCCTGGAAATTATGCAAAGGGAAGATCAGAAACTGCAAGTTTCCAAATTACGGTGGTACAACAAATATAAGCAGTATTATGGTGGCCAGAAGAGAGCAATGCTTCTTTAAAAATTGATTTTTTAAAAAAAATCCAGTGATTTTTGGAGGTATCTGTGTATTTGGATGTGAGGGAGGAAAAATTGAACTTGGGCTTTTGTTCATAAAACATGGATACCTACAGATTTTCATTTGCTGTTCCACTGGCCAGCTGTGGAACTTCGTTGCAATATCTTGAAAGATGGAGTTGGTGGGGGCTTGTTTTGGGTTTAATTATTGCTCCCATTGCTCAATGTGTGAGAGTCCCAGTGCCACAGGTGGAGGTCCTGTGTTTTGGATGAAAAATAGAAATGAGGATTTGGCTAATTCTAGAACAGTCCAGCTTGGAAGAGATCTCGAAAGATCATCTGGTCCAAAGGGCATCTGGACTAAAATCAATAATAATGCCTCCAAAACCCCCCTCCTGGTGTATAAAGCATAAATGCTGAGCTAAGAGAAGCAGGTGTTCTCCTCTGCCTTGTGGCTCCCTGAGCACAGCCTGATCCCAAGGGCAGGAATTGGTGTTTGCTGAAGGTGTGGGGCCAAATGGGTCCGGTGTTGTTTGGCATCACCAGGTGTGAGTGGAGCTAAAGCCAGCCTGAACAAGGTTGTGGAAGTGACAGTGGTGCAGGGTGGGATAACCTCCAGAAAGCCTGGCCAGGAGCTCAGAAGTGATGGCTTATTTCCAGGGGAGCACCAGGCAAAATAACATAATCCTGAAGTGTTGGAAGGGACTGGAAGTTCAGTCTGAACTGATGAATAGAAAATCAGGGTTTTTTTTCCTTCTCCTTTTATTGGATTGAGCTGTATGCATAATGCTGCATTATTTTGCTGCTCCTGTGCTTCATGGTGTAATAGGGACATACTGAGAGTCAGGAGCATGTTCAAAAGTAGATAACAAAATTATTTTCAAGGCTTTTATTAGTGAAATTCCCCTTGAAAGAACCAGTGAAGCCTCAAGAAGTGCTTGGCAGTCAAGTCAAATAGTCAAAAACATTACAGAATATATTTATTATTTTGTTGTCCTTTCTATCCATCACAATCCAGAAAACCAGCCACAGAGCACAGTGAGGGCTCCTGAAGGTCTCAGGGGTAAGAGGAGTACGCTTCCTCTTGCTGTACATGTGCTCCTGCTACTAATTAAAAATGTTTTGGCTGCCTTTGTGGAAAGAATAAGAATGCAGTGTTCCTGCCTTTTCCTGTCTATGCTGTTGGACAAGGATGGACCTAAACCACAAGAGTTGTGCATGTTATTGCCATGTGCAAAAGGAAATAGAGAAACTTGTCTTCTGGGGTTATGTTGTAGTGAAGCATCTCCCAGTTTTTTCTTTTTTAAAGGAAAATATTCCCAGTTGGCAAAATACTTCAGCTGTGGGAAAAGTTCTTTTTGTGCCTTGTACTTCGATTTCTCGTGAGTCCTGTATTTCCCTGTTAGTAATTCCCACGTGGGGAAAAAACCTCTGAGGCCAACAGTGTGTTTTCTTCTGTGGCTTAGAGTAGCTTAACCAGTCCTTCAGAGAAGATAAAAATCTTGGTAACATGGATTTTGTTGAGTAGAATATAATAAAATATCACTCTTCATATACTAATTTAATTTATATTATAACCTGATGTCTGTCTGGAAAGAGTACATGTTATTAATTCTTTTAAAGAAGAGGTCTTGGTTTGGAAGCTCAAGGAGAATTGCTTGTATATCTTAAGAATTAAAAATAGTTTAAAGCATTTAAACAGCTGTTGTTGTGTTCTGCCCTGCTCACACGTTCTAGTGCATGAGATTGAAGTGCATCTGAAACCAACCCAGTTGTACTGCCCACTACATAAATCAGCAAAATAAAAGCAGAAATGAGCTGGGGTAGGGGTTTTGTTCCTTCTAATTTTTCAAATTTTCAGTTAATTTTTCAAAGAATTTAATGACTTCTTTAAAATCCCTTTAAAATGGGAAGTTGCACACGGGAAAGCTCTTCACGTGTTTAGGGAAAAGAGTCCAAGGTGGCTGTTGTGGTGCCGGTCACAGCTTTCCTACAGACACACTGAAGTTGTGGCAATGCAGCAATCAGCCCAGTGCTGCTGTTGAGGGGGAGATGCCTCACTGTGCTCACTGCTGACCCCTTTGTCCTCCTGCCCCACAGAGCAGCCGGTGTGTGAGAGCCTCAGTCCGTCCATCGCGGCTGTACCGCGGATATGCCACCCACTCCCGAGAGTCCGGGTACGTTGGGGCTTTGGGGATGGGACTGGTTCTGCTGTGCATTGGCCAAGAGGGAATCTGCTCCTTGGTTCCACATGAGAGCAAACTCCTGGCAGCGGGAGTTTTGTGTGGAATAACTCCTGTTCTCATGGTGTGTGTTCCTTGTTTGGTTCAGTCAGATTTAGATGAAGCCAATGAAGGTGATGGACATTTATGAGGGAAGTTGTGGGCTGCCACCTTACCTTTGGGTTAGTCACTAACCAGTGTTGTACCAGGGTGAAGGTGATTCAAAACAGGTGCTGGTTTGTTGGCAGATTCTGGAGCAGAGTGGTGGTCCCCAGCTGTAAGCTGAAGACTCACAAACTGTTTGATGTTTAATATAATTTACATCACTGTGACTTCTTTCCTCCTCAGCGTTTCTGTAGGCAAAGTCATTGGTGCGGGTCTGCTGTTCCTGGGTGGAGGCGTTGGTGGAACCGTCCTGTACGCCAGCTATGACAAACAGTTCCGGGAGAGCGTGGAGAAGGCCATTCCCTACTCTGACAAACTCTTTGAGATGGCACTTGGCCCTGCACCTTCCAGCACACCAATGCCAAAGAAACCAGTAAGTGTTTTCCATTCACCCCCACACATTCACTTCTCTGGTTTTTAAAGAGAGTGTCTGCTCTTAGGTTTCAAATTCTGATTAATGTTACTGTGTGCTAAGAACTTAAAAAGTCTAAGAATTGAGATTCCTTAAATTAAGAAAGTTTAAGAATTACAAACTCAGTTCCTACTTGGTGCTGCAAAAGTGGTGTTTGTATGTTTTCCCATTATCATCTCATGATTGTGGTCTGTGGGTTGTAAAACTTACTTTTATTTACACTAAAATAATCTAATAGAATCCCAACTGAATAGCTGCTCTGCTTAGACTCAAAAATAAACTAAGGGGAGAGAGAGAGGCAGGTGACAGACTGGAATTTAACTGCTTTACTAGAGGCTTAGTGTATTTAGTGGTGTAGCAGAATTACAAAACCTACTCTAAATGAACTTATTTTAAAGAGCACTTGAAAACATTCTTGAATGAGTAATGATTTGAATGGTATAGAGCCAGGCATAAGCATCATACTTTGAAATCTTAGTGGCATGACCCTGGAGAAAGGAGAATCTGATACTGCCCTTGGCACAACTCTGAAAATTGAACCTGGAAGTTTCTCTGCTCCTGCATGTGAAAGGAAACACTTCCCAGTTATCAAGAATACTGAAAATCTGCTCTGGCCATGTTCTTTCTGAGCTTTCAGAAGCCATTTGGCCTTCACGAAACCCAAAATGTTTTTAATTGTATTTTAAGAAAGCTGTTCTTAATGAGTGGGGAATTATCAATAACAAAATTTTCTCTCTTCTCATTTTAGCTACATTTTGTGTCATCATCCAAGCTCTTGGTGCCTCTCAGGCACCAGGGAATTCTGCAAACCAGATTGATCAGCAGAGTTATCACCTCCCCAGTCATGGCTCTAACTCAGATGTTTTTATTTTTACCTTGTGGCTTTCCATAATGGATATTAAAGGATTAATATCATAAAATGTCACAATAGTCTCTGTTTGAGTGTTTATGTGCCCCAACCACAAGCATCTGAAGCCTTTCAAAAGGAAATCAGTAAAGCCAAACTTAGGGTTTCTGCATTCAGCACACTCAGAAGTGTTTGGAATATTTGGAGCATGAAACTATTTGTTTTTTATGCATAAGTTAACAAATATTTGTTTATAGTGAAAACCACAACAACTCTACCTGCATTTTTGGAGAGGTGAAAATTGTAAAATTTCCTTCTGAATTAAAAATCAAGTCAAGACATTAGATGGCTGTTGTCATTTGCACTTTGAAGCTCAGATTTATGGTACAGACACCTGGATATGGAAAAGTTCTTTTCCATTATACTGGAATTGGTGAAATGCAAGCTGTTTGGGAAACTGATGATATTTCTTATTTTTGACTTTTCAAGATACAGCAAGGTCCACTGAAGATCTCATCTGTAGCAGAAGTAATGAAAGAGTCTAAACAACCTGCTCCCAAATCCCAGATAGGCAAACCAGAATCTGCTGCTCCTACAGAAGAAAAAGGAGGTAAATTTATAAAATGTCACGTATAAAAAAGCAGATGACCTAATGATCTCCTGTATCATATATGTTAGAGTAGATTAAAGTTGTCCTTTGAATGGTTAAAGGTAAATGTTGTAATTTGTTAGAATTAATGTACTTTTCTTTCCAGGTTGTACCATTTGCTTAAAATGGCATTAGCTTTTTTCTTTCCCTATTTTTTTAGGAAATGTGTTTACTTTATAGCATATTTGGAATTTAAGTTAAATAATTACTAACCTGCACAGTTTAGATATGAGACTCAGCAGGAAGAGAACATCAGGTGCTGGACTCTTGAGGCTCTTGCAAGCACAAGACACTTAATTTTGGATAATTACTGGGCTACTGTAAGGCCAGATCAAATGGAACTCGTTTAGAGAGGAGCAGTTGTGATGTCTTTTTACATTTATTGCTAATGGCTCTATGTATGTGTAACTAATATCTTGTTGATGTTTATCCAGGAAATCATCTTCTTCTGGAAATAATACCATCCATATCCAATTAATATGTTTCTACAGAGGAAAAAATCAAATCTTATATCCCTGTTATTACATTATAGCACTTAGCATGGAATGGTTTGGAAGGGAGCTTAAAAATCATCTAATTTTAACCCCCTGCCAAGGGCAAGGACACCTTCCACTAGACCCAAAAGGCCCATCCAACCTGGCCTTGAGCACTTCCAGGGGTGGGGCAGCCACAGCTTCTCTGGGCAACCTGGTCCAGTGCCTCACCACCCTCAAAATAAAGAGTTTCTTCCTAATATCCAGTCTCACCCTGCCCTCTGTGAGTATTAAGCCCTTCCCCCTTGTCCTGTCACTCCATGCCCTTGTCAGAAGAACATCTTCAGCTTTCATGTAGCCCCTTGTAGGTACTGGAAGGTAATTGAAGGTCTCCCTGGAGCATTATCTTCTCCAGGTGAACATGCCCAGCTCCCCCAGCCTGTCTCCAGAGCAGAGGTGCTCCAGCCCTCTGAGCATCATCATGGCCTCTTCTGGACTTGCTCCATCAGGTCCCTGTCCTCCTTATGTTGGGGCCCCAGAGGTGGATGCAGGACTGCAAGTGGGGCCTCACCAGAGCAGAGAAGAGGGGCAGAGTCCCCTCCCTTGACCTGCTGCCTGCCCTGCTGGGGATCCAGGCAGGACACAGGTGGTGTCTGGATTGCCTGTGCACATGACAAGGTCATGTTGAGCCTCTCATCCACCATCACCCCAAAGTCCTTCTCCTTGAGGCTGTTCTTGATCCATTCTCCCCCCAGCCTGTGTTTGTGTTTGAGATTGCCCTGACCCAGGTGCAGGACATTGTACTTGGTCTTGTTGAACTTCATGAGGTTCACACCATCCCAACCTCTTGAACCTGTCCAGGTCCCTGTGGATGAATATCCCTTCCCTCCAGCCTGTGCCTGCACAGCTCAGCTGGATGTCATCAGCAAACCTGTTGAGGGTGCATCAGTCCCACTGCCCAGGTCACTGACAAGGATGTTAAACAGTCCTGCTCTTAACACTGACCTTGAGGAACACACTTGTCACTGGTGTCCACTTGGACATTGAGCCATTGACCACGACTCTCTGAGTGTGACCATCCAGCCAGTACCTTATGCATGGAGTGGTTCATCCATCAGATCCATGTCTCTCCAGTTCAGAGACAAGGACATTGTGCAGGACAGTGGCAAATGCTTTCAAAAATCCAGGGAGATGATGTCACTTGCTCTTGCCTTACTCAGCTCCTGTGTATCTCTGGAGGGCCTCATGCACTTGGTCATCCTGCTCAGGCAGCCTGTAGCAGACCCCCACTGGAATGTCACCTGTCCCTTCCCTGACCCATAAACTCTTGGCTCCTCATCCATCCCCAGGCAGAGCTCCATGCACTCCAGTTGGTCATTGACAGAGAGAGTGATGGCATTCCTTGTCTTCTCTGCCAGACCTTCCTAAAGAGCCTTCATCCTTCCTTTCCAACACTCCAGTCACAGGAGCTATCCCACCATGTCTCGATGAAGTGAGGCTCCCTTTTCCTAGGTCCCCTCTCCCAGCAGCTTTGGCTTAAGCCCCTCCTCACCAGCTCAGCTGGCCCCTGGCCGAAGATGCTGTGGCCTGTCCTTCTCTGGCAGATGGAGCCATCTCCTCAGCTGTACTAACTGGTGTGTTCTGCAACTGTGTTTAACAGCAGGCAAGGCTGCAGCACAGATCATCTCTGCAACTGGGGTAGCCATGTCGGTGCCAGCTCCGGGGATACAGACTGAAGAAGGTGAAAAAAATCATGTGAATACCATGAAGAAAACACAAATCCTCTAGTTTCATGTGCATGCATTCTTGCTTCTGTGTTGGTGTTTGTCAGTGTTCAAAGGCGTGAGTCTCTGTACCTTTTGTAGAAAACTTGTATCCTCTGTTATTAGATTTTTAACACACTGAGAGCTGAGATTGATGCCTGAGGTGTATAGGTGTGAGCACAAGAGCAAAGCCTGCCCTTGTGCTGAACTGAACTTGCACGCACATTCCAGTTTGCTTCTGCTCTTGGTGGCTTTGTGATTGCTGTTCAGTAGGACAGCTCTGCCCAGGGACAAGTGAACAAACTTTATTGTTAAACTCAGCAAGAGTCACCAGCCTCGAAATGATGGACCCTTTCAGATGAGATTAGATTGTATTATATTCCTTTAGGTCTGAACACATTTCATAGAAGGCATGCCAGGGGTAAGTACATCAGCATAATTCAGAGGTGACCTGGTGGGTTTTGTAGCAGCTTGAGGCTGAGAGCTCTGGGCTCTCTCCTCAGTTCAGATGCAGCTTGCTGTTGGTTTTTGAGAGCATTAGTTAGGTCAGTTCTCACTCTTAAAGGCATTTTAAGTGGCTGTAGGCAAGGAAATAGAGTATAATTGTGATTCATCATAGCCTTCTCACTCATCCTTCCTTGTTTTGGTTGGGCTCTGTAAGCATGCCAGAGGAGAACTGAAAAAAGTAAGAACAGAGATTCACTTGAAATGTAAACTTTGCTCCAGAAGTGTTTCTCACTTCTTGCTTTGCCTTTGACTTCTGAATCTTGTGTAATTTTGTAACTGACAACATAAAATCTCCAAATGCATGTGAGGTGTCCATGCTGTAGTCTTTAAGTTGTGAGGTTGGCCTTTGCAATTATGGATATAAAGATTCTTCAGGTAGTTCCAGCATGGCTTTGAGCAGAAGTCAGATGTACAAAGTGATACCAGCTATAAAAGTCAGTTTTGATAAAGTTGCTTCCCTACAAGTAACCTCTCTGTGCTAATTTGGACTTTCCACTTAAACAGTTTGACTCTTTTTTTTACTTCTGAATAGGTAAACTACAGGAAGATTCCTATGCTATGAAAGAACGACCACCAGAAGAAGTTGCAGCCCGGCTTGCCCAGCAAGACAAAGAGGAGCAAGAGAGGGTATCAGGTGAGTCCACACTGTCACTGTTCCTGTGTGTGTTGCAGGGGACAAACTGTGGGATTGCATTGGCTTCAGAGTTCTAAACTCCTAACACACCTCTTGGCTGTTGGCCCTGTGTTGAGTTGGTAGAGGGAGTGGTGAAGTTTCTTCCACCCACTCAGAAGTAACTTAGAATTGAAGAATAGTGGAAAATTTGTTTGGAATAGACTTCAAAGTTCAAGGAAGATAGGAAAACTTTTTCAGAACCCTTAGAACAAGTGAACATGGGATATACCTGCACCCCCCTGCAAGCCCATGGGAAAGTCTTCCGCTGGGTGGTGTTTTGCTGTAGGTGCAGACTTGCACCTCAGTGCCCCTGCTTTAAATGAGGAGAGCATTTTGGTGACCTTATTCTGTAGGCTGCTGTTTAGTTCAACCTGACCAGCTCTTTTAGGTCGTAGATAACAATTTGAGACATAGAGGCTGTAATGTGACATTTTACTAATTGTAGTTGTTTTCTTTATTGTTTAGTTGTCTTTAACTCTTTTTCCAGCCCTTGTAGCAACTCTAGAAGGAGCCCTAAACACAACTGCTCGTGTAACCCTTCAGGCTATCACTGCTCAGGAGTCAGCTGTGCAAGCAGTGAATGCCCATTCCCAAATACTGAAGGAGGCCATGGATGATTCTGAGGTAAATTGGGCAAAAGGGGCAGTTCTTTCTTTTTCATTGTGTTCAGCAAAACTTTAATCTCAATTAAAAATAAACTTGGAATCTTTTCTTGCAATGCCTTTACATTTATCGCAGTTTTAACTTACCTTTCCACTTGTGAAATGTTTTATAGTCAAGTAATACAGTGGTTTTGGTTTTGAATTTTTTGGGTTTTTTTCCCCAACTCCTCTGTTTTCTTTTTGCAAGAAGAGAATTCAGGTAAGGACATTAATAGTTTTTATATTGCATTTTAATTAATTTTATTTTAATTCCCAGTACTTTTTTTTTACCTGGTTAAGGTCATGCTGTACACTCCAATAATTCCATTGAATTTATTCCGTTTGCCAGCATCCTCTTGCTGGATTGTTTGTTTCTTGTCAGGAAACAGGAAGGGGATGTGCAAGTGATAGCATTTGTGGTGTGCTCATGCTGGGGTTTGTGTGGATCTGCCACTGCCCATTCAGTTCTGGAGCAGAGATAAAATTAAGTTGTTAATCAATTAGCAGGGACATGGGCAACCAACTAAGCACTCAGGACTTAATCTAGTAGTTAGTAAAATAACTGTCTTAAGAGATTGCATTTAAGCTTAATTACTAAGCTTAATTTAAAATCATCCAACTTTAAAGGATTATGGTACTCCTGAGTATTAAGCTTGAAAGCAATTTTAAAGTATTACAGTACTTCAATACATGTGGAGATTTCCCAACAATACGTTGTGCACCATACAATGACCCTCATGTAAGCTCTTCTGTGTGGACAGAAGTCTGTGGCTCAGGAAAAAATCATTAAGAATCAAACAAAACCAAACCAAAATGTTGGAAGAGAAACATCACTTGTAAAGCTTCCAGCTGTGCTGTTGAAAAACACAAGAATGGTGCTCAGTTTGAGGGAAATGCTCAGTGACATGTGAATCTCTGCAGGCTTTCACTGTGTGGTAGCTCTCTTGTTCAGTGATTGCAATGACCCTAATGAGGAATCTGTGCTTCCCAGGATGCTGAGGGGAAGAAACCCTCGCAGTGGCGCACGCTGGAGGAGGCGCTGAAGGACCGCAGGAGAGCCGTGGATGAAGCTGCCAACGCCCTTCTGAAAGCCAAGTGAGTTGCTTGGTTTAAGTCTTGGACTAATAAGTTGCATTGCTCATGTGAGGGCTGGCAAACACTCGTAGAAAAACGTTTCTAGAAAGTATGGAGTCGCCTGTGCTCATACTGAATGATGTTTGTGCCAAATCTAAAAATGGTTTAATACTTATTACCATGAGTGTTTTAATTTGACATGTGCACACCTTGGGTGCCTGTGCACAAATTCTTCCCTGTAGCATAGAGTCTGAAACAGTTCTTTTTAAGAACTTTTTTATCTCCATAGCACTAATATAGAGTGCTGGTAAGTTCAAGTAAGATTAAAAAAAAATATAAATCCATAGTCCTTTTGGTATTATTGTTGAATAATTTTGCTAATAGTAAACCTATTGTAAGGACTTCAGCCTGGAGAAGTCTCTGAGTCCTTCACCTTTCAGCACCTAAAGGGGCTACAAGAGAGCTGGGGAGGGACTTTTTACGAGGGCAGAACAAGGGGTGTGGCTTCAGCTGACAGAGGGCAGATTTAGATTGGCTATTGGGAAGAAGTTCTTCCCTGTGAGGGTGCTGAGGCCCTGGCACACTCTGCTCAGAGAAGTTGTGGCTGCCCCATCCCTGGAAGTGTTGCAGGCCTGGCTGGATGGGGCTCTGAGCCTGTTCCAGTAGGTGTCCCTGTCCATGGCAAGGTGTAGAATGAGATGATTTTTAAAGTCCCTTCCAACCCAAACCATTTGAGGATGACTCCATGACTGCACTCTGTGTATTGAGTCAGTAACATCACCAGCTTCTTTTAGTTGTAATGAAAAATTAAACCTTGCAGAATTCTTTGGCAGTTCCCTGTGTGCACAGAATTGCTTTTAAGCAATTGAATTTTTAATGAGCACATCTAGAGAAAACAACTTGAATTCTGAGTGGGAGCACTGCTCATACCCAGGGGTTGGTATGAACTGTGTTGATTTGCCCTGAGTGTGGTCTGCAGGCACTGGAGGAGCAGAAATAAAATGATAAACAGTATCTCCAAGATGCCCTTGTAATGAGATTAGAAATAAATTTGGAAACCCTTTGATGCTTCTGAGGCTGAGGGTAACATCATCCTTGAAGGTGCATGATTGCTATCACATTATAAACTTCCCTTATCTTTGAAGTTGCTGTGCTGACTAAAATTAGTGAGAGGTGTAATTAAGGTTTCATTGTTAAAACAGAGCTAATACAAAGCCCACATGCACCAGCTTTCATTCTCTATTGCTCTACTGGATATCTTTGCTTTTATTTATTTTCTTAATTTACTTATTTTAAAGCTTGTTCCTTATTCTAATGAGGTCATTGGAAACCTCCATTGATTTGAATGGATTTAGAAAAGGAACATTTTTTCACTTTTTCCTTGATTTCCAGTTGTGCTAGAGGAAAGCAGTTCTTTCCTAATTACAAAAAAACATAATCTATCTTTACAGAGCCCTATAAATTCTCTCCCATCCTCATTAATCTCCACCAGCCACCATGTCCAAAACACTTCTGCAAGCGTAAGCCATCTATATTAAAAATGTTTCCTTGCTGCTGTTACGTGCTGGAAATGTCTGCTGTCTAATTCTAATTTAGTTTTACTAATACTAACTCCTCTCAGTGAACTTCCATCTGCCCTCCAGCTAAATCCTGAGTACTAATTGCAGTTTAATTCTCATTTTATATGGAATAGCCACACTGACTTTAGGTTTCAGGCTGTGGGAAAAAAGTAATCCTTAGTCAAAGCATCTTAGAGTTGGTAGATAGGAAGCACCAGTAGAGTTACCCAGTAGTTCTTCCTGTGAATACCAACAGCATAAAGTTGTTGGTATATAAAAAGGGGTGATAAGCCCTGTGTGCGTTACACTTAGGAGCTGCTTCTCTTTTCAGAGAGGAGTTGGATAGGATGAAGGGTGTAATCCAGAAGGCCAAGAAGTCTCAGCTGGCAGGAGTCAAACCTCACATTATTGCTGCAGAAGAAAATCTCCGTAGTATGATTGTGGACTTGGACAATATGGTGAAAAAGGTAAGGCTTCCTCAGATTGTTTATAATTGCCTCAAGAGTAGGGACTGCTTGGCAGCTTGTGCAGACCTCCCATTCCCAAATCCCCTGCAGGGGGTGAGATATTTCATAGAATCACAGAATATGTGGAGTTGGAAGGGACACATCAGGATCATTGAGTCCAACTCCTGGTCCTGCACAGGACCCCCAAGAATCCCACCCTGTGTCTGAGAGCATTGTCCAAACACTTCTTGAGCTCAGACAGGCTCGGTGCTGTGACTGCTTTCAGTGCATTGTGAAGTGTAAATCCGTCCTCTTGTAGCTGTACTCAGTCTTTGAGCTGTTACATTGCCAGTACTCAGACGTGGCAAGATCTTTGTGAGAACTTAGGCTTTGTCTTGAAAGAGTCCCCAGGTGGCTTGATGGTGTCAGTCCTTTCTGTTGGCAACTTAAAATTTTTTCCATTTGATTCCAAGATGAATGTACAGTGAGGTTATGGAGGAGTTGGAACAACGTGTGCTAATGACTTGGGGGGTAAATCACTTTGCTGTTCAGAAGACTGGGAAAGAAATGTAAAGGTGAAGTTTTCATCTCCCTTTGCAGGACAGCTGGTAGTTCATCAAGTGTGTTTGGAGTGAATTTAGCCCCCAAGTTGGAACATGAGAACTCACTGAGGATGGCAGCAATCACAGGCATTGCTTAGTAGGCCTGTGTGATGGCTGTGAGCAGAGAAAAGGAGCTGGAGATGTTTTAAGATATAAACAGAATTCAAGATGCTCTGGGCCTGTCCAGGCTACAAACTGGCTCTGTAGTTACACTGGGCATGTGAGGCAAAAGGGATCAGTGATAGTTCCAGCAAATAATTATTGTGTAAGAGAGGTTTGGCATCACAGGGTGGGCTTTTGTATTCTCCCAAGTGAGTTTGCCTTGATTAGGCTGGGAGGTGATATGTGCCAGTATCCCATGGCTTGGCTTTAAATTCTATGTGCCTTCATTTTCAATCCTTGCTTTGAAAAGCAAATTAGTCTCATCCTTGTTTGTTGCAGGTTCAGGCAGCACAGTCTGAGGCCAAGATCGTGGCTCAGTACCATGAGCTGGTGGTTAAAGCCAGAGAAGAGTTCCAGCGGGAGCTCGACAGCATCACCCCCGACGTGAAGCCTGGCTGGAAGGGCATGAGTAAGTCCCTCACTGTGGGGTTACCTTGTGCTTGTTGCACTGTGGTTTGTACTGCATGACCACTCCATGTCCAGCATCCCAGTTTTCAAATTTTCACACTATTTGGTTGGTCTGAGGTGAAAATTATTTCAGAACTAAATTAAAGAATCTAAATGAAGAGAATTAGTTCTGCATGTGCTCTGTGGGAAGTATCACAGAATGTAGCTCTTGTGTGATAAATGTCATATAGTTGTATGAACATCTCTCCCCTCCCTGGTATTTCAGGAAGGGAGCCAGGTCATTCCAGATTCCAATCAAATCTGTATTAATCAGTGATCAAATGGTTGGTTGACTTTGTGATTGGAGGTATTATAATAACACTGTTGTTATAGGGTGATAAATAACTTGAATTTTTCTACATCATCACTGAAACAGAGAGGTTTCATTGTTCATACCCTGCCTGCCCCAGTACATTTTATTTCTGAACTAAACTGACACAGTAACACACCTGTAACAACAGCCAGTGCTGCACAGTCAGCTCACCCCCAGGAATGCTCCCTGCACGCTCCTTGCCACAGGTTCCCTTCTCACCTTAACTGCTTTCATTTTAAAGACAAGCAGAGCTGCAGGAGGTGGATTGTGTGTGTTCACCATTACTGTGGATGAGCTCCTGCAAGAACTATCGTGTGGTACATCCATGGAGCAATTACTGCCTGTGGCAGCTGTCAAGGCTTCGTTTCTGAGTTACAGAGTTTTTAATAGAAGTGTTACCTGCCATTTGAAAAAAATGTGTCAGTATTGCCTTAATATTTTTCTTGAAGTATACAATGCAGAATTACAACAGATTTTCTTAATGTTACTTTATGCTGTAGAAATGTGGACTTTAGTCCACAAAATCAATTTCCTGGCTAAATGAGGACACCAGACCTTTGGAATGGTCACTTTCCATTTAAAAAACAGCCAACCACACACCCAGTATATGTGGGGAAAACATTTGAAATTAACAAATTGTTTGTGGAGTTCACTTTTGGGGTGTTATTAGTTTTGATGAAAAATGACTTATTTAGGCTCCCTGGGGATGGAGCTGCCTTTCCTTGCACAGGATAAAGGGAGAACATCTTAGGTTTTGTGATCACAGCCTTTCTATGGGAAGAAAGGGAAGCTCCTGGTAGCTTCCATGTGTCCCATTTCTTAATGGTGTGACCTCCTGAAGCACATGGACAGACTTGTTGGTGTCCCTGACTCTCACTGCCACTGGGGAATTTGTTTCTTGACCAACTGCTTCTGTTTGTAAGAACCTGGAAATGTCAGACTAAAATTTCCAGCGTCCTGTTGCCCTTTCCTACATCAAACTTCTGTTCTTTGCTTTGGCTGAATCCAAGTGTCCATCTGTGGGTTTCCAAGGGTGTTTTTAGTGGTTGGGGTGTCTTGGGCTACATCTTGCCTGTAATACTGGGGCTTTTATGTTCCACATACTGTTCTTCCTGAATTCCTAAGGACTTAGTCTCATATTTAAGTCGCTGTAGATAAGCTCTTAGTTTTCTGTTTAACTTTTGCATGTCTGCCTTGCTGTAGTGAATGTGCATTAACCTTTCCAACCTCTCTCCTTTCTGTTGCAGAGATAACTGACTTAGGTGAGTTACTTGTTCTGGTCTCTTGAAAGTGACGTCTTCTCTTTGGCTTTTTTATGTTTGTATGGAGCATGACTTTAAGTTACAGGCAGTATCAACAAAGGGGTGAAATGTGGCACTCCTAGAGTATTTCAGGCTGAGGTATGCCATGGGATCCTTTCCAGTCATTGTGCACACCTGGCTTAAACCACAAACCGAGCTGTTTGTAACACTGATACATCCAGCAGCTGAGCTTGGTGCTGTGGTCAGCTTTCCCACTGGACATGAGCACCACTGCTCCAAGTCCTCCTGTGCCAGTCCTTTCTCCAGCACTCAACAGCAAGGTGACTGAAGGACTGTGCAATCTTGCTTGCTGTAGACCCTGCAGGAATGCTTTCCCAAGTAGTCCCATTTCTCCATACAGGTGATTTAGCTGGCAGCCAGTGCAAAATGAGCTGCAGTATTTCATAGAGCCCATCTCAGGTCAGCAAATGCTGCAGGGGTAGCTTGGGTCCTCCTCTCCCAGGTACAGTGGGGTTGTGAAAGACCTGAAAGGTACGATCTGGGGTAAGGAGTGATTAGGAGCAGTTGATCTGGAGGACTGTTGAACAGAAAATGTAATTCTGTCTGTCCCTCACAGTATTCCCTGCTGTTCTGTGTGCTGGCACAGGGGAGAATATGTGGTGGTGTAAAAATCAAAAAATGACAGAGCTGTTGGCAGTCTCTGAGTGTGATGTGGATATGGAAGTGTAAATTACACCTGGGAATAATTTGGAAGAAACAAAGATAATTTCTTCCCTGGAATAAAAGTAGAGTTCAAAAAGTGATCTTGGGTGGGCATTAGCACAGGTCGAGGGCTTGAAGTGCTCAGAGAGCTTCCCTGGAACAAGCTCAGTGATCAGCAAACCCTGCGAGCCCCAGAGCACTCGAGTGGGAGAGGCTGGGGGGCACTGCAGTGGTTTCCCTGTGGTTTCCATTGCCTCCTTCATGCCCTGTGTCTCCTTTAGCTGGGCAGTTGTCCACAGACGACCTGAACTCCCTGATCGCGCACGCCCACCGGCGCATCGACCAGCTCAACAGGGAGCTGGCGGAGCAGCGCGTCCGGGAGCAGCAGCACATCGAGACCGCCCTGGAGAAGCAGAAACTTGAAGATAAAAAAGCATTTGAGGCAGCCGTGGCCAAAGCACTGGAGCGTCACAAAAATGAGATTGAACGAGAACAGGAGAAGAAGGTAAAGTAGCCTAAAGGAACTGGTTAAATCTTTGGGTCAAAAAGGAGGTAGGAGAGTTAATGGAAATGGCCAGAGGGACAGCTGGGATGGTGTGAATGGTGGGAGACTTCAGATGGGTGACCCCCGGGCTAAACATGAAAAGATGTTGAGCAAGGAAACTCCTGCAAAGTTACATTGGTAAATATCATACAGGGAATGACTTTGTCATGTTACTTGCCTCCTGTTGGAGATAGGATTACTGGGTCAGAATAAATCCTAGAAGGATTTGGGGTGGAAGGGACCTTCAAGATCACCTTGTTCCAACCCCCTGCCATGGGCAGGGACACCTTCCACTAGACCAGGTTGCTCCAAGCCCCCTCCAGCCTGTTCTGGAGAAGGGACTGGGGCAGCCACAGCTTCTCTGGGCAATCTGTGCCAGTGTCTCACCACCCTGAGAATTTCAGTGTTGGATCTGACCTCATGTGGCCAGTGTAGGGCTATGTAGAGAAAAGGTTAAAAAAAAAGTGTCTTTGGTTTGGAAGCTGGTTTATAAACACCTGAGTGTTTCATATGACATGTTACTGTATTTTTATATACTATGTTGATAGCTGCACTAAGTGCCTACTGAGTAACCAGCAGTTATTGACATGGTGAAGCACGAGTGTATTCCTTAACAGCTTCAGGAAACGGCTCCGCTATAAAACTGGACCTCAGCAGGTGTTTAAGATGAAAGACAGGCTCTGTGAATGCCACTGCTCTGACATACACCCTCAGTAATCACAGACGTGACAGGGTGACAGTGTGTGACAAGCAGCTGAGCAGTAGAGGTGCATTTCACCCCTCGTGTATGTGCAGGTGGAAGAGGTGCGGGAGGTGATGGAGAGCGAAATGCGGACCCAGCTCCGGCGCCAGGCTGCTGCCCACACCGACCACCTCAGAGATGTCCTCAAGATCCAGGAGCAGGACCTAAAGCAGGAATTTGAGCAGGTAAGGGAGTGGAGTCCCTAGGGGAATTAAAGGGATATTTAAACCCTTACAAAGCACATGTTTCATATGACAAGAGTCCTGAACCATGTTCCAGGGGATTGAAATGGGGGCTGGGGAGGGAAGCCAGCTTACCTTGAGGTGATACAGAGTGCCTCAATGTGTAGTTTTTATTCAGACTGGTCTGAAAAGCTTTTGCTGTCAGTGACAAATTTTTGACACAAGTGCCATAACCAAGAAGGTTTCCTACTGCTATATTGTATTTACTGTATGCACTGGCCCTAGCAAGGACAACAGATTTATAGAAATGTCTTAAAAATAAATATTATTAACAAGCTGTTTGATACTCATCTTGCACTCTGTTTCAGAACCTATCAGAGAAGCTCAGTGAACAGGAGATGCAGTTCAGACGCCTTACTCAGGAACAGCTCGACAACTTCACCTTGGATATAAACACTGCCTACGCCAGGCTGAAGGGAATTGAGGAAGCAGTCGAGAGTGAGCACTGAATTCCTATTTAAGGACTGAAGTTGGGATCCCTAAAAGGCTCCTTGCCCAAACCTGGGTGTCTAAACCCAGGCTTAGGCACACAGCTCAGAGGCCTGGGTTTGCCACAGTGCTGAGCACCCAGCAAATCCCAGATGAGCAAGTCCAAGGTGGTTCTTCCAAAAGTTGTTGTCTTGCTCTGGCTCTGAACTCTGGGACAGATTTGCTTTAGAGCACGTGCTGAGGGGGCGGCTGCTTCAGAAAGCAGAGGGTGGAGAGGTTTTGCTGCTTGTGCTCAAAGCCAGGTGCACCCAACTGAGATTCCTTCCTTGGCTTCCCTTGCAGGTCACGCAGAAGCGGAAGAGGAGGCCAGGAAGGCCCATCAGCTGTGGCTGTCTGTGGAAGCGCTCAAATTCTGCATGAAATCAGGCACGGGGGACAGTCCCACGGAGCCCCTGGGCAGCGCGGTGAAGGCCATCAAAGCCAACTGCGCCAACGCCTTCACGGAAGCCTTAACAGAGGCTCTCCCGCAGGAGTCCCTGACGCGGGGCGTGTACAGCGAGGAGGCCCTCAGAGCACGGTTCTACACAGTCCAAAAACTGGCAAAACGAGTGGCCATGATCGACGAGACACGGAACAGCCTGTACCAATACTTCCTGTCCTACCTGCAGTCGCTGCTGGTGTTCCACCCTCAGCAGCTGAAGCCGCCGGCCGAGCTCAGCCCCGATGATCTCGACACGTTTAAGTTACTGTCTTATGCTTCCTACTGCATCGAGCACGGAGATCTGGAGCTGGCGGCCAAATTTGTCAACCAGTTACGAGGGGAATCCAGGAGGGTGGCGCACGACTGGCTCAAGGAAGCGCGGATGACCCTGGAAACCAAACAGATTGTGGATATCTTGACAGCATACGCCAGTGCTGTAGGGTTGGGAACAACTCAAGTGCAGTGAGCTAGGATTGGAGCTTTGGAGGCAGTTCAGCTGTTCTGTGCCAGAGAGAAATCCCATGATCTCCTGAGGGTTCAAACAGAGCTGTTGGCAGGGGCTGGAAGCGTTAAATCAAAGCACGGGTACCGTCTTGTTTCCTTGCACTGTATTTAATTTCACCACCTGTTGTATTTTTATTGGTTTCAAGTTGTCATGACAACCAACTTCAGGAAGCTTCCCTACGATTTGTGTAAGAATTAATGTTTCCCCATCTTACCAAATGGGCTTGTGATCCAACCAAAATAATGTTTGTAACCTGCCATTAATCATTTGCCACTTTGTCAGCTGAATAAAACAAGACTTCAACCACTTGCTCCTGCTGTTTAAGTCTCCTGTTTAAACATCAGCTACAGCTGGGCACTACACGCTCAGTCTTTCTACATGAGCTGAAGAGTTAAAACTCTAATTTACTGCTTTCAAGAAGCAAGAAAGCAAGAATTCTCTGATGTGATTTATTAATTTGTACAGCCTTAAAAAAAAAATAAAAAATGAACCCAGCTTTGAGTACAGGGTACGTACACACAACACTGGTGGCAGAGCAGATCCTGTCCTGGATTTCTGCCCTGGTAAGTTTCCTGTCAGAGCTGCTCTGCTGTAGTTGTACAACACCACATATTTCTACCAGAAAGGCACACTTTGGTTTAACCACAGTTTTTGCTCAAGGATTATCAGAATACAGCCAGCTTTAATGTCAGCCATTTATTAGAGACAGTCTCCAGCTGTACATAGTGTAATTCAACATCTACACTCCACCTATCCCAAAACACCAAAAGGATGCAGGTGTTGAGTATTGCATTACTTCAGTGTTTATATACAGAGTTAATTCAGTATTTAAGTAGTTCAGCAAAGTTAGATGTAAAGGAATTACATCTGATGCAGGGCCGAGTGACAGGAGGCCCACAAGAAGTCTTGCACAAGCTGTGGAAGTCTTGTGCCTGCCTGAGCAGCCTCCAGGGTGCACAGCACCCCTCTCCCTGCAGCCCTCTACCCCTCAGTGCTGCTGTTTATCAGGAGCCAGCTCTTGCAGGGGTGCTGGGGAGGAGACCTGGGGTAGTCCATGCTGTGTTCCACATTACCAAGATTTAACAGCTTCCAGCTGGCACACGACGGTGTCTTGCCAAGCAGGTCCCGTATCAGAAGACTCTGAGTGCTCATCAGTGCTGCAGCACCTCCCAGGAGCCATTCCTTCAGTAATTCCACTCCTCCCAAAGCCTCCTGGCAATCATGGCAACGGTTGCTCCCGGTTTTCCCAAGAGGAAGGGACAGCTACTCACGGTCACTGTCACTACTGTCGCTGTCACTATCGCTGCTGTCGCCATCCCACTTGATACTCTCCAGTGCCTTCCTGCCGTGTGAAACAAATCAGTCATCAGTCACCTCTTGTGACTTCTGATTGAAAAAAGAGATCCCAGAACACATGGCAAACATAGAACATATTGGGCTGTCTAATGCCAACTGTTCAAAGGGAAGTGCATCCAGCATTTGGTGGAAGCACATCCTCTTGGAAAAGCCAACTCCTTCAGTTTCCCTCAAAGTGGTGAGCCAGCTCTCAGGGGTGCTGGGCTTGTATCTATTCCCTTGGAGCAGATCTGGCTCTGAACTGTGGTCCCTCATGTCCTGAGCACCATCTGAGGATCATCTGAGCTTGGCTGCAGCTGCTCAGCAGTGCAGTGAGAGGTGGCCATGAACTTCAGACCCTTGGAGCCACATGGAGGGCCATCCTGTACCACCCCACGCTTTTACTGGGCTGCAGCAGTGGCTTCAGGCAGCCACACCCAGCTAGGAAAAGATTCCAGGAAAGAAAGGTGATAGACAGCAGGACTGAGAAATGAATAAGGCTAACCCCACCATGGAAAACTCCCTTCCCTCCTAGGTGGGATGGACACAGCATGGAATCAAAAACTGAGGGGCGATATCAATCCTGGAGTGAACACACCAGCACATCATTGTGAACAGTTCCCTGCTCCCTTGTCAGAGAAGCCTTTCCAAAGGAGTTGCCCCTCCAAAACCCTGTCTACTGTACCCCTTCAGCAGTAACATGAAATATTCCAACTTACTTCTGTGTTTCAGAGAGTTCAAATTCCTCCTCCACTCTGCTTTTCAGCCTTTGAGATGAAGGAAGCCCGAGGGATGCTGCCAGCTTTACCATCTTAATTGCCTCATCTGGGGAATTGGTTTGCTTAGCACAGTTCAAGAACTCATCCATCACCTTGTCTCTGCAAAGGCAAAGGCAAATGGTGATTGTTCTCAGGGTCACAGGAGAGGTGCCAATTAATTTACAGCCCATGCTTTAGAGAGGGAGAGGTGATGTTTTCAGATCACTCAACCAGTCCATCTTCACCTCTGGTACAGTGAAGGCTATGTGGTAAGTCTGCCAACTCCTGTCCCAGCAGAAGAGAGCAGGCACAGAGAACCATCAGGTGTGTAGCCTTTGATACCACACATCCTCACGGTGTTCACCTGAGCAAGCTCCAGCCAAAAAAGCCCACAGCCAAATAAAACCCATTACTATTCCCTACAAGTTGTGGTCTACTTCAAACAATTCCCTCCTCCAGAATCCTGAGATAAGAAAGCTGTTGTAGCCTAAGAGGGTACCAACCTAAGATTTATCCAACTTGATAAACTCATCTTCAGAAAGCCAGGCAGCTCTGAGACACCTGTGCTTGGTTAAGAGCACACTGGAATTTCTCTGAGCGCATGGGAAAGCAGATGTTCAAGGGTCCCACTCAGACTGATTTGCACTGTTGAGGTTATCAGGAGCACTGCTCTCCATGGCCCAAAGCTTCAGAAACCAACCACTTCACTCCCTCCCACACTGCACTTTCAACATTTTGAGACAGAAAGCTCTTGGAATATATCCACGGATAAACCAACAGCCATGCTCACAGGGACAGACACATTCATGATCTGGAAGGAAGTGTATCACTACTGTCAGTTATAACTGGGAGTTGGACTACCTGACTCTAATTTTAAAGTGCCTTCCATCCCAAACTATTTCTTCATTCCATAACAGAACTCAGGATCTCAGCCCAAGGGGAGACAGTAACTGAAGAACCTAAAAATACTTGCCTGGGAATCCTATTGATTTTCTGGAAACGCTCCATCATGTTCCTATTCAAAAGAAAACAAAATAATAATTAAAAACCCCACATAACAGGAACAGACAGATATTCAGCCTCTTGGATGAGCCTCCACTGAAACACAGGTAAGCTTAAATTAATGAAACAATCTTCCCCATGGTATCCTTGCAAATGCAATCTCTACCAGCTAACTTTAGTTTAACACAGAATATCTTAAACTGCAGAAAATGGGAAGTGTAGCTGGTGGCAAGTTTCCTTTAAAATACTACATATTTTTAGTATTTTAAAATACTCCTTTATTGCTACTTCTTTGTTTCAAATGAATCAGTGTACATGAACATCTGTATTTAACAAAATATCTCAGAACCTTAAATTGGAAGCTAGATATTTCAATCTGCATTTCAAGTTCAGAGCATGTAGGACAGTAAATTCTAGCTATTAGAGTTCTAAAAATAGCCTATTTATTTTTAATTATGGTTGATGCTAATTAAAAAAGTAATTAAACTAATTAATCTCTTTATCAGTTTGAATTCCAAAGACTTCTAAAAATCAGAAAATGGCAAGTTGTGGGCACTCAGCAGTGCTCAGGGAAGTGGTTGTCAGACCAGACCTTGCCATCAGCAGCTGTACAAAGCTCTACACCAGATACACTAGTTTCTAAACTATTTTTAAGACACACAACTCTAACTTGGTGCTAAGAATGAAGAATAACAAAGAAAAAGCTCCATCACATTCCCAGCAGGCTTTATCCCCTCCCTTTGTCTCCACTGGCCTGCAAGGCATTGGTTGTTAGCTTTTGCTTTTTGTGACTACGCCCTGAGCTGCAGGGTCTGCAAGCCCAGAGAGCCCACACGTACCAGGCATCCTGGGTCCTCCCAGCCCTGGAGAGCAGCACCACGACATGGCCCAGAGCACTCCCTGTCCACTCCAACGGGACCTGCCCCGGCCCAGCAGACTCATGGACAGCTTTCATTTCCTCAGCACACTTGGCGAACGCCAGCTGAATCTGTGAAAACATTGTGCTGCTAATAACAAACCCCCTGAAATTAACAGAAGCTTTTCACTGCCATTTCTCCTACAGCTCCTACAGGTTTGCTCTGTATGTGATTTAAATTTGTGAATTAACGGTCGTTACCCCTGGAAGACAAATCTGTCACTTCTGTCAGGACAGCTGTCCCCACTAGGCAAGCTCCAAGGCGGCTTTGCAGGGACAGCTGTATCTGCCTTTAACACCCTTCAGACTGAGAAAGCAGTTACTGCAATGAAATCCTTGGCTAAAATCTCTGAATTCTGCCATGTGCTTCCCCAGAGATGTGGCTGGCTGGGCTGCATTACTTCTCCAAACCCTGCTCTGTGTTAAATTGAGGTTTCTCTATAGTTTGAAGACAATCCAAAGGGTTTAGCAGGCCTGGATAAGCTCACATGGATTTGGAAATCTGCAGTGGCAGATGCACTGGAACTGGATCTCTAGGACTGACCAGGGATACAGCATTTACCTACAGTCTGGGAAGACACCACTACTCTCTACTGAGCTTCTGTGCTGGTCTTGGCTGGGATAAGAGTTAAATTTCTTCCTAGTTTCTTCTTTCTTACAATGGGGCTGTTTTATATTTAAGATGGAAAGTATGTTGATAACACAGGGATATTTTTGTTACTGCTGCGCAGTGCTTTAAAAGCACCAAGGCCCCCCCAGTGAGTGGGCTGGGGGTGCACACGGTGTGTGGTACAAGGACTTGGGAGGGGACACCTCTGGGACTGCTGATCCTCAACAACCCAAGGGATATTTCAGACCACAGGATGTTACACTCAGCAGATAAAGCTGGGGAAAGGAGGAAGGGGGTATACATCTGGAGTCATGGTGTCTGACTTCCCAAGTAACTGTTCCACATGAGCCTTCCAGGAGCCTGGCTTTCCTAGGGATGGCTGAACACCTGCCTGTGATGGGAAATGGTGACTGAGCCTGAGTTTTGCCCTTTTAACTGTCCCAGTTCCCTCTACCACTCCACAGGGGAGAAGTGAGTGAGAGGCTCTGTGGGGGCTCAGCTGTTCACAGGGGTCTTCAGCTTCCTTACCTCACTGGGGTGCTGGTCCCTGCTCATCAAAGACAAGAGCTCTTCCAACAGGTCTTGTCTCCTGCTAAACCCCAGCTGTTTCACATCTGTTTAGAGAGAGGCAGTAGTTGGTAGGTGTGACCAGTACCCGTTCCCAAATCCTGGCAATATGGTGAGCACAATTTAACAAGGCAGAGCCATTCTCTGTGACTGAGCAGGTCACATTTAGTTCCCTTTCCTTCCCCACATGATCAGGTCCTGTGCATTAAATACATGAACCAGTCTGATTTCTTCTTCCCTTCCCTGCTGCTCTCAAGATTTCTGGGTGCCAGCCCACCTACTCCCCTTGGTAATGGCCTTCAAGGTCCCCAGCACTGACCAGCCTGGTGGTGGTGATGACCCTGTCACAGAACAGGGAGGGAACAACACACAGAGCACTGCCTGTAACATCAAACATCTACCAGTCCTCAGGGGGAACATGGATCTGAACTGCTGCTGGACAGTGAGGCCCACAATCCCCTGTGGCCAGAGACCTCCACTACCATCTGCTGAGGATTAAGGAGTGACTCATAGTCTTTGATGTGTTTTTCAGGGCTAGATTAAAGGCTTGGTTAAATCTTAACCAAGGATCTGCAGAAGGTCCAGGTGATCAGATACCATAGGCAAGAACTGCACCTTATCATGGCTACTCCAAATAATGGGAAGTCTCCAAACTAGCTCCAACTTCGCACTGCTCCTGGCATTTGTCAAACAAACTGCCTGTGAAGCCATGTGGCCATCACTGACCTTCCCAGACTGAAGGGATCACTTCCAGCTGGTTGGCTGCATCCAGTGCTTGAAGGAGGTCCAATATATTTTTAGGACTTGGATAGAAGAGCTGATGAAGGAGGAGAATCATTTCAGTCCCCTGTGACTGCTCCATTTCTCCATGCTGAAGCTCTGCAGCTCTTACCCTGGTACACACTTACCGAAGAGGACGTTTCTTTGTACCACTTCAACACCACCTCAATTTGTTCCATCATGCACAACAACGAAAAGAATTTTGACCTAGAGAGAAAAAAAATGTACTAATTCAGTGATGATTAGATCAACCAAACCATACAGAAGTACCAGCAAATGATGGTGTGCTGATCAGATTTGTACTGCAGATCAAGGAAATTTCACTGATTGCAACAGTCAATGCAATTAGAAAAGCAGCAGTGTTTCTTATGATAGCTTAATGCTGACACTAGATTACTGGCAGAACCAATTAGACCACTGTTTTAAAATATAAAAAAAAGCAATCTTCCTGCCTGATGCCAGTTTTAAATCTGTCTCAAATGCAACCTTTGGATATAAGAACTGAACTAAATTAACCTCGTTACTTGTGCAAGTTCACAAGACAAGCCTGAGTCCTTGATCCAGTGCACTCATTAGGAAAACATCCCTACACAAGGAAATTGTGCCGTTTTGGTGTTACCTTTTAAGTTGCCATCCTGGGTACACAACAGAGTGGTAGAAAATACAACTGTTTGTTCTAGTTGTTGGATGGATATTGAGATAAACTGATGCTCCAAAACACTGGATGCCAGTTCAAAGTCCACAAACTGAAAGTAAATCCTGAGCAATCACTGCTCTTATGAAGGATCTAATTCCCAGACTGGACACACAATAACCAGCTGGTGGCTCAATGCCCAAATCCTAGTTTGTATTGAAGCTGACAACAACACACAAGATGCTGAATTTAACCTTCCACTTCACTCACCAGTAGCCGTTTAACCGATCCATATCCAAGAATTTCCAGTTGTCTCCCTTCTCCAGTACCTTATTTAACTGATAGGCAAGGTTGATATCCTTAAGTTCACAGCACTGCAATAAACCAGCCAGGTTTGAAAGTTACCAAATGCAACAGTCAATACATCCCTCAAGACTCACTTTCACAAAGGTACATGCACATGTCACAGACATGCAAGTTACCAATTAGGGAGAGAATCGGCAGATTTATGGCAGAAAGTTACAGGAGGTGATTAGCACAGATGAAAATGGGAGATACTGAAAGCTAAACCTTGTATGACAGCATGTAAACTCACAGGCAATGCTCCAACAGCTGGAGAGGCTCAAAGGAATTCTGATGGCAGGGAAGAGGCACTTACCACTTGCATGGCGGTGGTAAAAAAGGCAGCTGGAAAGGGAGCAAACAAGAGTCTGTTAACTTCAAGCTTCCAAGGAGACATGAAACAGCTCATTACCCACCCTCCCAGAGGATGGATGAGGTATATTCAATTAGAAACTCAATCTGTAGCTCAGTTTGACAATACAGCAGGGCTCTTCACTTTCTTGGTAGTCTTTGGTGTGGCATGAGTTGGGTGGGTTTTTTATACACTTCTAACAACAACTCAGAGCACAGAAACAGTTCAACACACCTAGCTGGACACAAGCAAAGGAAGGAGGGGTACAACATTCTGACTATTTCCAGGAATCCTTCCAAAGACAAAAAAGAAAGCTGATAGAGTGGCTTCCAACACTTTGTTAATGCCATATTGTCTACAGACCTTTCTTTGCCAAACCCATGTGCAGATGGAAGCTGCATCTGCTTCCAAATGGACAAAGGCTTGTGAACTTCCCAGGGTAAAGCTCTGTATATACAGATGGCAGAAAGAGCCAGTAACACATGGCATGTTCAGGACATACCCCTCCTACAGACCCACACTCCAGTTTCCCATGAAGTTTAATTTCATGAATTTTTCTGAACAGGATTAGGAAGAACTAAAATAGGAACATTCATACCACACTACAACAAAAACCTGCCGTTCACCTGATGTGCATCCTTTCATGAAACTCTTAGCAGCTCCTCCTTACAGTGATCTTGTAAATAACCCTGGGAATTTTTATTATATGGACTCATTCACACAAGCTACATACCTACTTCCACACAGAAGCCAGTGCACCAATGCACAGCACAATTCCAAGCACTAGAATTTGCCCTTGTCTCCAGAAATATCAGAAAGGACTGAGAAGCAAGCTACATGCCTTTATCCTAGCTGAGTAAAACTACCTGACACAGGTACCTTTTCACCCAAGCTTGAAGTCCTTACCATCATCAGGGTCCTGGGCAGTGAAACTCCGCTTTTCAACCTCATTCAACACCTCAGAGATGATGTCTGATGACTGAGCATCAACTGTGGGACAAAGAGACAAACAACATCACATCTCAATTGAAGCAAGCACTTCCTTAGTGAGGAACATCAGCCTGCAAAGACAATATGAAATTGGGAACAAGCAACATAATTTTAAACAAACTTAATTCCTGTGGTGCTCCACATCAGCTGCAATTTAATTTGTTCTAAAACTTGTCCTGCTATTGCCAGATTTCCACAGTGCAGCGGGGCAGATTCAGAAAGATCGAAGTGCTTTCTAGCAAGGAATCTAACAGGCCTGGAAGTCTGTCTGTTAGAAGGAAGACTACACTGGGAAAAGCAAAGTATTTAATAAACACACTAAAATTTAAAAGGGGAAAAGACAAAACCAAACCAAACCAAACGCCCCCCAAAAAACCAAAAACAACAACAAAAAAACCAAACCAACCAAAGACCCAGAACCAAACTAAGAGAGACTCCAGAGCAATTCCTTTATGTTTCTTAAAACACAAGGACTGCTGTTATGACTACTCTACCTATTCTCTTCCTAAAGTCTGTGGGCACGGGGCAGGTGGAACAGCTGGGCTCCTGCCTTTTAACACAGCTATTCTTCAGGACAGCTCTAATGCACAGAACTGTTGCAGGAAAACAAACTCCCTGTGCAATTTCACCCCTGTGAGTGGCACAGTCTGTGAAATCACACACACTCTGGTCAGATCCAGCCTCCACAGTGACAGAGTGGCATTTGCTCCCTGTATGAGGTTATCCTTTTCTTTCCCCAAGCAGAATCAGGCTGCACAGGGCACACTAAGATCACACCCATTAAAGGTTGTCTTTGAATCCATGAGTGAACTGCCTTCACCCATTACATGTGGAAAGCATCAAAGCAGCTGCTACACAAGGCACGTTCATGGCCAAGCCGATAGCGCACGTACCGCCTTTGTAGTACAAGGAGAGAAGATGATCGTAGGATGCAAGGCTGGGCTCTGGAAAGCAAAAACATTGCAGTTACTGCAACATCCCTGGCTGAGCTTGGTGCCACAGCTCTAATTCACAGTCTGCTCCTCCAGTTAGGCAGCATGCATGAATTTACTCTAATCTCTTTACCTGCCCAGCCTAATGCTGAACCAGACCTCACGTACACACACCTGGGAGAGGTGATACTCAACACTGGAGCACCAGTTGGAGCATCCTGTTTCTATGGGGGAGCAGCCTAGCTTCCCTGCCCTAAATTAAAATCAAAAACACTTCAAAGCTAGTTACCCTTCTGCTCATGAATGTAATCTTTAGCCTATCAACAAGCATGTTACTGGGGCAAAGCACACCCCACAGGACATCAAATAAATTCTGCAGATATTCTCTGCTTCTGCAATATTTATTTGAAAGAAAAAATCATCATCTAGATAAAAAGCTTTTTTCTGTAGAGATGTAGATATACAGACCTGAACTGGCTTGGGTGGCTTGTGAAGCACATCTCTCCCCTGGAATTAGGGAATCACCACATTGTGTGGTGCTGAACTCCTAAGTTACTGTTCTGTTCTGGAGGTGGCACTGGAATATCATAATCACTGCATATAATAAATACTCTGGTTCTCTTACCTATATCAAGTGCTTCCATTTCCTTTAATACCAATAAAGACACAGTTCTGCCCACACCACCACATCTTCTCAGAGTCTTCAGTACAGAATTAAAAGTCAGCAGAGTTGGCTGCACTTTCTGTTGAGCCATGTGAGTCAGGAAGTCCTTAAAACAAAATCCCCAAATCCTTAGTACTTCACATGTTCACAGCTCAGCTTTCAGGTAGGTTATACATACATTTCCTCATTCTAATCTTTCTCACCCTTTTCAAGTGAACAATTCTGCTTTAACTGATGGTGAAATGAAACCACTACAACTGATTATTTATTATGGGAGTACTGTCTAATTTTTAATGACCAAAACCCAAGGCTACATTACATCAGAATAAATCTTGGGGAGTTGTCTCTAGAACATAATGGAAAATTTTTATAGTTATGTGGTATTTTCCCATACTGATGTGCCATTAAAACCCAAAATTCCATTTCTGTCACAACACCATGAATTAAAATTCAGAGAGTTTTTATCTAAAATTGTTCATTTATTTAATCTCCCAGCAGTAATTTCCCCAATTACTTTCTGTCTAGTCAGTTCCTGGATCAGGTATGTTCTCACAAGGCAAATCACTCTGCAAAGGCAAGGATGCATTTTTCACATTTGCCACTCCTTTTCTTTATAAACTACTGTAGTTCCTTTACAGCAGATTAGTATCTAGGGATGAAGTTCTTGCTTTTAGTCGTCCAACAACTGCAAAATTTTACTAATAAAGCAGACCTAGAACCCACACTCTTACCCTTTCCCACCTCTTCTGCTCCACCCTCCTTACCTTGGTTAACTCCCATCTTTCTACGAACCTCTCCTTTAGATATGGGACTGCTCTGATCAGCGCATTGAAGGTGTGCACATCAGCTGGAAAATGTAAGATAATCAGTTTTAAATGATAATTCATACCCTACAGGAAACAGTTTGTTCTAGCATGGCTCAGTTTCTGGCAAAGTCTCATGCAAACCTGTTTCCAGTGAGCCAGCCACATGCCAGCTGCACTGGAATTCCCAGTTTGCATTCAGCTCCCATGATCCAGCTGAGGTCCGTACCCCTGCGCCAATCATCACAGCCATGAACAAACTCTCCTGTGCCCAACAGGGCCCTTTTGTACTCAGGACACCACAAAGCACAGCCAAGAGACACTCACCCTTGTGCCTTTCATTCAGCAAGTCTATGTACATGGCATAAGCTTTAGAATAAGCCCCATGCTGCAAAAACAAAAATAAACAACCTCTGACTGTGTGAGATTACACAAGATGAAAAAACCCCCCAGCACTGAAGAATAACTTTACCTTCACCATCCCACGGATCATTGTGCAATAGGAGTGTGCATTCCTCTCTGGCATTATCTTAAATATCCTTTCAGCATGGCTGTTCTCCCTAGAACCAATGAACAAGATAAATGTTAAAGAACCAAATAAAAGATACCCTTAGGAAAAGAATTCAGCATGCAGAACAAAAGAAGGGGCTGTGCCCCCAAAGACTGACATTCACATATCACACTTGTGATACTTGGAGCTATTCTACAATCACCAGATTTCCATGAACACTTTAAAAGATCAGCAAACACAGGTTCATTTAGCAAGTAACACCTCTGAGTACAGGCTGCTAGAAGACTTAGGTCTTTTCTATGACAACAATACAATGGCACAACCCACAGAATATGGGATTATAGGCAACATTTACCTCCATCTCGGGCCAGATGACTGTGAACCTCTTTGGAATTGCCTCTTTGGAGCTTTCTGTTTTGAAGCATTCACCTGCAGAGATTTTTGCAAAATTAAGTTTCTCAGAGTTCGAAATTATGATTCAACATCAAATGACATGATTTGCAAACAACACTGAATTTCAGCAGCATGAACCAAAGGTGTTTTTTAATGGGTTATATTAGAGTAATTTCTATCATAACATTCAGGAAGTGGTAACTAGATTGAGAATAATGTTTATGTTATTAAACATATTAGCAGCTTTACACAAACTACTGTTGCTACTAGGTCAGTCATGGATTTTTATAACAGATGTATCTCCTGGGAATGCTGGCTGCATCTGATCCACCTCATGGCATCTCCCATGCAGACAGCAGAAAAATCTTGACATCACCTTGATACACTCCCACTATGTATGAAATAAATAAATAAATAGAGATCAACAAGTTTTCCATACCTCTGGTTCTTCCGAACCCTCTTTTTCTTCCTGCTCTTTTTCAGGAGTAGGTTCACCATCTCCATAGAAGCATAACAAATCTAAAAGGCTGTTTGTGGTCTCCAGAGATACAGAGGTACCTTTAGAAAATGAGTATTACAGTCAGAGAAAGTGAAGAGCTCACCACTCTACAGCCATATCAGACAACCTGTGAATATCAGTTTGCTCTATTTCAAAACAAAGACATTGCTAGCCTAAAGTCTCTAACCCTGGGTGTGACATCACTACTGCCACAAACCCACTCATCACAGGAGACAATTTAACACTGAACTACAGTATTTGCTTTTCTACTGAAGCCACTGAAAGCACATTTTCCTAATCAAGTAGGAGAGGGAAGTGACAGCTGGCAGCCATAACTGTGAAGCAGCACAAGCCCCACACAGCATCTGAAATTTCTAGTGCTTTTCATAACTTCTCCTAGTATACACCCTGCTGTGAAGAACACCTTGCGTGTTTCACGTTCTGTGAAACAGATTCAAAACCAACAAAAGGTCTTAATCTGCTTCCTGTTCAAGAAATCATTTGTTCTTATCACCAAAGTGACATGTCAGACAAGCAGTGGGTAAGATTCTCCCTTAATTCTAGAGAACCACTTCACCAGACCAGAGTCAGTCGTGAAAGGAGCAACAGAGTCATAAAATTTTCTCCAGAGCCTGTGCCAGGTACTGAAGTATTTTTGGCCCAATTTAAGTAGAGCTCCACCACAGAACCTGGGAGGTGACCACATACCTGCCTGCAGAAGCTGATCAAACATGTCCACAGACTCTTTCACCATTCTGAGGTGGATGCGCTCCCTCAGAGCTTCCTCGCTCACTCCTTCAGTCTGAGGTGTGAGACTCTCGGGCATCAGGCACTAAAAGCAAACAGTGGATGTCAGTCATAAGCTCAGACCTTCTCTAAATATCCTTCCTCTTCACCCAATACACTGCCTGCAGCCAAACAACATCAGTGCTTTTGGTGATGATGGACCACACACATCTTCATCCCTTGCTTTTGTGCTAGGAAGCAGCATCTAAACAACAGTACTTTTCTTACTTTTATGTCAAGAACCTGGTATGATACTGAACTCCCAAGGAAAAATATTTACTACAAAAATATAATGGAAATATAATATTGGTTTCATACTGTCTGCAAAACAGTTACAAAATTATCCTTTTATCTTAGTTTTGAACCAGTCCAACAGCTGATTTCACTGACAAAACATAAATACAATGAAAACAAAAAGCAGAAAGCTTACTAGTACGTTGGGCTCTGCTAAAGTCTTGTCAAAATACTGAGGAAAGTTCTTTATGATGTATTTTGCAGCATTTTTCCCCGACTCCTTTGACAATGAATACAGGCGCTGCATAGAAATGAGAGACAACAAGATGAAGAAATACACAAATTACAAGGCTGAGAGTGAGGAAAAACATTTTCTTTAACACCGAACATTCTGATGGGATCAAATTAAACTCATGCTTCATTTTCAACTTACTAAAATCACAGGGACAACACTCCAGATAAACATTCTGGTATTCATGTCAATATAAGAATGTCTATTCTTTAAATGCCATTGTATTCTACTTTCTTGTTACTTAGTCAAGGGACACAGTTCAGACATCTGAAATGCTGCACTACTAGTCAAGCTCAAAAACATCTTTCATTTTAGAAAGAAGAGGAAATTCTGAAAGCAATCTGCTATTTAATTTTCTTTTGTAATCAAAACCAGGTTTCAATTAGATAAGAGTGTTCAGCGTAGACAAAGAGTAGGAGGGAAGCTATCAAGGATGTGAAAGGAAATACCTACAGAATTAGCTGCATTTCTTGGCATAAGGAAAGGGTCATCCTGGAACATGTAATGAGCAGCAGTAGGATCCTGTAGGAAGAAGAGCCCAGCATTGAAAAGTTTATAGTTATGTGCACAGGCACAACACACTGCCTCATGGAGGCACAATGAACTCTTCCATCATAACCACCACCCATGCACATTTTACAGAAGTTCCTCTTGTTCAAAAAGGTTTAGCCTGTTCAGAAATAGTTTAAAAAATATTTCCATTTTACATACACACACACATACAGGCTAACATAGGTTAGACAAAAAAGGGTTCTTTCTATAACATATCAAGCAGTAAGTGCTCTGCAAAGCAAGTAGGTCCCCTGCTGTAACAGCTGCAGGGACTTGCAGATTTTGATTCAATTCCCAAAATTCAAGTTAGGATTTAAGAACAGCATCACAGCATTTCCAGGTTTATCCGCTAGAGCAGACATTCACTGCACTTTGTAAAGCCTTTCTGGATCGAGACTGGGAAGGGCATTCGGGACTGGGAAGCTGAACTGGTGAAGGAACTTGCTGCCTGTGTCAGTGAGTGCCTTACCAAAGCACTGCAGCTCTCTCTGCTAACTGCAGCTCTCTCTCAGCACAAGAATGAGGCTTTAAGGACACAGCAAAACACCCTGAGCCAAAGGGAAAACCCTGATATGGAAGTCCCACCTTTCATGTATGGCCAAAGTAGAAATTAAAGGTCTCCTGAGCACAAGGGTATTGCACAAAATGGACAACCTGCCCCATCTCCATGGCCCACAGAACCACTCACCCTGTTCACAGTAGAAGCCAAGGTCTGGAGCACTGCAAGCTTATCCCTAAACACAAAGGAGACTGATTAATACTCAGAGGCAGACTTTGAATGCTGTGCATCACAAGCAGATGATTACCTGACCCATAAGGATTTTCAGTTCTAGGAAAAAATGGTTTTGCTGCACTTAGAAAACAACCCTTTTCACATAGGAAGGGAAAATGCAAAAATTATCTCAGTTCTTAAACCCCAGGAAAAAAATTTTGGGGAAGAGCATTGAGAAGAGCATTGGTCTTTCCAGCTATTACTCCTGCCCTTATAATACATTATCAAAGAAAGATCATAGGGAAGAGACATAGAAATAATCCCTTGGAATGCTGCTCCTAGAGCATGAGGCATAAATACATTAAGTCCATCTACAAGACATGACTTGGCAAGAAAAAATAAACCAACCCAAAACCAGGTATCTCAGGACTCCTGTACCTGTGGAACCTTAAGACTTTGGTTGTTTCCAGCAAACAAGGAAAGTGTTTAGGTAAAGGTGGCCTTACTTTAGATTTACACACAGACACCATTTGGCCATAAACTTAATTCCTGCTGTGCAGTCATGCAATTCCATCTTAAGTGTTCCCAGTAAAACAGCTTTTGCTCAATTGTGTGATTTCTAAGCAGGATTTATTCAGCCAGCTATCAATGATCAAGTTTTATTTTGCTGGAAGGAACAATTCACATAAAAACACCCAAATGAATTTGATTTTACAGATCTTTAGCAAATGTCATCTTTTACAAAGAAATAGAACAATACTTCAAAATGCAGTTGTTGTAGGTGTTTTTAAAAGAAATGTCAGGAATGCAGTGTACATAGGCTGCACAGAGAGTAAGAGTCAAACATATTCACAGAGCTCCAAATCAGCAGGAAAACCACTAATGTGGGACATTGCATCAAGGAACACAGGAACATCAACTTCCTTTTTCAGATTTGGTGAACAGACTGCATTTAGCTGTCTAACTCTGATTCTTTCCCAAGTGAAGATTCCAAAAGTAAACACTCACCATGTTTTCCTTCGGGGGAGCACAATTTCTTCTTGAGTTACTGTGAGAAACAATATTAAAATGGTCATTAGAAACAAAGAGATGCCCAAAGAAAATTTTGACCTCATGGTTGTAGCAAGGTGGGGTCAATCTCTTCTCCCAAGTAACAAGCAATAGGAAAAGTGCAAATGGCCTCAAGTTGCACCAGGTGAAGTTTAGATTGGATACTAAGAAAAAATTTCTTCACTGAAACGCTTGTCAAGCATTGGAACAGGGAAGTGGTGGAGTCTTCATCCCTGGAGGGATCAGACACATCCACGTGGCACTTAGGGATGTGGTTCAGAGCTGCCTTGGCAGTGCTGGGCTTGGAGCTGGAGTCCATTAACTCAAGAGTTTTTTTCCAATCCAAGCAATTCTATGATTCTACAAAAATTGATGAGTTAGGCTGATCCAGCTGAAAGTACTAAAACAAGGATTTTAAAACCACAGTCTAATGTAGGCTCAGGGAGCTGCACAATTCAGCTCATGCTCTTGGAGCATGGAGCTGATTGGTGACGAGATTAAAGAATCAAGGTAATCCAGGAAACTTCTGCACAATGAAGACAAGGAGAAAGAAAATCCAAGGAGAAAAGAGAGTGTTCCCATGATCTTTATCTCCTGATATACTGTATTGTTTGGAGATCAAAAACATATGCAAGGAACCAGTAAGGAAGACATCTTACCTTGTGAATTGTCCACAGCCTTCCCAAGAGCAGTACCACTGGAAGAGCTCCTATAAAACAACCAAGGGTTTGAATTTATGGCAGTCACGTTAATACAGAAAAAGCAGGGTAGTGAAATTCTGAATTAACTGAAACATTAGAGGGAACTGGAGTGCATGAGAGTAACTGGCAATGCTGCACTGCTACTAACTCCAAATTATTATCAAATTATTACATTTGATGCTCCTCTTAAGGCCTTAATTTCAAGAGACAAGAGATTATATATGAAAAATTATGCAACACAAAAAAATAGTGATCATTTAATACTGGGGTACGATGTTTCTAAAGTAGGTTTCATGAACTAGCACATCTTAGAAAATCATGGACATAAATCAGAAAAAACACTTTATGCTTTTGAGACAGGATCATGCTGAAAACAGCATTTAAAAAATACTTTAGACACAGGTAGCGTTTACAGAAGGAGAAAACCAAGTGCAATTAATAATGCAGGTCAGTCAGCCCTGATGAGTTCCAGGTGCCCAGAGGTCTCCACTGAGGTGCAGAAGGTGCTCACAAAACCACAACTGCAGCAGGCACAGACACAAGAACTGACAAGAACATGAACTAAGGCTTACAGTAAAATAGTTCTACTCGTTTTGCTCATGAAGCAACCTAACTGTAAAGCCTTCCTGCAACTCTGGCCTTCAGTGCCTCCACACTGACCTTGACCCTGAGGGAGAGGCTGTTAAGGTGCGTTCACAGCCTTCTGCTTTACCGTGGCACTGCACAATTCCAGCTGCTCCTGGAAGTCCCATAAAGGGATTAAGTACGATTCTGCCATCCCAGATAGAAGTAATGAGTACCCAGTGAAGTGGGACCTTTCCATTTCAGGTATTCCCTGAACAAATCCTCTTCATTTTATACAATGATAGAATGTTAAGGGGTTGGAAGACACCTTAAAGATCATCTCGTTTCAACCCCCCTGCTGTGGGGAGGGACACCTTTCTCTATCCCAGGTTGCTCCAAGCCCCGTCCAGCCTGGCCTTGGACACTGCCAGGTGTGGGACATTGACAGCTTCTCTGGGCAACCCGTGCCACTACCACCATCTTACAATAAAGAATTACTCCTTGTTCTATCACTACAATTACTAACGAAAAGTCCCTCTCTGGCTTCCTGGCGGGCCCCCTTCGATACTGAAAGGCTGCTATGGGGTGTCCACGCAAAATTCCCTTCTCCATGCTGAACAGCCCCAGCTTCCTCAGCCTTCGCAGCGGAAGTGCTGAGGTAATTTTTCATGAGACTCAGCTCCAGGAATCGCTTAAACGCTCCAACTCTCTCCCGGGGAGGCTCCGAGCCGTCCAAACCCAGCGAAGATCCCCGGGAGAGGCATCCAAAAGCAGCGAAAAGCCCAGGAAAAGGAGCTCCCTCCTGTCCCGCCGCCTCGACCACGCCGGCCCCACGAGCGACCGCACATGCGCACTGCGGGCGTCCGCACCGCGCCTGCACTGCCTTTCCCGCCTCACTCCCCACACACCCCGCACCCCCCGCCCATGGATTCCTGCCCGGTGCCGCCGCCACCCGGCCCTTCCCTCGCGGCTGCCCCTCACCGGTAGCTGTCCCGCCCGCCCGTGAGGCGGCACCGCCGGCCCAGCCACAGCGCCCGCTGCCAGCAGCCGCCGCCGAGCCGCCGCGCCGCCATGCTGCTCCCGCGCTGTGCTCTGGGAAGGGGGACAGCACCACTCCCCCGGCGGGGGGAACCCGGCACCGCCCCTCCGCCGCGGTGGTACCGCCCGGCCCCGCCCCCCCCGCAGCCCGGACCGCGTGGTGCTGCCCGTGGCGCGGCGCTGCCAGCGGGAGAGCGGGACCGGCTGTGGGCCGGGGAAGAGGCGCCCGTTCGCCATGAGGCCGCCCAAAGTGGTGCCGTGGCGGCGGCTGGTGGGGGTGTCCTTCGGAATGTACACGGCCGACGAAATCAGGTGAGGCTCCATGTGTGCGCTGCCCGAGCTGAGCGGGTGCCGCTGGGAACTACGAGTCCCAGCGTGCCCCGCGGCAGGGCGCCGGGGAGCTGCGGCGGGCTGTGGCGCGCGGCATGCTGGGACGTGTGGTCCGGCTGGGCCGTGGCCCAGCCGCCGGGATGGTGGCAGCGAATTTTATACAAAATCTCGCACCGCCCGAGGGGTAACGCTGACAAAATTAGGCGACTTCTTAACAGAGTGGCTGAGAGCCACAAATAGAAATATTTGTTGCGATATGAATGATTTTGCTCGGACGATGACATCAACAATACACAAATTCCCATTGCATTCGCAAAATACTCTCCGAAAGATATTCTCATCAATTACGAAGATCACACAGGTACTAAATGCCCATGCTGGTTGTACCATTCCAGTGCGTATCGTGTGTCTGTTTCCTGCCGTTGATTTTTGCTGTTTCCTTCCACCTTCAGGAAGCTGAGCGTGAAGCCCATCACGAACCCTCAGTACCTGGACAACGTGGGGAATCCGGCTCTGAATGGACTGTACGACCTGGCCTTGGGACCTCCGGACTCCAAAGAAGTGTGTGCCACTTGCATGCAGAACTTCAGCAACTGCCCCGGACACTTTGGCCATATAGAACTGCCTCTGACTGTCTACAACCCCCTGTTCTTCGATGTATGTACATTGAATTATTGCTGAAATAATTCACTGAAAGGGGTGGTGGTGCCCGAGCTGCCATGTAGTTGCAGTGCTTGAAAATAGTGAAGGTGCTAAGATCTGTTTTCTGTTTTAACTGTAATAACAGCAAATGTAGTGGAAAAGGTTTGTTGTGTCATGATAGTTCAATATAAGTAGATTTTTGAAAAATATGCACTTTGTTGTAACTATTCTTTTACTCTCTGTTGACAGGTAGGTGAGGGGAGAATATTCATCATAAAGTATGTGACTGTAGGATGTTATGCTTTAATTAAATGGATGGCACAGTAAAAATTATCATTTCCTTTAGACAATTACTGCACATGAACAGCTGTCTACTCATCCAATTTATAACAAACCTGAGCTGGGATGAATTTCCCTCCTGAGGTGCTGATCTCACCATTTGCAGTAGCTGCCTTTTGCACAGGCTATTAATCAAGAGTCAAAACCTCACTTTCAAGTGACTAAAGTTAGTTGAGGTAGCCACTTCTAGCCTTGTTCCAGCTTTAAGTTAAATATCTGTATTGGCCAAGGACTAAAATCCTGCAGCAATAATTCCCAGCCTTCAGGCCATGGCGGGCTGTGTGCAGCTGGAGTGAGAGAGCTGTGTAAAATAATAACACAGAGCTGTGTTAAATGATAAAACCCACTGATAATTTCCCAGACCTTGAGGGGAATGTGGTTGTATGAAGGATCTTGAAGGATTGAGACCAGAATGTTTCATTTTACTAGTGTGGGTGTTTGAGTTCCACATTGACCTCATGGGATGAGTTGTAGCCGTGGTGCTGTGGAAGAGCAGCCTTGGTCCCAGGGATGCTGTAGAAACACAGATGTTCCATGTACCTGTTATGTAGACACCCTGCAAAGAGTTTATCTACAGATCATGCTTTGCATATGAGTTTGGTTGAAAGAATTTTTTTTCCAAGCATATTCTTTATGATTAAAATGAACCATTAGTCTGATTTCCCAATTGTAGTAGCACTTTCTTTAAGTTCAAACAATTGTATTTACTTGCTTACTGTGCAAGCTAGTATATCTGCCAGGATAACCTTTTCCCCCCTCTTTCTTTCCAGAAATTATACCTTCTAATCCGAGGCTCTTGTTTGAACTGCCACATGCTGACATGTCCTCGAGCTGTGGTTCACTTGCTGCTCAGTCAGCTGAGGGTGCTGGAGAAAGGTTTGCTTCACGCTGTCCATGACCTTGAAATCATCCTCAACAGGGCAAGTAGTGTGCAATGCTCCATCCCTTTTGGAGTTCACAGTCTCATAACTATAAAGCTCTCTGCCAATTTCTTGTCTTCTGTTCCTTTCAGTTTGTAGAACAATGTGCAGATGCAACAGGCTCAGAAATCGAGGAAGAGTTAAATCACCACGTTGAGGAAATGTTACAAAGCTCTCACATAAGAGATCGGTGTTCAAATGTAAGTACAGGCAGTGCTTCTCCTCAGACCTGGGGCTTTATCCTCCTAAAATAGCAATGTGCAGAACAAAGCCTCTGCAGGTGCTGGCTTTTGTCCAGGTTATGGTTAGGGGACTTTTTGAGGGAAATACCTGAAATTAAACTTAAAAAGGATTTTATTTCCTGTTAGTGCAGCTGTTGAGTTTCTGGAAAATAGGGAAATGATTTGATGGTGTAAATACCTTATAAAAATCTGATACTGCTGTCAGTACACCACCTACAGATATTGATATTTGTCTGTATAATGCTCAGGCTGTTTGGAGCTGCAGAACACATTTTGAGAGCTCATGCATCCATCCATCTTGCAGAATTAATTACAGTGACACTTTTAGAAAGATTTATGTAATTGAATTCTAATTGCCATTTAAGTGTAGTTTAATGTACATGGTTAGTAAAGTCAAATATGACTGAAGAAGCTATTTTAAAATCTAAGGTCATTGAGCAGATTTGTCTATAAGTCAGTTTTAATTCCTTGATCACTTGTTTAAAAACTAAGCTTAAGCATTTTGTAAATCATAAATTCATGAGCAATCAAAAGAAGTGATATTTGTCATTCTTATACTTTCTTAAATCATTAGAGAAAAACTTCATATTCCACTGACTTGAAAATTAAAGAGTTTATGGAATAAATTGAAAAAGGAGGATGGAGAGCACTGAGGGATGTATGCCTCTAGTAAATGGGAAGATGATGAAAGAACACTACAGATTAAGGCATGAATTAATCGGTACAAGGATGTGTGTGCATTGATACTAATAATGGTCATGTTGATAGTTAATATTAATTGTATAGTGTTTAGTGAATTCTTCACATAAGATGTTTTAAATTATTTTCATACTTTTAAGGTTTTTTTTTCTTCATCAGGTCAAAAATGTGTGTGATTGTAGAAATAAACTGATCGCACAGTTCTGGAAAGCACACATGGGTTCAAAGAAATGCCCAAACTGCAAGTAAGTTTAACTACATGAGGAAGAAAATCTGGTTTTTAGTTAAATATTGCATTTATATTAACTTTTATCTGCCTGTCCTGTCTGGTTGTTTTTCCTTTAAGATCCAGGAGATCACTAGTGCGAAAGGAGCACAACAGCAAGCTGACAGTAACCTATCCTTCTACAGTGTATAAATCAGGAGAGGAAGGCATTCTGGATGAAACTGCAGGTGAAATATTTATCTTCTAGTCAGATATGTTTGCCCATTTTCCCTGCATTTAAGGGACACAGATTCTTAGCAGTGACTGTGCACTTGGGACTCATTTATTAAAAATACTGATTATAACTAAACCAGTAAGCTCGGGAGTCAGAGAGAACCCAATTCCATTAAATTTCTGTTTGAGAGCCCTCTGTGCTTTTGCAGTGTCAGGAGAAAAAGTACAGCAGCATAATCTATGTCAGTTTATTTTATTTTAATTTCATTTTTTACTTTTCAGGTATTGATGAAAGCCAGTTAGGGAAGAGAGGATACCTGACACCAATGACTGCCAGGGAATACATCCTGGCTCTGTGGAAGAATGAAGGTAATGGTTGTGAAGAGCAACATTACTTTGTTTTCTGTGCTGTTTTGTGGACAAATCTGCAAATCTTCCAGTATGAACTCCTTGTCAAATCTTTGCCTTTTGCCTTAAGGACTCCTGGCTGCAAGATAGGTTTTGTGACAGGAGGACTGGCAGCCAGTGAATGCAGATACCTGGGTTCAATTAACACTTTGATCAGTTATTCTCAGACTGGGGCTCCCCACAAATCACAACTGTTGTTTGCAGAGAGTGTGATTTTCCTATGGTGCTGCACCCCACAGTTACACTGGTTAAAAGACTGAGAATGGATTTATCAGCCTCTTCTATGAGTTGCCTTTACTCTGAATTTGTCTGCAGTTGCCAGGAGAAACCAAAGTAGTTTCATGAATTGGTCCCAGTTAGTAGCTGGAAGCTTTCTTCCTCTTGTTTTGCTTTTTCTTCTCAGTATAATCTATATTTCTGTCCAGAGTTGTTTCTAAAATACATGACCAAAAAGAGAGTGTCAGTTTTTTCTAAAGTATGTCTAAATGTTTTTATTTTAAACAAGCTCAGTAGTGTTTAACTTAGCAAATTCTTTTGACTTGGTTGACCAAGTACATCTGGGGGTTTGGATTCCCAAACAGTAGCAGTGAGAGTAAGTTTATATTTGCTTTATCTCTTTAGGTTTCTTTCTGCGTTACCTCTTCCCTGGGATGGATCCCCATGAGAGTTCAGGATTCAGTCCAGACATGTTTTTTTTAGATCTACTTGTGGTTCCACCTTCAAGGTAAAATTTATCACCCCAAAATTTTGTAGAAATCACAGGGTTTAGTGCATCTTTTGCAGGAGTTGGATCCAAACTTCCGTAGTACAGACACTGGTCTGCTTAAGTGTCAGTGGAGTTTTTAAATAATAAAAATCACAGTAGTAATTGATGATAAGTTCTACTGTAACTTCAAGTGAGTTCATTAGAAGACTGGAATACTAGTTGTGGAAAAAATATATTTTAGTATTAGTATTTTAAATTATTATAGAATATTACAACTGCACAGTACTAACAGAATTTCTTGTTAAGGATCATTCCTCTTTTATGACTGTCCCAGTAGAATATAGGAATTTTTAAATGCCCACTGTTAGTTTGGATTATTTCCCATGCACTGAAGATGTAGCTTAGAATGTTTGAGGTTTATCATGCTGCTTTGGAGTGACTTCAATGTTCTAAAATAATTTTGATTTGCTGTAGGTACCGTCCCGTGAATCGCGTGGGAGATCGCCTGTTCACAAACGGGCAGACTGTGAACCTGCAGGCTGTGATGAAAGATGCCCAGCTGATCAGGAAGCTCTTGGTTTTCATGGCCAAAGAACAGTGTCAGCCAATAAAAATTACAGAAGAAATTCAAACAGTAAGAGTTGCTGATTATCTTACTCTTTGCTTTTTGGATGTGTGGGTATAGAGTTCAGGAAGGCTCCTGTTCAAGCTGTTCCAGTAACAGTTTTTGCTTAAGCTGTTGGAGCATCTGCTGGTGGAGATGTTCTCCATAGCTTGTTTGGTTTCTTTCTCTCCCCTCTTTTCTACCTGGTGTGAAGGGAAAAAGCATTTTGTTCACATTCTCTTAGTCATGGGTTTTGGTATTAGATTACTGCATGTGAGACATAATGGGCACCTGTTTCTGGAGAATGGAATATGTGGAGCACAGACAGCTCACAATTAAACTTTGCCAGCATTTCATCACATGAAAAGAGGGGGAAAAAAGCCACTTTAGCTGTGAAGCCATGTGGTGCCAGTTGTGATTTGGTTTATTTTTTGACCTTTGATGTCTAAGTAGAACCCAAAAGTTCACAAATAATATTAATTAGTAACAATGCTTGTGTGCTTCTGATGGTTCACATTGTATAGTGCAATTAATTATGTCAGCTTGCCTCATTCCATATTTGTTCATCACTTGTATCATTGAGGGGTCTTTGATACTGGACTCAGTTTCAGCTGAACTTGATTTACATCTGCAGTGTAAAACATTTTGGAAACATTTTTAGTTATTCAAAAAGTAGCCACTAGATGGAGATCTGTTTGACAGGAGGTCAATGAGTTGAATTTGACTGGTTGAACTGAAACCAAAGTGATGTAGATGGTAAAAGCTCTTGGATTTATATTATTTTTATCTAAGAACAGGATTTTCTAGTTACAGTGATTCCTAACATGGACTGACTACCAGTGCAAAATAATGGTGAATGTTCCATTTGCTATATCTAATACTGTAATTAATACTATCATTTCAGCCTAGTAAATAGAAGATAATCTTTGTTAAGTCCGAGTTTCTAATTTCTGTTTCTGTAGGAGATTGGGGGGGATAGTGAACCTCTGGACCGTTCCGTGCTGGCAACGATTCCAGGACAGACCATTGCAGATAAGCTCTACAATGCTTGGATACGTCTCCAGAGCCACGTCAACATTGTGTTTGACAGTGACATGGACAAGCTGATAACAGAAAAATACCCTGGTATTCGTCAGGTGGGTAGCAGGTGAAGTCTGAATTAAAAAAGAGAAGCTGGTGGAGTAAGAAAAAAAGTGAACTCTTTGTCATTAGAATGTGGGCATTTTCATGACAGTCATCATTGCAAGAAGCCATCTGGTTTTCCAGAGTTCCAGGTTTTAATTGTCACCTTCTGTTTTGAAAGCTGTTGGAGAAGAAGGAAGGGCTGTTCCGCAAGCACATGATGGGCAAGCGCGTGGATTTCGCCGCTCGATCCGTCATTTGCCCCGACATGTACATTGGGACCAACGAGATTGGCATCCCCATGGTGAGGATAAATAAAGGACTGGGTCTTTCTGTGCAGCTCAGGGCTGAACTGCACTGCTGGCACTTTGGTAGCAGTTTAAAATCTTGACGGTTTCTGACTTGTCTGAACTCTTTCCTGCCCAGTGTTAATAAGGAAAGAGCACTGAAGAGCAGGAAACTCTTAACATCTCAGAAAGAGGATTAAAAAAAAAAACCAAAAAAAATTGTATGTACTTCAAGGGAGTAGGAATTGGTGCAAACTTTAAAAGTAGATCCTGTTTCTCCTATGGTCTTTGTACAAGGTATTTTTGAGGTATTGCAGCCTTTAAGAGATGGCCATGATAATGTCATCAACTTCATCCATCCTTAAGGATTTTTAACCACATAGAGATGACACCAAGCCTGAATTTGAGCTTTACATTTTATCATCTTGGAAGAAAATAGTAAACCTAGTGATAATGTACTTTATCTCTGTATTTGTTGGCTTGTTTGCAGAATTTAAATCTGTATCTGCTTTCTTTAATTGCTAATTCAGTTTTACACCGCAGTAGAAAATTGTAAAAAGGACATTGTTTCTATTCTTATTGTAGAGGATTTTAAAACAGAAATGTATTTATTTGGCAGTAGAGCAGACTGAGGAGGAGATGCATTCAAGAGCTTGAAGTGATTTATGTTTGCATTTTATAAGTCAACATTTGACATGGTTTTATCAGTGGCTTTTACAGTTCAAAGCTAAAGTTGAAAATGCTGTTTCTCTCCTCTGTTCCTCCTGTCTAGGTATTTGCCACCAAACTGACTTACCCTCAGCCAGTGACTCCCTGGAATGTCAAAGAGCTGAGGCAGGCTGTCATCAATGGCCCCAAGGTGCACCCTGGGGCCTCCATGGTCATTAACGAGGACGGGTCTCGCACGGTGCTGAGCGCCACCAGCCTGACCCAGCGCGAGGCCATCGCCAAGCAGCTCCTCACCCCCTCCTCAGGGGCACCCCAGACAGGGCTGAAGATTGTGAGTATTGGCAGAGCCCTCCTCCACCTCTGGTTGGGAAGGGTAGAAAGAAAAATGTGATATTCTTTCAAATTCTAAACCCCATTTTTCCATACTGGACTTTACTTTCTTCTAATACGCAGTGTGTGGCATTCATCGTGCCGAGATGCAGAGTATTCTTAGTGCTGGCTTGGCAGTGCTGGCTCCATGATCTCAGAGATCTTTTCCAACCTAATTAGTTCTATGTCAGTTGTTTCTCCTCTAATCTCTACCTTAATTAACCTTTGAGACTTCTTAACTGTATCTGCATCCCTTGCAAGACTTGAAAATGTACTATTTAGCTGTTAGGACAAAAGTTTTGGTGTTTAATAGTGTTTTCACGTTAGGTATTACCCTGTCTCTCACAAAGGTTTAGCAGAGATTTGAAATCTGAGTATTTCTGTGATATCAGTTCTTTCAGAATCTGTCACAGAGTTAAACATAACAGTATTTAGATTGTACAACTTATCAACACTCCTGTTGATAATCATTTAAGTGGATATTTGGATGTTACTAACAGAAAAGTTAAAATGAGACTGTTCTGAGGCACTCTGTTCTAGATAAGGGTATATTGTGGGGTACTCAAAACTGAAATGAAGAGATTCCTGGCCTCTGCTTCAGCTGCTGGCTCATATTACTACCTTAGTCTAGGGTGTGCAGGGCTGGGTGTATTGTGGCAGGTATCAATTCAGCCCAGTGGGCTTTGGATGAAGAGCTGATTGGTTTGATCACTGAGTTGGGGGAGTTAATGGGGAGTAGTTGTTTGGTGGAGATCAGAGGGTGTTCAGCAGCACATCTAAGTTTTGCACAGAACATGAATACCAGAAAGAAGGTATTTTGGATGTATGTGTATCTAAAGATAAATCAGTCCTTTTTGAGGCATGGCAACGTAGGCAGCAGCCAGTTCTCTCCTGCAGGTGTGCCGGCACATCAAGAACGGGGACGTGCTGCTGCTGAACCGCCAGCCCACCCTCCACAGACCCTCCATCCAAGCCCACCGCGCCCGCATCCTGCCCGGGGAGAAGGTGCTGAGGCTGCACTATGCCAACTGCAAGGCTTACAATGCTGACTTTGATGGGGATGAGATGAACGCCCATTTCCCTCAGAGCGAGCTGGGCAGAGCAGAAGCCTACACCTTAGCCTCCACTGATGAGCAGTACCTGGTGCCAAAGGCAAGTGCAACTGACAGATAAATTTATTCCTACATTAAATCACTCTGGTTTGTTTATTTAGTCTAATGAGAAATGAGATAATTTCTAAAAGATCTGTTTACTTGTTTTTGGGGTTTATTTCTGTGTTCTTTCTCCACTTGTAATTCTGTTTCCCTCAAGGAGGCCCAGCACATCCAAACAATATTGTTCCTTTGAGTGTCAAGTGTCCAGAAGACATTCAGTAGAGAGTTGTGCTGTAGTGATTAATTCTTTACAAATTACTTAAGTGCTTTTATCCAGGGGGAATAATTTTGGGAGCTGGAGGCGCACGACTTATTAACCCCCCCTATCACTACCTTTTGTTGTTACCTCTTTAGGATGGGAAGCCACTTCCTGGCTTGATCCAGGATCACATGATTTCTGGAGTCAGCATGACAATCCGAGGCTGCTTTTTCACCAGAGAGCAGTACATGGAGCTTGTGTACCGAGGGCTGACAGACAAAAAAGGAAGAATTAAAATCTTTCCTCCGGCCATTATGAAACCACAGCGATTATGGACAGGAAAGCAGGTAGTTTATCATTTACAGGGTTAAAGAATGATGGTGGTTCCAAAGTAAGCAGAATGCTAATGCTAAAACCAGTGCTAAGGGTGTTTTGAAAGACCCGATCCCATCAACACCATGTAGGTCTTGGTGTGTGTTTTTGAGCTGTAAAACCCAACAGACAGCTTTTCTTTTTTTAACTTTTAATTATTGGAAAAACCTTTGCTGTTTTGCATTTCTGAATAATTATGTGTCCCAGCTCATTGATCTTTCAGAGGCTGAGTAGCAGGGGGATATTCCTGCCTTGTCAGATTTCCAGTCTTTCAAGATGTTGGTATCAGTGGAAAAAAATACAAGCAGGATGTTGCTTTTTTCATCCATGTCAAATTTTTCGTGTTGAGAAGGGAATATACAAAAAAAAAAAAAATCCTGCCACTCATTCTGCTTCTTTATAGGTTGTTTCCACGTTGTTAATAAACATCATTCCAGACAACCACGCTCCACTGAATTTGACTGGGAAAGCAAAAATTGGTGGGAGAGCCTGGGTAAAGGGACCTGCAAAAGGAGGTCTTAATCTTGATTCAATGTGTGAATCTCAGGTATGCAACAGCTCTGGGGGTTGGACTGGGCTGTGTTGTATTAAAGTTGTGTGTACAGCAGAGGAATGGGAAGGTAGCAAGGCAGATGACAAAGTTAGAAGCAGATACTTTGCAACAGTTCCTGCCAGAAGTGGGTGATTAAAGGATAGGCCTGGGAGTCAAGAAAAATTCTCTTCTGGTCCTGACTTATGTAGAGTCCATCTGTTTTTGTTAGACCTTGTGTCTTCATTGTTGAATTTTGTAGGTGGGAAAACGCAGGTGATGTTAAAAGTTTCATTTCTGCTTTAAATTCTGGAAGTATAGATAATCTGACCACAGTTAACCATTCACCAATATGTGAGCTGTTTAAACTTAAACCTATTTTCACATAGATTATACACAAAAACCTGTAGAGGTCATAGCAAGATCAAAATTCCTATTTTCCTGACTCAAAGCTGTGTTTTATTTCTCAGGTTATTATCAGAGATGGGGAATTACTGTGTGGAGTCTTGGACAAAGCTCACTTTGGCAGCTCTGCATATGGCCTGGTGCACTGCTGCTATGAGATCTATGGGGGTGAAACCAGTGGGAAGGTGCTGACATGTCTGGGGCGTCTCTTCACTGCTTTCCTGCAGCTGTACAGGGGATTTACCCTGGGTGAGTGAGTACCTGCAGCAGTGCAGCACCTCCTGAGGTGTGAACCAGACGTGGCTAGGCATAATACGTGCTAATTTTGTTAATAAAATTCTGCCCTTGGGTGGAATAGCTGCCTGCCAGCCTTTTTTTTGATCTTGGTTTATGTTGGTCCATAGCTGGCCTTGTAAGCATAAAGAGAAAGTATAGTCTTGGGTATGTCCAACAGTTTCTCTTTTCTGTCCTGCCTAGACAAAGTGTACACAGTTAATATGTCCTGTGTTGAAATTTTGTTTAGATCAAAACCTTGTGTTTTGCTTCTCTGAAAAGTAATTATTGCATAGAAAGCAGAACAGCTGACAGAGCAAGATGGAAGAACTTTAAGGGGTTGTTAATCAAGTCTTGCACATCATGTTCTACTGTAAAACTTTTGATAAATGAGTTTGAAAAGCTTTCATCACAGCTTTTCAAACTCATACAAGAGTTATGGAGACACAGTAAAATGTTTTTCTTCTTGTCAAACTGCAGACCCTGAGTCTAACCATCATTATAACTTTAATTGTGACTTTCTTTTCCAGCTCTTCACTCAAAATCCCTGACACTAAATGTGGTTCCTTCCTTGATTCTTTTTCAGTTTAGGCCATTGTGTTCTGTCTCTTCTCTTTAACAGGGATTGAAGATATTTTGGTTAAACCGGATGCAGACCACAAAAGAAAAAAAATCATTGAAAGGTCAAGGCAGAGTGGTATTGAAGTAAGTATGTTTTGCAAATGTTTTTTTCTTTCATAATGCAAAATTTTTGAAATCCTGCCCTGTTCAATCACACCTGCTTAACACCTAAAACTTCCTATATTTTGCTTTCAGGCTGTTAGAGCTGCTCTTAATTTGCCAGAAACAGCATCATGTGAGGAGGTCCAAGGGAAGTGGCAGGATGCTCATCTCTGCAAAGACCAGAGGGATTTTAACATGGTTGATATGAAATTCAAGGAGGAAGTAAACAAGTACAACAATGAAGTTAACAAGGTTGGCATCGAGGCATCTGTGCATACTGATCTTGTTTGGAGACTTTCTTATTAAGTTAATTAATGTGGATGAGCAGTGCCTGACTCTTCTGGAGGCTGAAACTTTCCATCTGTCCCCAGCATGAGGCTCCACATGCTGCCTCTCCTCCCAAGCCTTGTCCTCCCTGAGAGAGAAGATGGCTCAGTACTGAAGATGCTTTTAAAATTATAAACAGCAATGTTTGTGATCACTCATTGTTTCACTTTGTTAAAGCCTTCCACAGGAATTTCTTGGGTTTATTGTTTCATTAATAATGTTTAGTTTTGTTCCCTTCACTCCCCCACAACTCTGTAGGTTTGCATGCCCCTTGGTCTCCACAGGAGCTTTCCAGAGAACAATTTGCAGTTGATGGTACAGTCAGGAGCCAAAGGATCCACTGTAAACACAATGCAGGTAATGGCAGCCAGAATCTGCTTAGCAGCTACGTGTGCTGATGTGATGTGTCCTAGAATATAAACTGTTGGGAAGCTCTTGTGGGGATACCTGATACCGGAGCAAGGTTTTCATTCTGGACTTTGGCATGGAAAAATGTTAGAAGAATGTAATAAAGACCTCAGTGGGTGATGGAAGAGAGTCAGTGTTTATTATAACCTATTTTTGAATCAGTACATGAGAATTTATTGAAATAGCAGATCTGCTTTTTAGAAGGAATGCTGCAGTTTATACAAACAAATCTACTGTAGATAGGAGATATAATTTCTCCTGGCCTCTGTTGGAGACTGACCCTATCCTTCTTCAATTTCTGAATAGAAACAACATAATCTTTGGTTTTGGTAGAAGTGGCAAGGATACATTTTCATTTTACATTTTGCACCACAGACACCAAGCAGGAGACACTCTATAAAAATACCTTCTAAAATGGAGAGAATGACCACAGCTCAAAAGAGAGAGCACTTTGGGTTGAGGTTTTTGTTCTGTTTTTAGTACACTGCTGAGAGGTGGTGAGGGCAATGTAGGGACCTAAAAAATATTTGCAGTATTTTTAGTTTCACATCTCTGTGTTAAGTATACAGAAGGAGAATGGTAATGTTGAGGATGAGTCTCAGGGTACTGGAATAACTTAAAAAGACCAGGTGAGCACTCCATGCCTTTTCTGCCCCTCATTAGCAAGAGCAATTCATGAATAAGTCCACAGAGCATTTACTGAACATTAGACATTTTTTTGCTGTATTTTTCAAGAAAAATTACTAAGCAAAAGTTGGATGGAAAAGTGATGTTTCCTTTTTTCCTGTCCACATTTAGATTTCTTGTTTGCTGGGCCAGATTGAGTTGGAAGGCCGAAGACCCCCACTGATGGCATCTGGCAAATCATTGCCATGTTTCCAGCCTTATGATTTTTCCCCTAGCTCAGGAGGATTTGTGACTGGCAGATTTCTCACTGGGATCAGACCTTCTGTAAGTTTAATACTGCTTGTGTTGATACTGAAGTTTATTTAAGTCTTGGTATTTTAATAGAGAGTATCTGCAATTATAGATAAACGGAGCTTGTTCACCCTGGTTTCATATGAAGCTTTTGAGGAAGAACATAAATTGCCAGTGTTGATGCACTTGTTAGCAGAATGCTGATGGTTTTGTGCTTGTGTTTAGGAATTCTTCTTTCACTGCATGGCTGGCAGGGAAGGTCTTGTGGATACAGCTGTCAAAACCAGCCGTTCTGGGTACCTGCAAAGGTAAGAGGCCTGGTTTAGAACTGGAGCCTTTAAAAGGTCTTTCTGTTAGTTGGTTGATTTTTCTCTTTTTTTTTCTTTTTGAGAGAGAGTACTGTAGACTGGAAGTGCCTGTATTGCTTAGATTAACTTCACTCTACTTGATTTTTACGAAAGAGTCTGAATGCTGAGTGTTTGTTCTAAGTCCAGTTTTCTAGTGATCTGGATTAACTGGAACATGATCATTTCAAACTTATCTCTGGCACATAACAGCAGCAGCTTCTCCTCTTGCAGAAATCTTTTTCCTAGTACAAATATAAATAGGTGTACAAGTTCCAGGCAATTCTAACTTCTCTTGGCCATGTTGAGTGGCTCTTGTCTTTACTCAAGCAACACCTCTAGTATATGTAGAAGATGGAACTTTTCGATTGTTTCAAAGGTTAGTGAGGAGTTCTAAAGAAGGGTCTCCCTTTTTTCAGACAGATCTCAAAGAGTGACAGCAGAAATGGAGAGTAATTTACTGCTTCATTTTAAGATCAGTCTAAGGAAGCTGGAGGGAGCAACATGCTGAAAGCTTTGCAAATTAAGCATTTCATGAGTGTTGTGTCTGTAGGATTTTGGCTTCCAGAATTCCTGATTAGCCCTTAAGTACACTTGAGGTGTTCAAGAAAACAGTGGGTTTTGTGTTAGAGTTGTATCATCCTTGTTGCTTTGTAGCCTCTTAACGGAATTTTTCTTTTGTATTCCATTTTTTTTTTCTCTGGAATAGGTGTATCATAAAACATTTGGAAGGACTGGTAGTTCAGTATGACCTGACTGTACGAGACAGTGATGGCAGCGTGGTGCAGTTTCTGTATGGAGAAGATGGGCTTGATATCCCTAAAACTCAGTTCTTACAACCTGAGCAGTTTCCTTTCATTGCAGAAAACTACGAGGTAGAACACCTAAATCTTAACTATTTATGAGGGGTGAAGGGGAGACTGAAACACATGGTTAACATCTGGCATGTCTGTCAGGGATCCAGTGGCAACACTTGTTTGTCTCAGTTATTTTCAGACTAACATACAATTTTATTTGCCATTGTATTCAAAATATGGAAGCAGTCTGAAGTTGCAGCATGATTTAAGCAGTCTCAGTTTCTGCAGAGCACCAAGCATTGTCTGTTCTAACTCTGCACTTGAATTCAACAAAGATGACTTCACTTTTCAGTCTGTCAAGTTTGATTAACTTCCTTTTACCAGTATATCCACTGCTTATTATAGAATGTTGCTAATAACATAAAGCTATAAGGAGTTTTGTCTCAGTTGGGTTGAAAACCAAATTTGCAAATTGTTTTCCAGCAGTGACAGCAGGTGGCCTTTTCAGTTTGCTTTGCCTTTTCTGGTACAGAGAGGACGGAGAGAAGAATAATCACACAAATTACTTTCCTACAGGTGATCCAGAAGACAAACCATCTGGATGAAGCTTTAGCAAGGATGGAGTCCCACCAAGCTAACCAGCAGTTCAAAGCCATCAAAAAGTGGCGAGCCAGACACCAAACCTCTGTGCAAAGAGAAGGAGGCTTTCTGTTGTTTTCCCAAAAGAAACTGGCAAGTGTGAAAGCACAGCTTCCAGGAGGTGAAATAAAGAATGGAAGAGATCCTGCTACTTTACAGGTAACACAGAAGCAGTTGAACTGACCAAACCCTTCAAAAGAAGTTGCAGAATTCAGTTTGTTTGTTTGTTTTTAATTGCTCTGTGTATCCCAAAGTGCTTCGCAGTCTAACTAAACAAGTTGCCTTTTAATGGAATCATGTCAATTGTGTGGGTGATGAAGCTGAAATTTATTAAAGTCTATGGGCCCTAGTACTAGGACAGGGGCTGAAAACTAAGGTAAATGTGTTGTTAGAAAAGAGATCATGTTTGTGAATGTTTTGGGGGGATTATTTGTTTATTGGTAGGTTATTTGGGTTTTTTTTCATGTAAATGAAGTAAATCTTGCATGGATAGCTCTCTGCTAGCTGGATGACAGCCTGTTTGAATACCAAAGATCCTAGGGCTGAGCCAACCCTGCCTGTGTTCCAAAAAATATTCTTGCTTAAGCCACTTGTCCACCATGGCACTGATCTCTATGACACGGCTGCTAATTAAGATTGTGTGTATGGGCACAAAATGCAGCCTTGCTCTCACAAGGAATTTACCCTGGTGGAACTTGGGCAGTTAGCATGAAATTCCAGGTTGATGGCGTTGAGAGATGACTCTCTGAGCTTGTCTGCAAAAGTTGTTCAGAGGTTCATTTATTCAGCTGTGCTGAATTTGTGTTGTTCTTGACACTTTTTGATAGTAAGCTCCTTTTTCATGCCAGCTTTGGACAGGTGAGGTGAGGGTCAGCTAGAGGCAAAGGTTTAAGTGTATTTGAAGGTGTTCACTCCCAGTTAAAATCATTCTTTGAGGCCATATTTCACTGATTTCTGGAGTAGTTATTATGAATACATAGTTATTTTCAGGCATGTAAAGAATCTTGAAATTGTTTGGCTTCAGAAGTGTTAAATATCAGAAAAAGGAGAACGCTGTATTTGCAGCTGAGCTGTTTGCTGTGATGTGTACACCCTTATATTCTGCACAGGTCATCTTTTCCTCCTTCACTGCTGCTTGTTTGCTTGTGGTCTTATTGTGGATAATTCAGTAAGCTTAAAAACCTCCTCTCATTTTCAGTTGTTGAAGATGTGGTATGAGCTCGATGAGAAGAAACGAAGGAAGTACCTGAAGAAGACAAATAAGTGTCCTGACCCAAGCCTTGGAGTTTGGCGTCCAGATACTTACTTTGCATCTGTTTCAGAAACATTTGAAAATGGAGTTGAAGGTTATATCAATAAATGGGAATCTGAGAACAGTCGGATTTACATGCACCCAGCACTTTCTTCAGATAGGTAAAAACCTCTGAGTGTCTTCTTCTTTGCACTGAGCCAAAACCCAAAATACCTATTTGGAATGAATTTGCTAAAACTGAAAAGTCTTTATCAAGTCTTCTTTCTGTTGTGGCCTTTGTGAAACTAAGCAGTGGGTTTCAGAATGGTTCTTGAAAGCCAAATGAGCTCAGTTTGCAGTGGAGAGGCTCTGGTTATCTCTTCCTTCCAAACCTCAATTTTCCGTGCTGCTGAGAGCTTTAGCAAAGCCTCTCTGCAATGTATTGCTGTCCCCATACATACAAAATAATACTTTATGGTAATCTTGAAAACCAAAGTATATTCTTGAAGCACCTTGGAGTTAGCAAGGCAGTTAAGAAGCACAAGTGGGAATACATGGATTCTCTTTTGACATTCTGGGAATTGGCAGTCGACATAAAGTACAATTTGGCCAAGGCCCCAGTTCTGTATTAATGGGTTGTGTTTGTCAGATCAGATGGGGATAGACGGTTTTACAGTTTTTGGAACATATTTATCTGTAAGCTACCAGGAGAAACTGGCTCAAAGAGCTGAGCAATGATTCATTCTTTTCTGAGTTTGTTATTTTGTATGTTGAGCTAAACCTCTTACTTCCTGTCTCCAGATTAAAGGATCTGTTGTATTTAAAGTGGCAGCGTTCTCTTTGTGACCCAGGAGAAGCTGTGGGGCTTCTTGCAGCTCAGAGTATTGGGGAACCTTCAACACAGATGACTCTGAACACCTTTCACTTTGCTGGCAGAGGTGAAATGAATGTCACATTGGGTATTCCAAGGTGAGAAAACTGTGTCCTCAGTGAGCCTTTTATTTTAGGCACTTAGGTATATAATTGTACTTAACCTCACTAGCAGGTACATGTGTGAATATCCTTCGGTTTATTTGTAAATTGTGCCTGTTCAGAACTATTTTAATGTTTTACAATTTTCCAATTATTTTGGTTCGTTTTCCAGATCCTAAATATCTGTGAAGGCCCCTACTCTAATCTGATAAACAGCAGATCATCAGTTTATTTGGAATAACTGGGTCCTGACCTGGCCTCGTGTGGGGGTGTGTGATGCCTTAGGTGGGAAGGGGTTGTGTTGCTTCAGAGAAGCAGGGGAGGGTAAGAACATACAAGGAAGCATCCATTATGCATCTGTAGGAAACAGACCTCATTAGTCCTTCTGTTTCTGGAACAATTTATTATCATCTGTTCTCTTCCATAACTGGGGGAATAATCTAATTGAGGCAGCAGGGCTGCTGTTGTGCTGTGCCTGGTGGGGAACTAGAAGAGAGAAAAGGAGCAGTGCAGTGTAATCATGGCTTTGGTGGAACTGCCAGTTGCTGCATTCTGCCTAATGAAATTAACTAGATAATTACTTGATTGCATAGAGCTTTTATGGCTTAATTTGAATGATCATTTTTTGTTTAAAGGTTGCGGGAAATACTGATGGTGGCCAGCTCAAACATTAAAACACCCATGATGAGTGTTCCTGTGTTCAGTACCAAGAAAGCTCTCAAGAAGGTGAAACAGCTTAAGAAACAGCTCACAAGAGTGTGCTTAGCTGAGGTGAGCCTCCTTTTCAGTGCATCCTTTGAGAGTCAGCAAAACACTCTCCTCTTTAAGCTCATCAGTAGTTTGCTGTGCCACAGCCTGGCTTTTTCTCAAGTCAGTCTGTAGAATTAGAGGGGTTCTGTTTTGTCTTTGAGACAAGCTAATCTGGCTGTGATTGACATAGTCAGAGTCAGATAGAGACCTTCCCATCTGTACACCTCCCCTTCCTAATCTCACGCAAATGGCTGTGCTCAGTAGAAGCAAAATGTGTCACTGTGGAAACTCAATGTACTGGGATGTGTTCTGTGTTCCCTCTCGTCCTGGGAGTGCACCCTTGTGCTCTCCTACGTGCCCTTCCCTCTTCTGTTTTACTCCTGTGAGTTGAAAGCAGCCAGGATCAGGTTAAGACTTAGCTGTGTGCTGGATTGCTGTCCTGCTCCATGAGCATGGTCAGTAAAATGGAGCTGTTTGCCCTCTGAGGAAGGGTGATCTCTTGTGAAGGAGTGGGGTGGGAGGTGAGGCTGTTCTTCCAGTATTGTCTGAGTTAATTGTTGGTAGGGTACAGTCATTTTGTCCAGGAGCAAAGCCCCCAGAAAAGTTTGCCAGTTAGCCTTGTGTAATTCTGGTTTCCTGTGGAAAGCACTGGAACTGCAGGAAATAAATTAAGTTCTTTGATGAAGTCTTCATCAAAGGAGTAATATTCCTACTTGGGAATGTTTTGTAGGTCTTGCAGAAAGTGGACATCGAGGAATCCCTGCATGTGAAGCACAAGCTGAACAAGCATCGCCTCTACAAAATCAAATTCAATTTCTTGCCCCATGAATATTACCGAGAGGAGAAGTGTGTGAGGCCCAGGCAGATCTTGCACTTCATGGAAACAAGGTGAGTTTGCTTTCAGCTACTTTAATATTTGCTCTTCTTTTGCCTTTTTATGGGCTTTGCATGTGGTTGATTACAGCTGGTGTGGCTTGTAAAGCAACAGTTTCAGCAGGTGTGCAGAAAAAATTTACACAGTTGCTTCTTTGTCTTGAATAAAACCAGCAATTTTATTATTCAAGTCCAGTAATGAACCATCTCTTCTGAAGGTCAGTTTGATGTGTAGACTTTATATCCAGATGAGTGTATAATTTTATGCTTTGGATGCATGCCTACATCTGTGACAGTAACAGAGCTCACACCAACCTTTTGATTCCTAAATTAATGAACAAGGGCTGAGAAAATTTTTTTGTGTTATCACAGAAGTACTTTTGCATCCAGCAGGGAATAATGTCCAATTATGAACTGACTTGCTTGTTAACCAAATAAATTAATTTTTTGACAACTTCAGGTTTATTGTGGCACTGCTGAGCTTTGACATTCTGGGTTGCTTCTTCTGTCAGGTTCTTTAAAGTTCTTCTGGAAGCAATTAAAAGGAAGACTACAAAGATGGCATCTTTTAATGAAGTCAGCACTCGGAAGACAACTCGGAAGGATTTAGATGATGACCAAGACAAGGTACAGAAAAACATTACTTGAAAAATGCCTCACTTCCTTTCATTGTTTTTGAGAACCAGAATTGGAGAAGTGTAGCATGTTTCAGTGTACATGAAATGTGTGAATACTAAATTACTACGTAAATACTTCCTTCATACATACACTGTCTTTGCATTCTCATAAAATTAACAAGGAAATTAAAGTTTTTGTGTATTAAATCCTGATTTGCTTAAGACTGTATTCTGAAAATGCCTGTTTCATTTTAGCTTCTCTGAGACAAAAGCATATCACTCTGCTTACTCCCAGTTCAGTGTCCTGTTGTAGCAGTGGTTGTCAAAACCTTGGGGAAGGTTCTTTGTTCATTGAAAAGCTTTTGCATGTTCTATCTGCCTCTCCTCTCCCATCAAGGACTGTCAGAAGCAGAGTGACAGCTTATCCATCTTGTAGATATTCATCTTGTTAAATGTTGAAGTTATCAGGAATGTGAGATTGTTTCTTTATAGTAGTGAACATATAGAAATTAATCTGTCTGTAAAGGTAGAACACTGAACAAGGGATTGTTAAATTCCAGATGTTTGGCTAAAGCCTTTTGATGCTCTTGATACTTCTAGCAGTCAGCCTGATTATCTGTCTTTCATGAATTTTTAGGCACTGAATACTCTGGAAGCTGTAGCAGAGGAAGAAGAGAACATTGTTGATGCAGAAGCTGATGAAGGGGATGGTGATGCTACAGAAACAAAACGCAGGAGGAACCAGGAGGAAGAGGTAATGACTTTATAGGTGCTCAGCACTGCTGTTCAATTCCCTGTTTCTTCTGTGTTTGAGTTGGGAAGGAAAACTTCCACTGAAACAAAATATTGAGAAAAACCAAACCCCACTTGAGAGGAGATAGGCAAGTCTCTGCTTTGGGCTGAACAGTTTTCATTTGGCTCTTTTCTGAAACCTTGTTCTTCAGGCGTTTGGGTGGATGTGTGTGGCAGTCAGGCTATCTGTGCTGAAGTTCACCATAACTTTACAGTTTGCTAATTTTATGCCATTAATTGTTTTTAAAACTTTACTGTAGTTCTTAAAATACAGTCTCCCTGCATGTTTCTCTGTGTTCAGTACTTCATAATTACATCTTAAAAGATGGGGTGCTGTAATTTCAGCGAGAGGGTGGGGTAATTGAAAATCCTGAGGGAATCCCATCATCAGATTATGGATTATGGGAAGAAATTAGACTTTTTCAGGGAGAGAAAACTGAATTCTGCTACAGTCTCAACATCCTGTAGCATCCTGGACTGTGCTGAGGAATAATGGTAAGATTATAAAGAAATAAAGACTTAACTGAATCTGTTGTATTATTTTCTTTACAACAGAACTGCATTTGCTTTGTGCCATAGGAGGTGAGGTCCTTGCAATTCAGCAGTGAAGAACATTCCAGAATTAAACTGTTCATGGTGTGCTGGCTCAGATAAACACAACATTATTTCCTTGCAGGTTGATTATGAGAGCGAAGAAGAGAACGGGGAAGAAAACGTTAATGAGAATCCAGAAGATGAAGAGGCTGAATCTGAAAAAGAAGAAGGGACTCCTGGTGCTGAAGAGGGTGAGAACAGAGCAGAGGGTGAAGATTCCCAGCATCTTTCCTTTGTGTCTCAGACTAAAAAAGGGAAAGATCGATTGCTGCAGTCAGCAGAGGTGCGAGTGAGCGCTGTTGTGGAGAGCCACCCATCCATACAGGATTACACGTTTGACACCCAAAACGAGCTTTGGTGTGAGGTAAGGTGGAACATCTGTGGGTGGTTGCACAGTGGTTGCATGTAGCTCCCATAACAAATGGATCTTTTCAGTGCAGTGCTGCTGTTTTGTCTCAGCAATTCCATATGAATACAGAAAGTGGCACTACAAATGTACTTTTTGGTATAATTTTTAGTAATTTTGCATTTTCAGAACATCTCATGTAACTTTTTTTAAAACCAGTTTTTTGACAGGTTTATTGTGTTTTAATCTTTAACTATATGATGGTCTGCCATGTGTCCCTTGATGAATAAAAGTGATGGCTGGATTGTTGAAAAAATGTAAACATCTTAAAAAGCAAATAAAAATCTCAACAAGCATATACCTGTCCCCCTCAAAAGAAAAAAAAAAAAGCCATCCCAAAAAGCAGAACTTGTAAGTTCAGAGACCTTGAAAGATGTGGATGAGTGATCCTGGGATGGGGAGTTCACATTAACATCACTCAGCTCTGATTCCAGTCAGACATTTATGTTCCTTAACACACAACGAGGGTAATTCCAGTTGTCTACTGAAAAGCAGTGTGCTGGTTATTGAGCCTGGTGTTCAAACCTCCTTACACTGTGGGGTTTTTTTTCCCATTAGGTTTCCTTGGCACTGCCACTGACCAAGGTGTACTTTGACCTGTCCTCCCTGCTGGCGTCGCTGGCGCGCAGCACGGTGATCCACGAGGTGAAGGGCATCACACGCTGCCTGCTGAATGAAAGCACCAACAAGGAGGGAGAGAAGGAATTCGTTCTCCAGACAGAAGGGATAAACCTGGCAGAGCTCTTCAGATACTCTGATGTGTGTAATCTGTTTCTAATCCCAGGCTTGAATGATCTGTTGTGTTCTGGGGGAGATGGTGGATGATGGATGTCATTGCAATTTATCAGGGGTGATGTGTAGCCTTTTCAGCTCTTCCTCCTCCTTTTCATCCCCAGATGTGTTTAGAGCTCAGCAGAGCCTTTTCTCAAGGGCAGCTTGCAAATCAGTGTTTGTGCAGCAGCCAGTGCCTAATGACAGATGATTTCACACCATTCTTCTCTCTCATGTCTCTCTAAATGTCACTTGAGGGAGTTCTTCCATCTCAGTGAATTGCAGTGCTTGGAGATGAATAGTTCTGTTATCCCATCTAGCCCAGAGCTCTCCAAATACAGGATTGTTTTAAGCTGCATCTTCTCTTTTGCTAGAAGTTCTGGCTGTCTGAGAAACACTGGCCATTGCATTGTGTTGTTTGGAAGATTTTAACATGTTTTGCTAGTATATTTTGCTAGTTTGCTTTTTGTGGTTCCAGTTAATTTTCTCCTGTGGTGAATTTTGACTCCAATACTCCTATTCATGTATTTAATGCTGCTTAACACAAATCCTCAGAATCATTTTCGTCTGTGTTTGACTCTGAGCTGCTGCCTAGTTGTTCTGCAACTGTTGGTGTTGCTTAAGCTCAGGAAAAAACCTATTTTAGCTTAGCTGAAGTTATTTCGAAACAGAGAGCAACTGTTTTCCTAACTTGTATCTCTGTTTTTTTCTGCTTTCAGATTTTGGACCTGAACAGACTTTATTGCAATGATATCCATGCCATGGCTAACAATTATGGAATTGAATCAGCCCTGAGGGTGATTATAAAGGAAATAAAAGATGTGTTTGCCGTGTATGGTAGGATTTCTTTGTATTTTTATAGTCTTTAATACCATTAAATAGGAAAATGCAGCCACATGCTTTCAGTTATGGTTTTGCATGATCTTTTCATTTATGTGCCTATTTTTAAGTTGCAGGTTTTGTTTTAATGATTTTAGAGTCTTCTGTGAAGACCTTGTTAGTTAATTATTGGTTTCTTTTAATCAGTAGAAAATACATTAGGTGAGGTTGAATTTATTCCCCCTTCACAGAGTTCTTCCATTCTGGTATATTTTTTGCAAGCTGGAAGGTCCAGACCAATTAATTATTAATGTCTGAGGAAGCCAACTGTTAGACTTGTACAGTGGCCCTGAGAATAGGATCAATCTTGCCTCACTTTGCCTCTTTAATGGTGGGAATCTAGGCTCCTGAGTTTTTATATCTTTCCTAAAATAGCTACACTGCATTGTCTGAATGTTCTTCTCTGAGATAGATGATTCAGAGAGCCCAGCCTGGGGGAGGCTGTATGACTTCACAGGCACTCACTCACTGGAGTGGAGTCTTGCTATGAAATAAACTATTGAAAAGAGGGGAGATTAATACAGTGGGAATTTTAGCAAGCAATTATATCAAATAGATTTGCCAGCTGGCAGCCCAGAATGGTCTGACCTTCAAGTTGTTCAAGAACTGCTCAGTAAATGTTGACAGAGCTGTTAATGGTCCCCCGTTACACTGAGTCCACAAGTGTTATTTAGGAATAAGTGCATTTTTTTTTAGCCTAAACAGGGTTTTCTGTGAATGCCTGATATGCACAAAGGATATCAGAACCTTTCTGACTCTGGGGCCCAGCTAATCCAGGCCACCAGGTGAGGGCTGAGAGCTCTGTCCCTCCCAGATGGATGGGTGTGTGTTCTCCTTCTGTGAAAACAAGGATGGTGCAGACCTTTCCTGATTTTATGCAGAGAAACTCTGCTGCCTTACAGCATTCTTGATACTGCAGTTTCCCATTCTTTCCATTTCAATTTGGGGAGATACTGTTTTGTCTTAGAGTGAGGTCTGTCTCTCTTGGATATTTGAGGGGAGCAGTTAAGCCAGAGACACACTGGCAGAAGAATGTTAATAGAGGTGTTCTCCAAGCTGGTTGGATTCAAGGGGTTTGATTTAGACCTGATTTGTTTAAAAAGCCCCACAGACTTAGCCCTTGAATGCTCTGATGATTGCTCTTTCTTGTGTTTTAAGGAATTGTGGTAGACCCTCGACACCTTTCACTCGTGGCAGATTACATGTGTTTTGAAGGAGTTTATAAACCACTGAATCGCTTCGGAATTCAGTCCAACTCCTCCCCTCTGCAGCAGATGACGTTTGAAACCAGCTACAAATTCTTGAAGGAAGCAACAATGATGGGTAAATGGTTTAGTTTGAGATCTCCTGCTGCAGCATTTCACATATGCTTGACTTTTGTTGTAACTTTCAGTATTTTGAGTAATGTATAATTGCATTAGAAAAAATGCCAGAGGCAAACATTTTAATTAAGCCCTTGCCTAGGAAAATTTTCCAGATGGTTTTAGTAGAATTCTGTCAGTTTAAATAAAGCCAGCTCCCACATGTAGTCTGTGGGGTCTGTGACTCCTTTCTGTAAGAATTAGATGGGCATTTTTACAACAAACCTTGAGGTTGTTAAGATTTGTTATAGCAAAGCTTTATAACAGACTACTAAATCTGCCTTTTTCTGTCTCTGCTATTGAAATGGTCTTCTCTGCTTTGTTTTTGTGGCTATGTTACAACTTCTGTATCTTTTCCAGTCTTGCTATTCAGCATTTTACTTTGAGAACAGACTTCCTGGCTGTTACTTTGGCTTAGCACTTTATCTTTGCTTTTTTTCCCCTCAAACACAAAGGGTCAGACTCATTTGTCTAATGGTCGGTTTCTGGTGCCATTTGAGATTCCCAGGAGTATCCTTCTGCCCTCTAGTTGCTTCTCTGGAAGGTGTAGAGATCACATGGCTGTGTGGATCATTTAGGACGTTTGGAACAGCACTAGCCATCTACATTTAAGGCCTTCTATCAAAAAAACCTTGTGCTTTAAGTCTGTCATTTGACAGCTTCTGTGATCTCAGCCTTTGGATACTAATTATATCTCCCTTTTGCAAATAAACTTGTTTCTGTCACTTGCCAGTCAGATGCTTGCCTTGGGTGCTGCTGTGCTGTGTCCTTCCAGTTACAAATGGGGAGAGCTCTCAACATGATCTCTTCAGCTCCTATCTTAAACTGCCTTGTGCTGACATCAGAGATACTTCTATCACTGAGTTCCTTTTTGCTAATGCTGTTTTATGTGTTTTCTGGGAAGAAAGATTGGGTTTTAATTAATAGCATTGGTTACAATTGACTTAATTAATCTGAAAATCGTGAAGGAAAAGTGTAAATCCAGGGTGCAATTAAAGAGAAGAGGATGTTTCTCGCTCAGTTGCACTCTGGATTTATGTTGTATCACATACTGACTTAGAAATGAAATCAGAGAAGGTTTTTGCCAAGTGAAATGTAATGTATGGTTGATATTATGGATAAAGACATGCAGTGCATGCTGACAGAAGGGCAGGGTGGCTTGGCAGGAACTGCACTGATTACAAGCAGAGGGAGTTAATGATTTCACCACGCTGGAAATCAGAGTCATAATGGGGATTGCAGCAGCCTGGATCTAATTTGCTTTAATGTAACTGATAACTTGATTGTACAGTTCAAGAGACACTGCGAGGATGCCTGGGGCTGATGCCCTGAGCAGTAGGAAGGAAAGGAGGATGTTTGTGAGGCCATGCACAGCTGAGGGGAGTGGGGCTGTTGGAGCACAGGCTGCTGAGCAGGGCTCCTTGTGCAGGGAGCAAACTGCACCAGCAGTGAGATCCCTTGGGCTGTTTGCTCAGAGAATGACCCTTTCTTAACATCACATGAGCAAACAGGGCAGCACCATTGTCCTGTTTAACGATCCAACAAAGGGGCTTTTTTTTCTTTAGCTGACACACATTTAGGAGCAGCTATTTAATTATCCAGCTGTGGCTGAGATCAGAGCAGTGAGCACATGCAATACACAGTGCTGTGTATGCTCCTGCCCCTACCCTCTGCACAACAGAGTTCAGTACATTTTGCTCAGTAGAATAAAGATAACCAAACTTAGCAGAGGTTTAACAATTTTATTTCCAATTTCCTACCGCTCTAATGATAAACTTTCAGCTTGCTGTAGTTAGGATGAATGAAAAACAGCCTGGGTGCTTACAAAAACAGTGAAAGCAAAACAATCCCAGCCAGACATATCATCTGGAGTGCTTCCAAATTTCTGTGACACTATTTCGCTACAGTGAGTAACCACAAAATCAAAAGAATTCATGGAATGTCTCTCCAGTGAAAAGTTCTCTTCATATCTAGCCAGAAGGATTTAAAATACACATCAAAAGGATTCACTCTAACAAAAGAAAAAGGCAGCAATGACAAGGGAATCTTTCTGGTTTTGCCTCACATGAATTTTTTAGTGATCAATTTAGTCAGCAGAATGTGTTCACTGGAAGGTCAAATCTGTGTTCTCTTAGAATTCAGACTGTTTTGTCTTTCTGTGTGCAATCATGAGATTTTAGTAATGTGTGGCCTAATTATTTGCTTGGACCAAAGAGAGGGATGAGATAATAGTTGTGTAGGAGGGGTGGGAAGAGTTTTGGACTCTTTACTCCCAGAAATCCCAATTCAGTGTGAACAGCAGGTGGCAGAACCTTTCTGAACCTGGGGTTGCTGAACCTGATGGCTTCTTGCACATAAACTAAAATAGTTTCTTTCCAGCACTGACCTTGGAGAAGCCTTTGGGAACCTCCTGATAGGATTTTGTTTGAATTCTGTTGCAGGTGCCCACGATGAGCTGCGATCCCCTTCGGCCTGCCTGGTGGTTGGAAAAGTTGTCAAAGGAGGGACTGGCTTGTTTGACCTCAAGCAGCCCCTGACATAGAGTTTTGCTGGTAACTTAAGGATTCCGATTGAAATGTTCATCATGAGAGCTGCATGTGCTCTACAGCTTCACAGTGAGGGCACAAGTTGTCTCCAGATATCTTCCCTGTGCCAGTAGGTTTGTTTATCTGGATACCCAATGAGCCTTATCTGTTTAATGAGTATAGGAGTTATGTTTTGATCCAAAGAAACACTTATTTACTGTTCATCAATGTAAAAACTGAGGTTATTTGTTTACATAGAAAAGAATAAAATGCAGGAGTCGGTCTGGGTCTCAGGCTGTGCTGCAGCTCTGACAGAAATGAAAGCAGAATCTGTTTATGCTGTCTGATTTTTGTGGGGCAGAATCCCATCAGGGTGGGTAGTGCCAGTTGCAATGTGGTCATTAACATGACAAATGTCCTGTACTGGAAAGAGCATTCCAAACTGGCAGGAGTGGCTGGGCACTGCTGTGCTGAACCTCAACGTTTTATTGGAGCATCTGTGCTCGAGGTGTTTCCTCTTCTTTTCCTGCACTGGGTGCACTGCCATGACTTGTATAAGCTTTAGAAGATGCATTTTCCTACTCTGCTACTACATTTATTAAGAAGAATGTGTCTGTGACACAGCTGTTAAATTTCTTTTAGCTGAAGAGTGGAATTCAGAGTTTTCACGGTTTCTGTAGGCATTTTCCAATGCTCTTTTAACCTCTTTGGGTAGAACAGATCTCACACAGTGAGAAACTTGACTTTTGCTAAAGATTTGTTCCTTAAATGCCAACATGAGCTGCTGTAGGAGTGACTATGCAAAAGATTCCTGTAAGAATTACCAAAACAGATTGTAAACTATTTTTGTTTAAGGATTCTGTATCAAAGAGGATATTTAATAAAATAGATTCCAAAGAAATATTCTGAATGCCCTATTATGTGGTTGTGTTACCTAGGGGAGTTCACTTCTGACTCTCATGGCTGTTAAAATCACGTGGCCCAGAGCTGCTTGCCACTCCTCAGAAATCAGACTCATTTATGCATTCAATTTTAATCAGGATGCACTGCACACAAGTAGTTAAAGCTCTCCGGAGTTTGCTCACTGCCAGCTAGGCAAGTTTTCTAGCAGATCTCAGTGCCTGATTATTCTCACTGGTACCTCTGCACCAGTGGGAGTGCCAGAGCAGAGGAGGGCCACTTCCAGTGGGGCTGCACTGAACAGGATCAGATCAGGTAGTGGGAGATGTTGATTTAGGATTGTGAAAGAGCCTCCGTGGAGTCTCTTGATTGACTCTGTTCTGCCTCAGCCCTTTAGAACTGTCACATGTCCTGCCAATTGCACTGAAGCTTAACAAATGCGTTAACTCAGCAGGTGTCCAGTTTCACTTGCAAATCTCAGTAAAAGATTTCCTTGTGTCTTTCTCCCATCTTAGCACCTGCTTTGTAGTTGTCAAAAACATGTCATTCAGCAAAGAATCATGAGAGATTCAGTGGGGTACAGTTTGGCAAACAGAAGGGAAAGAGCAAACATTGTACAAAGAGGCTTTTACTTCCAGGTTACATCTGTACTGTTTGGTGAGGGATCTCCAAGACATGTTCACAGTCCTGCAGTGAAAAGCATCTCTGCTACATTGCCTATCTGGAAATGTGGCATCCCTTGGTGCTCAAAAAAGTTTGATCTAAATAACTCATTCATTCAAATAAGTGGTTAGTCAGTGCTGTTCCCAGGTTATCTTAACACTTGATGATTCTTTCACTACAGCCATTTGGAAAATGGGCTCAGGCTATGGCAGGATGATCCAACTTTCCCTTTCAGTGTTGAGCTGCCTTTAAAATACTGGCATAGACTAGGATCCAAAACCTGATTCTGATTGTACTGAAAGAATTGGCACTGTAGGAAAGTCTCAAACACAATATCTTAGCTAGAAAAAGGAAGTTGGTGGCTGTCCCTGTTCATGGACAAAAGTGATTGGGGAGAAACACAACCTTGGATGGGAGGCAGTATCTCCAAGGCTGGAGAAAGGTACATATCTTGGTGTATAAATGAGTTCATTTTGTACTGTGAAGGAGAGGCAGCTGAGGTAGCAATTGCTCTTATTCCCCGGTGTGAGCAGGTTGGCTTGGGGATCATCTAAACTGCCCTTTCTGAGAAGGGAATTTTGGTTTGCGTAGAATTCATGTGTGTGTAGGAAACTGGGCTAGAAAAAAGTCCTGCTTCATGTGGTTAGAAAACTTTACTTTCTTTTCACACCTCATGAACTGCTATGCATCTAGATATTTTATTTTAAATTGTCTGTTTTCCTCTTTGCACTCATTGCTCTCACTGTACAGTGCTTTTTGAGGAAGTGTGAGCTACTTACCCCCAAACACAGTGTGGGAAAAGGCTGCAGTAATGGATGGGGCTCTTGCTGCTTTGTGATTATTTGCAGCAGACAAATGAGAGTCACTTTTGGCATTAAGGACCCCAAAGAGTGAGCAGTGGATGAGACTTTGTAGAGAGGAGGAGATCATGATTGAAAGGGCAGAAGAAGGAAACCGTCCCTTCTCTTAGCTGTCTGCTGCACTGCAGGGTGCCAGGATATCCCAGTGCTGTGAAAGCATGGGAGGAATGAGAGAAGAAAAAGTAACTTCCAAATTTTCTGGCTTTCTTTATGTCCATTAATAATAGTGATCAATCTGTCTGGAAAACTAAAGGATATAAGTTTGAATGTGCACTCCAGGGATGGGCTGGTGAGTGCATGAAGATATGAAAGCTGAGGAAGAGGATTTATGAAAGCTGTAATTAGGATAGCTACTCAGCCAGGAAGAGGAAGCAGTGATCCTCATCTGGTCCCATGTGCTTTGGCAAGCCAGGCATAAGTTGTGGGTTCTATCCTGCTTGTACAGATGTGCTTTTGTGCCCTGTGAAGACAGGCTGGGAGAGCAGAGACTGTTGGTCTGGACAGGAGATAACTTTGGGGAGGCCTTATAGCCACCTTCCAGTACTTAACACGGGGTATAAAAGAGGAAGAATGATGCTTCACATGGGTGAATACAGATGGGGATGAGACGGCAGAGTTTTAAACTAAAAGAGATTTACATTATATGTAAGGGAGTGATTTACATTAGATGTAAGGGAGAGGTTCTTCCTGTGAGGGTGGTGAGACCCTGGACCTGGCTGTCCAGAGAAGCTGTGGCTGCCCCATCCCTGGAAGTGCTCAAGGCCAGGCTGGATGGGGCTCTGAGCAACCTGGTCTAGTGGAAGGTGTCCCTGTCCATGTCAAAGGGTTGGAGTGACATGAGCTTTAGGGTTCTTCCAACCCAAACCATTCTGTGGTTCACACACACTTCCTGATGCAGATTTGTTACCATTAAGACAGAGATAACAAGTATTTTCAGTGTGTTGGTAACAGTGAACCAGCTTCTATTTGCACAGCAATTGGAATGCAAGCCATGTTCATGTCCAATAAATCATAATAGAAGGCTTGTTTTTCTCCATAAATGATAAAAAAAATCCTAAATTGAGCAACGAGAATGGATACAAATAGAAATTAGATCTTCTTTCATCTCAAAAGCAAAGCTAAATATTAGAAGACAGGGAGCAGAAAAGTTTGTTTTCCCAGGTCAGTAGTTCCCATGTTGCTATGCTTGTGTAGGTCAGTAACCAGGCAGTGGCCACAACACAGCTCCCAGAGATCTTTAATCACTCGGAGCCTTTCTGGACAAACCACTTGAAGCTTGCCAGTAAGTGCTGAAATCTGGAAGTAACCTCATCTGCTGAGGAATTTGGCAAGTGGCAGAGCATGTGGCACCTCAGGGACACTTCCCACAAGGTCAGATTGTGGTGACCAGACCATGCTCCCGGACCTGGCTGTTGGCCGGCAGATGAAGCCAAAACAAAAATCTTTCTCTGGGATTAGTTCAGATGGGAGAACTTGTGAGCACTGCCTGTAAGGGCTGAGATCCAAAAGGTTTGAAGGTTTTGGTGCTGAATGTGGCAGTGTTGATCATTGGGGTGGATGTGAAGGTGTGAAGATGACTGCTGTGGGATGGGGAGAATGAGATCTGCCTCCCACAGCTTCTTGTGTGGCAACCAACTCCCTGAGCCAGAGGGGAGCAGCAGGAACTTCGTGCCTCATCAGTTCCTGCTTTGTCTTGCTTTATATAGCATGGACGATGCTTCACCCTGAGGACCCCGGAGTTTTGCTTTGTTTTGTAGATACTACAAGTAAAAGAGAGCAAAGGTGAGTTCTTTGTCAAGGAAGAGGCAGTGATCTGTGTCTGGCTGTGCCAGTGAGCCCAGGCAGTCCCTGAGGACACAGGAGCCCTGCTCTGGGCACTCTGCAGTGCCCTGAGGGACTTCAACCCCTCCTCCCAAGTGCACTAACCACCAGTACAGGAAAATTTCAATTTTCTTGCTTGAAAACTCCTTGCTGCTGCTGGAAATAACATGCTATTCACAGGGACAAGGGCAGGAAAGAGGTCATCAGCTCCATTCCCAGAGGAAGAGAGGGGAAGCTACAGCTCTTGGAAGACTGGAGAAACCTTTATCCTCATGTTTGTGCAGCCTTATCCAGAAGGGCAGAGAGAAATCCTGCCTCAAAACAGTATTGAAGTTAGGTCTTTTCCAGGACTTAAGGCATTTTCCTGTGATGAGAAAGACAGGGGCTGTAAGTCCTCAGGGAAAAGAGGGTTATGAAGCCCTGTGAGCACTGTAACTTTCCTGTGAGGCAGCCCCCCAGATCCTTCAGCATTGCCTTTCTATATTCTGATTTACAGTGCAGTACAGGTTTGATGGGGCCTGAAGGTGCTCCCAGTGGAAATTGAACACCAGTACTGCGATACCCAATCATGGATGCTGAGCTGGAGGTCCATGGGGGTGAAGTGGGGTGCTCAGAGGGCTGTAGGGTAGGAAATGAAGGTACCTATAGAGCCGCACTGGCTGCAAGGTCAAAGGGCAGCTAAAGCACCATTTTTCAGAATGCAAAATTGATCAGGGAAGCGTCATTAGAGCATCCTCCACAGAGGCCTGCACTGCTGAGCTGAGCTGTCAGCCAGAGCCCTCCCCACAGTCTGTTCTTGCTCCTGTTACAGCCACTGCCACATAGCCAGGATTAAGCAAGCTGCTCATTAATGATGTTTTACAGTTTCCTGGCTTAGATCCCTCGAAAGAGCTGGCTATCCAAACTGCCCTGGAAAAGTTCTAGGTCTGATCACAGAGATGGAAAGGATGTAGAGCTGTTCCTGTTTTCCTAGGTGCAGTGTGGCCTGCCAGCCTCGGGAAGACAAATGATCCCCCTTGGTGGAGCTGCTTTGAGTCTGGTGGGGCTTGTGGCTTGGTCTGTAGTAACACTGCTGCTGTTGTTTGGGTTTTGGAGCCCTGCCTGGCACTACAGACAGAATAACGAGTGATCAAGAAGTAACAGTGGAACAGTAATGCAAACTGCAATAAATACAGAGATGCATTATTAATGGGACATTAAAACCAAAGGGCAAGTAGAGCAAATCGTATGCTGGCAGCACAACAGCTCTGGAGAAAAATCCCAGGGCTGTCCCTTGAAAAAAAAAAAATCAATGCTCTGTGAAACATGTCAATACAGGGTTCTTCAGCTTTCAGTTATACTGTATTTGTTCTGCCTGAGAGCCTGGGTTATTTCTGGAAGATGCAGAATTTGAGATGCATTTAACCCCAGTAACCTCCTGAGTGTAAATAATGCTACAAACCAGGGCAGTGCCCTCAGCCTGCCACAGAAATCAACTGTGGCTTAATGGATCTTCTTTAATTTTGGGTTAAGCTGTAGAACCGCGTTTTATAGGAGTGGAAACACAGCAGAGTCTGAATTACTGCTTTTGCAAAGCTCAGGCAGGACTTTGAGACTGGACCCAGACTGGTTCCAACTGAGGGGCAGTGGCAGGAAGGGCCCATTTCATCCCCTCTGCATAAACATCAGCACTGAGGACAAATTTATGTCATTTTACAGTAACTGAAGATCAGGCAGAAACTTTTGGCTTTGCCTCATGTTTCAGGGCTGGTCCAGAGCTCTGGGGAAGAAAGAGCTGCTGAAACAGCTCTTTTAAGCTGCTGATGCTTCTACACCTCCACCCACCATGCTGCAGATCTGCTCAGTTATCTGGTACAGCCAGATCACAACAAATTCGTCTTCCTCCATCAGAGACCAAGATCATACCCATGAATGTGCTCCAGCTGAACAGGCCAGCAGCAACTGGGTGACACAAAGCATGTGGTGGGAGCACAGACAGGATCTACCCCTTTACCTTCACCACCGGGTCATTGACCCAACTCTTTTGCCACCAAGTGGCTTCAGGTCTCTCTGTTGGCCCCCTGAAGCCAAGTCCTCCCCAGGCAGTGCTTTTACAGTCTCTCTCTCAGCATTACCTTCCACTTGCAGAGGTTTCATAGGTGTGGCTTTGGCTTGCACAAACAGCTGTTCCAGCTGAATCTCCAGCCAGGTCAAACCTAACTGTGTCCAGCTTAACTGCATTCCCCTGCTGTGCTCCTGGCACCCCAGTTTCCCAAGAGCCTCGCCCTTGCTTGGTGGTGATCATCCTTTCCAGGAGGCCATGATGGAGTTACCACTCCTGTGATTCATGTTGGCCTGTCCAAGCTGCTGGTGGGGCTGGAGCTCTGGGGAGGGGAAGAGGTGTGCCCTGTGCTGCTGCCAGGGAGGCAGGGGATGGGCATGGGTCACTGCTGCCCTCCCTTTGAGCTGCCCAGAAACTTCCCCCTCTCTCATCAGTACTGAAACCTGTCCCTCCCTTCTTTTGTGTCAAATTCAAGGAACTGAAATTAATTTGGCTTGTTTGGGGTTTTTTCTTTTTCTCTTTCCTGCCAACATCTGTCATACCAAACTGTTTCCACACTAAGCTATGTAAGAGAATGAGTCTGCTCATCCATTTTGAGGGTGAAAAGGGAGACCTGCAATGGAGAGTGAATGACCGATGGCACATGCACCTGGTCAGGCCATGGAGTGTAAAATCAGGTTGGGATTCAGCCATTGCAGCTGATCCCAACATTAATGCCCTGGGGCTGTGCCACAGAGGTCTGTGTTTCCCAGGGCCCCTCAGATTGTGACTCTAAGTTGGCAGCTGGGCTTAATTCCACACAGCCCTACAAAGCCCATGCGAGGCAAATATTTTATCCTCTGGGATTCATGGGTATTCTTTTAAAGGAAATGTTTGAAATGAATCATAGAATCATTTAGGTTGGAAAAGATCTCCAAGATCATTGCGTGCAATCTTTTGACCTTCTCTATTTTTTCTCAGCTTAAACTGATGACTCCTGTGGTGGTAATAGTCATGAATTTATGTCATGTGGTGTTGGGGGAATTCTCTCAGATACTTCCTTGAAAACATTTGGGATTTTTTTTTTGAAAGATGTTTTGTACTGAGATGGTTACTGTTAAGGACTTCACCACAAGAACTGAGATCATTAAAGGCAGAAAACAAATTCAGAAGATGATATGTTTAAGAAATATTATGGTATGGGGTAGCCTCAGTATATGAATACCTGGGATCATTAATAATAAAAAGAAGCAAATACCTCATTTAATTAGTAGTAAAGACCTTGGAAGATTGAAAAGGACACAGGTGAATGAACAGAAGAACTAATGATCTGAGTTTCTGATAAGCAAATCAGAAAAGCTCTTTTCAATGAAAAGATGGAAATCCAGATACCATAGGCCTTCAAAACACCAAAGATCAAGCCATCAAGTGGGTTTGCAGCCATGGGTATATCAGAGGAAGACTGTGTTCTGAGCCACTTTTGTGGCCAACAACCTCCTGCTGATAGTTTTGACAAAGAGGTTTTGCCACCCATTGCCTTCCCAAGGCACTCCACCCTGTCCACTGCTCTTCTGGCTTGGTGGGAGCTGCCAGGAAGGTGCCTTTCCTGGGTAAGGATTACTTTTCTTCCTGCTTGGAAAATCTGCTGCTACAGATGTGTATGGTAAATGCTGGCCCAGCCTCGAGAGTCAAGCTGTGGAGACACCATCCTAGTAAAAAAGATCCATGTCCAACCTCTCCAAACTCCCCTGCACTTGCTGGGTGGGTCTGGCTCTACCAGGCCTCAAAAAGTGCCCAGGCCTTTGTACCCAGCATGAGGTAAGAGAGTTAATTATTAGTTTCTAGAACAAAATGCAAGACTTGGAGGTGAGGTTTTACTGTCTGCGATAAATCAATATATGGAATTTACTTTGGTAACATCAGAGAGGGCTGGGAGCCAACACAGCTCTCCACAGCATTGGCCAGAGAGGGGACAGCAAAGGCTGGAGGACCCCAGCTCAGATGTCCTGAACTCCCAATGACCCTCAGTCCTGGTACCTCTGGGCCTTCTTTAGTGCCCCCCTTGAAACATTTCTGGCTGCATTCCCATCCTTCCCACCACCTCTCAGCACGTTACCCATGACTCAGGCATCTACCTCAATGGTGCCTGTCTCCCATTTCTGGGCTGTGAGTGAGCACACGCTGAAGATATCACAGATGTGCAGCTGATTCACCTGCTGCTGATTTGGCCCTCACTGCTTTTCAGTAATGAAACCCCCAAATCCCAGGTATTTCCACTTCTTTGTCAGAGCTGTCTGAAATCACCTCCTAGGCCTGAAACATGTCAGGGCTGGGGACAGGACAGGGCTTGCAGAGGCTGTTTTTGAAGACAAATCAAGCTTTTTTTCAAAAAAAAGGAAAGATGTGATGAGGATTTGATACTGGCTTAATCCAGGGCTTAAATGCCAGTGCTGAGTTAGGGCACAGCATGGGTGGTGCTCAGCAGGGAGAAGGAAGGGGAAGCTGAAGGGCAGGAGAGTACTGTTAGGAAGGGTCTCTGCTCCCACTTCATATATATATATATATATTTATTTATATATATATATATATATACATATATTATTCAAGAATATTCTTTCAGTTGTGCCTTAGGCAGGATTTCACCCTGCTAAACCCAGCTGCAGTGCGCAGAGGGTTGATCAGAGCCAGCCCAAACCCAAACCCACCACCTTGCTTTGCAGGCAGCTGAGCAGAGCAAAGTGCAGGAGGGCACCAGAGCTGCTTCTCCTCTTCCCCTCTGTGGGGGAGTGTGCAGGACAACAGCACCCCGGTGCTGCTCACACTCTCACAGTGGCCGTCAGCTGTCCCCATGTGTGGCAGGCTTCCTTGGGAGAGGGGCTCCACAACTTGAAATAAAATCTACCTACTCCTTCCCAGCACAGCTCATGAAAAAGAATCCCAGAATCACGGAACGAATTGGATTGGAAGAGACTCTTAAAGGTTCCCTAGTCCAAACCCCACAATAAGCAGGGACACTCTCAACTAGATCAGGTTGCTCAGAGCCCTGTCCAACCTGGCCTTGAATGTTTCCAGGGATGGGTATCTACCACCTTTCTGAGCAACCTGTGCCAGGTTTTTTCATTGTAAAAAACTTCTTCCCTATATCTAATCCAAATTGACCCTCTTCTAGTTTAAAACAATTACCATTACCTCTTGTCCTATCAATGGAGACACTACCAGTAGTTGACATACAATTAAATATTGTATGCAAAGCTGACAACAAATTACAAATGAGCAGCCAGAATTTGGAGCTCTGCTCACTTCTCAGGAGCAGTCCCTAATTGCATTTTACTTCCCCTTCCTATTCCAGCCTGTTTCCTTGCTCTCCATCATGCTGTGCTCCCATGTTTTGCTCCAGGCAGCAGGTAGGAGAGATAGGAAGCAGCTGAGAATTTCTCCAGGGGCACTTTATGGTCAGATTCTGCCAGGTGCCAGCTCTGAAACATCAGGCAATTTGCAGTCAGGCTTAGGAATATAGTGAGGACAATGATGGGCTATTTGTACTGCACTGTGCTATTTTTAAAAGCCCTGCCCCTAAGCTGAGATACAAACCCTTCATTATGGCTGTTAGAAGAGACACACACTGCCTTCTCATGGATCCTTCCTCTTTCTAAAATTAATTCTTTTTAAATTCTCAATGTGGTCCCTTTTTGTTAGCAAAAGCATAACAGGTTATCTCCAAACTATGGTATAAATCTATGTATGTGTGTATATATATGTAGGTCAATATACATATTTCTTGATGCATCAGTTTAACTTTTCACGAAAGACTGAGATGCAAATAATATTCCTGAGGAAATCGGAATAGAAGCATCAGACCCAGTGATTCAGCTTTAAACAAACTGTGCAGCTCTGAGCCTGCATACAATTATGCCTATAAATACAAATAAATAAAAGACTTCCCAGTAGAGAAGAAGTTAATCACAGTGATTTCTTTGCAGAGCAGTAACTATTCATGCAAATAATCTCACTGAAATTTGCCTGAACATCTGCCAGCTCAATTGCTTTCACACTGTGTGCAACAAGACAGTTTATTCATGGTGCCTTTGCAAGGCTGGGAATGAGCAGTTGTGAAGCACCTGAGACTGATGTCCTCATCCACTGCAGATGTGTTTGTCTTTAAATCCAGTCTGACTAAGGGGCAAAGGAGGAATTTCCTTGGAGAGACTAATGCTATGGCTTTTCTGGCACTGCTAAGGGTGGAAAACCAGAGCTTTGCATTGGAAAAGACACATCTGTGTGATGGAAAGCTGTGGAAAATGTGATTAATCATGAGGTTTAAATGTTGCAGCTGGGAAGTTTGGCTGCGGGTGGAGAACAAGCTGATCCTACCATCAGGAGAGGAGAGATAAAAATCACAGAGAGTATTTTTCCCAAACACTTATTTGGCTGAGAATTCAAAACCACCACAGTTCTGGGTTAAACAAATTACTGACTATCTATATAGAAAGGCTCATTCTCTGGTGTATCTGAATTCAGTGGAGAAACACATACCTGAAAAATCATGCAAAATTTGACCTGGGAAATTCTGGCTTCCCTCCCCGGTTCTAGATTTGATATGAAATGCCCAGCCTGAGGCAGATGGGTGCACCATGGCAGCAACCTCTCACTTCCCCTGCAGCTCATTCATCCTATGGCCCAAGTGTCAGGTGAATGATTTCCCAAATTCCCACTCCTTTCCCACACAGATTTTTTAACAGCTGCTGAGCAGCTCGATCCTTGCCCTTTGAACACCCTCTACCCCAGCAGCAGCCCCAGGGTTCTCACCCAGACACTCCAGGCTTTGCCTTTGGAGGACATTGCCAAGAAACAGCTTTAACCACACAAAAGGAAACCATTTCACACCTAGCAACCATTAAACCAAGGAAATCCTTGCCACAAGATCTGTCAGTGGTGAAAGGTCTGAAGGGGTTTAAGAAGAGATTAGGCTAGTTCATAGAGGGCAGGGCCCTCAGGAGCTCTGGGGCCCACAGGTCTGGTCACAGTCTCTGCTTCAGGAAATCCTTCCACCACTTATGGCCAAGGTCTGTGAAATAATAACAGAGAAAGGATCACCCTCTACCTGCCTTGTTTTTTAGTGGTGCAGTTGGAAAGTTATACTGGGCTATGGATTTTTTGACTAGACCCAGTGTAGGTATTTTTCTGAGATGGCCAGATGACACCCCTGTGCCTGAGCCTGTTGTGTGTGGCTATTTGAAGCCGTGGTGAGGAGACATCAGGCCGATTTTATGGTGGTGTTTTACAATTGCTTGATAGTGGTATGGTATCATGCTGGTTCAGGGCAATACCAATTCACCCAATACACACCAACAAGGGTTTCCATTTTATAACAATGCTCATCTGCACAACAGTGGTGTCAGGGAGCTGCTCCTGCCATACCCTAACCAAGCCAAATGCAGTCCCTGTGCCTTGCACCAACACAAAACCCCCAAATCTTTTAAGTCAAGAGATTGTTTCAACATTTTCTTTAACTTTTTTTAGTCTTTGGCCATTGTTGAAACACAAGGAACTGTACTTGGTGGCTTTGCTACAGCTCTGGGGGAAGATGAGCTCTCAGAAGCATGTCTCTGTGCTGTGATGTGGTGCCTTGGTCTCCCTTTCTGATTCTGGGGAACACAACCGTGTTACAGACCCTTGTAGCCAGCCATGGGGTTTTCCTGGTTTTCTGAGCCTACCCCTTGATGACCACTCTGATTTTGCCTTGCCCCAGGGTTCAGTGCAACTTGTTATTTTACTGACTTCCTTGTCCAGACTGCTGGGTTGGGAGACAAGAGCCCTAGAGTTTCTGCCCAATGGTCCTCACAGCTTCTCCTTTTCATCACCTTCATCTCCTTTCTGGAAGGTTTAGCTACTCAGAAATGCCATTGCCATAATTAGTCCTGGCTTGAGGCAGGAAGTGGAACAAATGGTCTCTCTCTTTCCTTCAGTCTGAACTATTATCCTTCCTATTTAGGTTTCGTGGTTGGGGTCATCCCTTGCAGTGGAAAGCTGAATTTAGAGTAAGCACTCTGTGATGGTCCTCCCTGCCTCTGGATCCACCAGCATCCAATGCAGTGCAGGTGATCCTGGAAGTGCTTTCCACTACATTCCCTTCTTAAAGGCCATAAGGCTGCTTTTGGCTTCAGGTCTGATCCTCACCAACTCACTGAGCCATCAGGCTGTTGGCAATAAAACTGTGTACAAAGCACGGTGGTTCTTGCTTCAACAAGTGTCCCAAGGAGCCAGGGGAGGGCTGTGCAGAGTTACAGGCTGGTGCTAAGGCTGCTGACTCTGTGGCTGCTGGCAACACCTCCAGCAAGCCTCCCCTCAGAAACAAGGAGACCAAACCCAGCCAGGCTGGAGTCTAAGGCAGCATGGTGGGAAAAGCTGTTTTCAAATTCAGTTCATTAAATTCCCAGCACACATGTATGCTTCAGCACAGCTGGGCTTAACAAAACCATAAATTTAGACCTTCTGACATCTGGCCATAAAAAATGATGAATTGGTGACTGACTGAATTATTTTGTTCTTTCATCCGATCTAGACTCTGATCTACATTAACTAAACCAGTCAGTGCAACTTTTCTAAATTTATTTTAAATTGACCTAATTAATGCAGTAAGCGTACGTAATGGAGATGTACTTAACCCAATTTAACCCTTCCTTAAATCAATTACACTAGAATTCAGTAATTTGCAGGCAGAAGCTAAAACAATTTAAGAAAGAGTTGGGACAGGTCAAGAACCCTTGTAGTGCAGGTACACTGAAGACTCACAGGAATGGGGAATATGCTGGTGCAAACTACCCATGGCTATAGCTGCAAATATCACCTGAGATTCCCATTTGAGTCAGTCCAGATCCAGCTCACCACATCTCTTCTGCTGCTCTTTCTTTACCATTAATGTGGTCTTTAACACTTCAGTGAAGGATTTGCTTTTCTCCCTGTAAGGAGAGAAGGAGTGAAAGTATGTCAACATTTTTTATCATTTTAAGCAACGCTGCCATCTCTGACTAGTAATTGGTGTTGTTAAAGATAATCAGTAAAGTCAAAATTATCATTACATGGCAGTGAGTGGGCCGGATGGGTGAGTGCTCTCCAAACCACTAAGATGTTATTAATTAGAGTTTAATAAGTACATTTGCTGAGGGATGTATCTGAGTTACAGAAGATTAGGTTGAAGAGATGGGCAAATCCTTGTTGTGTTGTTCTACCCTTCTGGAAGTGGCAACTTCTTCACTCATCACCTCCTCATTCCTTTGATGAACAAAATTTTTCTCCAACTGGTCCAAAAAGGCACCATTTCCAGATTTTTTTCCTGGCTTCTTTCCAGCCAAATATCAACTCTCTCTCCCAGAAATCAAGAAGCTGAACATAAACCCAAATGAGAGGGAGAAGTAGAAAAGGAAGCAAGAATTTACCAAGAAGCCAAGCATGTGGACATAAAGCCTCAGGAGAAACAGAAGCAGGCAATGAGTGAGGAGGAGATGGGAACAGGCACTGGGCCACTCCACAGGGACACCAAACAGTCAAGTATCTGCTGCTGCTCTGGGCAGGAAAGCACCTGGGCAGAAGCCACAGCCAGCACAAGCCTGCAGACCATGCTGCAGTGATGAACCAGTGGTATAGCAGGCAGAACATCTCCAGGTGCCAAGAGGAAACCTCATCCTTGTGAAATCACGTGGGAAGAGGTCACCTGGGAGACACCATTAAGGGAGGTTAAGAGTCAGCAGAGTCTTCTATGGACTCAGCACTCCTGGGGGGATGAGGGTATGTGTCTGTTTGTGCTGTTATCAGAAGCAGTGCCAGGTCACTGTGCAGTCAGTTGAGCAAGGTCTGGCTACAGAGAAAACAGGTTCTGGTGAAGCTTTTTAGCTCATGAACAAAAGGAACTGAGGGACAAGGAGGTGGCAATGAGTCACTCTGCTGCTGTGATAGTCCCAGGAACGCTGGCTGGGAAAGGGGGATTTAAGGAGCAAGGTGGTCGCTGCAAGTCTGGTTGCTCAGTGCACCTGGCTGACAGCTGAGGAGTGGAAGGAGAAAATAAACGCTTTCTGCTTCACCTCTGTGCTGCGTCCATTGTACAGCGTGACACACCAGGCAGGCTGAAGGCCAACAGAAGGCATGTCCAGAAAGCTGCTGGAAGTGGGGCCAGACATGCATGGTGGTCTGTGCAGAGCAGAGCTGGGTGCACTGTGCAGGCTGGGAAGCAGCATGATTAATGTAGGAGACACTCACGTGGCAGTAAAACCAGAGGGATGCTGCCAAGCTGTGAGGAGAAAGTAAATCACACCAGGAAGGTGAGATTTTTTTTGTTCCAGTTGTATACTGAAATCTCCTCATACAATCTTCCAGTGCCTGCAGAGACAAAAAGAAGATGTAGATGAGTCAAAATTAAACATTAGGGTATGTGCCCTACCTGGCAAGTCTGAACAAAGTAAACTCTATCCATAAAGATAAGGCTTATTATTGAAGCCACAGTAACTATTGGGGGACAACTGTATTTCACGAGGAGCACCACTGACCCCAGGGATGCCACATCTTGCTCTCAAAATCGGGAACAGAGAAGGATCTGGCCACCTGTATGCAGAGCATCAGGTAAAAACAAGTGTAAAACAATGATATGATTGTTGGTATTAGATGACAAACTGGTCTCCCAGCTAAGTCTTGTTTTTTTGCAAATATTTTTGGCAATGTCATTATAAGCAGACAGCCAGAGGAGCAAGGCACTGGTTTGTCTCAATTTACTACAGGATGGCTGGAGAAATGTCACTTAAAGGGACATGTTCAACACCATTTTTAGTGTCTTACTGATGATAAAGGGTCATAAAATTCTTAAGTTTTGTTTTGTTTTCTTAGATCACCTTTGTTTAATGAAAGCCAATGGCACATTTACTGCAAAACAAATTGTAGTCATTAGAAGTTAAAGAGAAAATGGAGTTGTTTCTCTCGGGTGCTAAAACAAGACCTATACCAACAGGCATCATCTTCACCCAGCCCTTCTGGGGGGTTACAAGCTGGTGCTGGGAAGTTTTCATAGTCTGAGACTTTAATGGAAATTCTCCTTGTCCCAGCTTTATCCCCAGTGAAGGATGGGATGACACAAGCAAGGTCAAACTGTCATTTGCAAAGACAGGAAGCACCAAGAGTACTTACATTGAATTAGATTATATCTTCACCAGACCTTTTGTAAGAGTTTCTGCTGTATGAAAACTTCACTTTTTTTGGTAGGAATAAGTAAAGGTGGCTGGTAAGTAAACTGAGCTCTGTCTTCTTACCACTAATTAAATAGTAGCAATATTGATTGAAAGAAAGACAAATGTCTCATTTTCCAAGAGAGTTACTCACCTTACTCTTCGTATCTTTCACCAGAAGCAAGAAATACTTCCTCCAATACAGAAGTATATAGATACGAACAGAATTACTAGAGAAATACAATTACTTTATCAGCAACATTTATAACTCAAATCTGATCTAAATAGCCTTATTCTAGGGCTCTTCTATGTGGTTTGCAAACTGATGATTCCCTATGAACTCTGATTAATTTTTACATCTCTGCTTGCTGCTGCTGCTGAAGAAAAGCTGTGATGAGGTGACTCACTGCCACACGCGTGCATGAGCAATCTGAAACACCACGTTTCATCTTCAGTTCTGCAGATCCCTGTTCCTGTAATGATTAACTAAATGAGCTTTTTTTTTTCAGTTTTATTTGCCACTCTAGTCTTTTAATATTATTCAACCTTGCACAAGGCTTAAGACAAGGTCTGTGTATCTGCTTGCCTGACCTTGTTTATCTGAAATTTGATGCTGGTTTCTCTTGAGGTTCATCTGACCCAGCCTCCAGGCCTCCCACGGTGATGTGGATATCTGAGCCAGGCATTTCTGGGCTTCCTCTGGCAGCAGCCAAGAGAAATAGACATGTTTAAGGTAGGATTGACTCTCCTTCATGTATCAAGGTCTGCAGCAGGATGGTAAGACCACACATTATTATTAGGACCCCCAAAATCATAAGTGATTGCATCAGACAGCTCCTAAAATCAAGGGAGACATTTGCAATGAATTTTGTAATGTCTTTTCATTACTGGCTATGATACACGTTTGTCAACATAACCACAGTGAGTGCAGTCTGCTGGGGGACAGCAAGTGCTCTGGGAGTGTGTCCCACCAATATTTCACTCAAAATAAGTCACAGAAAACATCTTTTCATTTAAAGACTGAGCCTGGCATCAATGGCCACCGTGGTGGTGAATGTCCTTAGTGCCTGCTGTTTGTTATGGAATGGAAAATTAGGATAATAAGCAATTCTGGATTTCCCTTGAAGCCACTTCATCCTTGTGCTTGTTAATGCATTGCTTTCTCTCTAATGCTTTTAAACTAGTAAACTTCAGAACAGTAAGTATTTAATAGTGACTTAAGTGCACTTCCATTTGGGGAAAGAAATAAACTATAATGATGTCAGGATGTTTATACAAAAATATTTGTGGCTTTTCCTGGTAGGATGCCTCTGCAAAAGAAAACCTCATGCAAACAGAAAAGTTCATACCCTTAATTAAAGCAGTAATAATCTTTACAAGGGATTACAGCGCCAAAGGCCAGGCTGACATCCCTGAAGTCCGACTGAAAATGCTTGCTGCCTGTTGCCTTGCTTTCAGCTGTGCCAGAAAACCTCCTGACAAGTGAACTGGAAGCACTTTCACAGGCAGAACTGCAGTTATTCAGCTGCTCTGGCGCCACTGCAGCGATGCTTCCATGCCTTAGCCCTGCTCTGCTTGAAGTGTTAAACACCACCCTAGGCCTACAAAGGGAATTCTTTATAAAAACTAACTTTAAAGCTGAGGAAAGGCTCACCGGTCTCTAATCAGAGGAAAGAATAAAGTCTGTAAAAGGGCATTTTAGCAACCAGGGTCTCTTCTGCATTAGTATTTCCCACACGTTTTGGAAAGACTTCTCTTTCTGCTACCATTCTCAGCAAACGGATTCCTGGCCAGTTCAAGTCTCAGCTCAAAATACAAAAGGCTTAGGTTGACCTCAGGTTGCATCCCAGAGAAGGAAATGTCTTGGCTCAGCTCAGATTGCTGCGGAAGGAAGCGCTGTGGGCAGCATTGGAGAGATGGGAATTGCTGTTTGGATAGAAGGGATAATGGGATACATAACAAGAGACTTTGAAATCCTCTTCTTTCTGCAAGGCAGAAAGCTCTCAGCAAAGCAAGACAATGTCAACTGCTGCCACATTCACCTGCTCCAGAGTACATCAGTCCATCCTAAGTATTCCCCATTTTCCTCTAGAACTGGTGTCCTGTAGTTATGAGCTCATGAAGTTCAAGTGTTACTATGCAAGGCTTAAAAATAGTACTCAAGCAAGGTGAATGACAGGGTTTTTTTTTTTTTTTTCTGATAACAAACAATGCAAAAACAACAAAATGTGTTTCTGCTTGTGTTGTTTTGGAACACAGCCTGCTTGCCACAAATTACTTTGATGGTTTCTCACTCAGCCCACCCTTGAAAGCAAAGACTAAGCCTGCAGTATTTTCCCTTGGTCTGGGCACAGAGCTGTATTTGTACTGCTGCTTCACTGAGGCAGCATCTAAATGCCCAGGGCCTCACAGCCTTCAGCCATGATCTCTCAGCAACAAACCGTGCAGCAGAGAGTGTTCAGAAACAACACACATTCCAAAGAGGCTTTTTTTTTTTTTTTTTTTTTTTTTTACAGAAATAAAAATTAAAGGGAAACAAAAATAGAAAGAATAGACAATGCAAATTTAAGTTAAAGTATAAACATACAGATGGAACATCCAAAGCATGGAGAAGGCCCAAAGATGCCTCCAAGCAATCCTGCAACTGGGTTTTTAGGTTACATGCTTTTGCAGGAAGAATTCTTCATAAATCTATTACAGCATCAAAACCACGTAAGTCTGCTTCTCCATCTGAAATGCCACATCTTAAGCAAGTTATTTGGCAGCAGTGGGAAGGGTAAAACTGGCATGTGTTGGCTCAAGACACTTGGTTTTGAACTGGCGCACCAGCCTAGCTGGCAAAGAAGGCGCCTCTCAGCTTTCAGTGCTGATTTATCCTGGCGCAGGCACAACTCTGGCACAGCGTCAGTGTTATTAGCAAGGGAGCGTGATTTAACATTTGTACATTTCTAGGAAGAGCAGTTTCATTTCTGCTCTCAGGATAAGACAGCTTCCACATGCAGGAAGTGCTGGTGATCTTACTGAAGTAGAGAGGATGGCAGGTGAATCCACCATCCAAAGGGAGATCCTAGAAGCACTGCTGAGCCCCCAACTCTAAATGCATACCTTGGCTCCTACCTCTGTATTTTCAGGGCAAGACATGGGCACCCACTTGTCCTTGCTGTAATATCTCCCCTGATTTACAGACAAAAAGTGGAAGGAAGTTCTTTTCCACAGAGCTGTTGAACAAAATAATCTGATTTAACAATGACTTGGAGTGGCCTGTCTTGGTAAGTACTGCTCAAAAGCAAACCTGAGACTGAGAATGGGGGAAAAGAAAGAAATTACGAAGAAGATGGCTTGGACCTGTGCAGAAGATGATCTGGTCGTGTGTGATCTGCACATCTGACCAAATGATGGCACACAGGTAGGTCCCAGACCACGCTGCCCTTGCTGGGCTTGGCACAGGTAGGGGGATGGAGACATTTGCTGGGGCAAATTTTTGAGAAAATAGCCCTTTTTCTGGAGAAGAGGGATCACTTATGGGATTTCTATGGCTGGTGTATGAGAAGTGCCCAGTGCTGCACCAACAACCCCAGGCTCTCAGAGCTTGTGTCCTTCCCCTCTGGATACCAAAGAGCAGCCTCACATCCCCACAGTATGAACAGGACTGTTATGATGTGTCCCTCATGCACTCTCCATTTTGCTCGTTCTTTTTCAAGCCTTTTAATTGTTTTGTCCCGCTCTGATTCCTATTATGGCACAGTAATACTGTGTGCTTTGCAGAGCATGCTTTATTTAATTCGTTATGCAGTTCAGAGAAGTAAAAGAAACCCTTCAATAACAGATCCTCAGCAGATCCTGAAAACCCTGCATAAACTCTTGACACGGCCAGGCACTATTTATTCACAACATAACACAAAGCAGGACCCTGTCTGCCTGTGGCACATTGTCAAAATACGCTCTTCACGCTTTCTGCAGCTGAGAAAAGCCTTGATGGGCTCTGGTAATTGCTCTTGCATCTGTCAGGCATTGCTAAATCAGCTCTTTCCTCCTCCTCATTACTCCTTTGGGCTTACAGAAAGCAGAGAAAATGCAACACATGTCAACAGGAACAGACATGTTTGGGTGTGTTCGGTTGGTTGGAGGTCAATGGTCACCCTTCAGTGTCTCACATAAGCAAAAATCTCCCTCTTCCCAAAGCAAAGACCCAGACTTTGATCTCAGGACATCTCCTGGGAGCTGCCCTGTGGATATATCTGCAGTTCAGAGGTAATAGCACTGTTGCCCAGTTATGCCCAGACAGAGTTAACTTAGGACTTTATAGTAGGTAAAAACACTTTTAAGAGAGCGTACAGTAATGCGATCAACAGCTTGCATGTCTGCTCAGTTTTCCAGATCTTACCACTGCCCTTCCAGCCCTGAAGCAGAGTTAATAAAGCGTTTTCCTCTTCTACAAGAGTTTTATGTCCACATCAGCGTGCCAGTGTTTGTGCAGGCAGCTGTAGCCTCAGTACAGTTCTCTATTTTATCCATGGCAGCTCAGCCATACTCGCAGCAGTTGCCATTCTGCTGCTCACACTAAGGAAGTATCTTTTGCCTCTGGCTCATCTGGAATACAGCTCAGGCAGCAGTAGTGCTCTTGCAGGCTGCCAAGAGGAAGGGACAGGCGGTTTCCTTCAATCATAGCCTCGTTAGACTCTTCTTTTTCACTGTTCCAATCACTGCAGATCTGGTTTACCTCAAGCAAAGCTGCTGTGAAGATCTGAGTGATAGTTCTCACACCAATGCCTTTCAGCTGTTCACAGCAGGCTGCATCAGTGAAGACATTGCTTCTGCTTTGCAAAGCTGGTACCCCAGACTGGCTGTGTTTTGTGTGCCTGAGCATGGGCATGAATGAACACAGGCTTGTCATGACTTAGCTGCAAGATACTAACCTATGACATTTAAATGCACATAGGAAAGGATGAGGGTGAAAGTAAAGGATTGCTTAAGAGATCTGATTGCAGCCCTCCTGTAAAGAGGTCATCGAAAAGAAGGAGGCTCCTCTTGGGGCTCATGCTGGGAGGATGAAGAAACAACAGGCATCAGTTGAAACACAAGAGATTCTCATCAGATATAAGGAAAAACTTTTTTACTGTGACAACACTTAAGCAGTGGGGCAGCCTGCCCAGGGAGGTTGTGCAAACTCCAACCTTGGAGATTTTCAAGTCCCAGCTGGATAAGATCTTGAGTAACTTGGTCTGACCTCAGAGCCAACTCTGCTTTAAGGAGACTGGAGAAGAGACCTCCTGAAATCCATTCTAACTCAAATTACCTTATGATTCTGATGTGTGCCATTACTCTGCAGAGTAGCTTATCTACAAAATGGTAGACAATGTGCCTTGAAAGTCTGCTTAACTGATAAAGAATGGCACAAAGCAGAGTGTGGTCTGTGGTGGGTACATACTTCCTATTCAACAATTGTTTTTTTAGGTCCCTGCCTCATATATACCAAAGGTTACAGAGGATGTACTAAGCAAACAGGGTGGTCAAAACCACAGTGTTGAAATTTAAACCAGCAGGCGATAAGTGCTCACACTTCACTCTGAAGAAATCTACTGATTTGCCTAAACCAAATTCAGGAACAAACTGACAAACTGTATCAGTGATTTTTATTGCATGTTAAAGATAAGTGCTACAGAAACTGCGCAGGAATTAATAAGGTTCTAGAGCAAGAAAGCTAAAATTCTCTTAAATACAAAAGAAAGCTTGCTAAGCAAACCTACAGACTGTTCCTTTTATGAAAGCTTGCTAAACAAACTGACAGACTGCTCCTTTTACTTGATGTTTTAGATTGATTCTTTTTCTATTTTAATTTGGACATTTCCAGGACGGGCTGGGGCAAGGGAGAAAGAAGGAGAAGAAAGAAGCTAGAAAAGTCTTTTTTGCTCAGGCTGGTATTTAATATTTCTGGAAGTGGCAGACCACAGATAGTTTTGTGGCCACAGTACACTCCCTGGCCAGCTAAGCCACAGAGGAGGAGCTGTGACAACTTCCCAAAGCTGTTTGTCACAGAGGGCTGGATGCTTCTCTCCTCACAGACTGCTTCACTCCATGTGCTCCTCTCTTAGATTTCTTAGAAAACCTCTTAGACAATTACAGTATCATAAAATGATTTAAGGTTATACTTGTTCTCTGTTACTAATGCTTTGTGGCATTAGGTAATTGCTTAATTGAGCATTTAGAAAAGCATTAATATATTTTTCTCTGCAAATGCATTATTAATATATACATTACAATCTCTGCTGTTAAGGCTTTGTACAATGATTAATAGACTTAAAACACTGTGAACTTCATGAAAATATTTTCTGCTAGGAAAAAGAAACTCAAAATGACACAAATCATACCTGGTCTACCATCATGATAAATTAAGTATTTGTATTGATATTTCTTCACTCCAATAGTCCTAAGCCTGTCTGCACCAGGTAAAATGGGAAGTATGAACATTTCTATTCTGTTTCACATTAATTCACAAAGCCAACTTAGATGGTTGAAGAATAACAAACTGCTTTGCATCCACCCCTTTAGATCACTGAGTTCTGTCACCATACAACGTATTGTTTTTCTCCAGAGCAGCACACTACCTATATCATCACTCTTTCCGTGTAGATTGTATTTAGGATTGTGCTGACAACTTGCACTCTTCCAGAAATGAGAAAGGCGCTACACCTACAAGTGTTAATTTGTTTTTAATGCTTCTGGGAAGAACACTTTAAAGATTTTAATGAGTTTTTTTCTCAAAGTAGTAGGCAATGCCAAAAATCCTTGTGGGCTTAAATATAGTGAAAGGCAAAAAAAAAAAAAAAAAAAGCAGTGCAGAAACCCTATGCAATTACTTAATGACTAGAAATAGTTTGGGGAGATTATAACCGCTGGATGATCTGGGGTTGGGAGGTAAAAATAATCCTAAATATATAAAAACTGATATTTGGTTGCCTAAAAGCTCCACCCAGCCCAGCAGCTTCTGACAGAGGTGGATAAGATGTGAGTAAGAAGACAGAAAGAACTGGGAAAACACGTTCTGTACTTCCCCAAATGTCTTTCCAGCTCCAGCAACTTACAAGTCACAAACTTGCTGAGTTATATCAAGAGTCTTTGATGATTTTCCAGTTGCTTTTTAAGCCCATGCAAACTTTTGGTACCCCTATACCCTGAAGCAAAGACTTCTGGCTTAGCTATAGACTGAAGGAAGAATTATCTCCTCTTGTTTGTTTTGAACCTTCCAAGTTCTACTCTCATTTGCTGTAACTGAGTTCTCGTGTCTGATAAGTCAGTGAACAGTCTGGATTCCTGGTTCTTATTTGGATCTCTGAAGGTTTTACACAGAATTTGGTATTATCTCCCCTTCACTGCAGACTGAAGAAATCCAGCTGAGCCAACCATGATCCCTTTGGAAGTCCTCCAACTATTTCTGATAATTTTATTGATTTTTAATCTCTTCCAGTTCTACCATGCTATTTTTGAGGTAGGGACACTAGAAGTGCACAGGCAATTAAAGATGCAGGTGCAAACAGGGATTTATACAATAGCACTTTTTATCTCTATTTCTCTCTTAATAAATTTTAACAATAATCTTAACAGTTCTCAATTTCCATTTTGATCACTGCTGAGCCCTGAGCTGATGTTCTGACAGAATCACCTTTCACAACTTCAAGGCCTTTTTTCTCACTGGTAAAAATCAACTCAAAGTTCCTCAGTATATATGTGAATTCTGGATTGTTTTTTTCTCATACGTCAGCCTTGCATATTTATCAGATTTTAATTTCATCTCCCATTTTGCCACTGACTCTATTAGTAACATAAACTCATTCAGTTTTTCTCAGTCAACCCTACCCCAAATAACTCATTACCAGCAACACATTTTGTAAATTACTACTGACCTCCATTTCCATCAGTTATTTGTCCAAGTTTCATATCCATTAGCAGCCTTGTTTTTTACTTCCTTTGGGGAAGAATCTTATTGATTGCTTTTGGAAACCATCATAGACAGTTAATTGAATCTTCGTGGTCCATGAGCTTGTTGACTTCTTCAAAGCTTTTCCTGAGGCACTAACTTGCTTTTAAAAAGCCATAATGACTTTCCCTAATGTGTCATCTTTTCTGTGTGGCCACTAAGTATTTTCTGTTCTTCAGCATAATTTCTGCTTATTTGTTTATCAAGGACATCGGGCTCCTAGGTGTACAGCTTCCACAATCTTCTCCAAAATCCTTTAAAAAATCTGGTGTCACATGAGCAACTCTCCAGACCCCTCTGATGCCGAGGTAGCTTTAAGTGAGAAGTTAGAGACAGCAGTTAGTACCTGAACCACTTTGTCTCTGAGCTGCTTGAAAACTCGTGGTTGAACACCATCTGGTCTCAGCAGTTGGCTGCTGCTCACTTGTTAATGTGTTCCTTCATCTTTTATACTTGCACTGTAATCCAAGACATGTTTTCCTAATTATTCCCCTTAAAGAAGCTTCCCATTATTGGAGTTTACCCATGCTCGTCTCTCCCGTTCACAAATGCAAAAACAAATTTAGCTTTTCTTTCATGGCTGTATCTTCTCCAGATGTTTCTTCGGTATATAAAACAATCTATTTGCCTTACAGAGCTGTCAAACTCCAGCAGGCTCCCTGATTTGTTCTAGGAAAGACTTGCTATTATTTCTCATAACTTTTGCAAGCTGACCCTGAAACCTCCTTCTGGATCCTTCTCACAATTTTGTACTTAACCAGTTAGGGGTTACAGCCCTTTCTTTTACCCTGTTTCAATGAAAGGTGTGTCTTGTTTTATATTGCTCCTCTGTTTTTGAAAAGAAAGCAGAATGCTACTGATTTTCTTTGTCCTGGTGCTACGCAGGTGTTGAAACCAAGGATGCTACAGTTACGGCTACAGTGTGGGTCTTTATTAATAATATTACATGGATTGCTCTTCCTCTTCTGGCCTCCCAATGAGCAGTCACTGATACTTTCTAAAACGTTAGCTCCAGCCCTACCCCGTCCTGTGACATTTATCTAACTTAATTTGAGTTATTGAAGTCACTTATGATTGTGTTTTCTGCCTCTCAGACTCTGATCTCCCTGCCTTGTTAGCTGGACTGGTGATGCACTCCTAATATAGCATTTTTCCTATTTATTTCTGGGACTAAAATCCACTGAGACCTTATTTATTGACAGAATTAACTGCTAACTGCAGAATCCTCTAAGCTTTCTTTAAAATACAGCATCACTCATCCACTATCATCCTTCGTTCTGCCTCAAAAATACAATACTTATCAAAACTGATTGTTCACTTCTATCAGCTTCCAAAACATGAAAATAATGCATCTTTGATGCATCTTTGCTGCAGCTGCTTGGAAAGCCTGGCTGTCTCCTGGCCAAAGCCCTGTGACACCATTGTGCGTGACTGGCTGTACAGTCGGGGTCTTTATTTACATCTTCTGAAAGATGTAAATACTTTACTTCATCTGAAAGTCCAAACTAATCAGGAGTTGCTTGCAATTAAGGAGGATGACTAGTGATAAGAGCTGATCCTCAGTTGTGCCAACAGCTGAAATAACAGAGCAAGGAATATTTTGTTTCTGGTTTGTATACATTTTCTCTTGAATCATACCAAAAGTGATCAAGGATCTGCCCTGACTACAACTCAAACCATCCAAGAGCTGACAGAACAGAGAAGCAATAGCTCATCCTCCATAGAAAACAAGAGATGTTCTTTAACAGGAACTGTGAAGAATGTAAGGATAAAAAACAGATCTCTGTTTATCTTGTATAAAATTTGAAAGCATCTAAACCATCCTGCTTCAGGACATGCACTCATCCACCCCTTACAGTGAGGGACATTTACACCTGGTCAGAAAACGGTGGTTGTTTTCACATCTTCTTGTGCAGCAGTTCTTCTGACAGGAAAGAACCATATCAGTCCTTTTTAATTGAGAATGGCACCTCAGAGACAGTTTTATCCCACCTTCTTTAAGGGTAAGCTTTTCCCCTGTCTCTCCTGACACGGCCTCTACAGTGTGTTATGCACTGTATTACCAGCATTAATAATTAGCAGCTGCCATGCCTGGAATCGCTGATTATTTTGCATCAGTCATCTAGGATAGGGAACAATTTGTAGATACCACAGCAGTAAGTCAGATATTAAAATAAAAAATAAAAATTCCTAGCATCACACAGACTGTAATGATTTAATCCATTTTCCTGCTTCATCAGCTTTCCCTCCTCCGGCGCCCAGGCTTCCTCGCTCTGCTCCAGTGGTTTTCACTTTATTTGATGATGCAACTTCTAAGGCCATGGCCAGATGGGTTTGCAAGGTCGTTTCCTTTCCCTTTCAAATCAAGCAGCCGCTTACACGAGTGTACAACTAAATCACTTTTTTTTTTTTTTTTTTTTTTTTACACATTCTGTGGCGCGTCTGGTCACAAAAACGATGGTTCCCTGAAACAGCTGCGGAGAGGCCTGAAAGCCCTCACGCACCAAAGCCCCTGGGAGTATAAGGCACAATAAAAACAGCTAAAACGCTGTAATCTGGCGGGGGGTCGACCTCGCTTTTCCACAGGGGGCGAGTGAAGGCACCGGCAGCGAGATGCGGCGGCGGAGATGAGGAGGGGGCGGCGGAGATGAGGAAGAGGCGGAGGAGATGAGGAGGGGACACCGGGCGCGGGTCCCTTGGCTGGGGGCGCTGTGCGTGCGTGTGGGAAAAACCCCAAACCCACAATTTATTGTGGAAAAAAAAAAAAAAAAAAAGGTGAAAAAAGCGTTATTTGTAACAGGGGCTGCGAAGCGGGGCGGCGGCCGCGCCCTGGAGCGTCCCCTCAGCGCTGCCGCCGCGGCCGCCCCTCAGCCCGGGGAGGGCGGTGCCGCGCTCGGTCCCCATTGGCTGCGCGTCACCGCGCGCCGCCACGTCCCGCCCCTGCCCGCGCGCTGGCTCCGCTACCTGCGGCGGGGCCGCCCCTCACAGCGCCGGGGCCGCCGAGCGCCGCCCGCTCCGCTCCGCTCCCCTCCCACCGTACCGCACCGCACCGCTCCGTGCCGGCGACACCGCGGCCACCGCAGCGGCGACAGCGCCGGCAGAGGCCGATGCGGCGGCGCGGGGCCTGCGGGCTCGGGCTGGAGCAGTCTGCAGGATGTCCCCCACCGCCAGCGCTGCCAGGTCTCTCCTTCGCTTCCAGGCAGGGAACGGCGGGGATGGGGAGGTGGGGGCTGCGAGTTCTGGAGGAGATGGGCGGTGCGGGTCGTGTTTGCTGTGGGCTGGAGGGAGAGGATGTCTTAGCTGCGGCTGTCTTGAGTTGTTCCTCTGGAATAAAATTGATAGGCTTCTGCTTCTCTGCGGGTTCCGATAGGCATTTTGTCAGGCATTCTGTCTTTGCATGCTTGGAGTGATGTGAATGCAAACCAGATACGGCTTCTGCTGTAGCTGCCGAAACCTTTCCATTTACTTCAGCACTACTCGCTGAAAAGAGTTTCCTTTCTTTCCCCTTTGTGCTGAGATTTGTTTTGTATTTATTTTTTTCTATTTCAGTAGGTAAGATCCAAATACAAGGCTGCTGGAGGAGGGATGTTTATTTTGCAGCTCTCTTTAGTTAGGGAAATGATTAGGAAACGTTCTTAAAATTACTGGATGTAAACAGCTCTGCGATGGAAAATTACTGGCTTTGTCTCATTCTGAGGAAAAGGGTAGATAAAGATTCATTATTTCTCTTAGGAAAACTCGTTAGGATGAGTGCTCTTTTATGCTTCTGAAGTGGGTACATGTTTTTAAATTGCAGATTACAATGGGACAGTGCAGATTCAGTTTAGAGCGGATATTTCCCATGCAGACTGTGTTATTCCATCTGTTATGCTGCATGAGGTTACTATCTCCCTTTTGGACCATGCAGCAGGAAACTTTGAGCTACCGCCCAAGCCCTCTGCTAGCCAAACTCAAGGAATTTCATTTAAGAGGTCAAAATGCAGCTGGAGAGTTAGGGCATGAAAGCATTTTGGTTCATTGTCTGATTCCGTGGGGTTGATGAGAAATGAGCTCATCCCTCCTTTGGTTTCCTGCAAGTTTTTGAGGTTTGACATCCTTCCTTCCGTAGAGTTCCAGCAGATTGGCCAAGTAATTGACAGGCAGTTAGGAGCAGGATGTAGGAAGACAAAGTGTGGTAGCAGAAACTTCCTTTTACTGAGGAGAACGGGCTACAAGTGTTCAATTTTGTTTGCTTTGCATACATCGGATGCGAAACGTGCCAAGACTGCTGCAGAGTTGGAGTATTTGGTGGCCAGGTTGTTTGTTTAGATTAAGAGACTCTGGAAGACTTCAGTAGTTCCTGAGTAGATTAAGAGACCCTGGAAGACTTCAGTAGTTCCTGAGTTATAATAAAGGCTAAATAACTGAAGAGGACCCAGACAGTGCTTCAAACTCGTCACGGTGTAATTTTCAAATTATGTGCGAGTCTGAATGAAATCTGCTCTGACAGAACAAGTTAGAGCTTCTCCAGCAGGCACGTCCAGTGCTTCAAAAGCACACAACTGTAACTGGAAACAGGACTTCAGGATCATGGAGGAGCTTTCCCTGTCACAAGCAGCTCTCACTGATAATGTCATTCATAGATTATTAACGACTTCCTTAAAACTTGTGTAGTCTCTTATTTTCCATTACTCCTATGGGAAAGCTATTTCCTTGGTGCTCAGGAATCTTTTGCCCCTCTTTGTTTATGTCCACTTTTTCCTGTGTGCTAACATTATGCTTTTGTTTGAAAGGTTTGGTTTTGGCTTTGGTGTTTACATATTTGGTATGTCTAAGGACAAACTCAAATCTTGTTCTGTAAAGCTGGACAAGCCAAGTTCTCTGTTCTCCTTGGGAGAAGCTCTTCCTTCAGCCATCCCATCAGCACTCTCTGCAGCCTCTTAGGTCCTGAAGTCTTAGGTTCAGAACTTAAGCATTAAAATAGTTTCCAGCAATGTTTTATGCTGTATTGCAGTTTCATTTTTTTTGCCTTTTTTTTTTTTATGGGAGGCTTTTGGCATCTCCTCTCTTGCTTCTGTAGGCTCAAGTGTGATTTTACCATGATGTCTTGGAGTGTTAGATGATAGTGTGGTAAAAACACTGCTGTACTATTAACGTTATTCCATAATTACCAGTTGCTCAGTGCTATTCTGCTGCATAATTCAGATGTAATATGAAACATCTTGGCTGTGTAAGTCTGCTATTTCCTTTGCCCAGTAAAGATTTATGCTGTGCCCTGCCTTTCCAGACCATGTCTTTTAGGGAAGATTTTTTTTCCCTTAAATTTCCCATGTAAGGGGAAAGACCTAATTTGTTTTGGCTTCCTTGCAGGTGCTTAGAAATACCTTCCACTTGTGCTACATGAGCTCACCCAGCTGGGGATGGGTGATGTTCTGGTGCACTGTGCCTTCTTCCTCCCTTCCTGGCTGCTGTGGCTCTTCCTCTGAGTGCTGCAGTGGTGCAGTGCTTCCTCAAGTGTGGATCTGTGGTCCTGGGGAGGAGGATGAGAATGGAGAGATGTGCAAAGGGGGGATTTTGAGTAGCAGATGATGAGGAGTGGCTGACATCAGGTTCTGAACATCCAGAGCAGGCAGGCCACTGTTTCTTACACAAGTAGCATAGAAGGGAAAACTGGGATTTGCTCTGAAAGAAAAAGGGACAAGGGGGAGCTAAAAGCTTCCCTTGTAAGAAATAAACTTAACTTTTTAATAGCACACTGTTCAAATCAGCAATACTTGCCCATTTCTTCCTGCTCTCAGCTAGGACACTGATATTCTGTGGTTCATTTGTGAATCAGAAAAATTCCATATTCGTATGCTGCTTTTGTCTGTCACAAAGCATCAGCAGCCCATTTCAGTGTTGAAGCACATCTTGTTGATGTTTCTGGTGTTTATATTTTATTTATGGTTTTTTTGCTGTTACTTGCCTCAGAGCACCTGAAAGAGGTTTCACAGAAAAGCCTGGAAAGTTTGACTAGAGAAGAGACTGCCAAGGCAGATGTGAAATTAAGAGAATATCCCTGTTTTGAACATTGAACTGTCATTTAGAACCTCAGTAAGAGTTTCTTCCCTATAATATTATTTTAGCAGACACTATTAATGTCCAAAAAGCTTCCTGTGAATGAGGCTGAGAGGAAGTGATGGTGTTATAGTCTGAGCATCTCTAGTTAACCCGATAATTGGACCGCATTTGAGCTGCAACCATTTCTTTTGATCTTCTATCTGGATGACCCAAGGTTAAGAGCAAGTTGTAGCCTAACTATGTGTATCCTTCCTAAAGGAAAAGGGTGCTCAAGTAGACACAATTATGTAAGGTTGTTAATGATTTTATAAGTTGGTGGTTGATGTTGCAAAGAGGATGTAGGAGTGACCCATTAAACAATTAGAAGAAAACACAAGTAGAGTGTCACAAGGCAAGGAAAGAAAAGTGATGATGCCCCTAGGGCATTATTGTTCCTTGGTGGTATTCTTGGCTCCAGGCAAAATAATTTTCACCTGTCATCGTGTTGGTGCCTTTGAGAGTTTCTGTCAACTGTTCTGAAATTCTCATTTACTCCTTTTTTCGTGTTTTACCAATTGTGTCCACATAAATAGGGTTCAGTAATAAGTTCTCATTTTCTGAGGAGACAGATCTTGACCAAATGAACTGCAGATTGTTCAGACAGCAATGTTTTAAATTTTTATTGTCTGATAAAAAAGCCTTCCAGCCAAAGTTCATTTTGTAAGATGTATTATGCACTAATGTAGTCAATATCCTGTTTAGCTGCTTGCAACCATGTTATAGGCTAAACTTTTTTCTGCCATCACAGATGTATTCTTCAATTAACCAAAACAACTGACTCTATTAATTAAAACAGGTGTCAAATGCTTTTTTTCATTCAATAGTAATAGGCACTAAGCAGTTAATATTCAAAGCAAGTTTATCAAGTATCTAAATATGTTAAAGTGCCAACTTTACTGTGGGATTTCTATAGAGGTAGATGAAGAAATAATTGGCAGGGCAGAAGTCTCTAATTTTTAAATTTAGCTTCAAGTTTTTCCTCTGGTGAGCAGATGTCAGTCCCTAATCTGCAGCAGCTCCCTGGGTGCTTCTCATTATGTCTTGTGATAGGAAGTGGTAGGATGGTGATCAGGAAATCATTTGAAGATAAACATCCAAGAATAAATACATTGCTACAAATCATAACACAAGAGTCTCTCATGCTTTAGCATGTTCCTAGTAAGTCTCCCTCAGATCATTAATATCACTGGAATTTTTCCTCGTGCTTGTGGTTATAAAGGATTTTCGTCATGTACCATTGAACAAAAATCCTTTAAGAAGGTATTTCAACGTTCATTGTGTCATAGAAGGAGATTTTCCAATCAGACACAGTTCCTTTCTGTCATTCTTTCTCCACTTGGGGCCATCCAGGTGAAAGGCTTTTTACTTTCTTTGTCTAGATTTTAAATCCAATTTCAGCACCTGGGCAGGTTGTTAGCTTTCTGGATCTATTAAACCTGTGTTTAAAATTCAGCTGAAAAATTTGGATTCACTTCTGCAGAAGTCAGTGGAAAGTTAACTTCATGAAGTTCATCAAGGTCCTGCACCTATGTCAGGTCAATCTCTAGCACAAATCCAGGCTGAGCAGAGAGCAGATTGAGATCAGCCCTAAGGAGAAGGACTTGGGGGTGCTGGTGGATGAGAGGCTGGACATGACCTGGTCTTTTCACAAGGGCACAGAGTGACAGGACAAGTGGTTAATGACTTCAAACTGACAGGACAGGTTTAGGCTGGATATTAGGGAAAAGTTCTTTACTGTGAGGATGATGAGGCTCTGGCAGAGGTTGCCAAGAGAAGCTGTGGCTGCCCCATCTTGGAAATTCTCAAGGCCAGGTTGAAGAGGGCTTGGAGCAACCTGGGATAGTGGAAGGTGTCCCTGCCAATGGCAGGGGGCTGGAATTGGATGATCCTGTGATTCCATGAAAGCCAGGCAGTCCTTCACTACATAGCAGTTTCTGGAGTGCCTCTTGCTAGAGGAAGTTCATTTATTTCCCAGATTGATTGTTTTTTAATAACAAATGCCTCATGTCACAAGAGAATATATTTCCAAACTGTTTCTGTATTAAGAAATACTTTGTGTTTTGGATGTATAAAAATACCTTGGCTTGCAGTTGTAAGGCAGCAGTTTGACTGCACAACACTTGTAGCTGTGGAGTCCTTTGTGTATAATGGGGTGCACAACTAACTCTCCTTAGCTTCAGCATTTTTTTCCTTGCATTACCATTCCCCCCCTAACTGTTACTGGGATGAGGCTTGATCCACTGTTGGTTTAAGATGATTTGTTTATCATGGTTTATTTAAACAGAGGTTATTTGCAAATTTTATTTCTTACGGTTAATTGTTTCCACTGAGGAGATGATGGCATTTGAAAGCATGAGAAAGATCTGAAGGTATCATGCTTTGATAAGGAGACTTGGGAGGGAGAATCCCTGAGTAAGGACACCTTGGGGGAGTTTTGGGCCTCCTATGCCACAGTAGGTAAGCTGGTGAGAGACAGTGTTTACTCATAGGTTATTTTGTTGTTTCCAGTATTAGAATTGATGATTAGCCATTATATTCATTGACAAAAATCCTATTACTTAAAAATTCCCTGAATCGAGAATGGTTTGCCCATTAAAGAGAATTGAACAGATTGTGGGATGGATGTTGGAAGGAATTGTGGGTGAGTTTTATACTGATTTTTGAATGAGTTTTGTAGTAATTGTCTTAAAGTAGAACAGAAGATGAAGTTTAAATTTTTCATATTCTTAGGTATCATCTGAGGGGCTCTGCTTAGTGACTGGCTTTGAAGCATAAACCAGAAAAGCTACCACCTAATTAGTCATTCCTTTAATTCCCTTTTTTAATGTCTCAGCCCTTAGGTTTTGATCACTCTGGATTTCAGTACTGCAGGAGGAAACAAAATCAATCCTAACTGCAAATTTCACCAAACTATTTTTCATGTTTTGACATAAATTAATGACATTCTCTTAAAATATTGTATCAATTTTGAAAACCTTAAAGAAAATTAATATATTGTCTATTTGGCCAATAATGAGGATAGATTGAAATGTGTCATCTTTTCATGGGCCCACCTCTTGCAAGTAGTCACAGACATTAATGTTGCCAGTTTTTGTCATCTGTTTTCTCCAAATGTGTCCAAAACCAATGTGTAGTCAGTTTAAGTTTTCTCAATTGTACTCCTCTAACTTCTTGCATAAAGTTTTGGAGTATATCTGTAGGAATTTTTTTTTGTTTCAAATCCACAGAACAGGAAATTCATCTAGAATTCATTACTGAATAATGACCACATCTCAGTAAAGAGTGCCTTGCTCAAGTTTCTTGTGAAAATACCTTCTCTGCTTTTCAACTTTGCCTTTCTCTTTTAAAACAAATGTTGCTCAAAACCAAGTAGCATTCATCTTATCCTTTACTGATTTTGGGAGTATGTTCGAGAAATTTACATGTGTCTGATTTAGGGGAATAGGCATGAAATGAGCAAGTGGGTTTGGGGTATTTTTGCTTCAGTTTTAGCTTCTGTTTCAGTGCCTGCTGGAACCCCACCGTTCATGATTAGTAGTTCCTTTACATAAGTGTGACTTTCAGGTTTCCTTTTCTGTGGGCTTTGCCCTGGAAGCTTCTTGATCTTGTTACATGAACTTCAAAGGCTGCTTTGTGCAGCAAAGCATTTACTGCCTTTGTAAAGCTGGGTGCTTCCACTGCTTCTGGTGGTTCTGTGAGAGGGGAAGATTTAGGTCTGTGGGGGGTTGTGTTTTTGGGGGTTTGATGGGAGCATGGTGAGCAATGCAGGTGTGTGCATCATCCTGCACTCGTGTGCAGGCTCTCTGCTCCCATCCCCGTGCCTGCTGAGAGCTCTTGGGTAAATCCAGGTGCTGAACATAACCAAATGCCTTTTCCAGGGTGTGGCAGTGGTTATGTACAACTTGATACATGCTGCTTTTTAGCTTTTAGCATTCCCACATGAAAAGATGTCCTGAAGGCTTAAATGAATTGCTTCTGAAATACTCCAAGTGTGGAAATGTTGTCTACTTAAGAATAACAATGAGACAAAAGTAAATCATGGTGAAAAGAATAACACCACAAAAAGCTTTGGAGTAGATTATATTAATGGACAATTTGGCCTTAGTAGCAGCTTTGCACAGATCACTTAAGTTCAGTAGATGAAACAAATTTAAATCCCCTGAGTCCTCACTAATTACACTACAATGAGTAGCTATAGAAACGTCAATGCAAAATGTGGTTGTAATGCCTCAGTACTACTGAGCTGTGTTTTGTACACAAATTGAGACATTTGCATTTATGGCTCTCAAAACAACTGTAGCAGGGCCCCTTCCTGAAAGAATGTAATGGTGTTTGTATGCAGCGTCTCTTTGGTCCTCCTGGGATCTTGACTGCTCTGGTTCTCTCTGCAAACTCAGAGGTTTTTTGGTTTTTTTTTTTCTTTTAATTCAGGAAGACTGTGGGAAAGGTGCACTCTAAGTGTTACTACCACCTTGCTCTTTTGAGCACTCTTACACCATTCCAGACAGTGGAAGGGTTTATTGACTTCAATAAGAGTGCAGGATCCAACCCTGAGTAATTTTTAAAAAATACTGTGCTGGGCAGATTTGACTTACATATCGGTCTGTATGTATTGACTTGTTTGAGAAAGGAATCACCTGTCACGATCATAACTGACAGAAGTCAAGCTGAAGTAAACTGTTGCAAAGAAAATGAAAACTGACATTGTGTCAGTTACTTGTTTATATAATAAAAAAAATAATCATTGTACGTACCAAGAGTTGGACTTGGAAAGGATGTTCTGGGGGGATTAATTAAATTCTCTGTTTCATTGTTTCTTTTTGCACATCCAGGATGATGAAGCAGGGAGCAACTGGAATTTATTTTGCTCAGAGGCAGGGAACACTTTCTGATAGCACTAGTTTATTGCAGTCTTACATTCCTGTTTAATTCCCTTCTGTCTTCATCACTCTTCACCTTTTCAGTTCCTTCTCTGTCTTTCAGATCTCTTGTAGCCTGGTACAAAGTTTGACTGATTCTTTTCTGAAAAATCCATTCTGACCTAAGTTCCTATGGACTGTGATCAAGTTACCTCTTTATGTTTACCCGAGAGAGAATTATTACCTGCATTGTTCTCTAGTGAAAATGGGCAAAGCTCGTTTCCTGCTTTTTCATTTTTACAAAAAAAGAGTCCCATTTTGTGCTTCTCCCCAGCTGTGTTTGTGGAGATCTGTGAGGCTGACAGATGTAATTGCTGCCTTGTTTTGTGCTGTAGCAGCATTCAGTGGTTACGTCCCTGCCGTGAGCCATTGATGTTGGTGAGTGATCCTTTCCCAAACAGTGCTGAGTGCCTCTTGTTTGTGCTGGTGTGAGGCAGTCTCCTCTGAGGTGATCTGATGGAATGTCCTCTCTGTTCTTTGTGGAACAGTCCTGGAGCTGCCACATGGTCTGCAGGCTGTGTTCACCCTCTGCAGCATCCTCTGATCACAGCTCCTGTTGTGTGCTGGTGTGATCATGCTCCATGAACTGGGGCTGCTCCCTGTGCATCCTGACAGTGTGATCTCTGTGGATTCCTGTCACCTCTAAGCTATGTTACTGTGAAGGTACTGGATGGGAGCTGCTGAGTTGACTTCTCTTTGTAGTGTGGCAGGAAGGATGTGTGTTGTGAAAGGTGATGGTACCAGTCCTGCTGGGTTGGCACTGAGCATCTCAAGGCAGAGCTGTTCAACTTGGTAATCCATAACTCACCCTGGGAGATGGTTCTTGTAACAAATTTTTTGACATCTTTACCCATGTGGATTTCAATGATCTACTGGAAGCAAACTGATGTGGCTGACTGGGGCGCTGGTGTTAACACCCAGTGTTGCACCCCAGTGCTGGTTTTATTCAGTGGTATGGATGGTGCCAGTAAAGAAGAAGTTTTGCTCTGAGAAAATGAGCAGCTATTAAGGCTTGATGTGACCTGCTGTTTTGTCCTGTGCCCTTGTGTCCTGACAGGTTGTGTGGATTTGATTTCCAGCTTAACTGCTAGAATTCTGGGGGACTGGGGAATGTCCCCCCATAAATTTCAGTTTACTCTGTTCCAAGACAACTATGATGGTACTTACACTTCAGATTTTACAGTGCTTTCAGTTCTGCTAAAAGGGGCTATTAAAAAGGTCTGCAAATGGGCGTTGACAGCTCAGAATCTGTGCAGTTAATACAGTCAAGTGGGAATTTGAGGTTCTTAGTGATGCCATAATAACCAAGTTACTTCTGTTTGAAGTAAGTGGTCAGGTTTCCTGTTGGCAAAAACCATTAGGCTTTTTCTGCCTTGCTCTGTTTTGTGGGTTGTGATCATTTGCATGTGACCCAGAAAGCATGACTTGACTGTTGTGTGCTCTTCAAAGGGCTTCAGATGCTGTTGTTGATCTTTGTCTCTCCTTGTCCGACATTCGAAGTGGTTTTTGCCATTTGACCTTCTACTGTGATTATCAAACTTGTTACTGAGAAATTATCATTGTACAAAGAGACTGAGTCATCTTCTGAATTAGATACCCTTGAAATTTCAGTGGACTGGGTTTGAGATCTTGAGGGGTTCCTTCTGTCTCCTCAGCTCCTTCATCCTGGTGTTTTAAGAACATCAGTTGTTTGTTCAGCCAAACAGTGTTTCCAAGTGGCAATACAGGCTGGTTCAAATGGGGCATATCACCATATAAAATCAAAAGAGGTGGAAAAGAGAATGAGGAAGATCATTCATAGATAAAAGCCTTCCCTTAGCCTTGCTCTTCTTAAAAAGTTCTTGTGACAGAACTCTTGGCAGAACAGAAGAGGTGAACACCTTTGCAGTGGAGAGCAGAGAGGGTCAAGCACTGAGATCAAAGGAAGGTAGAGGGCTGAAATCCTCCCCTGTGGAGGAGCAGGCTGCACCTTTCCATGGTTGGCTGATCAAAGGGAGTGCTGCTTTGGGTGGGTAGGACAGGAAAAACCCTTGCCTGTGTTCCTTCTCCCTGGGAAAACCAGCAGACTCATATGGGTAGGCTCTTCATGGGGATTCCATTCTCACATCTTTGGTTACCGGCAGCAGTCTGTGCCAGCCTGCATTTTTCTTCCCAAAATCAATATTGGAGCATGCTGATAGAAATTGTGGGAGCAGCAAGATTGCTTCTTGTCAGCTAATGATCAATGCCCTGCCCATCTGTGAGGGAGCACTGTGCTCTCCTGCTGGGTTCTCCCATGTTCCTTCCAGGCAGCTGCTGCTGTGCTTCCCTGGTGTTGGCAGCCTCCTGGTCCTGCAGTGTGCCAGTAAGAAATTCCCTCCACACCCTCTCTGGTGCCTGCTGTTGATGTTGCTGGTCATGTTGTTGGGGCTGCTGAAGAGGTCAGTGGTAGATTCAGACCAGTGATGATGAGACAGGTTTGCTAAGCCTTGGGGAAACTGGGGAGCTGATTTGAAATGTGGGCTCCTGTTTTGAGGGTGGTTTGTACAGATTCTGCATGCTGAGAGCGTCCTTGAAGCCTAGTGGGAAGCATAGCAGAGGGATTTGATTTGATTCAGGCATCCTGAATACCCTGAGCATATTGTTTAGATTGTTTGATCAGATCAAACAAAAGTGTTTGACAGTAACTGATGTGGCATTTACTAGACTTCAGGCTTATGAAAAATGCAAAGACCTGGGAACATTTTTAGAATCATATTTTGGTGATGCACCTGAAATGAGTGAGTTCTTGATTGTAAGGAGGTCAGAAGCAATTCAGTATTCCTGGCACCATAACTAAAAGTCACAGTCTTCTCTGGGAAGCAGAGTTGTCACTCCATGGGTGTCCTGTGAACTTTTCTTCAATTTAGCAGAAGTTATGATAACTTTTTCATTCTTTTTTACAGCAATGCTGAGTGACAATAACTCTGTGAAGCTGAAAAGTGATCATTCACCTCCTGTGCAATGGTGTAAGGTGGCTGCACATGAAGATGAGAAGACCAAGCTGGTTTTTAAAAGGTACTCGCAAGTAAGTGTCATTGTCACAGCTACACAGAGGACAGTTCTTCTCCCCCTCAGCCTGGGCAATTACAAAAAGGATGCAGAAATCAAGGAATGGGCTTACCACAGGCTATGAATGGAGGGTTAAGCACACAGCTTTCCATGGAACACTGAAAACACTGTATGGAGCCCAGGCTAACTTGTTGTAGTATCTGTTTTCCCCAGCCAAAGTGAGGTCCTAATACTTCACTCACTAGTATTTCCACTCTTTTTTTTGTATGCAGATAAGTAACAATGTTGAGACTTTTGTACAGCCTGATAACTGAGGGAATGGAAGGCCAATGGATGTTGAGTGGATATCCTGGGGAGCTGTTTTCATCTAGTTATTTTGTTATGAAGACTTCTGGAATGCTAGAGCAAAAACCTTATTCCATTGTTTATAGCTTGACATCAAATTAGAATTGATGGTTGTGTGCTCATGTAGATCCAGGACCATATTTTACACCTAAAAAGTTCACGTCTGTGATGCCACATGAATTTTTAGGTCTTAAAGCTTAAAAAGCCCAAAGACAAACTGTTACATCCACAGCTGGTGGATGAATGGTGCAACCCCAGCTGGATCAGGGGATACTTGAGAAACTTCTGGAGGAAAACCAGCCTCATTTGTCAGCTGTGAATCCCCTGCTTTCTGCCTGTTGGCTGATCTCCAGGGGCTGCAGCCTCACATGCTAATGAAGCTCTTAGATCACCTATCAGTGGAAAATGTAATTTAGTTAAGTGAGATGTTAGAACAGTGCTGCTTTTCCAGTGCTCACGTTGTTTGCAGCCTGTACTGCACACTGAGTGCCAGGTTTGCACCTATTAGTTCATATAGTACAAGCTTCTTATAAAAAAATAGAAATCTCTATTAACTTCATCTGAAAGAAGCACTGGGAACTTAATAACTTGTACATTTTTAAAAGACATTTAAACAAATGTCCAGTTCTTAGGAAACAATAGGAAATGAAAGTCAGTAATAAAGCCCAAAGTACATACTTGAGCAACAACCACAACTTTAACCAAATAATGATATAAGTATCCTACAGATGGGTTTAAACATGAAACGAGCTAAGTGACTGTTTGGACATCAACAGTGGTATTCCTTAGGAATGAGAAATTAGTAGATCAAAAATGTAAGTAGTCTATGTTCTTCAGTTTTGAAGTTGGTTGAACTTTTTCTTCTGCATGTTTTGTGGGTGTAAGTAACTAAGGCTTTCCAGTATAAACCTGAGTATTTAAGTTCTGCATTCTGGCCTACCAGTGAGTTGAAAGTTTTGTTTCAGTGGTGGCTATTGGCCCAAAACCATGCAATTTGAAGTTCCAGCCTTTTTATTAGCTTGCATGAAAATATGTATTCCAAGATACGACCTTTAAAGGAGAAAAAAAAAAAATAGTCACTCATGGTTTCATTATGTGAGGAGAACTGTTTGACTCACCAGAGACTCAGTTAAAGTATGTGATACAGGCATTTTCCTTATCCAAGCATCTATATGTATTCATGCTTTCCTGCAGATATGAAGAGTTATGAAAGACTTGAACTGAACATAGCAATAGGGTTTTTTTTTTTTAATTCCAATGCAAGTATTCACTTGAAGTTCAACTGTCTTAAATTTACTTAAAAATATTGATTTAATAGTTGATTGAACATCAGAAAAAAGATATTCTTGCTTCTCTCTCCTACCCCTCACTGTCCTGTTTGTTTTTAGAATTCTTGCACTGTTTGTGGTTGGAGGGTGCTTCCTTTATATCCTCAAAGTACATTTTGGCCCTGAGGAATGTGACAGAACAAAAATGCCGTATGTGGACCTCGATCGTGTAAGGGTTGGTATTTTCAGCTTTTTCTTTTCACTTGGATTAAAAAAAAATTAATTAATTGACAATACAAGAGTTATAAGGCTCTACAACAAAGAACTAGAAAGCTGAAATTATCTGTTGAGCAGAAGTATATTTTGCTTCATTTCATGCCATAGACATTCTGGTTTTTTTTTCTTGCAGAGTGACAACAGAAGCATATAGAGAAACAGAGTTTTTAGGGGTAAAATTAGGTAATTGTGGCTTTAACATTTGAAATGGACATGTCATCTTACCATTGTGTCAGTGCAGATGACACTGGTGATCAGAAGATTGACGCAAATGAAAAGTAACATATTTTAAAAAACCCAAAGCAACCCAAACCTAACATATTAAACCAAAGGGCCTTTTTTTTCCACATAAGCCAGTTTCCCAGTCTGCTTTGCCTTGTAGTTGCTCAGATGTTTTTGGAATCACAGGGCAAATGTCCAGGCGAGTGCAGCTTTTATTTCATTTATTCATTTAAGGTAGCAGCTACTTACTTTAGCCACAGTTTTGCATGCAGCTTTCAAAGAGGTGTAACAGACACCACTAAATCCTTTGCTACTTATCCTATTTGTAATGGAATTTACCTGGTTTAGGGCTGTTACATTTCTGTCTTTGAATATCTCAATGCTAAAAGGCAACTTCTAGCAGAAACCCTGGCTTAAGACATTCTCATCTTGGCATTACTGCATGTGCATCATCCCCTACCTATCATCATCTTCAGTGCATAACTTTCCCTTTCTGAGCCTCTTTGCCTCCCCTTTTTTCTCATTTGACTTATTTATTTTTTCCATAACATATTCTTGATTCTGAATTAAAAACACCTTCAACCAAGCAAACCTAAAGATTTCATGGACTGTGTTTGTTGCTGTCTCATGATTCATTTTGTTTGTGTTATATGCAGGATGAGCAAAGAGCATCTCTCTGGTCTGGTTAGGCAGTAGATAATTACAGTGTTTGAAGCAATTGTCAAGTGATTGGCATTCATTTTAACTGATAGGATGTGCAAATGTCAGCCTTAAAATGAGGCTCTTCAAAGATGCAGTGACTCTTGCCAGCAAAGTACATCATGAAGTTGCTCGGTCATGCTTTGCCCAGTGTGGTGTTTAGGCAGAAAGCTTCATAATGGTGGTAAGAGGAAGTTCTGCAGGTCAATCTTGGTTACAAAAAAACCCAAAAAACCAGCAGCAGAACTTCCCTCCCTCTTCCCTCAGATACACACTATTGTTTCTCAGCAGTAGAGGAGAACTAAATTAGCAGATTTGAATCTTGTATCTCTGACCACTATGTTTGCTTAAGTTTGTTTTAATTACAGTGGAGGAAAAACTAGCAGTTTATTGGGAAAGATATGATGCAAGGATTTTATCTGATAATGGTAATACCTTTGCTGTTTTTCTTTTTACATCAGATACCAGCTTGCCACTACAAATTTCTGAAAATGTACATTAATACTGTTGTTTATATTATGAGATGGATCAGTGTGTAGTTTTGTCTGTCAGTTTAATCTTTTTATGCAATATGAAGCTGTAGTCTCTTATTTTGGTGACTAGTTTGTGAGAGAAAACCACAAACACCCTACCTGGCATTTCTTTTAAAGTAATGTTTTAGTCATTAGCACTTTAGCAATATTTATGGAAGAAGTGTTGCTTCATTCTGATGAGTGAGTCCAGCTGCTGTTGCACAGAACTTTTACCCAGTGGATGTGTCTCTGCTGGAATCCTACCTCAGGCAGGACTCAGGTCATGCAGTTGAGCAGAGTGGAATTCCATTTGCTTCCAAATCAGACAGATAGAAGTATGTCTAGATTTTTTGATTTGGTATTGCAAATGATAGTACAAACGGCTCATTTTCACTTAGCACTTCTACTGATCTATTCTGTAGAAAACATGATATTTAGATTTAAGGGATTGGGTGGAGAGGAAATCCTCTGCAGGTTTTCACCGTGCGCCGGTTCATATCCGCATTTGAGTAAATGCTTTAAAATGTGTTGTACTTCCACACCGAAGCTTTCTTTATAACCCCTGTGTTTGCTGAACTGCTGGTGGTCAGCTTTGTGCATTCCTGCAGCTGGCTGTCCTGGCTGAAATCCCATGTGCTTTGTTTCAGAGGGCACAGCAATTTGCCAGCGCCGCATTGCAGGAGCAGTGCCGACCTTCTTACGCGAAAAAAGAGATGGGGAAGTTGTTTGCAGAGAAATACAGCATGGACATACCTCCCTTTGTAAGGAAAAATATAAATGAAGATGAAGCTTTATTTAAATATGAACCTCCATTTGGATTTCACAAGTTCTCTGATAAACTTAAAGATCTCCTTGAACTTTTACCTGAGCATGATTTACCAGAAGATTTGAAGTCAAAGCACTGTAAGCGTTGTGTTGTTGTTGGCAGTGGTGGAATTCTTCATGGGTCAGAGCTGGGTCACTTACTGAATCAGTTTGATATTGTTATAAGGTATGTATTTTCCACTCAAGGAGTCCAACTGCTTCATCATTTCTTTATGAACCAGCATTTTTTTTTAAGGGAAAATATCTCCAACATTTGTGCAACTTATAAGACTGTTTCTGAAAGAGCTTTTGAGAAATTTACTTGTGACTTGGTGGAATTTGAAGTCAGAAGCAAAACAAATTGTCATCTTTACAAAAAGGGAATTCAGTGTAATTATTTGTGGACTTCAGGTATAAAAATCACATGGGCAGAAACTAGATAGCAGCTAGTGACAGCTTAAACAGGTAGACAGTACTTGGTTTATTCTGTCACATTTTAAAGCTTTCAAATCTTAAACTTCAGGACTTAAGGACTCACCTCTGCTTTTTTTCCCCATGGCTAGTTTGGATGCTTGTTTGAAAGATTTTTTTACAACAGCTATTTCAAACACAATAAAAACTAATTGGTGCTTCAGTACACAGTTTGCTTATACACTTTATAGCACACTTATCTTCCCTTATCTTTATGAGATCAGTGACTACTTTCTGTGATTGCCCGTGTTTTCTGACATCTGAATTACATGCTCTGTATCTATGCCTTCTGAACATTGCAGTATGAACCTTCTTCTTGTTTTGAGCCATGTAAAGTCACAAATAAAATTAATACAAGCATTTTCCCAACTTGTTCTGTAAACTAAGGCTTACTCCCCTTATTAAGGGAATATTTCCATTATCGAGTCAATAGCCCTTATTCAAAGGCAGACAAACCTGTTAGCATTAGAGGGGCAGAGAACTTGCATTAGCTGTCCTCTGAAATTAGGGCTGGCAGGATGAAGGTGATTTTTTTCTGTCAATGTAGAAAAGTTTGCAGGACTTGAGCTGTTCTGCAGAACTCATGGAGGGAGATGATGCCATTCTTGTCAGCAGTGTGCCAGCATCTGGAGTTTTTGGTGAGCTGGAATGATGTAAACCCACAGGATGCATTGCATTGTATTGCATTGGAGGGATAATTTGAGTGATTTTTTGTGTGGAATACTCATGAGTGTGTGTGTGTGTGTGTGTGTGTATACATAAATATATATATGAAAAGGGTAACACAGGCAACTTTCTGTGTTTTCTTCCTCTTGCACTTTAAAACTTCTCTGAGATGACACAAAGCAATAGATATGAAATTCTGCAATGCTGTCTTAAGTCACTTTACTCCTCAAGCTTTTCTTTCCAAAGTTCTGCACTTGTGCCGTTTAATCTAGAAATAGAATTGGCTTCCTCCCAAAGATAAGGGTGGGAAGAGTGCATGAGGCAAAGAACGTGGGGGTTGTGAGAAAACACCATAGTCTGGTCTGTTAAAAATCTGTGGACCAAATAACAAATTTTTGCTTAGTGTCTGATATTTTAATGAGATTGCAACCTGTTTATTTAATACCTCTCCATTGTGGGTTTCTTCTCCCCCAGGCTAAACGATGCACCAGTTCAAGGCTACACGGATCATGTTGGTAACAAAACAACAATAAGGATGACTTACCCCGAAGGAGCCCCCCTGGCTGAACACGAGTATCCTCCTGCAAGCTTGTTTGTGGCTGTCCTGTTTAAAAGTGTTGATTTCAACTGGCTTCAAGCCATGGTAAAAAACGAAACCTTGGTATGTAACGTGACAGACTCACGGACCTGTATTTTTGTTTGTTTTGTTTTCTAATGCTTAAAGAAGCTGATTGATCTGTTGCTTCCTGGTTTATTGTGCTGAGGATCTTTTACATAACCTTGTGGGGTTTTTTTAGCTCGGTCTCCTAGTTACAGTTGGACCAGCATTTGTGTTGGAGCCCCATGCTGACAATAACACTTCTTTTTTATGGGGATATTGGTGGTTTGCACCAGGCTACGTGACATTCTCAGTGTTTACTAAAGTGGAATTCATTTCTCATTAGGTTTAAATGACTTGAACAAGTCTGCAGAGCCCAAAATATGAAAGAGATTTCTGAATGCCAGTCCATTTTTTAGCAGCTAAAGTCTGTACTGCTACAATGGGCATACATGGAGTAACATGTAATTGAATATTTGTCTGAGGTTCCTAAATTATGGGATTGCTTATTTTTCACTAAACATTCAAAGAAATGCAGAGATTCCTAGGGAACTGGTGGAAGGGTTGACATTTCCAAATTGATTTGAATTGGTGGCATCCACCTCTTTTAATCTGCATGCAGATAATTTCAGCAAGTAAAAATTACTGAGAGAGATTTGGAAGAAGGCCTGTCAAGTCTTTTAACAGTTTGATCTATCCTAGTTTAGGTATGCCAAATTCACTTCCTAATTCTGTGATTTTTACAATATGAGAAGGTCTGTTTAATCTTGACCATGACTGTCTACTACTACACTGAAGATTCAGGAAGATGCTTAAGAGGCTAGAGCATCTCTGCCATGAGAAAAGACTGATAGATCTGGGAGTGTTTAGCTTAGAGAAGGCTTGTGGGAGATCTTATTAATGTACATAAGTATCTGAGGGGAGGGTGCAAAGAGGATGGAGCCAGGTTCTTTTTGGTGGTTCTTGTCCAGTGATAGGACAAGAGGGAGCTAGTCAGGTTGGATATTCATGGCCATCTTTCTCACAATCATGTGGATGAGGTCCTGAGCATCAGGCTCGAGGTGTCTTCTGGAGCCAGGGGAGTTGGACCATGTGGTCTCCTGAGGTCCTGTCCAACCTCAGTGGTTCTGTGATTCTGTGAACTGCAACCCTACTTCTCTCAAATACTCAGCTGTCAGTTGGCTCAGCTCTCTGTGCAGGCACTGGTACTGAAGTAAACAGATCCAGAACATGGCTGGGAAAATGGGAGCACTGCAACCTGTATTTGATCAGTTCAAGCTGCTGTTCCTTAAAGCCTGTTTAAAAAAATACAGGTCTGTGTTGGAGCTGTATCATATTTTTCATTTGCTTAATGTTGCCTATTTCATGGAAAGGCTTGTAGAATTAGTGTGATGTAGTATTTTTTCTTCCATTAGCAGGCATCTAACTGACTGCAGTGGCATGAGACCACAATCTGGATTTCTGAGTCCTGTGTAAATCCTCTTCTGAAGGGTTGCATTTATCACTAGGTGGATGCTGTAAAACAGCAGCTCTTCACTTCTAAGCTTGAGCACAATTGTTGTAAATCCAGTGTTTGCTTCAGAATGCCTGGTTAATGGTTGTGGGAAACTGTGGTTCCCTTCCCCATTTCTTTAAATACTGTTGCCTGCTCAGGTGTGCTGGGGTGCCAAAGAACCCATGGGTGCTGATGAATGTGTTGACTGATTAACACAAAATGCAGTCAAATATTCAGAATAAACAACTATTCCCTCTGGTGTCCTCTACATTGCAGGTACTTTGAAGGTTTTTCCTCTTTTGGGTCAGTCATTTGATCTGTACACTGGCATTTCTGAACCACTTTAGCTATAAACTCTTCCCTAAATTTTTCAGGGTCACTGGTGATTTCTGTGACATGTATACTGTGTCTGTCTCAGAGTTTCTGTTTGAACTGTATTTTTTTTCTCTTAGCCTCTGTGGGTGCGACTCTTCTTTTGGAAGGCGGTTGCTGAGAAAATTCCTTTCACATCAAAGCAGTTTCGGATTCTGAATCCAGTCATTATCAAAGAGACAGCTTTGGACATTTTACAGTTCCCTGAGCCTCGATCAAAATTCTGGGGTTGGGATAAGGTAAGAAGTTTCTTTTCACCAAAAGGAGACAATAAAATACAAGGTAAATAAAACAAGAAACTGAAAAAAGTTTGGGGCTTTTCACTTTCTCTGTGCAGTTTCAGAGCTGGTCTCAGGTAATAGGGAAATTAATGTGCTCTTAAAAGACTCTTGTATTTTCTCATGCAAAATCAAAGTAAGATCTCAGCTCACCTCTTAAGATGAGCTATTTTGCTTGTGCATGCTGATGTGAAATGGCATTCAGATGCAGTGAGACATAAACTCATTCTAGTGTTTAAAAACATGCATTTGATGTATGTTAAGCCTGTTAAGAGCAGCCCTGTTAAGCTAAACCAGGCATCAGCTGTAGACAGATGTGTCTCCAGCTGCAGGGAAAGCAAAGAGAGAGCCTGGAAACCAGGCCAGTGTAAAGCAGCCTTCCAGCTGCTGGAATTGCTGTGTATGCCAGAGAATGCTCAGTAGCAGCTGATGGGCATTTCCTCCCTCCATGTCCTTTGCTCCAGCAGTGGTACAGAGTGATGAATTGCCTGATTTAATCACACACTGCACTTTTGCTACTTCAATTTCATGTTTGAGAAATTGGATGTCACCAGTTCTCTGGAACTACAAAGAGTACTGACTAACCACCATCTTTTTACATTTTGGGTGAAAGCACTTAAGGTTATTGCACAAATATTTGAAGGATCTTCTCATATTTATCTATCAAAATAAAACAATATACCAAAGTACCTTAATTGTACTGTAGCATATTTGCTTCTTTCACAGGTGGTTCAGTGAAAAGTCATATTGTGAAGAATACTGCTAGAGAGCCTGATGTTGCTCAAGGCTTACTTAAGTGTACATCAAGAAGTGTCAAGTTTAACTCTGTGTCAGGAGTTATTTGACTGTTTGAAGTGAAGGTTCACTTGCAGTTTAACTACACAGTGATAAGGCATCTTGCCTTCACAGGAAAAAAAATCGGTGTTGACAGCCAAAAACCAAATACTTAACTTGTATTGGTATTTTGCCCTGGAGTTTTTATTTTACTTGATCATTAAATTGATTTTTAGTTGTAGTTTTAATTTATTTCAGTTTTAAATGAGGAGAGGGAATAGACAAAGCCATTAAATTGTGTAAAGTGTTTATAAACCCGGTGAAGGACAATATGTTTGAACTGAGCAAATTTCACTTTTCTCCCTTTCTAGAATGTACCTACAATTGGAGTCACAGCAGTTGTTCTGGCCACACATCTGTGTGATGAAGTGAGCTTAGCAGGATTTGGATATGACCTGGATCAGCCCAGCACACCTTTGCACTATTACAACAACCTCTGCATGGCTGCCATGAAAGAACAAACTATGCACAATGTGACAAGTGAAACAAAATTCCTGCAAAAACTGATCAAAGAAAAAATTATCAAAGACCTCACTGGAGGGATACACTGTGAATTCTGCAGCAGAGACAGCTAGTGACCGACTTGCAGCATGGATAGGATTTGTTACATTTCCAGCTGGATCAACCCTCTCTTTCCCTCTCTTCAGTTCTTTAAAGTGTACATGAAATGGACATGGAATCCCTGCTGCCTTTTTTATTGTCGCAATCAAGTGGTTGGATTTTTAAATTAATTTTCCTGTCAGATTTTACTTTGCACATTTCTGTGAATAGCTGTGTAAATATGACTCGGAGTGGAAAGACATCCATTTAAAGTATTTAATGTTTTAAGTTGTCTGAATAAAAGCAGGTTTTTTTTTTTGTTTTCAGATGTATATGGAACGCACATGGCTGACCTGAATTGTCTAACAGTATACAAGAGTTATTTTCCCCCGATCTGCTGACTTTGTGTGATCCAGTTCTTGGTATCTTGACTCCTTTTCATGCATGCCATGAAGAGAAAGGCAAATGCTTCTCAAGTCTTTCATATCTTGAACTTGAGCATTGCATTTACCCCTCAAATATTTATATTATTTTGCTAATACATTTTTTGGGGGTGAAGGACAAATGTAGGAGTGGAGTTGAAGGAAAAGGAATTGTTGTGGCAACAACTGAGTAGGATGTACTTTACTGTTCATGATGGGTATTAAAACCATTGATGTGTTAATGTTTTGGGTTATAATCCTGCTTTGTCACGAGGCACATTTGGGCCCAGGGCACTCTGGAAGAGGATTTAGCCAGGAGGAGGCTTTAACCCAAACCCAGTCATTTGTCATTTCCATTCCTGAAGACCCATCTAAATGTTTCTAACTAAATCATTTGCAGCAGAGTTCAGCTACCCCAATTAAAGAAGTGGCGTTAATACAAAATCTGCCCTTTTTTAAAATTTATTTTTTGAGTGTCTTGAGAATTGCTGGTTCTATAAAACACTGGTTTGCATCAATCATTTAGCAATACTAGAATTTATGACTAGGATACAATTTCCACTGGCTAACTTTATGATCCTTAAAAAATGAACTATAGATATCAACTTAATAGTTTGCAATGCTGATAACGCTTGTGAAATCCAGTATTGACTGTTTATTTGGAGAGGTAGAGTTGATTTTCCCCCAAGTCAGTAATTGGGTGGGTGTATAAGTTAAGAAGAAAATCACTTTAAGAAAGTAGTATAATCTCTTAACAAGCTAGATAACTGCTGAAAATAGCATATTTAAAAAACAAAATGAGAAAAGAAAGCTATAGACTTATGTTCTTGGGGGTGGAAATCAGTGCACTGCAAATTTGCTGGGCTGTACCGATCTGTAAGCAAGTTTTTATGTTAATGTTTTTGTTATTAGTGGAGTATCAGGTTTAACTGTTTTCACTGAGAAGTGGTGTTACTCAATCTACAGTATGTGAAAAAAGCTTCCTTTGGGAGTGAAATCTTGTCAGCAAATGGATCAAAGGTTGGCCTAGAAATGTTCATAATCATGGACTCTTCACATGGTGAATGTTCCCACTTTCCTTTGTTATGGACAAAGATAAGAATGAAGTTGTAGTTCCAGATTTAAAAAATACTCTTGTGGAAACTCAAGATTAGGGTGGTTGTGGTTTGGGTTTTTATTCCCTGGAGAGAAGATCTAGTGAATGATAATGTTAGAATGCAGGAGCAGCAGGTGCTCAATGTTACACTAAGAAGCAATAAAAGGACATCAGGTCATAGATCATAACTGAAGAAAGTTGGGGACCTCATCTTTCCTAAGTCCTACATACCTATATGTCCTTGAAAATCAGTTGTGGGAGCTGAAAAAATTGGAAAATCAGAAATTCTTGTCTCTGGCATTGTCTGTGTTCATAGCAATAATATTAATCTAGCCTCCTTCTCCTCCATGAAAAATGTTAATTTTTATACTAGCAATAAATTTCTAGTGGGGGGTGGGTTTGTAAATCTATTCTATTATTTAATTTAAAAATATTTCACACATGAAGAGTTTTATACAAATAATCTTTTAGTTAATATATTAAAATGCAGTAACTATTTTCTCCTGGTATTTAAACTGGAAGCAGAATACCTTAATTTCATTTAGTATTAATGAAATTTTGGAAGACTTCAGAACGTGTGTGTTGGGAGGATGTCTTGAATACACCAGAAGTCTGTGTTTCTGAGCACCTGGTCCCTCACCACTTTGTTTTATTCAGCAACTTAAAAATAATCAGTTGATTAATGTAAATGCCAATAGCTTTTTGGAGATGCTGTATTTACTGTCAAATTCGCAAATTGTGTGGATGTAGGATTAGATTTCCTACCTGTTCTATGGCTTGTGATAAAACCTTGTTCTCCATGGTAGTCTGTGCAGACTCAACACTCTGTGAAATGGCAGCAAAAAGCAATAAACTGATGAAACCACTTTCTATTTATGCATTTGTTGCTCAGTTTGCCGTTTGTTCTCCCTCCTTTATTAAGGATTTTACATGTCTTGCTGATCCACTTGAAAGTCTTGATGCAATCCCATATACCCAAGAACAGGGGAGGTGGTAACTGGTGACTTTTTCTTTGTTCATTTATGCCTTTTTAATACCTGTCAGTGGAATTGTCTGTCTGGTGCTTGGAAGGGAGAATCTCTCTCAACACTGACCAGATTGTGGGCTTCGAAGATTTTGAAGTTAATGGGGATGAGAATGTTTTGGACTGGGTTATAGCATTGGCCTTAAAATCAGGGGTGTGTCTCCTTCAATGGTGTAAACAGTCTGCAGCTTCTGATCTGTGCCTCAGCCTTGCTGGAAGTGAGATAAGAACAAAGCTCTGTGTGTTCTGTTGCTGTTCCACAGATTTATGCTTGGCAAAGGATCTGCACCATCCTTTGTAAATAGGCCTAAACAGTGTTTGGTTAAAAAGTCACCAAAGAGTTTGGAAGCTGTGATAAAGCCATTGTGTTCTGCATCCAATTCCTCTTTGTAACTCGTGGTAGGAGCTATCACAGCCAGGGATGTGCCTTATCTGTTCTGGTGCTGAGTTTTTTCATGGTTCCTGTGCAGGAAGTTGCACAACGAGACATAAAGAGCTGCTTGACTGTAGAGTAGGGAAGTGCCAAAAAGGGTGACTGCAGTCTGTGACCAGTTGGCATCGAAACTGGGCACTGAGCTCATAGGGACTGTTGAGATGCTGATAAGGAACTGAAGAGTTCAGCCTCTCCAGTGCATGGGTTTGTGTTGATAGCTCCAGCTCTTGTGCTGCATTTGGAATTCCTGCAGGGAGAGCGCCAGGGGAGGCAGCTGTGCAGTATGAGTGTGATCCTTTTGCCTGTGCCAAGGGAGGATGAGGGAAGAGCACTGCTGTTAAGACCAGCTCAGATGCGATGCTGTGCCTTCCTTCCTCCAGGCTCACAGCAGCAAGGTTTTATACAAATGCTCCCAGCTTAGGAAAAGGCTCTTCCCCCAGAGGCTGCTTGGGCACTGAACAGGCTCCCCAGGGCAGTGGTCACAGCAGCAGCCTGACAGAGCTCAAGGAGTGTTTGGACAATGCTCTCAGGCACAGGGTGTGACTTGGGGGATGGTGCTGTGCAGAGCCAGGAGTTGGACTCCATGATCCTTGTGGGTTCCTTCCAACTCAGGATATTCCATGATTCTGTGAAATGTAGGTACATCCCGGTCAAAAAAGTTTTGAGCAATTCAGTATCATCCTTGTCCCACATCTCCTGAGGTGCTGGCAGATAAACAACCCACCCTAGAGTCTCTAAGGGGCATAGTCACACCATGCCTATTGTCTTGTGTCTCTAATTGTCCTTTTGAGCTACACAAAGAGTGCTTTTCTTGTCACAAATAGTCTCTGGCTTTCTCTGCCTCCGTGACCATTGTATTTTCCCCAAAACAGCCCTGTGAGCAGGGACTGAAGCACCCACCCATGTGCCCACAGGTGCTGTGAATTACAAATGGGTATCAAGTGTTGCATTCCAGCATGTCCCCAGCCAAAAGTGGGGGGGTGCTGCAAAACTTCCTGTATTTTATAGATGTATAATCCTCCCCACCATTCCCGGGGAAGGAGTTGCAGTGGCTCATAGCTCTGTGCTGGTGATGGACCTGAACATTACCATCCTGTATTTCCTTGCTCCTCTCTGTGTACAGCTTATTGCACCTGTGTGCTTAAAGCAAGAAAACTCTTAATTTAAAAGAATACAATAAATGCCTTCCTTGAAGGATGACAGGGGATCTTTTGGGGAGGGAGGGAGCTGGTATGTGTTCCTCACAAGCTGCAGTCCAAACTATCACATGTGATTGACATTCTCGAGGACATGACAGCATCAGGGGCTGCTCTGATGGTCAACATAGGAGGCAGGAATTAAATTAACTGTGCTATGACTGCTCCTGTGGTTTATGTGGATGTGAAAAGCCAGGAATAGCCAGCACTGGGTTTTCAAGTAGGGGAGAGCTTGTCCCAGCAGATTCACCCTTTTGTCCTTGTCCAAGCACTTGTGCATCACCTCTTTGTGGTTTAACAAAAAAACCCAAACATACCTGTGACAATCTTGACTGAAATTCTGATGCCTATCAACCTTTGTGTTTTCTGTCCTGTGAACTGGAATTAGAGCTTCTCATGTTTGGAGAGTTGAGCAGGGCTGAACATATGTAGTTTACCTCCATTTGGGGTCATCTGCCTGGTCATTTGTTTTCACAGCCTCCCTCTCCCATGCTCGGGCCAAAACCAACTTCTTCCCAAGCTCCTGCATATGCCAGGGAGGAGAACAAAGCCTTCTTGTTGAGTGCAGCCACTCCTGCTCCCTCCTCGTGGGCAGCAAGGAGCCCTGGCCTTGGCAAGGAGGCATTTCCAGTTGCAAGGGATGGCTCTGGCAGTGGTCAAGCACTGGAGCTGCTCGTTGGGAGGGGCTGCCAAGGCTCAGATAGAATGTGGTGTGCAAATTGCAGAAAAACCCACTTTCCACAAGCTGGAGTCATCTCTCTGACAAAGGAGAACTGGAAATCCAAGCAGCTATGGCAGTGCTAGACATCACACACATCCTTCCCAGTGATCTTTGTGTTTCTGCTGTGTAGCTGAAATAATTATTCTGTAGCTCAAGGATGCCTTGAGCCCTTGGGCATTCATATAAGCCAGTCTGGAGGGAAGCAGAAACACTGCTATTTGCAAATTTCCCCCCTTTCCCAGCTTTTTCCTACCCCATCTGAGCTTATAAAACCCCAAACAAACCCATTTTGCAGAAGCTGGAATTACTTCCCCACCACCTTGGGCTGAGTTAAGGATGAGGGGTTGTGAGGACCTGGTGGAGCAGATCGAGAAGCTGCAGAGAAGTTTTGTGTTCAAGTGGTGTGAAGGCATTGGCTGCTGGGTTAAGAGGCTGCAAAAAACCTGAGGAAAGGACTTGGGGAAACAGGGATATGGTGGGAAGGAGGAGGTTTGGGATAAGCAGGAATATACACACATCTCCTTTGAGCACCTGAGTGCAGCCTTTGGACTGTTTGCAGCAGGACTGTAGCTGCCAGGATCAGCCCTCTGTGTCACTGTGTGCCTGGGCCTCTCATGCTGCTGTAACATAAATGACCACAAAATATCTCAACAAAAATTTCTGGCCAATTTTTCCTTTCTGCTGAGGAGAGCGGAAGCTCATGGAAAACAGCTGGTGTGGCTTCTTAGGGCTTGGTATTGAAAAAGATCAGGACAAGTGTCCTGGGCAGTGTTATGACCCCTCTGTGCTGCTCTGTCCAAGAAATAAATGTGCAGGTTACCACAGTTGTTCATATTGTGCCATTTTAATGGAAAATCTTCACAAAGAAAGAAGGGTTGGTTTGTTCTATCAATCGAGTAACAAAATTACCACGAGCATTTTCAGTTTTATGCCTGGGTAGAGAGGTCTGGGGTTATTTTTAAGCAAGTTCTTTCCTGTTTATAGAAACAGCTAATTGGGTCAGATCATGGCTTAGCTCAAAACCCCAAGGAGCCCCTGCATGGTCATGAGAGTCTGAAGTCACCACTTCTACTGCTTGATTTTATCAGGCATGGTTTCTGAGCCTACTCTGACCCATCTAGCACCTAACCTGTGCTCTCAGCTCTTCTTGGAAACCTGATTTAGACTGATTTGTGCCAGGCAAGGGACACGGGTGCAGTTGGACGCCCAAGTCCCTCAGCAGCTCTCAGGTACCTTGGTCCAGCTCTCAGACCATCAGTGGAGACTTGATCTCAGAGGAAGGGGAATTCAGGACTATTATTAGATACGAGTTTTGCTATGTTCATGCCTACACAGGTGAAAGGAACTCAATGTGAGTTTGCAGCTCTGCAGCCTGAGGGGACACTTGGAGGACGGCTTGGGCTGGAACCTCCTACTGCAAAGGGATATCCCCAGCTACTGCTTCTAACAGCTCAGGCTGCATTAGAAATTTCAGTGATTTTAAATACCCCGGTACCAAAAAAGCTGTCCCCGTGCCCAACAGCCGAGAAGGAGGCTCGCAGATAAGAGATGCTGAACTTTACGTCGTGGTTATAAAAGCAGATGAGGTGAAATGCCCATGAAAGCAGCGCCAAGGAGAGCTCCGCGTGGCCAGCGAGTGCAGCTTGGGCTCTGTTTCCAGCTGGAATTTTGGGAGGCATTTCCCGTCCGCAGAGGGAGCGGAGCGAGGAGCGGGCGCGCAGCCCCATCTAGCGCCGCGCCGGGATGCGCACAGCGCTGCCCGAGCGCCCGGCTGCGACCGCACCGGTTCCAGGCATCGAAACAGGAAAAATCCTCAACTACAAACGTGGGCCAGTGCTGGAATGTAAGCCTGAAGTGAAGGGCATGAGAATGAGCCGCTTGCCTTGCTTAACACTCAAGTGGAGCCCGAGATAAAGGCTTTTATCCCGTGGTTTGTACAGCTCTGCGGAAGGGAGCAGTCTCCAGCTCTAGAGGGAGCATCGCCACGCAAGTTGTTGGTTGCTCCTTTCCCAGGGAGTTGGGCTGATGCACGGAGGTCTCTCCAGCCTGATTCAATCCTCTATGCCACCAGAGAAACTTGGAGGGCAAAAAAATCCTGAGATGTCTAAAAACATGGCTGAGAAGGATACTTGGGCAAGCAGAGACCAGCTAGTCCAGAAATCATGCAAAGGGTCAATAGCAGAGACAATGATTACCTTCTTCCCTCTGCGCTATTCTGGGGAAAAGACAACAAGTAATGGACACAAATAGCATCCTGGGAGGTTTAGGTTCAATAAGGAGGTTTTTCTAACATGAGATTAGAAAAGCATTAGTGTGAATTGTGCTGGGAGGCCTTCCAGCACTGGAAAGTTTGAAGACTGTATTGGATAAGCTCCAGCCAGGACTGTTTCAGCTGCAGCTGATCCCACTGTGGGCAGGGGATGGATTTAGCTGCCCTGGGGGAGGAAGGGAGTGTTCTTTCCAGCCTCTCTCTTTTTGCCCTTTTGATTTGATGCATGATATTAGATACTGATGCTGGGGCTGTGGTTACTCACCCTTGCTCCTGAGGCATTTTTGGCTCTCTCCTTTTAGGACATGCTGTAAAAAAAGTCATAGAACTGGGGACAGACTCTTCCCTGTAGCTAAAGCTGATGCTGGGGCAGAAGGGAGGGAATGAAATTCCTTGATTCAGAAGGAGCTGAGAGTTGGCTGAAATTAGAGCATCTCCTGGACTGATTTAAAATGTACAGCCCTGGAAAAAGCACCTTATCAACTTGCAGAAGTTGTTATTTAGTTAGAGATGTGTCTTCAGGTATGTTTAAGCATGGGGGCTAGAATTTGCCTCTCTTATTGAGTGGTGATTGGAAATGTCAGCTTAGGAGAGGAGGTCTGGGGACAAAAGAGGTTCCCCATTGTGCAGAAATAAAGAGAAGGCTCACAAATTGCAGGAAACCTGTTCTCTGCACTTCCATTTAATTTGTCTCTCCTCCTGTGAAAATAATGTGTGAAATCTGGAGAAGCCAGTTGGAGCCAAAGGATGTAATCGACCCTGACACTGTAAAACACTTCCCTGTGAAATCCTGCCTGCAGCCTGTCCAGGGAGGATTTGCTCCGTGGCTCATTGCACTCTCAGCTGGCATTTTGCTTCAGCTGCTCCCTGCACCTGCAGCAGTGGTGGCAGTGGGAGGAGCTGCCCGCAGCACAGGCGGGGTGGGCTGGCACAGGGGAGATGTGTTTGGGTCTGTGTACAACGTGCACCTCATGAAGGCACCCAAGAGAGGGGAGGGGTGGGCTCTGTGCAGGCACAAACTTGCACAGCTGGGAGCTGCACTGATTGATGCCCCAGCAGGGTGTGAGCTCACCCATCAATATCCACTGCAGCTGCTTCTGCCACGTCTGATGTCCCTGGGGAATCTCTTGCTTGAGTTTGAAGAGCCTCTGCTTTGTCTCTTCTCCAAGTTTTCTGATCTCTGTATCAGTGAAGAAAGAGAAGTAAAACACAACTGGTTAGGATACTGGCCTGGAAACTCAAGCATTTTTCCCAAGCTCTGCTTATCTCTGACCCTCAGCCCAATCCTTGACTCTAAAGGGATTGTACACATACCACTCCTGCTCTTGTTTTGGGATATACTTGCAAGCGTGACTTGTTCTTGGCCCCTTAGCTAGTCTTGTGAGCCTGTTCTGACTCTTATTAGGGGATGTAGCCTGTCCCTGATCCAGTCCATGTGACAGTGAAGTCTCCTCCCCCATTCTGGACCGGTTTCTGGCTGCTGGGGATGGCTGCAGGGTTAAGGCAGTGCAATGACATCTTTCGGGCTCCTGCTCCAGCTGACATTGCTTGGAGGTCTCATCCTTTTTAACCCTCACCCAAATCCTGAGCATATGTGGGCCAGACAGGGAGAACACCACTGCTCTCTGTCCAAACAGCATTTCCCAGATCAGAGCTCTGCTGTCATTTCCCTCTGCAGTCCACAAAAGACAGAGTTGCCATAAAATGATCACACCTGGTAGTACAACTTCCTGATGTATCTGTGAAGAGATCCTGATGTTCGACCCAGCAACTGGCAATCATCAACATGCAGAGCTCCAAATGAAATACATTCCTGTGCAGCTTTCAGTCCTTTGACAGAGATATTTCCCAGTGTAAAGCTGCCATGAAAAGTGTAAGCCAAAAACATATCATTTCTCAACCAGTGGTGCTAGGAACATGGCTGCAAAATCCAGGAATGAAGCAAACGCACCTGGAGTGATTTGATTCTGGTTGTGACTTTTTTTCCCCCCCATCTGTACTAGCTGTTAGGCAAGAACTGAATGGTGCTCAATTCATCATCTCAACAAAGGGCAGTGTGGGAGAAAGGAATAGGAACATCACAGGGAGATGTAACATGCACAGGTTACTCCAGCAGGTGAAACTGCAAGCCTGCAGTCACCCCTTGTGTTAGCAGCTCCCTGGAAAGAGGGAGGACAAAAATGTGTGTTCTTATACAGAAACAAGGTGCCAACTGAGTACTGAGGCCTTTATCCAGCTGATGTGTACAGACATTGCTCCAGGAGGACCTGCAGGTCCAGCACTGCATTCATTGGAGAACTCCAGCCTTTGAAGAACACTACGGGAAAATTTAAACTGATGGATCTTTTAGCAGGTCAGATTTTGGTTGTTTCTGGTTTTGTTTGGGTTTTTTGTTTATTTGTTTTGGTTGTTTTTTTTGTTTGTTTGTTTTTGTTTGTTTGTGGTTTTTTTTTGTTTGTTTGTTTTTTGTTTCTTTGTTTCTTTGTTTGTTTGGTTTTGTTGTTGTTTCCTTTGTTTATTTTTTGATATCTGTGAGTTGGGACCCTTGGATTGGGTCCCAATTCCAATATGAGAGTGGTTTATATTTTAATGTGCTTGCAGGCAGGGATGCCCACAGTGGGCAGGGCAGGTCAGAGGAGATGTGGCTGCTACTCAGCATGTTGCCTTTGCTGTAGCCTGCACCTGGCTTTCACTTTGTCCTTGAACAAGTCATTGGTAAGTTGAGTGACAAGTATTTCTTTCTTTTTTTCATTAGGTTTACTGAAGGAATAAAGATTATATACTGTGACCTCTGCCTGCTGATCCCCCAACTAGCTCATGGCCAATATTAAATAAACTTTATATATGGGGAGAGTTGTTAAAGGTATTACAAGTTCATAAACAATGTAAAAATCTCTGCCTGGCTAGGGGAGAAATAAAGGCAAGTAATTTCCCACCCAGTTTCAGCCAGCCAGCTCTGGCTGTGACACTTCATGGGAATCCAGGCTTGCTTAATCCTGCTGCTCACAGACCTTCTACCTTTGGCTTTTGCAGGTGCAGATTTAGAAGTGAGTTTTGGGTAACAGAAGCATGATCCATGGGATTTTTCAATATACTAGAAAAGAGGATGCTTGAAATTTCAACAGGGAGTCTTTGCAGGCAAGAGTTTCATCCTCACCAGATGGAACTGATGGATTTGATGGTTTACCTGGTAGTACCAAGCAGGGAATCATTTTAGGGTTAGGAAACACAATCCAGCCTCATTTCTAGGTTGGAATGGAAGGATCAGCAGAAGTGGGTGTATGCTCACTGATGCTCTCTCTGCTGTGGTTATCCAACTTGTGCTGCTTCTCCTCCAAAGCCCTTCCTGTGGGGAAATCCTGTGGACAGTCACATTCTCCTTGGAGTACCTCACTTGCCATTGGCTCTGTTTTTCCTCCAACAGACAAAGCTTGGTGGACATAAATCAAAAGGGATGAGTGTGTGGAACAGGCTGCTTCACTATGTGTATTGGGGGAATATCAGAGAGTCTTTTGCAGCAGCCAGGAGATTCCAGGTTTGGCTACAGGACAATAATCCATAAAAGTTGCTGGGATAGCTCTGGTTCTTTTTCCCCCAAGAGAGAGGAAACCTTTTTCTCTTTCTCATTTGCTGCTTCTACTGATGCCAGATTTCCCTGTGTGAATGCATTTCTTTTCCTTCACACCCCCTGATTGACTTTCCATTGATAGCTGCCCAAATCTGTGGCCTTTTAGATCCTGGAGCTCAGGTCTGAAATAGCCTCCTTCCAGTTGAAAAGGAGGGGTGAGGAGCAAAAAGCAGTGGGTTTCACTTTTTTATCAATTACTGTTCTTCCCAGGCTATATGGTTAGAGAAGTGCAGAGCTTAGGAAAAATCCAGGCTGAGGACCTGGCCTCAGCATCAAGGATTTCCTTTCTGAGATGAGCTGTTGCTCTGCTCTCCAAAGTAAGGATCTCCCACTGTTTTATGTGATTGTATTGGGGGTTTTTAATGTCACACACCTCATTCAAGGGGCATCTGCACTGAGTTTTCTCATGGAAAGTGCAATCATTTTCTGGAACATGTTGCTGCAGAGTGCTGCTGAATCCAGGCACTTAGCAAGATTCAGAGGGAGGTTGGATATTTGTATGGATCACAGCACTATTCCAGACCCATAAGGGATTATGCAACAGGTTTTGGAGCAGATCTGAACAGTCATTTCAGGCCTTAGCTGCTCTCTTCTGCTTAGAGTTTAGGAGGAGACTCCCATGTTCAAGAGGTTGTAGTCCTTCCCCAGCAGAGACTTGTGTTGCATATGAATCAGTCTGTCCATCCATCCATCCATCCATCCATCCATCCATCCATCCGTCCATCCATCTGTCCATCCATCCATCCATCCATCCGTCCGTCCATCCGTCCATCCATCCATCCGTCCATCTGTCCATCCATCCATCCATCCATCCATCCATCCATCTGTCCATCCGTCCATCCATCCATCCATCCATCCATCCATCCATCCATCCATCCTCCAGGGCTTAGCTCCAGCCATCCATCCAGCCGATGGTCCATCTGCAGCAATCCCAGACACATCAGTGTGAAAACTCACAGCTGGTGAGTGCTGTGCATTGGATGCTGTGCAGTGGGTGCTGTGCATTGGATGCTGTGCAGTGGGTGCTGTGCATTGGGTGATGTGCAGTGGGTGATGTGCAGTGGGTGCTGTGCATTGGGTGATGTGCAGTGGGTGCTGTGCAGTGGCTGCTGTGCAGTGGGTGCTGTGCAGTGGGTGATGGTGGCTGCAGGCTCGGTGGCTCCCAGTCACCTGGGTCAAGGTGTCCAGGCTTGAGGCAGCAAGACAGAACCAATCTGCTTGTTTTCTTTTTGTCTCTATTTTCCAATTTATGCCTGATTTGCTACTGCCCAGGCCCCTAAAGCGGAAGGGTGATGATGGTGGTGTGTTCCTCTGCTCCTGATACCATTTACCTAATTTTAATTGCTTTATCAGCTGTCTTCCTTGTGTATTGAGGAGATGCTCTGCCTTTTTGCAGCCCCTTGTGTTTATCTTGGCCTCCCTCTGACAACTTTTCTTACAAGGATGCCTCCTAAGTGCACCTGCACCACCCCTGTCTCCCTTTTTGGTAATCACAGCACTGACATGTGAAATTGCGTCTGTGTCACCAGTGCTAGAAAGCACCCACGTGCTCTTGCTTGCTGTGCTGTTTAAGTATGCTTATATTGTGGTTCAAGGGAATTTATTACTCATTTTACACTGCTCAGTGTGTTTATAATTTATGGATGCCATAGGTATCTGCATCATCCGAGCAGGCTTTTGTGTGTGGGTGCCTCGGCATGGCTGCATGTTCTCGTTTCGGGTTCCATCATCTCTGCGTGCTGCGGGAGGGAGCCGAAGCGCGTCCAAGAGCAGCAGCAGGTTCGCATCCTCCCCTCCGCACCCCCAGCACCGCAGCCTGGCTCTGGCTCCGCTCACTCTCGGTCTGGGTGACCACTCCGGACACCGGGGGCCGCCGCGCTGCCCGGCAGAGGGCAGTGACAGACAGACAGACGGACGGACGGACGGACCGATGGGTGGGAGGATGGATGGATGGATGGATGCGCAGCCTACGCCAAGCGCTGCTCTGCGCTCCTGCGGGGCTCTTAAGCCGGGATCACGGGCCAGTTAAGCTGGAGCTAAGCCCCGTGCCTGGCTGGGGGAGGCCGGGCTGGCGGGCTCAGCGCTCCGTCTCCCGTTTCCCCAGCCCATAAAACCTGAGCTTGGTGTGGGTCTTTGCTGGGATGGGGTGTTTGTGTGGGGGAAGGATTTAAAGAGATCCCTGCACGATGCTAATCCTCGCACAATTCTTATGGAGGATTTCTCTTCTTGGCATAATTTGTTTTGAATCAGTGTTTCAGTGTGGGTTGGGGGAGAACACAGATGAAACCTCATATTCTGACCATAGATTTTTGCCCAAGCAAGTACACTGAGAGCAGATTACAGAAAGAGACCTTGGAAGATGATGCCAGGAGAAAACTGCCACCCTAGTGTATGCATAAATGTAATAACATCTTTTTTTTTCTTTGACTAGCCACCTCTCCCTTCCTTTAGATTCCCTGGTCACAGACTCTGTGCCTCACAGCATTGCACTCGGACAACAACATGCACCAATAAAATCTGTGTGTTTTGCCCAGCAACCCACTGATCAGTGAAATTTGAAGCAGGAGAGCTCAAATAAAACATTTGATATTAACCCATTAAAAATTCCAGGAGTGTCTTTCTACAAATTGACTGTCTCCCAGTTTGCCCTGAATAGCAGAGTGTCCTCCTTATACTGCAGCTGCTTTTGTGAGGTCCCAAAAGACATGCTGCTCCAGGCCTGGTTAGGATTTAGATGGGAGACCTCCAAGAGCTTTGGCTGGTTGAGAAACAAGTATTGGAGTTTCAGTAAGTGGCATTTTCCTGTCCTGAGTCATTGTTGAACAGGCTCCCATTCCAGCAGCAGATCTCATTCTTCAGTGCTGTCATTCTGGCACCCAAGAGCTCTCCAAAGTTAAAGTCCATCTTGTCAACACCAGATGCACTGAGATACTCTGGGTGTTTGCTAAAGAGGAGAGACACATGTGCAGGACATGGTCCTGGCACCCATCACAGTGTTCAGCAATGGATGGGACCTTGGAATTCAAGTATTGAGCAAAAATGACATTTTTTATACAGCAAGGGTCAGGTTAGGTGATAGCAGAGGAAGGAACTTTTGAAGGAGGGGTTCAGATCTCCCTGTGCTTCTCCCTTTTGCTTGATAGCATCAAGCTGACAGTAGCTGGTCCTGACCCTTCCCTCCAAGGGCTGCTCAGCAGCCCCACTTCTCTCACTGTGCCTGTTGCTTTTACAGATATATCACTTGCTGTCTTCTGAAAGCAGAACATCTGTCCAGTCTGTGTTTCCCCCAGACTGTTCCAGGTGGGAATCATTACTGCTGATTTACACCTGATGGTTCAGAGCACAAGACGGAGAAGATGAGGATGTTCTTCTCAAAGAGAAGCGGGACAAACTGCACCTGGAAAATTTCTTTGCTGGAATGAGCTGGGTGTCTGGAGGAGGCCAAGCTCCATAAGCAAAGGGATTAATCTCCTTGAGACAAAAGAAAGTGTTTTATTTGCCTGAAGTTTATTGCATGGAATCTTTCCAGCGACACCCTGAAGGTCACCAGAAGCTTCACACAAATTCAGAACTGGTTGCAGGGTACAGTATGGAGCAAGGGTAGGTTATGATATTAGAGCAAAGCAGCTCTATGACATGGATCTTTCTTTTCTTCCTGTGGTTCTGTGTCATCCTAAGGGCTTACAGCTCCAAGATGTCAAAGTGATGGCTCTGGGCAGGGTGGAATACAGGCAGAAGACACCCTGCACACAGCAGGTATGGAGCTGGGTACCTTTATCTGAAATACATGAAGCAGAAAAGAGGAGAGGGTGATTCTGGCACTTCCTGCAGGGCTGGGGACAGCCTGGTCTCTGTGGCCTGATCCTCTTTGCTCTGTACTCCAAAATGGTGCATTGAACAGAAATTACACTCCCCAGTGTGTTCACCTGCAGAGGCTTCCCACTGATGGGGACTTACCTGGTGACTGCTGGTGCTTCTGAGGGGATGCAACTTCAGACCATTTCCATGGGTTATTTGCAGGGTTTTCCATCTTGAGCAGAAACAAAGAGCCAAATAACAGATTTTCCCTGATTCCATCCTCAGACTTATGTGGGTGGATAGGCTGTATGGATTACTGAGGACACAGCTGACTTTTTGTGGGGTTCCCAGGAGTTTGGCGTGGGCGCCTTCAGCCAGGGCTGTTTCATTTTAAAAGCAAACGTGAGCTCTTGGACCTGGCCCTGTGGGATGCTGACACCACCTGGCAGAAGGGCTGTGCTCAGATCAGAGTGGCTGCATGTGTTTAATTTTGAGCTGGAGGAGGAGAGCTATGGTGAGTCCTGGGTCAGTGACAATGAGGTCTGGAGTCCAGATGTGCAAAGCCTGGCAGCGCGAGACGGGAAGGCTGTTTAGAGAAGAACGTTTTGGAACTCTGGGGGAGTGCACAGTGGGATACTAGATCTCAAATTAAATCTTCAGCCAAAAAGGGAGGAATCTAGCAGCAGTTTTATCAGGCTGGGCTACTGCAGGAATTGCTTCAGTTGCTGGCCAGGAGTGTTGCTGAGAAATCGGATCCTGCAGCAGCCTTATCTGATGGGTCAAGGGAACAGCTTCCAGATTTTGCAAAGTGGTTCCTCTCAGTGTGAGGCAGTGGGGCAGTGAGCTGGCTTGGGATTGCTGTGTGAGCTTCTGAAGGTGCCGAGTGTTGAGCGGGGCTTTTGACTGAAGGTTGTGCCTGTGTGGAAGGAGCACTGCAGAGACAGCAGAGACACATTACTGCTTAAAATCTGCAGAGCTCCTGTTGGTTTTGAAAGCTGAACTATCCTGATTGGTTTACCCCCATGGATGGGGTTGGTGAGGCACTGGAACAGGTTGCCCAAAGAAGTTGTGGATGCCCCTGGATCCCTGGAAGTGTTCAAGGTCGGGTTGGACAGGACTTGGAGCAACCTGGGTGTCATCCTTGTCTGTGGCAGGGGTGCTGGACCTGGTGAACTTTAAGGTCCCTTCTGACTCAAGCCATTCTATGATTGTATTGAAAATGGGAAGGAGATTCTGCAGCAAATGGTGCTCCTTAGATACAAAATCTCATGCTTCAGCTGTCAGCTCCTCAGATGTGAGTGAGAGGTGACTGTGGTGACTTGTGGAAGCATCTGCTGCTGCAAGGTCTCCTCTGCACTTTGCCCCATCTGTTCCTGTTGCTCTTGGCAGATGTTTAGTGCCTCCTGTGACAAGTGTTGTCACAGCTGCTGTGCCATGGATGAGGGATCCATTTCCAGAACAAAACCCAAGCACTTTCCAGCACCATGACTTTCTTTGAGTGCAGTGTGAGAAATGAGCAACACCAAAATGAACAATGTCAAAATCTGTCTTGAGTCTTTTGCAAGGACTGTGGCTGTGAACAGGCAAACCAGATATTTCTAGTGTGCTTTTTTTTTCTGCTCATGCTGCTCTTGATGTGTCTTGCATGGTGAGACATCTTGCTAAAAATACAGAGGGATAGGATGACTCCAGTCCCCAGTCCTCAGCGCTTTTGACTCTTGTAAACTCCACTATCCATCATTTTTGCCCATCTCTCTTCCAAGACCACATCATCAATAATGCTGATCCCTGCAAACCTTGGTGTGGCCCAGAACCCCATCTCACAAGGTGTTACATCAACACAGCTTGTTGCTACCCTGTTCCTCAGTGATGATCAAAGTTTGTGATTATGGCTTGCTGACATTAATGATGATAAACCCTGAGTGAAGCTCCAGCTCTGGGATCTCTGATGGATAGCTGAGCTGGGGACCTGTGCTGAACCTGGCTCTCATGTCACCCTCGCTCCTCCCACACCCTAGTGCCAGGCCCTGGATCATTGCAGAGGATCTGTAAAGAAGAGTGGGTTTTAAAACAGTCCTATAGAGAAACGTGGCTTCTGCATGACCAGAGAACCACAGGACCACAATGCGGCATCTCAGCTCTGCCCTGGGAGCACCTCCTTTTGTTCAAAGCCGTTGTATCCTGCTGGGGAGCTCCTAGGAAAGCCTTGGGAGCGGGATTTCAGGAGTGGGTGCTGTGGGGACCTTTCTGCCAGCAGGTGTGGGGCAGAAGGCCAGATGCCAGCTCAGAGCAGAGCAGGGAATGGGGCAAGCCCTTACAAGGGAATGTACAGAATGCAGGGCACAGGCAGGCAGCCTCCATCAGCCTGTACAGTAGCAGCCTGGAATACTTTGGCCGGGTAGCCCTGCATGAGGGAACAGTCCTGAAATAGGTTGATAGCCCTGGTGTTATTTTTGTTGTGCTGGAAACCACAGCCCTGGCATCCTGAGTGGCTGCTGGCTCCCAGGTGGCTGCACTGGGGTGGGGGCATCCTAATGTGGGAGGTGAGGAAGACACCTTCCAGCTGGGAGAGGAGGGGATTTAGAGGCAAATGGTGGAAGGTTTGTAAAAATGAGCTTGCAGTGCTCTGTTGAGGAGCAATATGAGCATGGATTGGGAAGTCAGTAACTTGGGATGCTGAGGGCCAGAGATGGAGCAGAGGCCCATGAAGGAATTCCTCCTCCCTTCTTGCACTGCTTCATGGCCAGCAAAGCTCCACTGCTGCAGTCACCTTTGTCTCAAAAATCCTCACAACACAGTAGATGCTTGTCTGAGCCACCACCTTGAACTACACCTCAAATTGTAAAATACCTCCTAAAGTGACAGTCTCCACAGGGAACTTACCATTGGCCAACCAAATTTCTGGTTCAAAGACTGTCCCAAATGCAACCTTAGGGGTGTAGCCTTAAATCACTTAGGACTATGGAGTTTACAAGGTCTGTAGAAATTTTCTGACCTCAGTTAATAATTTTTAGCCAAAAAGCTCTGTTTTTTAGATCTCAGCATGAGGCAAACTTTAGCAGGAAAATAGTTCAACACTCAAAAGCAAATTTTGCAGAAAAAAAGGTGTTAAGCCTAAAATTTCATATAGGAAAGTTGGGAGGAAAGCTGTGCCAAGCTCCACGTACGAAGCAGGCTCTGACTTACTGGGTCCTCAAAATAAGTGGCCACTTTTATAAGGTGACAATGATTTCCAGATTGCATGTCCCTGCCTGCTGTGAGTGGGGGTGAAGTGGGCCAGTTTGCTGTCACTGGGCTCCAAGGTGGCTCCCTCTTTCTCACTGCACCTGAAAGACAAGCAAAGCAAAGAAATTGGGGTCAAAACTGAGGGACTTTTGGGTCATCATAAGGCTTCAAAGAGTTGTGCTTGAAGACACGGCAGTTCCAACTACTGAGGTGCCTGCACAGTGACAGCAATGTGACACAGGGTCATGAAGTGGAGAAACATCTCCAGAAATAGAAGCACATTTAGCTGCAGCCTGTGCTTCTCCCCTGCTCCTTTCCTTACGGAATATGAAAAGCATGGAGTGATCACCTCCTTTCCTCCTTCTTGAGACAGTTCCTTAGGCAAATTTGGGGCTTGTTATCCTCTGTGGGAGGGTATGGAGAAAGGGGTGTCCTTTGGGTGCATAGGAGATGTTCTCATGCAGGAATATTTAAGGATCTCCTGTTCTTGTGGCTCCCTGGTGAGTCAGGGGAGGCAGTTCCTGTGTTAGAACAGGGAATTGAAAAATGAGTGTTTCAGATGAATGTGGAGAGAGGAGTGGGCTGTAGGGAGCTCATGGTTTTCATGATATCCCATCTATGAATTCCCCATCTACTGCTCTTGGAATGAAATGCCATGGCTCATTAATTCTTGCCACTATTGTGAGCTGCTGTGAACACTGTCAAATTAAATTATACTTTGTTAAAACACCATCAACATGGGCACAAGAGAAAAATAGTAATAGGTTTGGCCTGATCCTCAAAGATTTTAGTTCCTACCTTTGCAACCAGCATCCAGGTTTCTCTTGCAATTTCTCATCCTCCTTAGGAAGGACAAAACCCCTCCCATGGCCCTTCCAGTGAACTTTCTGACTGGAAACCCCAAAGCTGTGACTTTATTTAGAGCCTGAAGGGGCCAGCTCTGGATTATGTCAGGCAGAATGTCCTGGGACTTGAGGTCTTGAGAAGTGATGGATAGGGGAAAAAAAACAACAACAACAAAAAAACCCCAAAAAACCAAAAAACAAAATAAAATGCCATTTTTATTTCCTTTCCCAAAGGTCTACTTAACACCATTTCATTTTGAAACAAAATGTGCAAGAGCCATGTGCTGGAACAGGAAGATGGTCTCAATTCACAAGTGTGGGGTTAGCTCCTGGGCTCACACTGTGTTTCTCCAGGGCACACGATGAGGAGGACAATGTCTTTGGGCAACCCAGAATGGAAAGGACTTTCAAATATTCCCTGGCTTCATCTTTCTTGGGAGGAATGGGAGCATGTTCCTGAAGTCTGCAAACTAAGTACCTATGAGGTAAAAGTGTTCTTAGAATAAATATTAAGCTTGTCAGACTTGGGCTATTGTACAGTGGATTATTGCACAGCTGCAAGAGTGCATTTCTCTCTGGTGTCAAAGTGGATAAAATTTGGTTGTTTTCCTCTAGATGCACTTATAGATGTGGTGGAGCCTTTTGTGGCTCTCCTGGAATCAGGAGAGTTACACAAAACAGTTTCTCTCTGATGGTTCCACATTCACTCTCTTAAATCTGATATAATTGCTCACATTTCCAGAGTCTCTGATGGTCAGAGACATCCTGAAAAGACTTGTAGATCATGGGATGGAAGAAGAGCTGGTGGGGTTTTATGAAAAATGATTCTGTGCCTGTGAGAACAGTCATTGATTTTTATTGAAAAAAAACATGCAATGAGTGCTATGCTTGGTAACAGCATCCCCAAGACTGAACCTAAAGATATGGAAAAATATGATAGGGGATGTGGTGGGAAGGGTTTATTTGCTGTCATTTGGGATGACTGGGATAATTCAGCTGGAGTAGATGTGAAACATGATGTAACCTGGAAGTGTTTACAGAATGAACGTGAGTTACAGCACCTGAGTCAACCTGAGTATGGTTTATGTATCTCAGGGATGTCAGGGAACCGGTATTTCATATATGTTCATGCATCATACACAGTTAAGCACAAACCTTCCTCTGCAATCCCTTTGCAACAGAGTCCTGGTGGGCACCAGCACAAAATTGGTTACAAAAATGGTGGAACTCATAGAAAAAGACATAGACACTTTGATGGCACCTCAGTGTGGTGCTGTTGACACACCTGAAGGATGGGGTGCCATCCAGAGGGACCTGGACAGGCTCAGGAAGTGGGCCCATGGGAATCTTACGCAGTTCAACAAGGCCAGGTGCTGGTGTTATACCTGAGTCAGGGAAATTCGTGGTATCAATCCAGGCCAGGGGATGAACAGACCAAAAACAGCCCTGCCAAGAAGGCCTTGGGGCTGCTGGTGGATAAAAAACTGGACATGAGCTGGCCATGTGCACAGGCAGCCCAGAAACCATCTGTGTCCTGGGCTGCATCCAAAGCAGGATGGGCAGGTCAAGAGAGGAGATTCTGCCCCTCTGCCCGGCTCAAGTGAGACCCCACCTGCAGAGCTGTGTCCAGCTCTGGGGTCCCAGCACAGGAGCAATGTGGAGCTGCTGGAGTGAGTCCAGAGGAGGCACCAAGGGGATCAGAAAAGTGGAGCACCCCTGATGTGAAGAAAGGCTGAGAGAATTGGGATTGTTCAGCCTAGAAAAGAGAAGGCCTTGGGGGTGACCTAATTCCCTGCAGTACCTGAAGGGAACTTAGAGGAAAGTTGGGGCAAGACTATTGACAAGGGCATGTCGAGACAGGATGAGGGGGAACGGCTTCAAACTGAAAGAAAGTAGGTTTAGATTAGATATTGGAAAGAAATTCCTTGCTGTGAGGGTTGGAAGATGCTGGAAAAGGCTGCTTAGGGAAGCTGTGGCTGCCCCATCCCTGAAGTGTTCACAACCAGGTTGGATGGGGCTCTGAGCCTTCCTAGTGGAAGGTGTCCTGCCCATGAAAGAGGGTTTGGAATGAGATGATCTTCAAGGTCTCCTTCCAAGCCAAACCATTCAGTGATTCTATGATGACATTGGGACATCTTAGGTCAAATCTAACATGTTTATCTATGTCTCTGTTTTTGCCTGTGTGTCCAGCAGAGTGACACCTCCACATTCATAAGAATGTGGGACGTAGGAGTAGGAACGATCACTTGGATGACTGCTGTGACCATTGGTGTTAAAGACAGCAATGATGTACAGCCACCCCTACCCCACATCTTCGTTAATTTAGTCAGATCCATCTGACTGAAAACCACTTTTTGTCATGTAGTCCCTACTGGAAGCCTGTTCCAGGCAAGAACTTCTCAGAGGGCCGTTTTCTCTCTCTAATTTTTTGCTTAATTTATTCCTGGCCTCTTCATACCCGTTTGTTCCTGTGCCAACATTGTCTTTTAGCTTCAATAGCTCAGCTGCCTCTCTGATGCTTGCCCCAATGTATTTATAGACAGCAACCGTGTCTCCTCTCAGCTTTCGTTCTGTGGCCTAAACGAGCTTTTTTGGCAGATGACTACCTAGGGAGCAGGGATGTGTAGACACATCTCAGCTGGCCTGACAGTGGCTGGCACCCGTGGCAGCCCCAGGGTGTCGGGGCAGAGGGGGCTGAGCAGACCCAGCAAAGATCTGCAGGGCAACCTGAGCAGCTGATGGCCCTGCTGGCACGTCCCAGGCAGCAGTGCTGGAGCCTCATTGCCTTTGTGCTTTGCCCAAAAGTTGTTGCTAACAACTGAGGAAGAAACTGTGCTAGTGCTTAAGGAACCATGCATGACCCATTGGTGAAAGTTCCTAGAGCCAACTGTTTTACTTTTTCTCTAAGAAGTTTAAGAAGTGGTGCAAGCATGAGACTAAACTGATATTTCTGTTCAGAGATGCCTCTTCCTCCCACGTCACTCAGCTAGAGAGGTGGAGCACTCTCAACCTCCAGATGGCTTTTAAAAGAATATACTGAAGCCTGTCCCTCTCTCTTCAGTCTTGGTGGGACATGTGGGTGGACAAAGAGGCACAAACTGTGGGAACAAGAGGTTTCTGCCCATCTTTTACTTATTCTGGTGTCTACACACACAGGTGTCCAGACAGGATGTGAAGAGATGGAGAGCATGGCTTTGCCACTGATGCATTAGGTGACCCCGTGACAGCTATTGCACCTCTCTTTGCTTTCTCATCACACCTTTGGCCTTGTGTCCCCTCTGGGGAGTGCACACACTCAGCACACAGCCCACAGCACCACAGGGACCCTGCTTTTGGGCTGCCTATGACCTGCAGCAATGCCAGCAATCACTTCCTGCGTTGTTTATTGTTCCCCTCTGCCTCTGAACCAGCTGCTCGCGTTGCAGAATTTACAAGGGCTGACGGTATTCCATGGGAAGGAAGTAGAGCTGCATTTTAGCTTATATTTATGTGGTTCTCCCACTTCACCTATGCTTAGGGCTTCTGTGAGATCTGTCATCGCTCAGCAGAAAGGAAGGAAACAATGAGTCTTTGCCTGAAAGTGATTTTTCTTTTGCAGACACTTTTGATGAAAACAGAAGTCTTCTTGGATCTGTTAAAACGGAACTGAATCTGCTGCAGCTGAGAGTGGCAGCAGTAATTTGCTTTTTCTGATCCAGTTTGTTTCAGCCACCTGGTTGCCCATCCTGATGGCTCCTTTTTGGTCTCAAACTCTTCTTGCAGTGCAGTCTGGCTGCACCTCTTGCCCCTGCAGAAAATGGAAGCCCCAGGAGAAAACTGAAGCTCCCGTAAAGCACTGCAATGTGCATTTTATGTCTGATGGTTTTCCTGTGGTCAAAAAAATTTCCATTATAAAAATCATTTATTTTGAAGGAAGGAAACATCAATGGAAATGTGACCGTACATGGACAAGAAAATCCACCCTAGTTATGTGCATCCAAAGTTTGCTGCCGTGTTGCAGGAATATTGGATGCAACCACTTTGCATGTGATGTGCTGGTATGAGCTGTGTGCCCTAATAAAAAGGCAGTAACTCACATGCTTCATTTCAGGAGATACTGGAGAGTTCAGGTGAGGTGCTCACATACAGCTCTAAGAAATATCACTGTAGAGACCAACTATGAAGAGTTTTCACCAGTGCAGAGTTTTTGCTAGGAATAGTACTTGGAGAAGATGATTTCTCCTTTTCATCTGTCTCTCACCCAGATCAGAACTCTCCAGTTCTGCCTTTCTTGCCTTGACCAGGTTAGCAAACTTATGTTCACTGACCAATTTTGTGAGATTCATTTTAGTCCCCTTTGGCAGAAGGACGAACTTCAGAAAGATTTTATCATGTGGATGGAGAGCAGGAATGGTTGGAGATCAGTGCAGCAGAGCCAAAGTCTGGTGTCTTGGACAGCCATGTGGGGTAGGAGAGCTGAGCTCTCCCTCTCCAGCCTGGTGGCATCAACATGGGGACAAGCTGCAGCACTTTAACCCATTAGCACCAGTGGGAGCCACTCAGAATGAAATAAAATGATCCTATTTTCCAAATGGCACTCAGCAGGGTCAGATGTTTGTCACAGGGAGGGAGGACAAGATGGTCTGGCCTCTCAGGGTCTGGGGACATGCAAGGGTGTGCACAACCCTGTGGATGTGAGCTGCAAACGCCCACAGTGCTGGGGATTGCTTTGAGGCGCCCACTGTGGTGCTGTGACCCACGGGGCTGTGAGTGTCACTGCTGGGGCAGAAGGATGTGGCATTGGCTGGGGAGGGGCTGAGTGCTGCATCCTGCTGGAGCCACGTCAGGGTTTCCAGGCAGAAAGCAATTTATCAATCTGTTGTGCTCACTTTCTCCTGACCTGTGTGATCAAGCGCAAATTGCCCGGGCTGAAACAAGGAAAACAAAAAAATGAAGGGGGACTGAGGTTACAACCTTCCTGCTTGCAAGGGGAGGTTGTAAAATGGCATTTGAGGGAAGTGTTGGGCCTTTCCCATGGTGGGTTTGCCTGTGCTCGCTCAGATTTTCAGTGTCTGCAAATATGTGCTAGAGGGAGTTGACCATTGCATTTTTGTCAGCTCCCTCCTCAAAGGCAGAGCTTGACGTCCTGCTTCTCTTTTCCTCTTATTTGTCTCCTCCCGCCTCCCCTTTTCCCCTGTCCACATGACAGTCATAAAAAGATAATGGAAACAATATGGGAACAGCCCCAGTTAGAGCAGCTCCTTTATGGATGAGAGCCACGTGCAGTAGCAGGGGAGGCTGTGAGGTCCCTTTGGAAAGCCAGCGAGGGCAGGTCACAGTGTCCTTGTTTCCAAAATCGGTGCTGAGCTAGGGCTGCACTGGTGGAGTGGAGCCATTTGGATACCAGGCACTGGGCACTCCTGGGTGGGATAGCAAAGCCCAAGACGAGGTTATTATATTTGAATTGGGTTTTGTACTGAAATGCTCTTTAGGGCAAGGCCATCAGAGGATGATAAAAGCATCCTGAACTCTCTCCTCCTCCCATCCTGGCCTGAGGCCTTCCCAGTCCCTGCCAGGCAGGAGCTGCTGTGGATGGGCCTGTTGACTGTAGCCTGCTGGCGGCTGTTTGCAGCCAGGAAGGACAATATGCTGATTGCAGAATCCGGTTTAATTACTCACAGCACATGCCATTAAGAGAAATTGGCTCGGCTTTCTCAGGAGCAACACATCTGAACTGACTCACCTTCATAAAACTTGGTTCACATGCTAATTAGATGGCTTGGCTTAAAAAGATTGAGCCCCTATTCTGCCACCAGCTTGCAGGACCCAGTGTTATTTAAAGATCCTGGATTTCCTTATATAAGAGTTCAATTGTTTTTTCAACAGAAAAAAAAAAAAGAAAAAAAAAAGAAAGACTCAAAAGAGAAAAGAAAAAAAGAAAAAACTCAACCCACCCTTTAAACAGAATATAAATTTATACATCATTGAGTTCTTAATTTTCATGGAATTTCTCTCCCCCTCACAGACAGAAGTTGTATATACAGGATTTTAGTATTTCCTCTCCGGCTCCAGCCCCAATTTGAAGGACTGTAAAAGTTTGAACTGATTCCAATAGTGCGCGGTTTGCATGGTCTGTGCTACGCTGCAGAGTCAAAACAGCCCACACAGTAACAGACATGCAGTAAATCTTGGGAGAAGTGTTTCCTTTCTTCACACACACACACATAGAGGATTGAAATTCAATTATAGTTTTAAAATAATACTGAAATTTGGAGGCAGAGGATAAAAAAGCAAGCGGCGCTCCTCACAGCGAGGAGCCCGGAGTGTTTTGAAGCGCGATCAGGTTTCAGGGAGCTCGGGGCTGATGATAACGTGTTCAGCATATTCTGTGGTCAGGCCAGTTTGCAAACATGAACTCATTATTACTGAATGATCATAGCAGCTAATTGTCTTTGGAGAGAGATTTAGAGTCCCCTTGCAGGGCGTTTTTTGCCTATCCCATGTACTTTTTCACAGATCTTGGGAAGAGCAGAATGTAAAACTACAGATCATCAAATTGGCCTTTAATAAAGCTGCAAGACCTGCGTGCACCACAAATACACAAAATCCTTCCTTCTCCTCTGCTTTTTCTCCCTTGCACATATTATAAACAAAGGAAGAGAGCAGCAGGCTCTGTGCCAGATCCACCCATGTTTTCTCTTTATCTTTGCTTCCATCACACTTTTGACTAATTATATCGCCGTGCCTGTAGGAGAGGGGCTGTATCATCAGATATTTGCAAAATGCTCAGCAGCAGCAGCAGCATGACTGTGGAACCCAAAACAACCCAGGACTTTGCTGGCTGAGCGTGAGGCACGTTTTAATAACAGAGTGACACTGGGTCGGGAGTTTGCCAGCGATGCTCACATCAACCCCGCAGCGTGAGGCTGGGCTGAGCGCTGTGAGAAGGGATGTTGTCTGAAAAGGAGGATGAGCTGTGATTTTGGAGAGGAGAGCAGCCCGTTTTGTGGGAGCTGTTGCAGTCTGCCATGCAGGAATGAGCCCAGAGGCTGGATGTAAAGCCTTTAGTTTCCCTTCCAGGTCAAGAATGGCTGTGAAAAGGACTAGGCTGAGAGATAAAGATCACAGAATCACAGAACAGTTTGTGTTGGAAGGAACCTTAAGGATCATGTAGTTCCAAGCCCCTGCCAATGGGCAGGGATGCCACCCGCTAGACCAGGTTGCTCAAAGCCCCATCCAACCTGGCCTTGAACACTTCCAGGGATGGAGAATCCACAACTTCTCTGGGCAACCTGTGACAGGGCCTCACAACCCTCACAGTAAAGAATTTTTTCCTGATATCTAATCTAAACCTGCTCTCTTTCAGTTTGAAGCACTTTTCCCTTGTTCTGTCAGTCCACGCCCTTGTCAGAAGTCCTTCTCCAGCTCTCTTACAGCCCCTTTAGGTACTGGCAGGGTCTAGAATGTCTTCCCTGAGGCTTCTCCAGACTGAACAAGTTCAACTGTCTCAGCCTGTCTCTATAGGACAGATGCTCCAGCCCTCTGGGCATCTCCGTGACTTCCTCTGGACTTGCTCCAAGAGGTCCACATCTTTCTTATGTTGGGGACCCCAGAGCTGATCACAGCACTCCAGTGGGGTCTCACAAAAGCAGAGCAGAGGGGCAGAATCCTCTCCCTCTACCTGTTGGTCACACTTCTTTGGATAAAGTCCTTCTTTTGATGCAAACATGAGAGCTGGGAAAGAGACTGGGCAGGGGAAGAGGAGTACAAGGAGAGGCAGTGAGGAGGTAAAGCCAAGGAAAGGCAAACAAGGCCGTGAACCCAGGAGACCTGACTGCCTGAAATGTTTCCAGCTCTGAGATTTGATGGTTGAACTTTGCCGTGGAATTGGTTGGGTCAGGTGGAAAATCCATGGGGATTACACCCCTGCTGTCTTCAAGCAGGATTCAGGGTTTGTATTTCCAGAGGTAGCTCAAGTACTGCCTTCCCTACAGTAGAACAGTGGGGTTTTTTACAGATGCTGCAAACCCCAAAACCCCAAAAAGCCAAAAACCTAAGGGAGCTGGACCATGGAGGATTGTAATTCACTCTCTGCCACAGAGGCTTAAAAAGTGCCTTTGGCTGATGCATTTCTGGAGTATCCAGAAAATTAGCCAGGAGAAACGAGCAGATGAGCAACATCTCCACCCACCATGTGAGGTCTGCACCTCTGCTTGAAGTTGCCCAACTGAAGCCTATGCAACCCAAAATTTCAAAATCTGGTCCTGATTTCCAACGCCTTTGCCAACAGAATTTGGGTTTGGGCTTGTAGCTGAGCACAGTTCAGTCCTGCATCCCTGTAAGTTTGGATAGAACAGGCTGGAGGGTTGGTGCACATCAGTGAGACATTACTGAAATGTGTCCCTGCCCATGGATTTCAGTCCTGTCTGCTCTCATAAGCAGCCTGTTGCACAAGTCACATTACCTGTGGTTTTTAACTCATAGCCAGATCAAAACCCAAGGATCTTTCCAAGTATTTTGGGTATGTTTCGTTCCATCTTTGGTCCTTTCCTCAGCAAACACTCTGCCATCCAATCATTAATTTCACCTGAATCATTTGGTCAACCAAATTTGGCAAAGGCAAGGTGGCCTTGTAAAAAGCTTGGGTTTTTAATGGATTTGTGCAAACTGCTGGTGGGGAGAGAAGTGACTTAGGTTATGACCCCAGAATGAGGCCACAGCCTCCTCCACTGCTGAACAGTGCAAAGTGTACCACTGGCTGTGTCTTTCCTGTCCTGGGAAAAAGGGGAAAAGCTTTCAGGAAGGTAAAAAGTCTTCAGGAAAATAGGTTTCATTAGGCCTGCTACTCCAATTTTTTTTTATTCTGTACAGTTCAAAATCCATTGTTGCAGTGCATTTTAAAATATGTCTGTCTGAGGAGTTGTTTTGCTTTTTTACATCTTCTTTCCAATAATCCTTCAGCCATGCTGGAGAAGGACTCCAAAAGATGTTTTTTTAAAATTGCTGATGTATAACCCTAGATGTGGTTCCTCTCTAAGACCAGGTTATCTGATAAACACTGTTACATTTGGGTGGGCTGAAACATGACAGGGTAAAGCATTCTCCAGTTAACAACCCCTATCTTGGGGTCTTTGAAGTGACATAATCTCTAACCCCACTGGACCTGGCACACAGGAAAGATGAGCCTGCACCAACCTGCCTGAAATTTTAGTGTTGTGTCCAGCTTGCTGTCGGTAGCATACCCAAAAATTGAATTGCAAATGCCATAATAATTGGAAAAACACTGACCTGATTTGTTTTCCTCTGGTTCATTCACATATTTAGGAGTGAAAGTGTTTTCACAGGTGATGGCTCAGTACAGACTGGTTTCCATGCACCTCATAGCTCTGAGCATCTCAATGGATGTGTAATTGTCCGAGCCATTTTGGGTCACCAAACACACAGGTTATTTCAGTCACTGCACATTAAACTTCTGGGGGCCTCTTAAGTGAGGATTTGCTGCCACATAAAACTGGTGTGGGATGGGCTTGGGAGCCAGGATTTGGCTGTATTTCATCAGAGCATTTGCAAGCAGGGACATCAGAGCTGTTAGGGGCTTTGGGACAGCCTGGACCAGAGTGGTGGGGAAAACAAATCCCTTTGCTAATGGAACAACTTTATTTCTGCTTCCTGTTCAGAATGGTGCCCATAAGACATTGCCTGGAGCCAGAAGCTCACATCTACCACATGGGCAGAACAAGAGAAGAGGGCTCTGTTATTCAAAGTTCTTTTAAAAATACTTTGATGACTCACAGGGAAGGACAAATTGGCTTAATCTTGCCAGCTCTTGGTGGCTTTTTTATTATTATTTTTTTTGTCTTAGGAGTCTTCAAAGCTTATCCAAAGGTGTGAGCTGAGCATCCTGGGGAACTGTTTGGGCAAATAAGAGGGACAATGCTGGGTGGAAGCTGGGCATTTCTCTTCCAGAGAGTCTTTTGCCTACTAGGCCCCTTCATGTTACCTACCCCAGCTGAAGTACAGCATCACAGTCTCCCATTTTGCCTCCTTTTGACTTAAAATAACTGAGATGAGGGCTGGATGCTGGTGTAATGAATCTCACTATCACAAATCTTGTCATAAGCTGCCACCTGAAGGTGCTATTATGCACCTGTTGCTTTTGTTGTTCATGCCAGAAACACAGGCTTCTTGTCACTAGGGGGAATTTCTTTTTGTTGTTTTTAAGCAGAGGTCTCCTGGCCTCCAAATAAACAAATACCCACTGAAAACTAGTGGTTTGGAGAAAGGTCTTTTATTGGGATGAGAAGCTGAGCTGTGAGAAACAGATTTTTGTTTGTTTGTTTGTGTGCCTTAGCTACAGAACCCAACATTTGTAAAAAATTTAGGTTCTGCTCTGGCCAAGCTTAAAATTTATAGCTTTATTTCAACAATCCAAGACATTAAAAAAAACATTCTTGTGTCAAGCCAAAATGCTCCTTTGGTTTAAAGAAAAATGTTTTATCTTCAGATAGGCAGAGGATGTTCTTCAAATCTACTTCTTAGAGCTTTGTATGATGATACCCTAAAAATCCTTCCTGCCATGGAAGGAGAGCCCATGGCTTTCTCTCCAGCCTGTAGACTAAATTTCCCAATATTCACAGAATCATAGAATGGTTTGGGTAGAAAGGAACCTTAAAGACCATGTAGTTCCAACTTCCCTGCCACAAACAGGGATGCCATGGAAAGGGACACCACGTCCATGGCACATTCATGTTGATGTATGAAAGGTTTAATAGTGTCAGTAAGAGAAAATGAAAAATCCCACCAGAGGCCTTTAACAGGGTGACTCAGAGGGCACATTGCAGCCTGTATCTAGACTGGGAGTGTATTTTGCTCAGACCTCAGCAAACCATGACGCTTCCCAGATTTCTGCAGCTGCTTTTGTGTCTCCCACTGCTCACCTTCCCCAGGGGGCAGCTGAACCTGGGTCCTGTCATCCCCAGCAGCAGGAGGTGGTGTGTGGCTGGTTCAGGGGACAGCACTCTGCTCCTGCAGAGCTGACCTCAATAATTCAACCCACGGGGCTTTGGAAATGCTTAATTTTGCAGCTCTGTCCTGTGGTCTTGTGGTTTGAGGCAGGAAGATGGGAGATTTTCAGATGGCCCCAGGAAGAGGAGGAAATTGAAGCAAGGTCCCTCCTAGCCCAAGTGAATGTACTACCCATGAAGCTGTTGGATGAAAGAAAAGGGTGTTGATGTGTGTAAGGGAGAAACAATCACGACTGAATTTTTGGGTAAACTTACTCCCCACTGAAGATAAATAGTCTGGCCTCCTCTGCTAAGTCACAGCCTCCCATTCAAATCTTTGGTTTCTCTGTTCACAGAATGACCTTCAATTGTGTTAAAGGCTCTGCAAATCTCTGTTTTGGAGGGACTGGTAGCTAGAATGGAATGGCTCCTTACGTAAAGCCAAGAGACATGAATAGTTCAAGGCAGCTGCAGGGATTAATGCTTTGCAGGGCGGCTCTTTGTCTTGGGCCATGGAGAGGACTGGTATTTGGCACTCTGTTTTGCTGCATATTTTATGGTCTGGAAGAGGTCTTAACAACTTTTATAATGCAGTCACTCCACAATGGCTCCCTTCAGTGGGGCTGAGAGCTCGTTGGTATGAAAACAAGAACTATTTCCCTTTTTGCAGGGGCGTATGGGACAGGGTGCTCCCCACCAAGGAGTTCCTTTCAGGTAGAGGTAAAAGACTTGCTGCTGGGATCTGGGGTTCCAAAGGTCATGAGATTTAGGGTGGAGTTGTGAGTTTTGGCAAGATGACACATGGTTTTGGTTTGGTTTTTGCTTTCAGAACATGCTCATGTGCTGAGCCATTGGCACAGGGCATTTGGGGTCTGAGACTGTGACCAGTGCTCTGCAATGCCAGACCTGGGGATACAAAGACAACCCTTAACAGACACCAGCTCAAGATTTTCAGTGGTTAAGGAGGTGACCTTGAGCCTTGTAGGATGATTTGATCTCTGAGGCCAATTGCTATTGCATGCACTAAGCCACTGCTGGTTGCTTCATTTTAGGCAAACAGAAAACATCTTGGTCATACCTGCTAGCCCTACTACCTACAAAAACTTGCTGCTTTACCAGTTATGATGCCAAATTTCCTTCATGCTACTTCTTTCTTGCAGTTTATTTCTTCTTTCCAGCATATATTTGTTTTCCACTTGTTTATTATGACAGTATTTCCCTCTTCTGGCTCAACCTTTGCTCCCTAAAACTTGCAGCAAGTCCAGCTGCTGCTCTCACTGAGTTGGAGGGACAAATTGGGTGCAAGCTCCTTCTAGGCTATAGGAAATCTGTAGGGAGGTGGTGCCATTTTGAAATTTTGTGGAGAGGAAATGCACATTCTGTGAGATCATCTACTGTGATATCTGTTGGGAGGAACTAGAGATGCCATGTGCAGTGCTCAGCTCACCCAAACCCCGTCTGACAGGAAAAGGAATTCCTGTGTAATAAAAATTAAGATAATTGCCTATGAAGAAATGTTTCATTGTCAAGGGTATTTTCATACACATTAGTGGAGAGGAGGTCAAATTCAGAGAACATAAGATCAAGTCCTGGAAGAGATGACTTTGTTTTTGTTTAAATTACCATTTTGTGATTTTTTCACAGATGCTGTTGGGTTCTGGGATAAGTCTCCACTTATTTTTCTGGGGAAAGCTTTAAAATCCTAAAACTGTGGAAGCCCTAAGCAAAAACAATATCACTGTTCTTTCCATCTATTCTACATCTATTTAGGAAGGTATTCCACATATATTGAAGAAATCAGCTTTTTTTTCTTCCAGCATCTCAAAGTGTAAATCTGAGTAGCTCACCTGGCTCCATCTGACCCCCCAGACCAGACCTGCTCATCTCTGGATCTGAGGATCCTAGGAATATGAAATCTCAAGGAGTCAGAGCTGGCTGTGGAGAAGTATCTGGTCCTTCCCCTTTATCTGTTCTGATCCTGCATAAACAAACTTCATGTCAAGGGACAGTGAAAGTAAAGTGTGATTTTCATGTTAAAGAGAGGGAAAATTAAGAAGGGAAAAATGTGGGAGGAATAAGAACTATTATAGGGTTTTGGGCTTTTGTGGCTGGAGTGAGGCCAGTTGGGTGGAGGACAGAGCTGTGCAGAAGATGCTTTTTTACTCCTAGTCTCAGTTCCCCATAAATACATGTAAGTTCAGGACTATTGGGATTGGGCTTCTAGTGAAGTTTGCTAGGAGAAGTAGTGGGGGATGGACTTAGGGGGGAAAAACTATGAGAAAATGCCTTCAAAATATTCAGAATGAGGAGAGATGCTCTTGCTGATGTTGATGCAAGGATTTGAAAGACCTTGCTTTTGTTCTGGGGTCAACCATAAGACACCATGCAAAGGTTTCAGCTCATACATTTACTCTGCAGCTGTAAAAGGCTAAGAGCATGTACACTCAGCTGTCAGCTTAGAAAAATGTTCTTCCCCCAGAGGGTGGCTGGGCACTGAACAGGCTCCTCAGGGCAGTGGTCACAGCAGCAGCCTGACAGAGCTCAAGGAGTGTTTGGACAATGCTCTCAGGCACAGGGTGTGACTCTTGAGGTTCTCCTGTGCAGGGCCAGGAGCTGGACTTCAATGATCCTTGTGGGTTCCTTCCAACTCAGGATATTCTATGATTCCATGATCACTGTGGAGATTCATTTGGGAGAGCCTGTATACCTCCATGGACTTGGACATGCTGGCTGCATCATTTCTTCACAGTGGCTCAGAGAAGCCAGAGTCTCTACAAGATAAGAGATCCTTTGACTGAATCCCTTGTGCATCAGGGAGCCTGTTCTAGCAGCGTGAGGTACCACATGAAATACACTACGTCTTCAACTGGGAAATAATTCCCATCATTCCACCAAAGGGATCTAAGAAAGAGATAAGCAGGATTCCTTTTCACCAAATGCATTATCTTCTCATCTACTTTGGCTCTGCTGAAGATCAGCACTGGCATATTAAGAGCAAAGATTTGAAAGCAACTCTTCCTGTCTGCAAGTAAAGGGTGGAACAACACCTGAGGGTTGGGATCCTGATAGGATTACCAAAAACCCAAGTCTGACCTTCCAGACAACATACTGCTCATTCAACATACAACAAACAGGACTCACAAACTCAGATTTTGACCTCTGCTTGTTTTTATGCAGCAGCCCAAGGGGTCCTTGAAAGAACGTTTCACCACTCTGTCCTTTCAGAGAGACCTCATGTCACTTTGATACTGAGGGACCTTGGACTGAGCAGCAGTGCCTGCCTTTCTGCTCATCTCCTTCAGCTGCATTCTCCAGAGAATTCTTTTTTTTCCCCTCTTTGTCTCCTGCTTAGTAACATCTCCTTCTGTTTGTCCTTGATTTTAACAACTGAGAATGTGCCTGTGTGTTGTCTACACTGGATTTTTGAGTGAGTGCCTATTGGGCAGCTGGTGTTGTTGGCATTTTGGTCTAGACTGATGAGAAGAAAGGAGAAGGACTTGGATTCAGGACTCTAAAAATTGAAACCACCTCATTTTTCATCCCCTTTGATTAACTCACTGGTTTATTTGCCTGTAACAATGACAAATGACGCCACCAGCTGATGCTATCACATTTGGCAGAGTCATCCTGGTTTTGAACTCGTCAATTAAAACTCTACATTTCATGGTAATGTTTCATGAGCTCTTGGGGGAAAAATGTCTCTGACAGATACAAGCTAAGTAGGAATCTGAAAGGTTCCCAACAGTACAAATATTTCCTTCATGTCCTACTATTTATTCAGAGCTACTAATATTCACCAGTGCTGCTCACTACCATGATTGTAGGATGCCGGTGTTTTATTCTCATTGGGTTTTTTGTCTGTTTTACTGTCAGTCTAATGCTGCTGTTATTTACACCAGTGAAAACTGGGAGCACTTTCACAGAAATGAACTGTGCTGGCTTTGCAGCCGTACAGGCTCCAGAAAAGCTAAAAATGCCTCATCCAAGCAGCTGAGGGCAGGTGGTTGCTTGTTGAAAACAAGCAGGAAAAAAAAGAAAAAAAAAAAAGAAGTAGAAATCTCACCTTTCACTTAAAATCTGGTTCCTGGCTTTTAGGAGAGGCTCTCTGAATGCAGAAGTCTCAAACCAAGACAGCAAACTAAAACTGCAAATGTTGTATTCTTCCTCTCTTGTTATTGCTGCCTGGAGGTATTTGAGTTGTTGAGTTTTCAGGTCAGATACTGCTGAATGTCAGGGCTTTGCAAGGAAGGGACTCCATGCCAGGTCTGTTGCATCCATTAATGCCAGCAGCAGTTTTGGTCTCTAAGATGCTCTGCTTGTGGGATGGACCCAAACCCTCTCCTGCATCTGAAATGTTTTATATCCAGTGGAGAGGAACAGACACCCCAACTCCCCCAGACTACCTGGCATCCTCCATTAGGGGATCATGAATCCCACCTACTGTCCTAAAATCCAATTTAATTCCCATCATGAATTCAACAAGAGAATTCAAACTTTGACCCTGCAAGGTCTGCCCCCAAATCCTAATGTCCCTGCAAGCCACATGTCCAGGAAGAGGGGACAGGAGGAAAATTTCAGGAGAAGCGCCAGGCATGGTAAAGGGTTCCCTTGAGGATTCCCCTGCAAGACAGGAACAAGAGGACCATTTTGGATTTTTTTTGCCTGTCCAGGCACAGAGGAATGGAGCTTGTTGCATTCAGACCCAATTTTCTGAAGCTCTAATAAAATCAGGGATATGATGATCTGTGCTTGCTGCCATGAGCTCTGCAGCACATGGAAGAGGAGGATGAGTCAGGAGCCACACACCTGGAGCTCTGGAGGAGACACAGGTAGACCTAAATGGCCTTGCATTGACATTTTTGCAGGCAAAGCCAGCAGGATGAGTGGCTGTAAGTCTGAACTGTAAAATGCAAAGTACTCATCCCCCCTCCTCTCCTGTGGTGCTGTTAGTAATTAATTCAGCACATCTGCTAATGCTCCTTGTCTCTCTCCGCTGCCCATGGCTCCTGTTTAAATGTTAATACTGCATGTGCTACCTTTTATCTGGAGATGAAGATGGATTGCTGTGTCAGACTGGATTTAAATTCATTTTGCTGTTAAAAATTTGTAATTATATTGAAAGGTTGTATGAAGTCCAAGACCTCTCTGGGCTACTGTGGTTAATTAGCTGCTACAGATATTGTGCATTCAATCAAATTGTTCTCACTGCATTAAATTTGGTTATTAAACACTTGAAATAGTTGAGATATTAGCAACGCTTGATCGCTGGAAGGTCACACTCTTCGTTACTCATCCAGGCTCTGTGTCAGGCAATTTAAGTGCAAATGGATTTGTGGGTTGAAGAGCCCTCTGAGAAGGGATGGTTGGCAGATTTGCACAGACACTGAGGATGTAGTGGGAGGCTGGGACCTTCATGATGAGATGAACTCTTCATGCAGCAACTCAGGTGAGATCTGTCCCTGCTTGCAGGCTCCACCAAGCAAACAGCGTTGGTGAGGGACCTACTGAAAAGGTCCTGTCAGGCTGTTTGTAAGAAGGGAGAGGATTGCTCCAAATAAATTCAGATGGGAGTGAAAAGAAAGCTTTCAATGGTGATATGAAATTGGGAAGGGAGCTACCACACATAAATGGAAATAAATGTCTTTGTGCTGATGCTCTGAAACACATTGGCTCTTGGCAAAGCCTTGTGACCACAGACAAGGAAGATATCTCTTGAAGGTGCATCTGGTGGCACCAGCAGAAAGAAGAAAGTGGTGGTCTGGGTTCTGCCCAGTTTGTTTGAAGGCATCATGTGGTGTGGCTGAGACAGCCCCTGGAGTGCCTGACACAGCCACTTTCACCTTAGCGAGGGGGACACAGAAATCTAATCTTTTCTAGGAACAAACCCAAAGCTTCTCCACTGCTCAAAATCCATTTCAATGCTTTAATTGAGATAATAAAGACAGCCCTCAGCCTCTCTCTGCAGGGATGATGCTGCAGCATGGGGTCCATACTTCAAAGCCATGCAACAGATCCTCCCTCCTTAGCAGCTCTCACCTGCCACCTCCATGTCCCTAAGTGAGGAATGCAATGAATATTCAGTCCCCCAAAAAACTGCAGCGACCTGTGCTATACCCCTGATTCTTATTCCAGATGCTCCCCAAAAAACATCATTGCTATCAGCTCCTCTGCAGGAATGCGGTGTGCTTGTCTTCATGGGTCTTTCTTTGGGAAAAATACAGAGAAGAGGTTTTTCTTTCTCTCTCCACTGGACATGTGCTATCTCCCAGCCCCGCAGGCTGCAGCTGGTTTTCTTTGTCAGAGGATTTTGGCTGAGCTGCGGCGATAATTACACAGCTGGGCAGTGGGAAATCCCGCCCAGTAGCTGACGCCTGCCTAATCGCCGCTGGTTGTGTTCGGAGACTGCAGGACCTGCTGTAATAACACAGCCACTTAATTAGTCTTTTCCTGAGTAAAGGCTTTGGAAAGCAAAGGAATTGCAGCTTCCTAGATCCTCTTAACTATGTGAGTACACAGCGGGTGAAAACAGCCCTGATAAAGGAGCACGAAGGGAGCTCATGCAGCTGGATGCCAAGTCCTTGCCCTGCCTCAGTTTCCCCTTGTTGGCTTCCTTGCTGTCTGGTGTCAGGACAATCCAAGTAACACCCACTCCTGGGGCATGGTTTATTACAAGGACATTACAGTTCAAATGTCAGGATAAATCAACATAAACATTTCCTTCTGTCCCAGGGCTGTCTGGCATTTCACCCACCTCTCAATTTGTGAAGCTTTCACCACAAGCAGCTCCAGCTCACCACCCAAGCTAACTGCTCCGTGTAAGTGCCTCTGGAACCGGCCTGTGCTGCTATTTTAGCTTGTTTCTGGGTTTGTATTAATGACACAGTGTCTCTTCTGTGTTTGGAGAATTCAGATGCTGAATTAACACTGAGCTGACTCGCAGTAATTTACTGTGCCTGTGCTTTCACCCTGTTGCAACTGGGAAAACTTTTGCAGAGATTTTAACTAATTTATTCCCCTTGCCCTGCTTGCCTTGGGCTTAGGAGACAGCATTGTTAACCACAGCTCAGCTGACAGCATTGCACTGTGTCAAAGCTTAAATAAACTTTGCTAAAAATCAGAGTTAAAGGAGTGTAAGGGCCATTACTATCCAAACGTGGGAAAAAAAAAGGTAACCACTCATCTGCTCCTCTTTCTCACTGACCACCCAGCCCCCTCATAATCCCTCATTACTCCTTTCTTGCCTGGACTATGAGAATTTACCAGACCCTCAGGCCCTCCTCCTTATCCCTGACCCATCCCCAAATCCTTACAACACCTTCACCTCATAACCAGCTCCTGACCTCTCTCCTCCTCACCCACACATTCTTTATTCCTTCCCTTCTCCAACCCACCCTAAATCCATCTCCTTCTGTCAGCAGTTGTCTTGGCTGAGCTCTCCAAACATCCTGCTCAAAGTCCTCCAAGCTGGCATTTTTGCTGTACGGCAATCCCATTTTTGCCTAAATTTGAGACTCTTCACCTCTCCTCTTCCACTTGCCACTGATGTGTGATTGCCTTCCCTGTGCTGGCCTTCCTCCACCTGGTCTTTCTCTGCCTGCTCTGGCAGGGCATCAAATAACAACCACTGAAAACATCCAAACAGGCCTTGAAAGCAAAAAAAATTGGGCATTTAAAGGGACAATGCAGCCATAAGATGGCTCTACTTAATTACAGAGACTCAAGATCTCTTTGGTTGGATGAGTGAAATTCAAAACCTGGTCCAAATTTTTATTGTAGTTTGCTTTGTAAAGGTGCAGCATTAAAATCTGGCTCTCTGACTCCAGTCCAGATTTCCTCCTCTTCTGTGCAGTTTCTGGTTTCAGTGTTGGGTCACATCAAAGTTATCCCTGGAGAGGGGGTGCCAACACCTTCTCCATTCTGAGCTGGGCTTGCTCTTCAGTTCCACCTCCAAGTTCAGTGCCTCAGAGCAGACATATATTAATGTTTTTCATTTTCTGTTTAGTCCCTAGCACTGTATTTATGCCAGGAGTTCATAATATCTAATTTTTCCTGTTTATCTTTCACGTCCACATTTTTTGTGCCAAACTTTGAATATTAATACAGGTTGCATCAGTTCTTTGTGGCAGACCCAGGGCCAGCAGCTTTAACAAACCTATGGGTAAATGACATTTAGGTACTTTGGAGGACACATACCAGTACCTCCTTCTCCCAGAGCCACACACCCAAATGTGTTCCCAGTACAAACACTGCTGAACCCAGACTCCAGATATTTATTTTCCTTTGCTACATTTCTTATTTTCTGAGAGTTGGTATCTCGCAGAAAAAGCTCAAGCCATTCCCAACTCAGAGTTGTCTGTCCTCTGGAGCAACTCCACAGCTCTAAAGCTTGGCCAAGTGGTGGTCAAAACCAGACCAGGATCACCACCCTGAATCCCCTGGGTGAGAAGACAGAGGAGGGAGAGGAGATAAAAGTGAGGGTGTGACAGTCCCTCCAATGGACCTGCATACAGAGCTCCTGGGTGAAAATGTTCATTCAAAGCATTCTTTTTGCAGAAAATGCCTTTTTAAAAAAAATCAAAACAGAAATCTGTGGGAAATGTCCAATTTCAACAACAATTTTAAGGTTTTCATTGAGGAAGAAAAAGCTTGAAAAATGTGCAGTTTTTTGGCAAAAGTAAGCTAAGGAGTTTGGCAAAAACCCAAGCAAAACCCAAAAACCAGAAACCCCAAATTGTTTTGGTTTCTGGCCAAAATGTTTCCAGTTTTTGATTGCCAGAAACCAAACATTTTTCAGTTTTTGCTTCTTGAATGAAAACCCCTGAACTTCTGCAGAAAAATGTTAAGATAAGCTTTTGTTTTCCCTGATTGTCTTTCATGGGAACAGAAACAATTTCTGCCTTTTCCCTTTTACCTCCATGGGTGGATGTGTGTGGCTATGGTGAGGTTCCATTTCTGAGCTCCATTTGCCTGTCAACCTGAGCTGCAGCACTTTCTCTGCCTGGTTTAATTGCTCCTTGTTGAATTCCTTCCTGGCTGCCTGCCCATTTCTGGCTGTTCATGGGCAGGTTTGAGCATCCCCTGCAAAACAATTTGGGCCTTCAGCTTCCAGAGATGTCAGGATTATCTGAGGATGGCAAGCACATTACAGGACTAGCTGGGCATTCTGCAGGATCTGGCCCTCAAAAATCTACCTTCATCTTGGTGTGGAAACCTGGGTTAGGCAGCACATCTTGGCTTCCTAATTGTGATTTTTCAGCCTTGCTTACCACCCACTGTGCCTGGGATTACACCTGTCTGAGTGTGCATGTTCTGCATCGCTGTGTTCCAGCTTGGATACACTCCCTCAAAAACAATTACTTCATGTGGTGGATCTAGTTAACACTCCTTCCAGCTCTGAGCTGCCTCTGACCCTGCAGATGCTAAGTGTTAGCAGTTGTGCTCTAGTTGCTGTAATTCTCATTACCTCAGTGTAGACAAGACCTGTTTGCACCTTAAAAGCTTTAAAATCTTTTAGGGGAATCCCTGTGGAGGGTTTGATGATGGGGGTGGTTTTTTTTCATCCCAAAAATGCTGAGTGCCAGTATCTGCCAGTTCCTTCACTGGAGCTATGTGAGATGGGCACTTGTGGCAGCTCAGCCAACTCTTTGCCCTTTACCAGCCCGCTGAAGTCATCGCCAAATATAAAGCCAGACCCTTGTGGGTTTTCTTCTTGGTTTCAGATGTGAAGGTGACCAGCTGTTGATTGAGTGTTGCAGAGATCTTTGGAGAACAGTGTGCATTCAGCTTGGAGATGAAGGGCTAAATTCAGACCATTTGTGCTCTTGGCATGCTGCTCCTCCTCATCGCTGTGTGTTTGCTTTAGAAGTCTGACTGGCTGACATGCCCCGGCCACTGGCTAATGCGGATTAATTCTGACTCTCTTCAGGCTTCAAGGAAACAGATTGTGGAGGGGTTTTCATCACAAGGGGAATGAAAGAAGCTAGCAGAGTATCTTAACCCAAACCACGTCACCCATTGCTCTCAATCAGAAAGGAGGACAGATGAGATTAACCTCAAACCCCCCTGGCTTCCTTGTGGACACTGCAAACCACAGTGCCAAGTGAGAGAGGAATGCAGGAAGAGGATGATTTTTTTTTTTTTTGTGGACACGTAAAGAACTGGACTTAGACCACCAAGCCCATTCCACATTGGCCACCGAACAGTCATCAGAGGGTGTTGACTTTTGACCACTACTGTTTTTGTTAACAGGAAAAATAAAACCATATGTTGCCTAAGTAGATGCACAAAACTTTTCTCCAAATCCCCACAGACAAACTGTCAGCAGCAAAAGTATTTACTTTGGTAATGCAGCTGGGCTTAATCCCAGCCCCATTGTGTTTGTGCATGCCTTTTCACCACGGAGCTCAATAACATGCTGTTTGCGAAGAGGGTGAATGAATGCATGCAGCATGATTTCGGTTATTAGGCCTATCGGTTACAGCCCCAGACAAAAGGCTGGAGTCAACAATGGTAGCACTACACAGGCCCTGCTCATGCTTCGAGTTAGGCTAAATGGAAATCTCAGTCATCAGTCACGTCAACTGGCCATCAGCTTGAGGTAGGACAGCAGGACTTGGCCCGGTGGTGCGGATCCTCAGCTGGCTTAAATCAGCGTAAATCCAGTGTAGTCCAAGGAGCCACAGCTGAGGATTTTGGCGCCTACTGTCTATTTTTGAGTTTAGTGGTTGTTGAATGCTCAATTCTCTGGGCTGCAGGCTCCTGCAGCTGAGCCATGGATGCACTCAGAGGCTGCTTCCTCCTGGCTGCGGGGTCACAAATATCAGTGAGGTTCCTGGATGGCACCTCCGTAGGTGCCAGCCCTGGGGCAATCCCAGTCACGAACAGGCTGAGTGAGGAATGGGTTGAGAGCAGCCTGGGGAGAAGGACTTGGAGGTGTTGGTGGTTGAGAAGCTTAACATAAGCCCTTGAAGAAGACTGTCAATGTGCACATGAAGCCCAAGAAGCGAGCAGTGTCCTGGACTGCATCACAAGAAGGGTGACCAGAAAGTCAGGGGAGGTGTTTCTGCCCCTCTGCTCTGCTCTCATGAAGCCCCACCTGCAGTGTTGTGCCCAGCTCTGGGCCCCCAACAGAAGGAGGATGTGAACCTGCTGGATCAAGTGCAGAGGAGGTCACAAAGGTGATCAGAGGGCTGCAGCACTTGTGCTATGGAGACAGCCTGAGAGAGCTGGGGGTGTTCAGCATGGAGAAGAGAAAGCTGCACCTTCCAGTACCAAAAAAGGTTTCAAGAGAGCTGGAGAGGGACTGTTGGCAAGGGCATGGAGTGACAGGACAAGGGAGAATGGCTTCAAACTGACAGAGGACAGGTTTAGAATAGATAAGAGGAAGAAATTGTTTACTCTGAGGGTGGTGGCAATCTGGTACAGGTTTCTCAGAGAAGCTGTGGCAGCCCCATCACTGGAAGTTCTCAAGGCCAGGTATGATGGGGCTCTGAACAACCTGGACTAGTGGAAGGTGTCCCTGTCAGTGGCTAGGGGCTTGAAAAGAGATGATCTTCAAGGTCTCCTCCCAACTCAAACCATGTGAGGATTTTATGACATGGCTTCATCAAAATTTGTGTGCAGAGTAACTCCTTGTTTGAGTACTGTGAACACTGAATGTTTTAAGCAGATGCTTAAAGCCAGGCACCAAATCTGTTCTCTTGTGAGCAAATCTTTGCAGTCATGGGCAAGTTCTGCAGCAGCAGGTCCATGCCTGGTGCTGACACTGATTTGGGCATGGGTCCACTCCCCATGGCAGAGTGCTGTCAGCGTGCCCTGGTCCCCACTGTGCTGGGCTGGTGACAGGGTGTGGTGCACCCTCCTCACAAACTTGCCAAAGGGCTGATTTACAACCTGAAAAGCTGGAGCTGTTGCAGTTGTAGTTTGGAAAGGGGGTGGAAAGCCACCTGTATTCATCATCGCCAGAAGAGCCATGGTATTTTGGAATGGTTCTTTCTCACACAGCTGCAGCTGGAGGTGTGAAAGTAGTCCAGCTCCCATGGAAATCTGTTTTGATGCCTTTTTCTTGTGCTGAAAGTGCTGCATGGAGATGAATTTGTATTAAACAGAGTTTTGCTTTAAGTTTGAGGAACCCTGACCATGGTTAGCTGAATACAAATTATCTGTTCCCAAACACAAAATAAGTGAGGAAGAGGCCAAATTTCTTTTTGTAAAAAATACAGAGAACTCATTTTCTCAGGGTAAAGGCTCATAGATAAACCAGATGTTCCCAGATGAAAGAAGATCTGGTTCTCCTGACACTTCCATAAACCTTTTTTCTAATACAATAGAATTGAGCAGGTTGCTGATAGATCTATGCAACACAAATCACTCAGACCTGCAAAAAAACCCATGACAAGATGGGTGATTTAAAATATCCTTTGTAGACCTGCACAACAAAGTAAAACACCTCATAAAACTTAGGGACAGTCCCTAAAATAGCCCTGTAAAATATGGGACACTTGTGTTAAGGCTGTTTGACACCATTTGCTTCACAATGTCAAAAAATATGACAGTGCTACCAATTATTTCCATAACACCAAACCTTTGGGGTGAGAAGTACACATATTTTGAGGTAGTGGCAGAGAAAGGCATGAAGAAATTAAAACAGAGAGAAAGCCCAGAACCCTGGTAACACACACTTTCAGCATCACAAAGCTATGGCTGTGTCAGAGTATTGTATTGCCATCAGTAATATAATCTGATTAAAGCTCTGACACTGTGTGCTGTGAGCTGCACAAGAGAGAAACCTTCTGTCCTGAAGAGCTGATGGGCATCAGGAGACCAAGGCAGGGCTGGGAGGCTTTGCAGAAGGAACATTGAAGTTGAAGACAATGAGGCAACCATTAAAAATCACCCATGGAAAAATGTTGGTATTTTTTCTGGTTTTCTGGGGAGTGGCAAAATGACTCTTTTGTGGAAGAATTCCAGCTTTCAACAGAGAAAATTATCCTTTTGATATTTTTTCCCAAAAGAAGTTTTCCTCTCTTCATTTTTAATTTTAGGCTGCTGTTGCCATTGAATCTCAAGATTTTCTTCAAAATTTCCTAGGGGGCATGAGACTGGGAATTATTCTAAATAATTCTTTCTGTATGGAAATTCTAAACCTCTCAGTGTTGTCCTCATGCTTCTTTTTCTCCTCCTCATTCAGGACTCTGTCCCCCATTCAAGACTGTCCTTGAGCAAAGCACCTTGAAGGGACTCCCAGTGCTTCTTGGCCCCAAACATTTTCCTTCTGTTGCTTGGCAGTTTTCTGTCCTGCAGCCATGCCAAAACAACAGCTCCTGGGTCATGCTGCAAATGGGATCTGTGCAATTTCTTTAAATCTCAGCTATTTTGTTTCCCCCCTTTGGTGCCAAGTGTTTTCTTTCACTGACCTGCTTTACAGATGGTTGAACAGGTCCTGAGGAGGAGAACATTCAGGCTCTTTAGCTGGCTTTGCCTCTGGAAAAATGTCACATGGAAGACGTTAGGGGAGCATTTCTGGCCAGGGCCTCGTGTCATTGAAGCAATCAGCTTTTTGAGATCAGTCGTGGGTGGAACAAGGTCTCCTCTGCTGATCTCAGTGCTCTCTTCCTATGCCAAACAGCTCCAGGTAATGAAGGTCTGAGCAGCACATCCAGGCTGGGTACTGCTTGGGAAAGGACACGAGCACGAGCGCTCCCAGAACGGTCACGGGTTGTTGGTCAATGCCATTTCCAAGGCTTCCCAAGCCTTCTCTTGGCCACGGTGCCCAGGGCCGGCTGCTGCGGGAGAGAGGCTTGAACCACAGGAAAATTATAAGTGAGTTAAAATGTTCGTGGCCTCCTCAAGCCAGCCAGGATGCTATTTAAAGGAGTGTATTATTCCCTGCTGCATCTCCTGGCCTGCACAGGGAGCTTTCATTAGCGCGGCTGGCAGAGAGAGAGAGAGAGAGAGAGATAGTGCCTTGGAGAGCTCACGCGGCTTTCCACAACATCTCAGCTTGAAAGAGCCTTTGACTGTGCATCTTGCAAAATGTTTGCTCTGAGCTGTCAAAATATGCATCAGTCAAACCAGAGGAGTCTGGAATGTGTTACGTGTGCGTTGGGGCACCGCGACCAACAGAGCTGGAGCCGTGGGGAGGGGGGTCACAGCAGGGGCTCCCTGGATCCCAGCGGAAACACCGTGGTCCATGGGGGATGTATGAGGTCCTAGGAAGTGCCTCAACCCCCCAAACCCAATGGGGGTTCTCTCCAGGGATCACAAATCTTTTGAACCCTCTTAGGTTTGCAAGCAAGCGACATTTTGTGCCCCATCCCTCAAAGAAGGGCAGGACCCTTGGCTTTCTGCTCTTCCACATGGGTGGAGTCTCTCAGCAGTGGGTGGGAGAGTGCACAGGCAGGGACAGAGGGTCACATGTCACAGCACACAGTTACAACCTCCACGGGGACCCTCTGTGCTGAGAACCCTCACAGGGGACAGAGCTTCCAGACCTGGTGTAGTCCTATCTTGCCCTATTAAAAACTTTTGTGGACTGGAGCTCTCCTGCCCTGTGTCTGACCTGTGAAGTTGAGGAGGAGGACAGTGGCCATCACCCAGCCTTGAAAACATGTGAGGTGCTGTTGCAATTTGGGATTCAGCTCTCAGGAGCCCATTTTGTGTCTCATGCCCAGCCCTCAGGACATGAAGGCAGTTGAAAAGGGATGTTCCAACATCCAGATTTTCCTAAGAAGAAGGAAAGCACACCACAAAGCAAACTCTGGTAACACAGGGATGGACAAGCTGCTTTTAGTAAAACTCCTGGGCACTTCTCTGGAGCCTGTTGGAAGCTGTTTGGAGGCACTTTATTTCGAGAAGAGATTTTGGTGTCGCGTGTTGTCAGAAAACATCCAAGTGAGTCCTGATCACGGCCAGAGGGTGTCCTTCAGAGCATGTGGGATATCTTGGCCAAGCTTGGTGGCTTGCTGTGCTGCTGGAGCCCTGCTGATGGTGCCAGGCTGACGCTCGGACAGTGCCAGGTGCCAGCCGTGTCCCCAGGGCAGCCCAGGGAGCAGGTTCCTCCCAAGCCTATCGGGAATGCAGGCATAGTGTTTCCATGAGTAAGCCCTGCTTGCAGGGGTGCATGTTTGCAGGATGAGGCCATGGAGCGAATTAGTGAGTGAGCTCCTGCCCTGCTGCAGAGCTGACGAGGTACATGTGATGTGGAGCTGGGCAAATGCACGCTCGAGAGCTTTTAATTTCACGCTTCCTGAGCAAGCACAGTGTTCTCCGTAAAAGCTGCAGGACTCTTGGTGGGTTTATTTCTGTATTAAATTTAACTTTTCTTTAAAAGTAGAAAAGGCTTAAAATGGGGGTGATACAGAGATGGGGCGGATTTGGGCTGGGGCAAGTGGCATCTTTCTGGTTGGCACAATGTGGTGTGGTCGTGCCCTGTGGATGAGACACTGCACGTCACTGAACATTCAGAAATACACGCTGCAAACATCTTGCTCAGTTTGAGCTGTGGCTTTTCCCTTCTAAGCACAGTGGATGACAAACGAGGTGTGAGGTAGGGGCGTGCAAGGAGTCTCCAGGCAAAGTCAGAAAGGTTTAGTACCCCTAAACAGCAGGTCCCCATTCAGGTCCTGATTGCAGTCTCATGTCATGTTAACATCACATAACTGGAGCTGATGTACTCCCACAAGGACTAATTAGTCTTGATTTTGGATGATGCTGATGTGGCCAGACCAGTTCCAGGTCTGAGGTCACCTCTGGGATCTGTTCACCATACTGCTGTGCTCCCAGCTGTGCACAGAAAGACACTGCACCTCCACTTAGTGAAGTGCAAGGAAAGAAAGGTAGTAGTGAATGTAGGAAACTGTTGGGTTTGTAAATGTATTTTTTTTCCTTTCCTCTAATTCACTGATTGCTCTATAGCCCTAAACACCACCCTGGAACTGCAAATCCTTACCAGATTTCCAGTCCTTACCTGGCTTGTAATCCTTTAAACCCATTTTCCCCCATCTAGCAGATAGCACATGGAAAACTTTGGGTTCACGGTCATACTCCCTGCACGGATGTGAGTGCAGCCCAAGCAAATAAATCCTGAGTGCAAGCATTCATACATGAAGAACTTCACACTCGGAAACATGACCACACTAAATTGCTGCCAGAATTTTAAAGGCAGCTTTTGAAAATATTGGCCCTGCATCTTGTGTTTCTGCAGCGAATGGTTTGATTCAGCAGGGAAACACCAGCTAACTGCTCATCAGGCTGCATCCTGGAGATGCAGGGAGCAGAGAGGCTGGGATGGAGACAGCTCACTGCTTATACATAAATACACCCTGGACTGATTATCTACCAGAGGAAAAGGAAATCTTTATGATTTCTGCCTTTATTTGCCATGTCTCTGTAATTACAAAGACTTTATATAGAAGAGTATCTTTCAAGTGTATGAAGCATATGCTCCCCAGAAACACTCAGCAGCAATGTTTTTGGCTCCTGTGACTAATGCTAGCAGAAGGTTCAATTTCCTGACCGTCAGCACCAGGTTTTATTAAGAACGAACATTTTCCCTTTATTTTTCCCCCAGTTCCCAAAGTATTATTGATAGTTGATTATTACTATTTTATGTGAGGTCACAGCAATTAGTTTTGAACTGCAGACCTGCAAATGTGCAGTCTGTAAAACTCAGATCAGTGTTGGAGTGCAGAGGTAGTGTATGTCTGTAAGCCACCCTGAGGCTATAAACTCCATCATGGAGAAGTCAGGAGATTCCAGAATGAAGACTTGATCTCCAGTGTTCATTTACTTTATCTCCAATGTTCATTTAGCTTTCACAGACATATGTCTCATGACGGACTTGGGACCATTTTGCAGTGTTTTTCTGCAGGATCTGCTCCTTTCAGCTCACCAAGGAGGCACTGCTCTCGCAAGGAGCACCCATTCAGCATTTCATGCCAGCCTTAGGGTTGCTCCAATGTGTGCTGTTCATGAGGTGGGACAGCTCTACCCCCTCAGCCTTGGCTGCTGAGGGCCCTGCTCACCCCACAGCTCCTTTCTCTCTTCTGCTGGCTCAAGGCTGTCTGTGGGTCTTGCCAACTTGTCTCACTTTCAGCCCTCTCAGCCTTCTTCCAAAACAACTCCCTTGCTTTCCTCTGTACAGCAAGCCCAGGAGTGATTTATGGTGTAATTCATGAGTTATATACTATCATGGAAAGGGATAGAGCACTTGGATCTTCTGCTTCATTGCAAAGACCCCTAAACTTAAGCCCATGGTTTACACTCTCTTACATATTTGGGATGGGGGCCAGGATATTAGGAAAAAATTCTATACTGAAAGAATGGTTAAGCATTGGATCAGGGTCCCCAGGAAAGTGGTGAAGTCACCATCCCTGGAAGTATCCAAAAAACAAGTAGGAGCAGCACTGTGTGATATGGCTTATCTTGGTATTGAGTCAAAAGTTAGACCTGATGACCTTGCAGGCCTTTTCCAACCTTAATGATTCTACAATTCTATGATTTTGTCACAGGAAACATACTCGGGGGGGACAGGAACTTGATTTTAATACCTACTAGTGTTTGAAGCAAATGATCTTTACCCACACAACCCCCATCCCTGACACTGTCACTGGGGCACCAAACTGGTTTCTTGAGCTCAATGCTATGAGAAATCCCTTGGGCTTCAGAAAGATTAAGCACATTCATACCCCCAAATCACACTTGTTTCAATACTGATACAAAAGGACACAGATTTTATAAGTTATTGGTGTGTTGTGGGTTAAAAATTTTAAAGCATTGTCTTGGGCAAGCTTATTCTATGTGTAACTTTGGCTTAAATTTTATACTCCCCCAGCCCTTAACTTTTATAACACATTTTGATTCAATCAGGATTTGCTTGAATTCACCTGGTTATATCTGAGGGCAGCATTTGTCCTCTCTGCTGCTAAGTGTGGTTACACTTAAAGTGATTCTTGAAGGAAAAGGTACAACTAATAACAGTAAAATTAAATTACTAAATACCTATCAATGACAAAGTGTTGTGGAAAACACTTTGATCTGAATAAACCACTTAGCTCTACACAAAATGAAATATTGTCTGATACCTAGGGCTTTTCAAAAGCAAGTGGAAACAAATGTAATTATGACAGGCAGAGAGAAAAATCAATGTTTTGATTTGAAAATTAGCCTTTTCTGGGTTGTTTTTTCTGGCTGAGACAATCTGACAGCATTTTATGAAATAGTTTGATCTGGTTGAAATTATCTCTCTCTCTTTCTTTTTCTTTTTTTTTTACCAAAAAGTTGTATTTTTGGCTGAAAATTTTTACTGTATCCAGAAAGGGAAATTGTTCTGTCAAGGGTATTGTAAAAGGCCCTGTGTTTCATTGCCTTTTAATGGAACCTTAATAGAAGCTGGCAGTGTGGATGACGAAGCTGGAAGGCTGCAGTGAAATCTGAACAATCAGAAGTTGTTCTGAGGTTCATGACCATGAGAGAGCCCTCGAAGCCCATAACTGCTCACTGGGCCATAAAAGTGGCTGATCTCATTTCTTCCCATCATGTCCCATCCTCGGGAGAAACGCTCACAACTGCAAGAAGCCCACGGGGGACCATGCTGTGGCCATTGATTTTAGATGGAAGATGTGCAGAAACTACAGTGAGGATGGGAAGGATCAGCTCCATCGAAAAAAAATGCATTGAAATCTGGAAAAGCTCTTGGGCCTGTGAAGGAGAGGATAAATTTAATCAATGTCAATGTTTCCAGCTGATTCAGAAGAGCCCTGACTATGCATTAAGCTGTAATGACCTCTGGCAGACTTTTAATCTAGATGTGAACATTTCAACTTTCTTTTTATGAGGACCATGGCTTCTAAATCCTTTGAAACAGTTGCATCTGAATGGGTTTATGCTCCTTGCAGCTTACATTGCACCCACTGGAAGTTCCTTGGGTTTTTGCTGGAGTATTCCTGAAACCAGAAGAAATATTCCCCAGCGATGACAACACCTGGACTGGTACTTCTCTTGCTCCCCTGCACTGGTTATTTGTTCTTCATTGTTGCTGCTACATATTCAAAAGGTTTTTTTAACTCTTAGTTTATTGGTTTGTCTATTGCAGAGAGTTTAATAATGGTTATTTCCTGGTAGTGAATGCTGATCTTGGTCTAGGGGGACCTGTTTGTAGCACAGTTTTCCGCAATTACCCAAAATTTACACAGCAATTCCAAGCTTATTATATGGGGCATAGATAGTATGTAATTACAGGCATAACATATTAGGTCCTAATAACAGCAAATATATCATTACACAAATCATTCATGTTACTGTGCTGATATTTTTGTATGGAGTGGGTGAATACAATTACTGATAATGACAATACCCATCCTACAGCTGCAGTGTAATTGGTGCCACTGTGACACTTAGCAGGGCAGGGGCAGGAGTAAGGAAGCTTCCTCTGAAATATGGTTGACTTCATGAAGTACCACATCCAAAAACCAACATGGAAACCCTTTCTTTATAGCATATACATAAGAATTTCATTCATCACAACAACCACTCAGGAAGGGGGATGCACATTGTCTTGCTTAGATGGTGGATCTCCTAGTTAGTTATGGGAAGGAGAGATGGTTTTCCAGACCTTAGATTTGAGGCGGGAAGGAAGGAATCCTATAAATGCAACAGCAAAGAGAGTTGAGGCAGCAGGTCACCAGGTGAGCTGTGCACATGGTGTGTCTCACCTTCCAGTTTGGAAAAGCTGGGCTCAGCCCAGGATTTGTAACAAAAGTGCTATGAGTAACTGTAGACCTTCCCTGAAGGGTGACCAGTGATCCCTGCCAAAGGTACGTAGCTTGTAGGGAGAAGGTGTTAGTGCTGGCAGCTCTCAGACAGCCCTGGGTGTGGATTAGGGACACAGAAGGGGTTCAAAGCCCTCATGCAGCTCTGTGAGGAATTTGGGTTCGTACATGTGGGTTTATGAGGGTTTATGGGTGATTTGGGTTGATGCACATTGGTTAGCGGGTTGATGAAGCACTACTGTCCTGGTACTCCAAGATGCACAATCTCAGCCCTTGGCATGAGGGCAGCTGGGTGGAGGGTGGAAACAATGGAGATTTCTTTTTCCTGTACTACTATATCAAAAAGTTCAGGCGGTGACTTTTGTTTCAACATCTACATATTTATATCTGCTGCATAGTTTAGGTTGAAATTTGTTTCCTTTGCTGACAGGTTAACCTGCTTTCTGGGGTCTGTCTGCAGCAGCCCACCAGCACCTTTGCCAACACTAACCTGGATTTACAATGCTGAGCCCCCGTTTTCCACAGCAGCAGGACAAGGGTCAGCCGTTCTCATTTCGTTCAGGTCTCCACAGCACTTCAAAGTGACAACAGGAGGAGAAAAAAACAGGCTGGGATCTGCCCTGAGGCATATCCTTGGGGCACGTGGTTGGGAGTTAGCAACAGCACCTAGCTTGCACGTGGCCACCTTGGTTTGGGCAGAAAATCTGTTTTGCCACCCTATATTGGTATGGAAATACCCCAGTTAGAGCAGAGATGATGAATGGGAGCCATGGCAGCCAGAACCAGCCTGCCAAATGATTTTATTCAGCCATGCAAAGACTGATGGGTCAGCCTGAGTGGGAGTGTTTCTATTGATGTGGGGCAGAGGGAGGATTTGCTCAGCTGAGCCTGGTGAGGGTTATTGTGCAAATGTGGTTGTGTTGGTCTAGAAATCATATAATCATAGAATATCCTGAACTGGGGAGGACCCATAAGGATCATCAAAGCCCAACTCCTGCCCCTGAACAGAAGCACAAAAATCACACACAGTGTGTCTGACAGCATTATCCAAGCACTCCTTGAGCTCTGTCAGGCTTGGTGCTGTGGCCACTTCCCTGGGGAGCCTGTTCCAGTGCCCAGCACCTTCTGGGTGAAGAACATTTTCTTAATTTGCAACCTAAACATCCCCTCACCCAACTTCATGCTGTTCCTTTGGATCCTAATGGTTACATCCAGCACTGAAAGCTACTCTGAGCTCAGAGTTCAAGGACAGAAATGGTAAGAAATGCTTATACTGCTCCCCTGCATCTCTACTGATCCCACCAACCACAAGCAACAGTAAACCCCTGAAGGAGAGGAATCTGGCTTTATGGGGCAGATTATTCCACACATTACCTTTGAGACTTCATAGAGAGCCTTTCAACCCCTGGCAATTTCAAGTGTTATATAAAGGGTGATAAAAAACCTGGCTTGAAAAAGTTTGGATTTGGAGGTGTCTGCAGGACAGAGCTCCTTGTGCAAGAAGGACTTGGCAGCTGTGAGAACATTTATTTAACAAGCAGGTAAACGGTGACTGCTGCTGCAAATCCTGTGCAGTACTTTGAACAAGTCTGGCAGGGTTGTCACGTTTATAAGATGATCCTTTGGTATCCTTTGGTTTGGTACTTGGCTACAAAATCCCTTCAGTAAATGCTAGATGCCCTTCACCCACCACAACTGGCACCTGTGCAGTGGATGCAGTATGAGCACTGGGTGAAGTGTTACTGTTTTGGTGTGTGATTTCTGGTTAAATAGGGCATCTGGGTCTCATACGGCATTCAGCATCTGTGAGAAACCCAAATAACTCCCCTTTACATAATGAATATCATCTCCCCTCCATCCCATGGTGGTTCATGGCCAGCTGAGCGGAGCTGTCCTCCTTTGTGGGGGCTGTGTTTCCAAGGCTCCTGTGCCCTCCCAATCCCATATGTGGAGCTGGGAGTCGGCGCCAACTGGGAGCAAAGGCTTTGGCTCTGCTGACCCCAGGGAGGTGACGGCACGAGGGCTGTTTTGCTTTTCCAGCATGATAACAAACATCATTCCCTTGTTATCTTCAGGGAGAGTGATCTCTCGGGGAGGGGAGGAGTGAGGCAAGGTCAGCTCTGTACCTCGACTGACACCAGTGTGCCCGGCCAGGAAAGCCTCCGTGACAGTGTCCAAACTCACTTGTTTGCTACCCTTTGGTAAACATTTATCCTCCTCGTTGTTGTCAGGGCTGGTTGGTGGAGCTGGGCTGAGATGCAGGGGCAGTGGCAGGGGTGGCCTTGCTGCTCCTCCCGCCTCACCTGACCTCCCACTGCACTTCAAAAGCACCCACAGAGCCTCTTCAGAGTCTACCTCACTTAAATCAGGCAAAACAGTTTATCTTTTTAGCTTTTAGGGACTATCGCTCTGCCATCTCATACTGAAGGGTGGGAATAGCAGGGAATATTTAAGGAAAAGTGAATTTGAGAATTTATAAGTGAGCAACATGATCCCAAGAGTTAATATTTCTCTAATAAGGGGGACAAAGAATACTGCGTGACCTCAAGCCCCAATTGCAACCCGATGATGCTGTCCAGCTTGTGACTTACGTATTTGCAGCAAATTCCTTATCTGTAACAGGCATTGCAAGGAAAAAAAAGGGTAAATAAAGCCTATCAGCAGTATTGTATCGCTGACTCTCCCCCCAGACCTTGCTTTACTGACAATTATTAACTCTCTCAAACTGAGAGCCACTGCAGAACTCATAACTAAAATATGATGGTATTTCTCAAATTAAAAATGCTCGGTGAATGTTTCACTCTGCTCAAAGAAAGAAATGCCCACAGGGTTTCCTGTGTGTACCAGGACAACTCAGGGGTTGTCCTCACTGCTCTTGCTCAAAACCCAGATGGGAGAATCACAGCATGGCCATGCAAAACCTGCTGTTCCTCCTCTGGGTCATCTTGTGAGGTTGGTTTGGGTTTTTTTTCTACTGCCTTCCATTTCCCTCTTTCTCACTGTTTTCTCTGGCTGGGCCACACACACGAGGTCCAGTTGCTTGCTGGTTCTTGAAAGCAAATGCACTTTAAACCCAGTCCTTTGACATGAGTGCAAACAGCCCTGGAGCGTTTCCCGCGGTCAGTGAGCTCAGCCCCTTCTCCACATTCTAAGCTAAAAAGCTGGCTTTAATGTATGTAATAAAAGACATCGTTAAAAACTGCGCTTTAATAAAGAAATACAAATGACAATCTAAAAGTGTATTTTATTGGGTTGCTAATAATGACCAGCGGTGAGAGTGGAGGGGGGAGCAATACAATGAGCTCCTGGGAGTGGGTTTGGACACAGCTGTCCCACGTGTCCCAGAAATCTGGTAGAAGACATCTCAAGCTCAGTGGGAGCCAGGGGACTTGGCACTGAGCAGCCTGGCACCCCAGACTCAGATTTTGCACAGCAGCTCCCCAGCTCAGGAAATAAACAGGCAGGCACTGAGGAGTTCAAGTTTTGTATATTCATGTCAGTAAAACAGAGACTGTTCCCTCCCCTGCCCAGTGATTCCTGCCTGCCCCAACCCCTCACCCGCCCCAGTGCCTGGCGATGCCTGGCCAGACCCACACTGGAGTAAGTCAGACACACGGGAACCTGATTCACACTGAAGTAGCCAGGATGTGAATCTGGCCTCACAAATAATATTTCCCCTTGAGATTAACAAAACATGTTAATCTTCTTGGTTTGGAAACTCGTATTTTTTTTTCCTTGAACGCAGAGCTCTGTCCCTCCATCATCAGCAGATGTCCTGCATACGAACTGCATTACCTATAAAGTCTGCTTACTCCAAGCAAATGTTTCTCCGTCTCTTCTCTTTTTTTTTTTACTTCAATTTGAAGTGAAAGGTACAGTATAGGATTCAAATGCTTTTGCATTACACGGGTTTCTGACCACTTGAAAAACCCCATGGAAAAAACGACTTCACAAACCTGTAACAGCGACTGAATCATTTTGCTGCACTTCTTTCTGCCTGGCTGAACTTTCTTATGATTTTTTTTCTCTCTTTGCTTTACATGGCACTTTGCTTTTGCTTGTTTAATTTTATTTCTTTATTAAAAAAAAAATTAAATTCATAGCTCCTGTTTCAGCTCTCACTTCGTGTCAGTATTTCTACCCTGTGGATGTGTCGCACAGGCAGGAACATCAGGAAATTGCCCAAAAGGCAGAACTACAGAGTAGCTCAAAGGAAGAAGCAAACCTGAAGGCTGAGGCATGGTTTACTGTTGTCCCAGCTCTTGCCCACACCAAATGCTGGCTCCAGGACTGCAGGCAGGGAAGTGCAGGCTGAAGAAGTAAGAGGTAACTCACAGAAGGGTACAGAAATTGGGCTTAGTCACCGACAGCTGGCTGGCCTGCTTGCCATGATCTGAATGGCACCTCTGATTTTTCTTTGGCTCAAAGATTTAACATTAAGGCAAAAATAAGACACGGTGTAGAAGCTCCATCAAATCTTTGGCACAACAGCAACAACAACAACAAAAAATTACTGTACACATGAGCTGAGAGGGTAACATTTCCCAGTTAAGCAAAGGGAAAAGTGCTAAATAAATTGCACGTACTAAAAGGTGGCTGGCTTAACAACGATAAGAAGCATCCCTGTCCGTTTGTTTTTTCTTTCCTTTTCCTTTTTTCCTTTCTGTTCCAGAGATTAAGAAAGTTCCTTGGCCAATCGTCATCTCCAATAGGGGTTTCTGCAAAAAAGCTGCTTTCAGTCTTCATCTGGATCGTGCAACCTTTGCCAAGACCAGATGTAACTCTGGCTGGAAGCTCTTCTGAATCCTCCCTTCCTGGTTATTACTCCTGGAAAGAGAAAGATGCACCATGAGAACAGTGAACACATGCTGTCCCGGCGGCTCCTCGCATGGGCCGCCGCTGACGCACGCGGGAGCATCCTTGGGGACTGCTGGCCTTGGATCTGCAATTTTTAAGAGCTGGGCTCACAGTGGAACCATCTGTAGGTGCCACAATGGAGGCCAGAGCCCGCACAGAGGAGAGGGAGTGGCAGGCAGGAAGAGGAAGGCTTGGGGAGGAAAAACAACACAGTAATTTGGTGTTGGGTCCAACTCCTGCCGCCAAAAAAGGAATAAATTTAGAAGTGATGGCAAATACCTGCTATATTCAGTTTCAGGAGCTGATCTCAGAAAGCAAAGGAGATTGGTTTTTGCAGGAGATGGGCTTTCATTCCATATTTTAGTTGTTGTATTGAGTTTTCTGCAGGCATAGCTGCTCAATTTGTGGGGCTGCAACCTGTCCCACGTCTGTGCATCCCCTGTGAGTCACAGCCATGGCAGATTACTTGGGAAATTACACTGGACTACAGAATATTATGGCCAGGTCCATAGGAAAATGGTCAACTCCAAACCATGGCAGCTTTTGACAAGGAAAATATGATCTAAATCCCCTTCAGCATTAAAATAAGCCACACAAATATCCCACAAACAATCGTTAGCATAGTTCAAAACAGAGGAAAATCCTCAGGGCCTGAGGATTTCATGAGATCACATCATCATTGTCCAAACTGCCTTCATCACGTGGGCTCCAAATCCTCCTTTAAATAACTTAGGAATTAGAAACTTGGAAATGAGATCACATTTAGCTAGTGCTACCAGCATTTCTTGCTTTTTGCCAGTGGATTTAAGAACCTTTCAGGGTGCAGTACGGCTTCTGAAGGTCCTTTGGACACAGTCACCAAATCCCCGGACAGGTCAGCCATCTTTCTGTCAGTCTTAACAAGGTCAAACTCCTTAAAGTCTGGCCTGAAAAAACTTTCTTCCCCAGTCTGTTTTGTTTCTGTACTGCCTCTCCTTTTACATCACTGGATATTGTAACATTAGGGTACAAAATTCTAGTAACCTACTGGTATTTATTTGATTTATGACTATCATTAAGGCAGCTGCTGATCATCCATGACAGGCTAAGAGCAGGGGAACCTAAAATGCACCTTGTAACCCCCTCCTGCCAAGTGCAGACTCAGGGAAGCACAGAACTGCCCCAGGACCATGAAAATTTCTCTTCATAAGAGTATTTTACTGAAAGCACCCTGGTCATCCTCCAGGCAATAAATGCCGGTGTCTGCAGGACCCCAGATTCCTGGAGTTGTCTCTGGACAATCCTACCCAGTGCTGCTCAGAGAAGAGAAACTATTGCCCTAATTCAAGGCCTTATTTGGGATTTTGAATAAATCAGGTTTAAGTGGGAGAATGACAAAAAGCCTTGTGTATTGCCAATGTTTCTGTTGGGAACCTCCAACAATATGTAATATATATTAATAACCTGTAATAGAAAAGTCGCTTGTTTAATTTATCCCACATTTACCTATGGAAAGAAAATGTAAAAGAAGGGAAGCAATGACCACTCTCATTAATACTAAAAGACAGCAGAGAGATTTGTGGGTTTGGGGAAGCAGGACAGCTTTAGGAAGAGCAGTCTCAGGGTCAGGTCTCTGCTCTGAAGTCTCTGCAATTGGGGAAGATCAACCACGGGGGACAAGAGGGAATATGCACAAACCAGGCAAGGGCAGGTAAAGGCATTTGTGCTGTACCTTTCAGACACAGGAAATGGGAAGGGGAATGGAGAGACCCCTCTGCAATGCAATGGAGATGCTCAGCACACCTCACTGGCACCGCTCGATTGGTCCCCAGGCACTGCCCAACGCTTGGCCATGGGTTATGTTTGGTGGGAACAGGCTCCTTTATTTCCCCCTCCACCCTTTTTCACTCCAGCCAGGAGCTCTGAAGACAGATTTATGAGCCTGGGTCTGCTTTAAACTAATAACATCAGAACTCCCATGGCTCTTGAATTTGACAACTGGCCCAATGACCTTGGTGAGTTTGCAGCATCCCGGAGCATTTCAATCTCTATAAATCAAAGCACTTCTGGAATTGAGTCAGCCTTTGTTCCAGGGCTTCTCCTGCCTCTTCTACTCACATTTTCCTTTTGCTGCAGTTACCCAATATCTGTGGGGTGGATCTTACCCTATTCTTGGTAACATCCTTGCTACAAAGGGGATGGACCCTATGCTGGGATCCTGCTCCCACCATGGGAGCAAATCCCTGGCCTGTCTTTGTGTGCTGTGATGTGACTGCTCCCTTAAAGCAAAGGGGCTTTTGGGCTGCTGTCATGCAACAGGGGAGTCCCACATCACGTTCTTTTGCAAGGAAAAGCTTTGGGCCCTGTTCTTTGTGGTACTGATGCTCAATGGGCAGGGTGTGGAGTGCCCTTGGGGATGCCCTTGGGGATGCCCTTGGGGTAGCTGCTGCTACCTCCCTGTCCAGAGTTGGGTGATTTTGCTCACGAACTTGTCATGAGCCTCAGCACCCGTGCCCCACCTGCAATTCCTGTTTTGGGCTGCAGGGACATACAAGACTCAAGTGACAAGCAAATGAATCTCACTACCCTCTCACTGCCTCGTTTCAGGGTCCCTGGGTGGATCCCTCAGCCAGCATGCAGCAGGGATAACTCATGGCCAGGCACACCCAGGTCCCCTCCGTCCCCCCGGGGATGCTGTCCCATGGCAGATGGACAGACGGACAGATGGACAGGCGGCTGGAGCGGGTGGCTGCTCTGCTGTGGTCCAGCTCCTCCCCGGAGCCCGCGGAGCTGGCGGCCGTGGGGAAGCAGACTGGCTGGCTGCCCGCTCTCGCCGGCAAGTCCTAGCAGGGAAATGAAGCTATTTTTAAAGAGGAACCTCTGCTAAGTCAAACTGCAGGGAAAGGGAGGTCGAGTCTCATTACGAGACCCCCTCCTCCCCACACAGGATGGGAAGCCACGAGGAAGAAATGCCATGCGGATCATCAAGGTTTTACTGTGCTGGCTCTGAATGGTTCTGATAATCAATATCAGATGATCAATAACAGCAAGGCCCTGCAGCCAGGATCATCTGCACAAACCAGGGGGTGGGAGCTGTGGCTTTATCTCGGGGCTTTGTCTAAATAAATCACGAGCCATGATACAGTGTTATCAAAAAAATATGCTCCAAGCAAATGGTTTCAGTGCTGTACAAATCAAGCCTGCCACCACCATTTCTCTTTTATAATATAAACCCTTAACTTGTTCACTCCTGCAAGTAAATATGCCTGTAGAACGCCCTCCTTCCAATTTTTTTCAGTGGAAATAAGTGTTACCTACAGCAGGAGCTCTGCTTTTAGCAAAGAAGCAATGAGAGGGCATCAAGGCATGGCACAACACCACAATAACTATTTTATATAATGCAATAATTACATGAATAATGCCAGCCCTTTTAGTGCAGCAGGCTGCAACAAACAGAGAAGCTTTTCATTCCATGTATGTTTCTATATCATTTAATTATCTGGGAAAAGATGTATATATAAAGCATATTTTTAATTTTTAATTCCTTGCGTCTGTGCTCATCCACACACACACAGGCACAAAAAACAAGAAACTAAATTCCAGCCGAAAACTTTTATTGAGCTCCAACTGCTCGCCTGTTATTCATAACCCAGTTTCCTCTCTCACAAAGAGACCTTTCGCATGGTTTTGGTTTTTTTTTTTTTTTTTTATGTGTGTGTGTTTCTTTTTTTTTTTTCTTTTTTTTTTTTTTTTTCCTTCTGCCTCGCTAACAGCTGCTCGCAGTGTTGTATCCTGAGTGATGATGAGGTTCTGAAAGTGTTTTTTTGGAACAGATGGCCAGGAGAGAGCTGGGGAATGTGCCAGCAGCGAGCTGGGGAATGCGCCAAGTCCTGCAGTGACTGAGTACTCCGGGTTCCAGCTCGCGTGCCTTTCCCCTGCCCTCTGCCCCAAGTGGCGCCAGCAGGACTTCCCAGCTCGCGCTCCGAACATCTGGAGTCTGCGGCTGCCAGAAGAGCCGGGACGGGGGGGAGGATGAAGCAGAGAGAGAGAGAGAGAGAAAAAAAAACCCTCCCTCACCCATCCCTCCCTGCTCCGGCTGAGCTCCCATGGCCGCGGCGACGCCGCTGCCTAGCACGGGGGCTCATCCAAAGCAAAGAGGGGAGGGGTAGGGCAAGAGAAGGAACCCTGCCATGGGTGTTTGGGGTTTTGGGTGCTGGGTGTGCTGTGCGGGGTGTTTGTCCACAGCTGGATCGTGAGCTGTGTGGACTGAGAGGCTGTGGTTGTGCTGATTGCTGGGGATGCAAGGTCTGCCCCACAGCTTTGGGGCAGATCCTGTGGGGCTGGGGGGTCTGTGATGCACAGCTCTGCACCCCCACAAATGTCAGTGTCCAGGGAGAGCCCCCGGCCATGCACCCTACAGCCTTGTCCTGACCCTGAGCTGCTTTCCTGCAGGGCACCAGAATTCAGCCCTGTGTGGGGAAAAGCTGAGAAAAGAGACTGTGGGATCAGCAAGCTGGACCCCAAACACTACAGAATCCTTGTCATGCTTTCAGATAACCCCTGGCCACTGAGGATTGTGAGTTGTGCAGAAACAGGGCAGCTTGAGGTTAAAGAAAACTTGGACCCCCTCTTTTCTTTGCTGTTGTGCCCTCTGTGCTGCTAGAGAATGCTCCTGGCCAGAGCTGAAGGCAATTCCCCCCTTTTTCCAGGACATCAGTGTGGCCCCAGCAGCACTTGGGGCTCTGCTGAGGGTGTTGCAACCCAGATCTCCAACGTGGTGCAACTCTTGGGTGCACGGTTAAGGACAAGGCTTAGTCCAGACCATTTGTATAACCAAGCAAGAGGCTTTAAAGAATGAAAACTATCATCAGAATTCACCACCCCACCCCCCCACAGTCAGCTTTTTTTCTTCTTTTTTAAGAAAAGGCATCTGAAGCCTCCTTTGTTGCTAATAAATGAGATCTCCCATCACCAAACACCCTCGGTCAAGTCTCAGTTGCAAGAACTGAAATCACCTTATAACTGTAGTTAGGACAGAGAAGGGGATTTTTTTTTTCCTAGCCAACTTTGAAAGGCTAAAGCCAACTTTTCTAATTAGCAAAATGGGAGCAGAAAGGAGGGGATAAAACCACTCAGTAAATTTCCTATTGCAACAGCAAAATCCGAACAACAACCTAACGTTAGGGACACAGGATAATTCGCCCCCAAAAACAAAGCAAAAGGCAATCCACAATCCAGCAAATGCAACATCTGGAGTCCCTGCCTGCCAAAACAAACTCCAACCAGCTACTTTTTTGTGTGAAAAGCTCACGGTGCCACAGCACTTCGCAACCAGAGAGCTGAGAGAGTGAGAGAGGCAGACGCACAATAAAATGGAGATGACAGGAGATAAGGGTGTTGTGGACCTAACGTGGAGCTCAAGGAACGGAGGTCTGTGCTCGGGATGGCTGTGATTTTTTTAAGAGAGAATATAAAAGGAAACTCAAAAAAAAAACCTCAACAAAATAACAACCACCCCGAAGTCGATAATTCAGAGGAACTGCTCAGTGAGCAGCGGTTTCAGAGACCTGATTAAAAACACACAGAGCTCACAAAAACGTGCCGATTTCAACATTAATGAGGGCGCGGCGATTTTGGGCCAAGCCATTGTATCCTCATCCAGCCAGCCGTGTGAGACCCCCCAGGAGAGACATCCCTTCACACCACCTGACATCCAGAGCTTGGACCGTGGCTGCATCCCGGATCTGTAATTTCCCTCTGACAACAGCCTTTTCCTCCCCTGTGCTCACGATTTGCTTGGCTCAAGAACGGGAGACAAGCAAGATGAGTCCTCCCAACCCAGGTTTTGCAGCCCCACTCCTATCTGCTGGGAATTACCAGAGTTACTGAGTGGTACCTGCTGGTTTTGGCTTCATCAGCAGCTGGATGTGCTCCTGCCATCACCTGAGCAAATACTGCAGGAAATAAAATTGTACTTGTCATCCACAAGGGAATCTGTGTGCTCTGGGGCTGCCCTAATCTTGTAGCAGAAATGCATTTGCTAGAATCACCTGCAAGAAGAGCAAGGCAGAGCAGGGATTAAGACCCTGCCTCAGGTAGAAAGCCTGGCTTTCTTTTCCAAGAGGGCTTTTGGAGAAGGGTTAGGGTGGGTGTCCTTCAAGAACGTGGAGAAAAGGCAGATTTTCTCCTGGTGACACTTTTCTGTGGGCTGGTGGTGCCTGTTGGGAGGCGGGAGGTTCCCTGTGAGAGTTCCATTGTTCAGCCACTCTCGATGGGCTCGGGGCTTTTCTCCACACATCCGCTCTGGAGAGAACTTTAGAGAGCAAACACCGTAAATGGAAGGCTTTTAATTCTTAATTTATTTTTTTAATTAAGGACGGGCCCAGCCCTAACCCTCAGATGTGAACACCCTGGGATTTGGAGCCATTTAAAATCTAGCTCCTTGTTTTCTGTCTTTAAGCCTGCATTGGTTTACATAAGCCAAGACAATGGGTCTCAGCCCACTGGGCACCCAAAGCCTGAAGAGCAGCCCAGAAATGTGCTGAAGCCCCATGAAGGATGCTCATTCTCTTCTTTCCCTCCATTTTGAGTTTAGGAGGGGACCCAAGACCTAACTAGCAATCTGCTAAAGCCTCACAAAGGATTCTCATTCCCTTCTTGACCTGGAGAGGGGTGCAAAGACCCAACCAGCAACCTGCTGAAACCCAAAAATGCTGCTTTTCTTCTCCCCCGTGTTAACTTGGAAAGGAGACACAAGCACACAACTCTCACCTTGCCTGGGGTCGGTAGCATCACTCCAGTGTCACTGGGACAGCACTGCCTGTGGCACTACAGACCCCAGAGTGAACCCCCAATTTTGGGCTGTGCCCAGGAGCTCCCCCACAGCTCCCAGTCCCAGGCAGTGCTGTCAGCTGTGGGCGAGCGGTGCCGCGGCTCTGCCTGGCACTGCTGCTCTGCGGGCATAAATACAGCCCCTGACAGCCAGAGGAAGCAACAGGGAGTGTGCTATTGTGTTTATTTATAAACTGAATTGCTGCAGGATGATTTGTTGGGCTAAAGAGGAGGAAAAGTGAGGAAACCTGCCCGAATCTGAGGCAGATCTTAACAACACTGGGGAAGGAGCCTGCTCCCCAGCTTAGCTGCCCATTCATCCATTAAAATCCTGCTGATTTATTATCCCGCCTGACAAGCAAGCTCAGAGAGCAGGGGGAAGTTCAATTCAAGTTTACAAAACTCTTTTTGTCATAAAAGCCCGAACAAAGACATCAATCACTCCTTTAATTCACCCATGTCACTCTCTGAGAGGAAAACTGGCAGAACGCTCTGCTTCCTCCTCCCGCCGCTTGACGATGATTTCACCTAATTGGTTCAGTGTTAAGTAACCTAAAGGAATGCAAGGCATAATTAGATTTAACGTTGTTTCCTCAAGATACCCACATGTCCTTCAGGTCATACATCTTACTAATGTGTTTATACATACAATGTCTCCATTAGCTACCTTTTTTTTGTTGTCGGGTGATTTTTCTCGGAGATAAGTGTTAGATTAAACAAAACAGAAAACACGGGCGGGCGACAGCGTTTTACAGGCTCCGAAAGGCGACTCAAGGTTGGTTTGGTTTAACAAGGAACAGTCCCAGGATGACTCTTAATAGGATCACGCTCGTGTTGAAACACACGATGGGCGACTAACGAGGGGAAGAGCCTGGCGCAGAGGACGGGGAGGAGAGAAAAGCTTTTGATTAGGGAGGAATGTGGTTATTACAAGATCAGATGGATGGAGGAGAAAAAGAGAGAGAGAGAGAGAGAGAGAAAGGCGAGGGATAAAAAAACCAGCAAAATTTCACAAAGTTCAGAAAGCAAGGAAAGAAACTACTTTGGATCTTTTTTTTTTTTTTTTTCCTTTCTTTCCCCCCTCCCTTTTTGTAACTTTTACCATTATTTAGGGGGTGAGGTGGGGGAGAGGCTGTAACATACCTTCCTTTTTTTAGATCTTCCTTCTGCTTGTAAGGTCCTAGTGCACTGCTCCACGCATTCAGAGAAGCTCATGTTACTGTGGTCAGCGCTGTAATCCAGGTCTGCTAGTCTGGCCAGGGAAAGGATATAGTTACAGGCTATTCTCAAGATGGCCAGTTTGGACAACTTTTGACCATAAGAATAGCAGGGAACCTAGAAAGGGTAACAGGGAAAAAGAAATAATTAAAAATTAGGTCAGATAAACAAAATATCTTGCTTGAAGCATGACAAAACAACTGTGAGTTATTTTCTTAGCAGTTTTAACATAAATAGAAACTCCAGTGATAAAATGCCATATGGTCCCAACAGGTTTTTAAGAAGAACTCCCCCGCTGATCTCCATGGGGATGAAAGCAGCACGAAGCCTCTTGATTTCAGCGGGGCAGTTCTGCTTAAAATGTGATGGCAGGATATGGCCTGGGACATCTGCCTGCTGCTCAGTTCACTTCTTGGAGGCCCTGTTCTACAGAAACCTGCAGCCCCCATGCGTCCCAGTAACTTGCCCTAAGTAACTTACTCCCCACAAGCAGCTCCCATGTCATCACAGGTCTTGCAGAATAAGGCAGTAAGGAGGTATGAGCAACTATATCACAACCTGGTGTCTTTGTGCTCAAACAGCATCAATTGTGACCTTCAGCCCATGCAAAATCACGATGTTGTTGAGGAGCAAGACCTTGAGAGGCAGTAATTTCTACCTGCCTGAACACTCCATCATGGTACCTCACCCCACAAAAGAGACCGAAACAGCGCCTGTTTCAGGGAGCTGCATGTATCTTACGCAATTTATTTCTTCACCCTTAAAGATTTCTATTGTAATGTGAAACATTCAAACAATTCAAAATAAACAGAACATGTCTCAATAACTGAGAAGTATCTGGTTCCTGCCACACAAGGGTGGGCTGCTTTTCAATCAGGATCCAGCAAAATACTACACCTACACTTGATTTTAGGCACACAACTTTAATATGCCCAGCTTAACAAGAGGTCTCCTGAGTTCAATAGGCCTGGGCACCCCATTTTTTAGTTTGCAAAATTGCTGAAGGTCACTCAGCCTTTAATGCACGAGAGTCTATCGCCTACGGGAAACTGAAGCTGTGCCTTCATCTGAAATCCATCCCAGCCCCTCAGGTTGTCTGACCACCTGTCAGAGTTTTCATAGTAATCAATCACTGGAACGCCTCAATGTTCCCCTGCCACCTGCCTCTGTACCAGTCTCCATCCTCCACACCCCTCTAGGGTGTCACACTCAGCTGAGGGCTGGAGATTTTTTAATGCCTCTTGCCATGCTCATGCCTCAGCTTCTCTCTCCTCCACAGGGACACAAAGATGGGATCATCCCCAGAATGCTGTCCCTGACTTTACGGAAGATAAAATGGGTTCAGCTCCTTCACAAACCCCACAGCAGCCACACACAGATGCAAAGGGAGGAGCAGAACAGCTCAGGCATCTATTGGATTTCCCAAAGTGTTCTGACAGGAATCAGCTACCATCACCTCCATCACTTCAGCTAGATGTGCCATCCCTGTATTTAGAAATCTATGAGAAATCTTTTCTGTCCATGAATTGGGCTGGTAAGCTGAACCCCTGTTGATTTTGAGCAGCCACAACATCCTTTTGCAAAGTGCTCTCCCCAGTCTATGTAAATTTTTCTCTTTTTGCTTGTTTTGAACTTGGCTCCTACTGTCTTCCCTTGAGGCACACTACAGTTCCTGTACTAGAAGAGAGGGCATCAGATTTTTATTCACCTCCTGTGTGACATGTGTTTTTAGCTCACCATCATCTCTTCAGCCTCTTTTCCAAAAGAAAAAGATTAATCCTCCTTAGCAGACAGTTCTATGGAAGCCATCCCATCTCTTTGATGACCCTTGCTGCTCTTTCCTGAACCTTTCCTAGTCCCTGTGGAGCTGAGATGATGAGCACAACACAGTGCTCATGTTGTGGGTGCATATATCTAACAGATGCTTATGTTCTCTGTTTTGTTTAATATTCCTTTCTTCCTAACTCCTGATTTGATTTGTGGGTGCTGCCAGACACTGACCTGAGACTTTCTTGAACCATCCAGAGAAACCCTGAGGTCTCCATTCTCTGAAATAATTGTCAGCTCAGGGTCTATCACTTCATATGTGGACTCTGGTACGGTTTTTCCCTTATGCATCACTTCACTTTATCTGTGTGGCATTTATTTCACCTGCCACATTATTACCTAATCACTCAGAGTCATAAACTTCAGCACAGCTCACACAGTCACAATTTCAGGTGGTGGGGCCTGACATTCCCTGTTCAAAGCAGAGCTAAGCTCAGAGTCAGACCCTGGTTTATCCACTCCTGACGTCCCTCCCTGCAGTTCCTGGCCCTTTTTCCCTACTCACCATTCCCTGCTTGTACACTGATCACTAATCCATGCTCCCAAGCATCCAAGCTGCTTGGTATCTTCTTGGGAAGACCTCTGCCATAGTGCTTGTGGAAATCCAAACTAATTGCCTGGATCACCCTTGTCCATGAGCACAAGGATTTTAGTGCTGCTGACCCTATGGGCCATGTCTTATAAGATATATAGAATCCTTTAGGTTGGAAAACACCCCTAAGGACACAGACTCCAACCATTAACACAGTGCTGCCAAGGCCACCACCAAACCATGTCCCCAGGCACCACATCTACACATTTTCTGAACACTTCCAAGGATGGTGACTCCACCACATCCCTGGGCAGCCTGTTCCAATGTTTGACCACCCTTCCAAACTAAATCTCTCCTGATACAACTTGAGGCCATTTCCTCTTGTCCTATCACTTGTTACCTGGGAGAAGAGACCAAATCCCACCTGGCTGCACCCTCCTGTCAGAAGCTGTGAAGAGCCAGAAGGTCCACCCTGAGCCTTCTTTTCTCAGGCTGAGCCCCTCCAGCTCCCTCAGCTGCTTCTCATCAGACTTGTGCTCCAGACTGTTCCCCAGCTCTGCTTCCAGCTTCTCTGGACATGCTGCAGCCCCTCAATGTCCTTATTGCAGAGAGGGACCCAAAACTGAACACAGGACTGGAGGTGTGATATAGCTGAGGTACCTATCAGTACCCTCCCAAAACCAGCCAAAAACTTCAAGTGGCCTTTTTTTATAAACACCATCTACTCCTGCTACTCCTGAAAATACAAGGAACCACAGAATAGCTTGGGTTGGGAGGGACCTTTAAAGGTCACCTAGTCCAAATTCCCCCCTGCAATGAGCAGGGATATCACAAAGAATCTGTTTAAGAGCCCCTTTTTGTCTGACTAAACCTCTCTCTAAATCCCTGCCTTCACTTTTTTTGCCAGCATTATGCACCCAGCAGTGCCCCTGCCCTCAGTACCTGGTCCCCAGATACCACGAGCTGAGTTATTTTGAAAGCAAGAGCTTCAGGCAGCAGAAACACCCAAGTCTCTTGCAACGCCAATGCAACAAAAAACAGCGGAGACCCCAGATCAAACGGCATCAGGAAAGAACAAAGCAAGATGGAAACTAAAATGGAAGGATTCAGTGAAATGTGGGAGTAATTTCAGAATTAGAGCAAGAAGGAAGTTACATCGAGTGGAAGGAAAATAGACCATGAAATCCTTGAGGCTGATGCACAGACGTTGTCCAGTTACAACAAGAAGGCAGCCTAATGTCTCTTCCCCTCATCTGTTTTGCTCTTTCTTTTGTGTTTTGGGATTTATTTCTTTTTTAATTAAAAAAAAAAAAGAAACAAAAAAGAAACAAAACAAAACCCAAACTGTTTTGTAGGACATGTTTGCTACAAATGGCAAGGAAGATCTCAGTGCTAACACAGCTGACAAAACCCTCAACTGGGATTACACAACACTTTTCCCACACTACTGTAGCAGAGCCCAAACTGGAGCTAACCCATATTCCCAAGGGAACAGGTTCACCTTGAGCAGCTCAGATACTCCCGTGATGGGTGCGGGGCACCAACATTAAGAAATAAGAGGTTTTTTTGCCATGGTAACAGTGTTAGAAAAACTATTTCATAGGAACCCTCCCTGTCTTGGCTCAGCTCCTGCCATTTTAATGTTTCCTTTTGAATTAAACATGGGAAATTAAGAGAGGAATGAGCCACTTAGTTCAGATCCAGAGTCAAAACTTCCCCAAGTGTGTGTCTGTAACTTTGGCATTACATCTTCTTTAACAGAAAGTCAACAGGAAAGAGGGGACAGATTTGTACAAACTGCCGTGAAGGGTGTCAATGACACACCTGGATGACAAGAAATCTTCAAAATCCAATTGAAAACAAAGGGAGTGTTTTAGAGATGGGAAAAAAGTCTGAGGCTGTTGTGGCCCTGCAGGTGTGACCCTCCCAGCTCCCACCAACCCTCCACACAGATCTTTGGCAGGCAGTAACATGAGCAAGTCTCTGTCATGCTCCTGGCAAGGAACAAACCCCTTCCTTCTGTCATCTTCTTGCTCCTCAAGCCTGAACTGGACAGACTTCAGTGCTTTAATGGGGCAACTCTGAGCTGAGCAGGTCCACACAGAGTCAGGGGGAACCAGGCTCGAGTTCCTGTGCAGTTAATGAAAATATTTCCCTTATCTGACCTGACTGGTCTCTGCCGAGCAGCAGCACAGCTCACCATCTAGCCTGCAATATTTGCAACGATTAAAAGGAATTAGGAAGGAACTGCAACTGAAATTTCACACCATTCCTGAGGAATGCAGCTGTCTGCTAGAAAGGCAAGGACACCGGCACCATCCTTGGCTTTGGGACCAGCAGGAACCAGGGCTCCAGTCAGAGGATGTTTGTTAGTTGTGTCTGCAAAGGGCTCTGCGGAGTCTCATGGATCTTATCAGTGATCCCCAGGCTGGCAGGAGTTGAAGCAAGGCAAGATGAACGCTCCTGGGACATATTCCTGTGCAGAAGAGCCCTTCTTTGGCAGGAAAATGGAACGGGATGTGACCTAACAGGTCTTTTCTATCCTTGACGTGTAAGATTCAGAGGCAGCACCCTTGGAAAACCAGAGATGCTCCCTTTGAAGTCCGTGGGAAGTCTGCTGTGCACTTGACCTGCAGCCAGCCCTCTTGAGGAAGGCAGAGATCCACTGCAGCTCCCCAGAGCATCACTGTCATCCCCCAAAGACTGGGAGCTGGTTCTGACACAGCACAGGAGAGGAGGCTGCAGGAAGAGGTTGTAACAACTAGAGATGGGTGACAGCGTACAACTACCACCCTGCCATGTACAGGGTATGGTCACCATGATGGGTCTGCAGGGAACAACCAGGAGCATCCCACAGACTTTGGGAGCATTAAGCCAGTTCACATCAATGAGCTTCTGTGGGTAGCTCTGTCCTTACTGATAAGACACCATTTCCATAAACACCCTCTGGACCTGTACAGATAACATCTGTAAAACCAAGTCTGCTTTTACACTGCATGAAAATGCTGGGATAAAGAAGGGTCTTGAGTGCTGGGGGCCCAGATGTCTCTGACACTGTGCTCAAAATGTGATTTAGCAGCACAGACGTGCACAGATCCCCTCCACAGGGAGGTCACACAGGGCAGAACTGGGCCCCCTGGGCACAGCAGGGAAGATGGGGCAGCTCTAATGCAGTATTTGTGATGCAGCATAAACCAAGCCCTCCTGATATCTAGTTCCTCAACATGCCATAATAAGCTGCTGAATTTACCTGTCTGCTAATTCATCTGGTTTGTTTTTATGCTGGGAGTTGAAACACATCAGGGCCCCTCTCCTTGCCCCTGTCCCCCAGGAGAACACTTGGCTGCCTCTCCCCTGTATCCCAACACGCAGCCCAGCGGCGCTGTCTCATTGTTTGTGCTGAGCCTCCTGCCAAAAATATTTCCAGAGGTTCATATAAATGTCCAGTACTTAATAGTTCTGGCTTTTGTACATCCCTTTCTAACCCAGGGTGAGTCAGACACTTCCTGAGGTTAAGACACCTTGGGGGAACAGTGGCAGGGTGTGGCAGCAGGACTGGCAGTGTCCCTTGCTTGTCAGCCCTGAGCACAGGGGAAGCCCCTCTTTCAAATTATCTCCAGGGCTGGCATCTGTAGAGCTACTGTGGATGTGTGGATGCCTCATCCCTGGAAGGATGCCTCACCCCAAGGCCAAAAAATTGGATGTGACTTTGAGTAACCTGGGCTAGTGGAAGGTGCCCCTGCCTGTGGCAATGGAGTTGGAACTGGATAATCTTTAAGGTTCCTTCCAACCCAAACCATAATACTGTGACTCTACAAGTAAGATCCTTAAAAAGCTGAAGACCTTGCCCAGAAGACCACTGCCTGTTTTAAAGATGAGTTACATTGTAGAGTGTTTTTGGGAAGGGTTTGGAGCCAGCCTTTTTCTCTTCCCACCCAGTTCTGTGGGTAAAGTGAACACATATGGGTCCTTCTGCTTCTGATGACATGGTTGGTGTGTTCAGGTTCACCAGCAAGGTGACTTGGCTTCCCTACCTTGTTCTCAACAGCTGCAGGCCCTGAGTCCTTCTAATATTCCAGGTGGGACAATGACAACTTATGCAGCTGTATGATGGAAAAGCCTGCAAGTATTCCTGGGACATCCTTTCACAGTCCTGCCAGATCCCTTCAGACTTGATTCCCACAGCACAGCAGCAACCAGCTGGCACTGATGGCTCCTCTGTGCCACTGGTGCTCACCACACTGACCTGGACCTTTGGGCAGCATAGTGGGGGTTTGAACCCAGCAAGGCCAGATCTGTGTGGATAAATGGCATGGCTCTCACGGGACTGCTTCTGGAAAAGGGCCCCATACAACCACAGAATTGTATGAGTTGAAAAGGACCTTGAAAGGACCAGTCCAACCCCATGCAATGTGCAGGGACATCTTTAACTAGATCAGGTTGCTCAGAGACCTGTCTAGGGGTGGGATAAGTATCACCTCTCTGGGCAACCTATGCCAGTGTTTTACAAGCCTCATTACAAAAACTTTCTTCCTTATATCTAGTCTAAATATACCCTCTTTCAGTTTAAAACCATTATGCCTTGTCCTATGACAACAGGGTGTACTAAACAGTTTGTCCTCATTTTTCTTACAGTCCCCCTTTAAGGGGAAGGGGTGAGGGGGCTGAAAAAATCTCCCAGGACCTTCTCTTCTCCAGGCTGAGCAATCCCAATTTTCTCAGTCGTTCTCTTGATCAACTTGGTGGCTTCCTCTGTGCTTGCTCCAACAGATCCACATCTTTCCTGTGCTGAGGATCCCAGAGCTGGATGCAGCACTGCAGGCAGGGTCTCACCTGAGCAGAGTAGAGGGGAAGAATCACCTCCCCTGACCATCTGTGGTGTCACAGTGTCAGATGTTCCACAGAGCTCCATTCCAGCCAGTGATGGGCAGCTATTCCATGCCATGAGTCTGGGAGGTTTCTCTGCCACCAGTCTGCAGTGGCAGGGAAGGGGCAGCTCTGTGCTAGCAAAGCAATCCCAGCAGTTTGAAAGAAAGCCTCACCCCTGCCTCACCACAGGGAGCAAAGTGCCCAGGCCCAAACCCAGCTGAAAGATGCCAACAAGAACAAATCAGCAGGGCTCAGGCAGGAGCCCCAGTCCTGACCCAGGGGCCTTTGCCTCTTGGGTGGGTCCAGGCTGTCAAACAACCCAGCTCCCATTCCCTCCCAGCTCCTGGCTCCCCCATCGCTCACATTACAAAAACATGAGTTCACTCCTTGGAGCGAATGAATTGGCTTCCTCCAAACAAAACCTAGGTGTGGTGCTGGGTGAGTTCACCCCGGGAGTCTCTTCCAAATGGCAGTCTGGTTAATGATGCCCCAGGCCTGGCTCTGCTCTGTTTTGGACAGTCCTCCTGCACTTCCCGCAGACACTGTGCACCCCCAAAGCCTCCTGCACATCCTCAGGGCACACAACACACCCCCTCAGTATCATGCCTGAAAAATATCACAGTGCTGGGCTGCACAAAGCTCCTGCCTTATTGCTGGCTCTTTGAACCACTGCCCAAAGTAATTACTAAACAGACAATTACTGGGATTATCAGAGGAGAAATCCCAGGGCTATTGGGCACAGCAAATCTCCTCTGAAAGGGGCTACCTTCCAGCACTACAGTGGGGAAACACTTTTTTGGGTGGCAGTTTAGTAGTGGCCATCTGCACCCCTGAGGTCCAGTGGATCCAAAACCCCTGGTAAATAGGAGAGCAAGCTCCACTGGAGATAATGGCATTACCCCAGCCCCAGCTTGGCCCTGGAGACTCTTCAGTCACCAGCCACTCCTGGACACCACGGGGTTTTCCCCTCCCTTGCTATCAGTGCTGAGCCCCAGGGGCTGCCATGAGCCCATGGCAGCTGTGAGGAGCACAACCTGCTACAGCACACACGTGGCTCTGCCTGCATCCCTGCATGGCCCAGGGAACAGTGCAAACAGGACCAGGATGGGATGCATCACCTGGGGAATACACGTGGCATAGACCAAAGGAGATGCAGACTGGGAACAAAGAGCCTGGGGAGCTCTGCTGCAAGGGACTGAAAAGTGTCCCACCTCCCCACTGCAGCCTGGAAAGGAATTTGACAGTGGATTAAGGCAGGGAGCAGAGGCTGGATTCAAAGCTTGATAGAGAAAAGCAGACTCTTTTCTCCAATTTCAGTGGGAGCCATAAGAAAACACAGAGGTTAACTCAGGGTGGCTGCAGCAGGCAGAGCAAATACCTCCCGACAGGAGCAGGATTTGTAGCAAAGGATAAAATCAGCTAGACAGCAGCCAAGGGAGCAAAAAAGCCCTGTTCTTGGTGACACACAGTCATTGTTTTCAAGATTTTTGTCCTTTTGTCTGGTTTCTCCCTTATTTTCTTTCCTCCTGTGTTGCTTCAGGCCAGTATTTTGTCATCTTCTTTAGCTGTTAAACCACAGGGCCGCCCCACTCTGGGCTCTGAATATCCATGAGCGTCACTTGGGACTGGCAGCAGCCACAGAGATGCTCTGGTTAACACTGACAACACACACTGGTGGCACTGCACACCGTGTCTGGAAGGTGTTCCTGCTGTCCTGAAGTCCAGCTGCACCTCTCCAACAGCCAAACCTTCCTGCCCAGCCTTTATCCCCAGAGAGCTCAATGGGTGGTTTGTCTTCAAGAGCTGGGGTTTAAGGCATCTGAGGGTTTCCTGCTGGTGGGATGGCAGAGGGATGAATCACTGGGAATAGGGCTGGGAGATGTCAGCAGGTGACTGAGGACAGCTCTCAGGCTCCCCACCACACAGAAGGGACACGTCAGTGACACTGGTCACATGCAGGGTCCCGCCTGCAGAGGTGACAAACCACAGCCACCCTTGGGATGACACACAAAGAGGGCGAGCACGGAATGACGCATCCACAGAACAGCCCCAGCCCCTGCTGGCTTGTGGCTAAGGCCCAGCTCAAGCCACAGGTCCTGCCTCCATTTACTGCCTGCTTTGTCCCTTCAAACCCCTGCAGACAGTTTGTCCCCACAGCCACAAAACCTCCTCCTGTAGCCTTGAGGCTTCTGCTCCTGATGTCCCACCATGCTCCCAACAGGAGCGAGCAGGGTCTTTTCTGCACTGATTTAACAACAAGCCACAGCAGCCATGTGCTTGCTGGCAGCAAAAAGTGAAAGGATGCTAGTGTGTGTGTGTGGGGGGGGGGGGAAACCTCCATTCCAGCAGCTAAAAAGCCCTATAAAACCCTGAAGTATCTCCAGAACCCACATGAGTGCAGAGAGCGAGGCTGTCAGCTGCTGAGACAGGGGATGTCCTGGCAACGCAGTGGTGAAAAGGTTTAGAAAAATGCCAGTGCAGTTCAAGGGAAGATAAATGCCTGTGGACACATTTGCTCCCAGCACAGACTCCTGCTCACTGTGGCTCAATGCATGACTTTTTTCAGGAGGAGCTGGACAGCAGTGCTCCAGAGAGAAGCCAGATGTGCAAGCACAGGCAGGCTCCAGATCAGGAAGGCTGCTGTGGTTGTCTCCATCCATCGAGGGAGAGTTTGCTGCCACCTTAGGGTCTGTCAGCACTGCCGAGGAGCTCGATCCCAGCTCCTGGCAGTGCAACACACTGGTGGGAGCTGGTGTGCTTGGCTGTCCACACAGCCTCAAGGTGAAGAGCACTATCTCCTGCTGGCCAAGGCCTCCAGCAGAAAACCTGGTGGCTAAGGCCATACTGTAAATAAACGTTATGATGGTTCAGTTTCACTGTTGGGATTTCCTGGCGTATGAGTCTCTTGCTGCCAATAGGAATTTGCAGACAAAAAAAAAAAAAAAAAGAACCAGAATTGCCTTGCATGGAGAACAGTTGCTTTGAAGATAGGCAGTGTTGTTGTCACATCTTGTCTCCCCTAGACGGCTGCACTGTTTCATGGATTTGAACATCCACCAGCACAAGGACTGGTAGGAGACTTCACATGAAGGAGATGACCTCAGGTCCTTGTGAACTCAGTGCTATGTCTCTGTTTTCATCAGAGATGTTTGAGTCAGATGGCAGGGAGAGGAAGAAGAAAAGGATGGAAGTGACAATCCACCATGGAGGGGTGGAGGGTCCTGCAGCAGCTGGGGCAGTGCAAGAACCCACTGACCAGCACCTGCCAGGGCATTCAAGGGCAAGAGACCAGTGCTCACAGGGACAGGAGCAGCCCCCAGGAGGGACACCAGAAAGGCAGCAGCAGAGGGACAGCCAAGTACAGCAGAAGTATCTGAAGTATCTCACCACTTCAGTATTTCACAGCAGGTCAGTGTTTTCCAAGGAGAACGACACTGTTTGCCTCAGGAGCCTGCTGTCAGTGGAAGGATCCCTGGGACAAATGATGCCCCAGTTTGGGGGACTAAAGGGGAGAAATCGCTTCCAGACTTAATAGCTGAAGACCTCAAGCACCAAGACTAGGGGGAAGAAGCTGCAGGAGCATCTGCTCTTCAGTCCCACTTCAGTGCTAGGGCAATACGGTAAAGGCAGCAGCTCAATACAGAGAGAGGGAGAGAAATTCTTCTTCCTGGTGGCTGTGACACCAAGGGGTGAACACAATGGCAATGACACGTCACTCCCAACAGCAGGCAGTTTCCCAGAGCTGGCAGCTGCCTGCCTACCTCCCACCTCTGAGGGGGCCCTGGCCTCTGAGGCAAGCTGGGGACAGCTCAGTCCTCAGGGACATTGCTGGGTTAGCCTCTCCTTGTGTGAAACAACCAAGTTTGGCTCTTCCTCAACCAAGAACTGGGAGAAAAAAAAAGAACCCACACCCCTTCCTGCCATCTGGAGAGTCAGTCAACACAAGCCAAAACATGTGTGCCATATGTACACAGCTGTGGAGTGCAGGGACGCCGCCGCCAGCCCATCTGTCCGGCGTGCTGCGTGCCAGTCGCTTGCCCTCGGGTGGGCTGCTCAGACAGGGAGAGTGTCCTGCAGAGAGCCATGACTTCCCTTTCCTCCTCCTCCTCAGCAGGCATGGATGGGCTCCCTACAGTGTGGCCGTGGTGGGTCTGATCCTGCAAGCAATGGGGTTTTATCTCACGTGTGCCAGTAAGGATGGGTATCTCCACCCTCGTGCATCCAAACAGGGTAGGGACAGGGATGACACCTGTGTGGGTGTTGGGTACCAGGGGCTGAGCAAGGCTCAGGCCTCCAGTGGCTCCGCATTCAGCACCTGACCCCTACCAAAGGCCAGGTTGGCTGTGTGCAAGCACGGCACAATCCCCTGCTCCTTGCCTGCCTGTCTGCAGGGAGGTATCAGTTTCAGTGCCTCAGGAAAAGCCTCCCAGCTGCTTAAGAGCCTGATATGTGATGACAAGGAGGGGACGGAGGACTAACCAAGGAACAAGAGGAAAAGGGAGGCCTGCAGCAGACAGCACACAGGGATTGCCTCCTCCAAGGGGCTGAAGGCCCTCTGTATGCCCTGGCATGTGGGAAGACAGTGCTGATCTCAGGCAAGAGAAAGCCTCCCTACTGCATGTACCGCCACCAGGGCATCTCCATACCCACATCCCACCTGCTGGCCAAGGTGGGACAGAAAGAACCGTGCTGACCCTGACCTGAGCTTCTCCTAGAAACCCCTGCGCCGCCACCACTGCGAATGACGTGAGTGACAAGGCAGCGCCGTGCATATGTGCAATGAAGCTGACTGTCACCTGATGTCACGTACGGCACCAGGCACGCCGCTGGCAGCCCAGCAAGAAATGAATGCAAATGTCATCCAATGATGGTCGGGACAGCCAGCCCACCCCTCAGCAAATTGCTAGGAAAACCTCGCGGCAAACATTTCCCAGAGAATGATTTCTTTCTCTCTGCAGAGTGAACACAGCTCTGCCAGTATGCTCCTGTGCTGACCCTAGAGACCGGCTTTCATGGGAAGAGAGGACAGCAACTTGTTCTCCAGGCTCTTTGGGCTCCCAGCTGACTCCACGGCTGAAGTGATTTATAGAGACAGGGCCAAGGCCAGGAATCTGAGGCTTTTCAAGAGTTGCCCATTTCCCAAAAGAGTGCAGCTTTAATTTGTTGCCTGCCTGACTTCTGCTTGAGGCTCAGCCTAGAACAAGATTGCCAGTGATTTGGGAAATCAGTGCTACTTCCCCTTGCGGTTTTGGTGGTGTAGATGTCTGTCCATGGAGAATTAGACTGACACTTCCAAGCGTGTTACACACAGTCGCCAAACAACTGAAATATGGAAGCAGCTTACAGAAACAAAATATATCAAGTCTGGAGCTTGCATCCACAAGGGGTGGCCTCTCAGCAGCAGGGGACAGCACCCAGCACGCACTGGATTATTGGGATTATAACAGGAGTAGTCAGATCCCACCATTGCACAGTGATCAAAAATGCTTCAGTTTAGACGCTCACCAGCAATCCTCTCCTGACATACAGCCCTGTTCTCAGCCCCTGAGGTTAGGGCTGGAAATCTGTTTGTAGAAGTAGATGATGGGAAAGGATTAACTCTTGGGGTGCACCTACCCAGGACACATTGAGAAGGGAGGCAGTGTGCTGAAGATAGGAACAAGCAGATTTCCTCTAAGCAGGCGAGAGGATTGAGTCCTAAAGCGAGCACACCTGGGGAACAGCTCAGATTAGTAATGTCCAAAAGATAGTAGGGAAAAGCCTGCATGTGTGAGCCCCCCTGCAAGCAGAGCACGCTGCTCCCACCACGCTGGAGGGACCGTCCTGGGAGAGGTGATGCTTAGCACCTCTCACAATCAGACTCATCTGCAGCTTACAGCCCTCTGAGCCCTGTGCATCTCCTCCTTCCTGCACACCTGGAATAGTCCCATCAGAATTTAAGAGAAAGGCAGAAAAGCCAGCACAGCTGGGCTTGCACAGTGTGACAGAACATCTCTATGACTGCACTTACACTGCCTACACACAGAGAGGGTTGAGTACAGGGGCCGGGGCACTAATTTATCCTCCTGCAGAACATATAAGAGTCTTGTGGCTTCTCTGTATCTCTCCTCATCCTGGGTATGTGATGGAAGGATTCTGACCAAAACCTTTCATTTACCTTTCAGAAGTGTCACCCTGACACTGTGAACATGTCTACGATCCTTTACAGACAACCATGAGGATTTTCAAGTCCTCTCCGCAAGAAAGTCTGGCACCAGACACACTTCAAATATACACTATGGTAAAAATCATGGGAAGCTAACTGGCAGAGGACCTCAACTCAGCTTCGCTATCCCTAGCACACAGGGCATGTAGAAAGTTTCAGAGGCTGCTGCAAGAAGCCCAAGGGCCCTGAGGGATCAGGTGCCCTGCACCAAAGTCAACAGGAGCACGGCGCTGCCCAGATTCCCAGTGATCCCTTTGGTGCAGCTCACCACAGCTGGACAGCTGGCAAATACACGTGTTCTTGATACAGGAGCATCACCCCAGCTCCCAGCTTGACCAAGTGCCTCTCTACACACTCTGTTCTCACTCGAGGAGCTTTCTCGGGTTTGTTTTATTTATCGCCCTCTACACCACTCTCCCTCCGGGAGAAAAAAAAAAAGTCCAAAACTTTCTAACAGCAAGCAAATTAAAAGCCCTTATTTATTTATCTTGAGTGTTAGCGCAGTTCTAGGGTTGGTACTTCCAGGCATTTTGAACCGACTTCCCCTCCTGTCAGGCGGCCACTCGGCTCCTGCCCTTCACCTCCCCCGGCCCCGGGCGCGGGGCAGCGCGGGCGCTCCCCCGTCCCTGCGCCCCCTCCAGCCCCCGCGGGGTCCCGACGGGCAGAGCACGGCCCGGGCCGGCCAAGCGCTGCCCGGTGCCCCCCGCGGGCGGGCGGGCGGGCGGAGCGGCCGGCGGTGCCCGGGCAGCGGCAGGTACCTGCTTGCGCAGCGCCTCGAAGGCGGCGCTGATGGTGTGGACGCGGGTCCTCTCCCGGGCGTTGGCCAGCAGCCGCCGCGTCTGCTGCAGCGCTTTGATCTCCGGCGAGACGCCGGACGCCTCGCCCGGCCGCGGGCGCGGGGAAGCGGCGGGCGGCGGCGGCGGGGCGGCGGGGAAGGCGCTGGCGGCGGCGGGGCCGAGCGCGGCGCTGCGCGGCTCCCAGGCGGGCGGCGGGACGGCGGCGGCGGGGGGCGGCGCGGGGGGGGCGCGGAGCGCGGTCCGCCGCCCGCTCAGCACTTTGAGCTCCACGCGGAAACTTTTGCAGCCGCCGTGCTTGCGCCGCAGCCGCCGCAGCCCGCCGAGCTCGGCGGGGCAGAGGCGCGGCCAGGGCTCGCCCTCGGCCAGCGGCGCGCTCCGCATGGTGCGGGGCGCTGCGCGGCGAGGCTCAGCCGCGGCCGCTCCGCCGCTGCGCTGCTCCCGGTGCTGCCGCTGCTGCCGCCGCCCCGCTGCCGCCCATCTGCGCCCGCCCGGCCGCGGCGGGCAGCGGAGCCCCGGCTCCGTCCGTCCGTCCTCCGAGCGTGCGCCCGGCCGCAGCTCCGCGCAGCTCCCCGCAGCCTGCCTCCCGCCGCCGGCAGCCGGCCGCCGCGCAGATGAGCGGCTTTAAAGAAACAGGAAGGCTGGCCTTTTTTTTTTTTTTTTTTTTTTTTTCTTCCCAAAACAGCTGTGCTGCCAATCTCCTTTGTTCATCCCCCCCCACCCCCCCTTCCCTTCCCTCCCACCCCACTCCCACTTTCTTCTTTAATCTCGCTCTTCCATGCGATGGAAGAGAAATCCTGCCCCCCGGAGACTCGCCACGACCCACCGTGTGCTCTTCCCCCAGAGCCCCCCGCCTTGCTTCCCCGGGGAAATCTGTGATTTGCTTTGGTTTCCAACCCACTTCATCCTGCTTCTCCTCTCCTATCACTGGTTTCCCACATCAAGACCCTCATCTGCGAGGCGGGGGGTGCCTGACTTCACGTTGCCTTCCTAAATGTGCCCGGGAGCACAGCGGGCACCCCGGCGGGATGGGGAACTGGGGGAGCTCCGGCGCTTCTCACACATCCCTCGCGTCGCTCGCGGAATCAATCCTTCGGCTGCTGCTCCGCTACCGGCTCGGATCCACTAGGAAGAATTATTCCGCGGCAACAGTCTGCCCTGTTTTTCACAGGGCTAACAAGGAAGCCCGCACGCGTGGGTAACTGCTACCAGCTTTGGGCTGCCTTGTGCTGGCTCCCCAAAACCCCTCAACTCCCCTTACCTCAGCCTCCGGGGAATCGGGGCCAGGGGTCTCTGCACAGTGGGCAGACAGGATGTGAGTAAGGGATGGAGAGGTGCAGTTCACAGTCAGAGCTGGGAATAAACTGCATTTATCAGAATTGTAGGAAAATTTCAGGGTGGAAGGGACTTCAGGAGAGCCTTTGTAATTTTTAAAAGTGTCTCTGTTATTTAGGGACATGGCTTTTCAAGCCATCTAAACCCCTTAGACATTAAGTTGTACTGAGAATCAGTGGGATGCAAGCTGTGAGGTGCTTGAATTCATAGCAGTGAAAAGGATGTTGGTTCCTTGCCCTCCTCACCCTCATCCTCCTCCTCCTCCTCTTCCTCCCATAGCATGTCAACCTAGCAGCCATCAGCACTTTGTGGGGTGAGAAGAAGCTTCTATTGACCTCGTTGAGGTCTGTGATGCAAGACAAGCTCTGCCTGATGACTAATTTCCTCTTGCTACTGTGGCCAGGCTGCCCCAGAGCAGACATTGCAAGGGTTTCTTCGTGTGGAGAAAGCAGAGGTTGTGGAGAAAGTACTGGAGAAGATGTGCTGAGTCCTGGTTCAGCACCGTGTCTGTGACAGCGGTGCTGCCTCCTCCATTACATCCCGTGTCCCAAGTGTCACTGTGGTTTGATTTGCCTTTGCAGAAGGACTTTAGGTGAGTCAGTTGAACTCAGAAGTGCCTGACTTCCCAGTGTGGGTAGCAGCACCCCCCTGCCTTGTGGTGGTGCTGGCAAACCGCCCTGATATCCTCAGCTAGAGCCTGTGAATTATTGCTGCTAATGCTGGGGCATGCCTTAATGACTATTTTCTCCATCTTTCATCTTAGTTCCTCTAACTCTCAAAGCTGAGAGCCAGCAAAGGGATTTTCAGTTGCCCATGTTTCTCCCAAGCATCCCAGTGAGCAGCAGTAGCACCAGCCCCTCCAGCAGGGTCTATCCTTCAGTGGAAGCCTATGTTAAGCATTTGGTGGCTCTTCTCACAAGAGGAGGACCTTGGCCTGAAATTGTAGTCTCAGCCATTAAATTCTGCCTCCCTAAAATCCCCTTGCTCTTCCAGCTCGATGCCATGAGCCAAATCCATTTGAGTGGTAAACAGATGAAGCCCATTAAAACCAAAGGCATTTGCAGCCATTTACACCATTTTTTGGTCTCATTTTGCTCCTAAGGCATGTTTTTCTTCTCAGTGCTGGTTATGTAGCTGCTCCCTTGGCGGCCACTGCGTTACGGAGTGCTTCCAAGAAGAAACCTAAACCTGAGTGTCCTGAGTCACATAACCGCCTGTCAGACCTTCCCCTTCTCTCCTTTTAGTATCCTGGTGGTTATGGGTATCACAGGAGGGCCTGGGTGGCCCAGCTCAGAGCTGAGTCACGATGGGCCTCGTCCCTCAGCGTGACGCACGGAGCGGTGCACGCAGCCCGTCCCTGTCTGTGCCCCGTTCACAGAGGGGACAGCAGTGACAGCTGCCAGCCATGGAGCACAGACACTGAACACACAAACCTGCTGCCACTGTGGGCACCTTTGTTTGCTTCCATAGTTAAAGCAGGGCAAACTGGGTGGGGACACTCTGTCACCATCTGGGTGGGTTGCTCCTGTTTGCCGGAATCGAGATTGAAACTGAAACTCGCTTGGGACTAAACTGAAGGGAGAAAGATTGAAACTGCAGTGCAAGAGTTCATGCAACATTTTCTACCAGCTTAAGTTGTTTGGATGAAGGTTAACTCTTTCAATTAGGCAAAGGTGAGTTTCCTGAAGAGCAAACCTGTCCCTTCAGCGCATGCCATGGTAGCACCAGAGCCATTGCTGTGCCTTCCACGTGCAGTGGAGATGGGCAGTGATGCCTGAGCTCACCACCTGGCCTCTGGAAAACGAGGCATTGTGGCTGTGCTAGCATTGGAATTTGGGCTAGGAGCAGTGTGTCCTCATGCAGTGCCACCACAGAAACGTGGCTTTTGGGAGCAAATGCATAAAAATCTGCAGGTGGTGCTGACTGCTCTGTGCCATATGGATGGAGCAGCTCATTCCTCACGCCAAAATGATGGTATGAAGTGAACAACAGATGGAGGGAATCACCTGGCTGTGGGGGAGTAATGCAGAGTGAGGGGACCATGGCTGTGTCTTGTAGAGAAACTTTTGACCTTTCCTTTCTGCAGACCACATCATGCCAGCCTTGTCTGCAGTCAGAGCTGTATAATTTTAGCTGTCCTGCTGTGTCCTACAGGTCCATTTTTCACTGATATGGGTAAGGCAGGTGCTAGCAGGACATAGACACGCTCCAGGGAAGATTTCATCCGTGGCAGAGCCAAGCTGATGGTGCCACTGTCCTGTCCCATTGCCCTTTCTCCTTTTTGCTGTACTCCCATTTCCTCCCTTTGCCAGCTCTGAGGTTCTCCGTACTTGGGGTGAGCAAACCTTCAGCCCAGCCCTGTTTGATGTGGCTGATATTTTTTGATGTGGTGGTGTGGCCGTGGCTGCACACTGGTGAGGTGGGAAAGGGGTTGCTCCTCTGCTTCGAGACCCACTAAGAAAATAATTTCATTATAAGCACCAGCACCACTTGTCAGGCAACTCTGCTACCTCTGACTTCAAGGGTAAATAAAGGACAAGAGGAAATGGCCTCAGATTACTCCAGGGGAGATTTATGTTGGATATTGAGAAAAATGTTGTGACCAAAAGGTTTGTCAGGCATTGGAACAGTCTGCCCAGGGAAGTGGTGGAGTCACCATCCCTGGAGGGATTTAAAAACCATGTGGATGTGGTGCTTATGGTTCAGTGGTGGCCTTGGCAGTGCTGGGGGAATGGTTGGACTCGATGATTGTAGAGGTATTTTCCAACCTAAATGCTTCTATGCTTCTATGAATAAGGAAATAAACCCTTTGCTAGTCCCCTGTGAAGGACATACGAGACCTGGGTAAAAATCACAGAAGTGTTAACCTCTCCTCCCAGCATCCTCTGGCACTGAGCTACTCAAAGCCATGGATTAACTCCACCCATAGAGGGTCAAACTCTCCCTGGCACTACAGCACCGTACCCCAAATCAGTCTCTGCCTTCTGCCAGTGGGTGACACACCCTGTTGGGTGGCTCCCTGCCCTGATAAAAACTGATGTGGTTACAAGAAATGGCTGTGAAACCCCAGAATGTGTCTTCAGACAATATATTTTTAAAGAAGATAAATAGATAGGAAGGAAATGGAAATGGAAATAATCTACTAGGTGGCAAGAATTAGTTGTAGGTGCAGTTGAGATGTTTGAAAGGCTTATCTTCAGAGCCCAGGATGGGTGATGGGGAAAGACACGCTGCAGGTGGGTGTCAGGGAGATGTCTCCAAAACAGTGCCCAAAGAACAGGACATTTTCTCCAGGAAAGCATCCTGAGCATTTCTGAAAGATGATTCAGCTGGTGACAGCTTTGTACTTCTGAAAACCAGAACACTCCAAACCCTGTGAAAAACTAGAGCTCTGCACTTGTTAAAAAGGAACATCTACTCCCATGTACAGTTTCCAACCTCCTCCTTAGGCAAGAGGAATTATTTTAAAATGCTGTTGAAGAGCAAAACCAGAAGTCTGATCACAAGTAGCATATTGAGGATATCAACGTAAGGTTGAATCATCAAAGTGAGACTGAGATGCAGCCTTAATCCTTCTTCTTTTAATGTTTGAATATGTGTCATGTAGTCTGACATTATCATTAATAGTCTGACAGCATGTGAACAGCCGTCTTCCTCAGGAGGTTTCAGAGTTTCAGCGTGTGTTTCAAAATGCACAAGATATAAGAAAGAAGAAAGGGAGAGCTTTTCTTTTTGCAGTAAAAATTCCATTGGGAGCACATTCTTTTATTGTGAAGTATTTAAATAACAACCAAAAAAAAAAAAAAAAGAAAGAAAAAAAGCATAAGCTTGGCAGGCTGAAAGTTTTGTCCAGTCCTTAATCTGAGGATAAAAAAAATGAAAAAAAAAGAAAAAAATGTCTCTGCTTTTACAGTTCTATGAAAAATACATCTTAAAAAGCAGCAATTTGAGAATATAGGCAGGCGAGGAGAGGAAAAGTGAGGAAAGGCTGTTGAAACACATGTCTATTATTAGTGAAGAGAAGTGAAATTTCTCCAGCATTAGGAAAACCCTGTAGCATTTCTAAATACCCATAAAATGTACAGTGGGAGTTGTAAGAACCTGTAAAGTTGGTGGTCTCACATCAGTGGGTTTTTTAAAGCTATTTGGAGACTTGGCAAATGTGCATGGGGAGGATTATGGGAGTCCTCTTGGATAATATGAAACTGAGGAAGGATAGTGAAATGAGATAGGAAATGAGAATTATTCACACACAATGTAAATTGGAGTCATATCTGTCATTGACTTAAAATTGTGTTTCTTTTTAAAGGCTTATTTTTTACTTGACACACTCAATATGCATTTAGAGGAAAAAAGTCCTTATGACAGTCTGCAGCTTAACTTTCTTCTTTTAGCCTGAATTATGAGATTTTAGTGTCCTCTCCTCTCCTCTCCTTGGCTGTAACAGTGATCTGGGGTCTGAAAAATATGTTCTGTCAGTGAATCTCAGCAAAGAGCAAAGGGTGAGATGCTTTTGTTGCCTGTTTGCATCTCCATGAGGAGAATCTTGCTGCTGCCCAGTGGCTTCCCTGTCTATCAGAAAGAAGTGCAATGATATCTAGAGGCAGAACAAATGAGGCTTGTGAGAAAAGCCATGCAAATATGCAAAACATAATGATATTTGTAATGCAATACATAAAAGAATAGTGGAGTCTATACTGTTTGAATTGTATAAATAAAAACTTTTAAAAACAGATGTTACAGTTTAAGCTGGGGACATGATGCAGGAGTTACTGTATGAATTTATGTGGGAAGCTGGACTAAATATTCATCCAGGATCCCTCTGGCCCTACTATCACTGAATACCCAACAGGTATCTGACTTTCTGATAAATCAACATAGTTCTTGGTGGGAGACACTGGGTCCTTGGCAGTCTTGCAAACCAGTTTGGATGCACTCTGCTGCAGGTGGAGAGGCTCAATTTTATAAAGAAGCAATGCTGTTTAAAATTAAAAGAAACTGAAGTTCTCAGCCTAGCCCTAGTGGAAGTATGACCTTACCCAAAGCAGTGCCTCAGTGCCTCCCTCCAGCTCAGGCAGGGCAATGGATGTGTCTCCAGTGACCTGTCAGAGGCTGAGCCACACTGTGGCAGCTCAGACAGTGATCCTGGAGCCATCAAGGCCAAGGACAACTCACCCATGGACTTCAGCAAGAGCAGTGTTGGCTCCAAAATTGCTTGGGTGTGAGATGTATGGGAGGTTGAATAGCTGGGTAAGGACCTGCAAAAACCTCAGCTCTTTCTCCATCTGTGAGCCAATGCACTGATTTATGCACAGTTGCACTGGCAGCTGGTCTGGCTCCAGCTCCATCTGACCTCATACATCATTAAAACCAGTAAAAATCCTCCCATTTGTTTGCTTAGGACCTGTCTGAGGCTGGGAGGTTGTTCCTGTGGTCAGGAGAGGGGTTGTGTGTGGAGATGGACATGAGGTATAGTCCCAGCCATGCCAAAATCCTCTAGTGGGCTGCTCCCTGAAGTGTCCCTGGTCTCCTGTGGATCCTGGCAAGCAGCAGGAACGTGTCCTTCCTTGCCCCAGCCCACCTCCTCACTGTGCTCCCTGTCCCCTACAGCACCAACAAGATGCCCCATATCAACATTAGCTCAAACTTAGTTACTCCATGTGCACTCAGCCTTCTTTAGGCTTTTCTCTTTTGGAGTTTCAGGTCCCCTGAAAAAAAAAAAAAAAAAGAAAGAAAAAAGAGAAAAGGATGAGGTCTGAAGATATTAAAGTTTTCTACTTAATATTCTTTTGTTTTAGAAAAAGGACAGCTGACCTTAAATAGAACATAGGTACAGGACAGTCTCTCTTTTAGTTAAAACCTATAAATTTTGTGTGGAAGTTTACTTTTGTGGGTGAGGGCAAAGCAAGCATTTGTTTGCTAGATTTTTCAATGATGGCTGTTGACTGTGGTCTGCAAGGTCCCAAGAATTCCCAGTAACTCTTAGTGTTTATGTAAAGAGAGTGCAATTAGAGGCATATTTATTCTAAAGTCTCTGGTCAGATTCTCCAGGTGTAAAAGAGCTTTTAATGGTGAAAAGGGAAGAGTATCATCACTGACAGCTTCACTTACATGAGCTAATGTGCCCACATCTCCAGTGGGCTGTTCCCATCATGGTGGAGAAATTGAGGTTTTGAGAAGGTAGAGGATGCTTAGAGAGGCTTTGTCTTCATGGACATCTTATCACCTGCTAAAGTTTATTATTTTCTTCCATTAATCCTTCATCAGAAGGGCTGAATTTATTATTAGAGTATATAAATAGAGTATTTTCCCACAAAGTGATATTTCATGTAGCACCTTGTCTCTGGTTAAGTTTGAACTTCATGTTGGAGTACATTTCTTTAGAGGCATGTTAGGGAATAAGGGCATGGGGTCCAGGGTCATGCTGCTGTGACTTACCTTGAAATCATAAAATAGAAAAATTCTAAGAAACAGGAAAAAAAATTAAAAATAATCACATTGAGTGCAGAGTGCTACCTGTGGTACATCATTCCAGCTTCTGGCAGTCAGCAGCAAAGGGATATCCTGAGGTAGAGTTTGGATTATGGTGTTTAACAGCCCTGCTGGAGCTAGCCATCATTACTGTTTGAAACCCATTTGTACTAATTTGTAATTCTTAGTGCCCATGACAGTCCCATAACTCATTTGTGAGAGAAATGTCCTTTCTTTTCTGTTCTTAACTTGGTGTCTCATAATTTCATTAGTTAGTGTCTGTCTGGCCCTTGAAGTTTTGAGAAATGGCGCACAATTATTTCCTGTTCACCTTCTCCATGCAAGTCATGACTTCATAGGCCCCTCTCAGATCCCCTCTGCTGTTTTTTCTCCCAAGATGAAGGGTTTTAGCCTATTCTGACTCTTCTTGTCTGGAAACTGTTCCTTGTCTCTGATGTCTTGTTGCCTTTTCTTGCCTTTTGTAGTTCTGCTCCATCCTGTGTGAGATTGGTGCATTGGAGCTAAGTGCAAAAATTTGTGATATTGCTCTGAAATCTTTTCCTACTGGCTTTTAATTTTTCTCTTTGCATTTTTAATTTCCGTAGAGAACTAAGTTTCATTTTTAGGAAACCATCCAGGGTAGCTCTGACCTTGAAATTTTTCCTATTTTTAAAGCCAAGTGAGGCATCCCTCACATCACCATCCTCTCAGTGACATCCCCAAAAACTCAATTTGTGAGACTTGATTTCCTCCTACAGATACAACACTTGACTCTTCCCCATTACACTTCGCTCTCTGATGTCTCTAGTGTTTTTTTTCACAATGTTTATCAGTTTCCCTTACACAGAATCACGCTTGTCTCTATTCATTCCTTCTCTGGAAACTGCTTGTTCATTTTGCATCACATTTACTGCTTCTATTCTTTTGGCACAGACTGATTTAAACAGCAGGCTGGCTCTGCACCATGGATAACCATTCAGCAATTTCCTCTTTGGATCTCCATAGAGCTCTTGGGTGAATGCTGTCTGGTCTTGCAGATTGGTCTCATTCACTTTATCAGTTTGTTTGAAAACCTTTTCTACTGACGCTTCAATTTGAGGTGTCTTTTCATTTGTATTTCCAGTAAGGAAAGGCTGCAGTGTGGGATGCATCCTCTGTATTTATTTGACTTTGCTATCATGAGATAATGTGTCCTGAGTGCTCATCTATCACGTATTGATCATCTATCAGTCTGAAAATCTGTCGGGGAAATGACTTCCTTTGGAAGTGTTTGAGGCACTTTTGTTATTAGCTTTCAGGGCTTTAGGAAATTGCTTTTCAGAAGGTTTTTTAATAGATTTATTTTGCCTTTTAACATTGGCTTACCTGTGTGCATGTTTCTTCCATATTCCCTTTCTGAACTTCATTCCCCTACTTTGCTTCTGATGGACTTTATTCTGTTGTTCACTCTACCAACATTTTGGTGCTGTTTAAATAAAGTCTGTGAATCCTGAAACCATTTGACTCCTAACTTTCCCTTTCAGCTTCCTTTCAGTACAACTCTTCAGTTTTGTGTTACTGCCTGTCAGCATCCTGAAAGTCGAGAAAAAGCTCAATTACTTAAAATATGAAAGATGTGACTGGTAACCAATACATCAGTTTAATGCAGGACCTGGGTTAGTACTAAGTCAGTAAATGTCTTCCTACATTTAATATGATATAAAATATGACCCCTGCCAAAATTCAAGGCAGTTCTGCAATACAGTTTCTTCACCTTGGCCTCCTAACATGTTTCACAGTACATAAATGCATACTCTGTGGGCATTATCAACTTTCTGACAGTTTGGTCTGTGAAATTCTCACTGCTAGATTGATCAGGGCCCTGGTGAACAGTGTACCAAAAGAATACAGGGAAAGAGAAATTAGACTGAAGGTCTAATTCAGCAAGGTGACCAGGATTGGGCAGGGCTCAAAAGAAGTGAATGAGAACAAATGTGACCAATGGATATTAATCTGAAGAATCCAGTGGTCTGGATAAGTGAGATGATGGGCCAGAAATTTGGCAGAAATACATCTAGGAACTCTTTCAAGAAGAAAGTAGAAGTTTAGCCTGGAATTAAGTTGAAGATTGGGAAGAACAATGACACAGGGGAGGACCCAGGGCAAGGACAGATGGAATGGGAATGAAGTCAGGGAGATGTGAATCAGGGATAGGAGAGGTCATGCTCAGGAGATACAATCACAGCCCAGAAGAATGGTGAGGAGCAGAAAGCAGAGAAAAGGACTTGAGTGGTTGAGGCAAACTTGCAAACAAACCTTCAAAAAAACACCCAGGTGCTTCGGCACTTCTGGTTTTTTTTTTCTTCCCCTCTGGCTGCAGACCTCAAAACTAAGGCATAAGTCAGCATTGGTATGGGAAATATTTTGGGATACAGCCAGAGAGGACATGAGAGACAGTGACACAGAGACTTCAGGTTCCATGGATAACTCTGAAAATGAGCTGTGAGTAGTCCCTCGCTGTGCTTGCCTATGTTTGTGAAACACGTTGATATTTATTCATGGTATCAGTGGTGTCACCCAAAGCAAAAATAGCCACAGAGCTAACACATATGGGTTTGAGTAATAGCTTATCAGTGATGTTTCTGGGCTTCTCTAAATGTAATGGGACCAACCTTTTCCTAGGTGCCCAGATGTTTTGTTGGAATGTGTTCTCTGCTGGTTGTTCAAAGGAGGAACACCTTCCAGCAAAGCTGTAGAAAGCAGTTTTCTAAATAAAGTCTTACACTTACAGGCATGATCCAAAACTATTTCAATTGGTTTTCAGAGGCCTTTGTATTAAGCCTCATATGCAGATTTGCCAGTGCTCTCAGATGAAAAACAGTGAAGGATATGAAGTGCCAGATGGCATGAAGTGGATTTTGTTGGGTTTGGAGGGAGCATAGAAACCCTAAACTGAATGGACCCAGAAATTCTGGCTGCTGAATTGTGACTCCCCATCTGTACTGAACATCAAGGTGGCTCAAATAAAGGTCAGGGACCCACGTTACCATTCTCAGTTCCACTGCTGGCTTATAAAATATTTTAGGATGCATTGAGTGGGCTGTATAGGAACAGACTGACTAGTTTAGCAGATGTCAGCACTAGAAGAATGTCTGCCATGATCTGGTGTCTTGTCCTTTGATAGCTGTTCAAAGAGCAGGCAGGAAATTGCACTGCTGAAAAATAAATTGGATATTAGCACACCAGAAAGAGCTGATAATGTTTCTCTTTGTGATACCGGGGCTGAGCTGATCAGAAAGCCAACCTTAGCTGCCCTGAAACAGGAGCCTGGTGAAATATGTGCTGTGGAGCTGACTCCAGTTTTCATGTGGACATTTTTATTCCTGTGCTTTCCACCTACCTTTGAGCAGAGCCAAATATGATGCACAGTCAAACAAGACATTGAGGCTCTTTAATTTTCACCTTCACCCTAACTTAAAACGGTTTTCCTGCTACTGATTGCTCCTAATGACATTCAGAACCCTTGATAAATTCCTGAGGTAGTAATTTGCTTTCAAATCTGCAGATATATCATGATAAGTATCAAACCTGGTCACAATCAAGGTGGAAATGGAATGGGAGGAAAGCATAGAATCATTATGAGGATCTATTACTGAGCTTACCTGGAAGGGAGGGTAATAAAGATTTCCCTATGTAAAGGTCCAGATGTCAGTGTTCCAACTGATATTTAAAATAGGTAATGTGCCCTGCACTGAGCTAGGCAAAAGAGCACTTCCAGGGCTGCTCCAAAATATTTACCTCTCCAATGTTTTCTGTCAGAAAATGCTTTTATGGATTAAGCAATTTTTTTCTTGAGAAGTGTCTGGTTTTGGCATGAAATTTCAGATGTTTACTGAAGTTTTATATCCAAAAGCAGAAAGTTTATTTTTAGCTGTTTCTATTTATTTTAAGTAAAAGTCAGAATTTTTGTGAGAGAAGAAAACTCAGTTTCCAGACCAGCTGAAGTCCATTCACTCTTCCAGATGGAGAAGACCCTGAATAATGTAATTTTGAGGTGTCAAGCTCTGTGTGAACATTGGAAACTCTTAGTAGGGTCTTGACTATCACAAGACTTCACTCTCTGCCATGGGAGAGACTGAAGAAAAACAGGACACGCACAAAGCCTCTAATAATAATTTCTGACAAGCTCCTAAAACTTGTCAGAGTTGAAATCATGTGTTCATGTTAAATCTATGACTGCCTTTAGTGTGAAATATTTTCACTCATGAAGGCTTTTGGAGAGGTTGGTTGAGTGACTCCTGTTCTTGATGGTGGAGGCTTCATGGGTCTCCACAATTTGCCTTGCTCTTCTGTCACAAGCTCTAGGTGGCTGCTGCTGCTGCTGCTGCTCAGCCAATTCACCCTCTCCAGTGCCAAATCCCATGAGGGCTGGATGAACCAGAAAATTAGTTTGGCAAGGTCGATACTGAAGGAATTTGAGAGTATCTTTCTTGTTGGAGAGAAGGGTTTGTTGTGCAAGGTACAAAGCCATGAGGTATCTGTGGGGAAAGGGAAGCACAGTTCTGCAACAGATAAAAGTATTTTGTACATCCTCAAATGATGGTGGATGTGTTATTTGTGACTGCTCAGTCACAAATCCTGGGGCAATTCAGGACTTTAAGTTCCTTCAAGAGCTCCTCATGGGAGCTGAGCCTCCCACCCTGAGGTTCACAGTTGAGATTTGCCTGAGAGAAGGACTGCTCTTTTTCCCTGTCAGCTCTGCTGCTCCAAACACTGACAGCCCCAAGAACTGTCCCCAGGGTGGGCCATGGGGTCCCAACCAAGCGCTGACACCGACCTGGTGCCCGCAGGGTTGGGGTACGTGTCTCCAGGCATGGCACGTTTGAAGTACTCAGAGTCATTGTTTGATCATTTGGTTCCACAAACAATCCTGCTCCCTCTGCAGGAAGAATTATCCTGTTTTCCATCAGTTGATTTTGGATCTCCCCACTGCGAAGCGATCCAAGCAGTGAAGAGCTTCTTAATCCCATTTCTGCGGAGCCGTTCTGAATAAACTGACCCACGGGGTAGAGGCTGTTGCTGCTGAAAGGCTCTGCATGAAAAGGAGAGCTTTAGTTTCTCCTGGGGCTGATGCACAGCCTCTGTTTTGCTGTTGAATCCCCAAGTGCCACGGAGGGACCCCAGAGGCCGAGAAGGCAGCACCTCTTGGCTCTGCGTTGTGCAATCGCCTTGGCCACTGACGTGTTGGATCTCCGGGGGGAGCTGCTAGAAGTGATGTGGGAAGCTCAAACTTGAAGTCATCCTTCCCCGCTTGCCAGCATGAATCATTAAATCATTTGCTTTTGCAGGCTGTGGCCAACTGTAAGCACCCGTGGAAAGGGAGAATTCACTCTCCTTCTGCCTCTGCAGCCACACTCTGGGGCCAGGTCCTAGCCTGCTGCCAGTGGCTTAACACTAATGATATTCATTCTCTTCAAAACTAAGAAAAAAGTGGGTTTTGTTTGTTTATTTAGGTTTTTTTTTTTCCCCTCAAGTATGATCTCACCCAAAATTTCTTCAAGGTGTTTTATAAAGTGCTGTTTGGGAGGGGTCAAGAATATCTCTTGATGTGTCTGAGCAGCTCTCCAGGGATTCCTTCCACACACCAGCCCTGGCAACCTAGGGTAAGAAGGACAGAAAGAACAAGAAGGAAGTACCTGCATGCAACTGGAACTCCCCCTTTAATACAGAGGATCTTTCCTCCCTGGCACCTGATGGTCTGCCAGGAAATGTCCTGAGTCCCCTGAAGATGAAGTTGGGCTGCCACAGCTGGCTATGGGTGAGCTAAAGCTGTCAGACCTGGTTTTGGTTTCTGTTGGGTGATCCTTCTGGCAGTAGGACGGAGGAACTTGTTGAGATGATTTTCTTTAGATTCAACAACTTTCCTAAGCACAAGTTCCTTCAGAAAATCCAAAGATGATGGCAAGCAGAGGCTTTGGTTGATTCTCTCATCTCATTTCCTATTTTTGGGTGGAAACAAAGTGATTCTTTTTCTCTCAATTACTGAGACAGCCCTGTTTAATGACAAGCGACAAAGGTGGAAAGGTACAACAGCGACAAAACATAGAAATACCCCAGCAGGCTATGGACACCAAAATACAGAAAAATGGCTTGAGGTGTAGAATAACCACAACTGGCACATGACTTATGGATTACACCCATCATATGATCAGCCCTTAGCTAGTTATAAATATTATATTAGAAGTATTAGTGAAACCAGATGGGTTGCAACCAGTCCAAAATGTGGTGAGCCTGCGGCCTGAAATGAAGAGGGATGAAGCACAATGCTTTGGCATTAAAAATCATCTTAATGCAAGAACCAAGAACTGATGAGGAAAAAGAGGAAAAGTCACATAGCCAGCTGTGCTGTGCACATGATGCTTGGGAAATAATTTTTCTGGGTCTCAAGGCACCAAAATGTGTCTCCAAAGAGTCTGCAGTCCCTGTTGGACATTTCATCCTGATGCTAATTAACTCTGTTAATTAGTCAGATTGCTCTTATTTTGGGTCAGCAGTGAAAGGAGAGAGAATGTGAAGGCCATCACCCACTGCATGTTTCCTGCAAAGGGGCTGGACACGGCAGGATTTGTCCTCTGGATGTGCAAGGATGGCCTAGGGCTGGTGCTCAGGTTGTTTTGGAAGGGGTGATAAAATAGGTAAATGCAGTTTTGTCCATCAATGCTTCCTTCCCTGACCCTTTCAGATGCTGTCCCCTGTGTCTGAGAAGTTTTTAACTCCCAAATACTCAGTGCCTGCTGCAGCTCTTCCTTTGGGTATTTATACATACTAAACACACTTCATATCTTGTGTTAGTTTGTCCCTGTGTTAGCTCTTCTCCCACAGATTTGTGCTGGCCTCATCTTTGCATGGAGAACTCCAAACATTCAGCAATTGCATCAGGAGACCTTTAGAGCCCCACCAGCTCAAAGGGCTGCAACCAGGAGCACCAAGAGCATCGAGCACCCCATGACCCAGGGCAGCCGGACGCGGTGGAGCCGGGCTGGCCGCACACCTCGAATCCCGACGAGGAGCAGACACGAGGAGCATTAGCATTTGCACCAGCCCCGGCTGCAGCAGAGCCCCGGGGTTGTGGGCGGGGAGGCCGATTGATCGCTGTGCCCGGGGACGGCGCGGTCGCGCTCCGGCATCAGAGCGCTGTGGCCGGCTGTCAATAGCCGGGCGGCTCGGGGTCGCGCAGGTGCAGGGCCAGCCCCGTGTGACAGCCCGCAGCCCGCGCAGCTGACAAAATATGCCCGGCATCTGGCACCGTCCTCGTGTCTGGGGCTCCGGGCTGGCATGCCAGCCAGCCCCGCCAGCCGGTGCCTCCCAGCGCGGCCGGGCTGGATCCTTACACAAACACACCGGGCCGGCTGCAGGGGAGCGCTGCCAGGGACGGATTTGGCCCTGCCGTGCAAAGCAGCTCTCGGTCGTGCCTCCAGCCCTGTTTGTGAGCTCCTCAGGAACCTCGCCTGTGCCTGCACCTTGCCTGCTTCCAGCGTCCTTCCCCCAGCCAAATGTGAGCCACCCACCTGGTCCTCTGGAGATGCCGTGCTCTCCAGCTGGTCCCCTGGCAGGTCCCTGTGCCTGCTCTTGTTCCTCTCCTGTCCTGCTCAGAGGCTCATGGAGGTGCTGGGGCTTGCAGCTTTGGTGAGGACTGGTTGCATCCATCCTGCCCGAGCCATCATGGGGAAATTACGTGGCAGCTTCTCCTCAACCCCCATTGCAAGGTCGAGCTGCTGAGTTAGATGACTTCAGGCTGTGCCCTTGCTTTGGTGGGTTGTTGAGGGCTGTACACATTTGCAGCAATACATAGATACAAATGACTAATAATAGGAAAGCATGTGCTGGGTCTGTCCACTCCTTTCCATCCCAAAAAGGAATGGGCTCTCTCCAAGAGCCCTAACCTTGTCTTGAAGGCCAGGTCAACATGCTTTACTGATGAGGTGGCCTGAATTTCATCTCCCTCATATCACTTCTGGTTCTTGGCAGACATGAGAGTCCGTTGCTTATAACACAACTTACCTCTCTAAAAGGGCTGTCCATCTGAAAGGCCTTTAAAAAGAAGCCAAGGTAACTATTTCCTTGTTCCAGATGGGGAAACTGAGGTATGGGAAACAATCCTCATCTCCCCAGGTTACACAGCAGCACTGAAGCAGGAGAATCAAAGAGCTCAGTCCTGCCTGTCTCCGTTGGCCACCCTGGCTTGATCTGCAGCCCTGGAGCACAGGGTTGGGTGGGAGAACACCCTGTGACATTTGTCCTTTGGGGTGATTGAATGTGTCCTCACTTTCCTTCCTCACTGCCCATCAGTGCTCCCTTGGACCACACTGAGGGTGTTCCTGGGCAGAAGGAGACACTTGCAGGCAATTAAATGTCAAGGTTGAATGGAGAACTACAGCATCTAAAGCAGTTGTATGGCCTGGACATGCCGGTGTGATACTTTTTACAAGGATTAATCATGTGGAAAAGGAGTTGGTGAAATGTTTTTTTTTTTTTTCCCAATACATTGTCAGGAGCTTGGGTATTTTGTTAAATAATGGTTAAAGATACTTTATGATAAAACCAAATTATTGTGACTGTTTTGCTGTGCATACACATTATGTGAGACAGTCTCTTCCTTGAGACTATAAAAAAGCAGAGTAAGGAAATGAAAAGGTTACAATATCCATTTCACAATAGCAGGATCTGGGGAAGGGGGATTCTTCTCAAGATCACGCAAGAAACTGGTGTCTGACCTGGGAATGCAATCCATTTTAAATAAAGCCTTGGTCCAGTGATCTAATGACAAGCTCTTGTTCAAAGTATGAATTTTAATAAGATGAAAATGGATGCAGAAAAGGAGAGTGATGGAGACCTTGAATGCTGAGGGCATTTTAGTTCATTCTCCCCCATAGCTGGATCAAGAGTCAAAACCAGGATGAAAATGTAAAATGAAAGGTATTGATGGAGAGACAAGAGTGAACAAGCTAAAACCATCTTTGCTGGACCGCTGACTGCAAACCAGAAATGGGGGGGGGAAAAGTTGCATTTCAAGTGAGCATTGTGTCCTGAGCTGATGTTGCAGTTCAAAGCCTGATGGTCTCTGGACTTGGGTGGGCTGGTGGCTGTGTCACTGGGCACCATGGCACAACAGTGCAAGGGCAGCTGCCAGCTCAGGAGACATCAGAAGAGCACAGATACAGACCCTGCTTAGGAGACCCCTCAGGGATCCCTACCTGCTGACCGTAGATGTGGTTTGCCTCCAAACATCTACACTTTCTCTCCAATTTTTTCATGGATTGATGAGATTTTTCTTTGCAGTAGTTCCTCTCTCCTCCCTTGCAGTGTCCATCTCCTGGTTGGCTTTTCCCCGTGGAGTGGTGACATTGTGGTGGAGATTGGGTGGGTGTGGTGGTGGGGTTTAACTGTGAAAATGCTTCAGAGCGGGATTGAACCCTGCGAGTTTGGAGCCTCGGGTAAAACTCGGTCTTTGGGTTTGCTTTCACAAGAGGTGCCCTCCCTCTCACACATTGGGTTTTATTCATATGGATGGGAAGGCAACAACGAGGGCAATTTTACTGCTCATTTTTACCTCTGGAGAGCTGCCACGGTCGACATCAGCCCATCATGTGCTGGTGACTGCACCGCATTCATCTGCTGGCCGAACACTGATTTCCCCTGTTAGCAAAAAAGGCAGATCCCTAATGCTGCTGCTTGCTGCAATTCAGGCCACCAGCTCGTTTAGAGCCTCTCCTGCTGGGACACTTTCCCTCCCTGGCTTATCTGGGCTCTGTGTGCAGCCTGGCACTCTGCACAAATGATACAGCAATGAAAAACTACACATGTGCAGATAAAAATGCCTGTTGGGTCTTTGCCTCCTCCTGTGCTGTGGGGAGTTAATGGACATTGTTCATTAGAGGAAATATTTTTTTTGTCTTTTACCTAATTTTTCCACTCCAGTAAAGCATATTGACCTTGAAAAAAAATCCTATTACTTCCCCAAAATATAAACAAAAGTCTCTTCTGTCGTGTTTGATGCTTGTTACTGGAGGAAAAAAAATACTCTAGTTTGCTGGAGGGTATTTTTGGAGGCTCTGCTGCCCCACGCCCTCCCTGGGGCTGCCCACCGCCCTGGCACTGTGCTGCATCTGCTGCCTGGTGCGTGGAGGCAGCAGCAGGCAGGATTCAGCCTCATCCATCCCAACGCAGCCACTTTCTGCCAGATGTCACCGCTGTGCAGCCGAGCAGACCCACAGGGGTATTCCTGCAGGAACGTGCCTTTTAGAAATACCACTCTCCAGCTCCCCAGCCTCAAAACTGCTGGGGCTCTGTTTGCCTAGCGAAAAAAAAAAAAAAAAAAAAAAAAAAAAAAGCAACATGCACACACAAGGAAAAAAAAAAAATCTGAAGGCATCCAGTTGCTCCTGGGCAAATTGCCAGTGATTGAGTGACCTGCTGCTTCCCCAATATTGCATTCCGCTGGCATGTCTTTAGCCCTGGCTGACGCCAGCCTTCTAACTCACCCCCAAAGCAAACATTTCCAGTTGGCACCGCTGCCTTGTTTTTCTGAAGAACCGATTCATGCCTCCCTTAAAAAGTTTTACTATATCCATTTTTTTCCTAATTTTTTTTCCCTTTTTTTCCCCCCTGGTGTGTGGAGCCACCGGGGAACGGCTGCCGCTTCAGGGATTTCTCCTTAAAATATAGGAGAGAGTAAAAGAAAAAAGGGGGGGATTTTTTTACCACCTCCCTTTTTAGCAAGCATGATAAATCCATTCAGAGCGCTCCTTGTGCGCGAGTGTGGAAACCTTCTGCTAAAAGAGTTATTCTGTTCTCATTCACAGATAATTGCTCCCTGAGGGGCCGGGCAGAGAGCGAGGAGCAGAGACTGATAATCCGGGAGGACATAGATACAAATATCAGGCTGCGGCGCTGAGTGCCTGCTTAATTTATAGAGAACGAGCTGTTACTCAGCACTTCGCAGGATTAGACCCGCTGTAATTCTGTTATTTAAGGAGAGGCAGAGCCGGACGACAACAACAACCCACCCGTGGTGGGGCCGTGGTGGAGACGGGCGGCGTTGGAGAGGAGCACATGCTGGTTTATTTTTTACGCTATGGAAAGAATGAGCTTTTAGGACACAAAGTCCTGGCGGCCGGCGAGGGGGAGGTGGGAGGGGAGAGAGGGGACAGCCTGGCTCCGTGCTGGCCGCCCTGGCGTGCAGATCTGGCTTAGGGGTGCTGCTTTGACCGAAAAGGATGCGGAGGTGGTGCCAGACAGGTGGGTGACAGCACCCAGCAGCACCCAGGTGACAATCTGGGGCACCACGGGTGCCTGCTGGTTCCCACTTAGAACACGGAGTGGGTGTTGTATTGATTGTATCTAACTGTGTTGTGAGCCAGCACAATACAATTCTGGTGGGCTGTTCTTACCTAGGACTTCACTAAAAAAGTGAGAATTTAGCCCTCTTCTGTCTTCAGATTTTCCTTGGATTCTCTGCATCCCCAAAATGGGGGTAAATTACGCAGCAGGATGCCAAGAAGCTTGAACAGGGTAAAGGAAGGTGCCTTCTTTTTGTCTTCTCTTTCTTGTCCTGATGGACCTCTCCTTTTCATTCTGAAATCCCTGCAATATTTGATGCAATTATCTGAATTTTCACTAGCCAGGGAAAAAACTCCACTTCTGGGAAGTCAAAGGCCTGGAAAGAAATGTTTTGACTTTCTGCCCAAATTGGAAGTTGCAGTGACATTAAAATATGATGGCTTTTTGTGCAGAAGGTTTCTTTCTTTGGGGAAAATAAACGTATTTATCCGATTGTCTATTAAAGCATCTGTCAGAAAGAGCCTGAACATGACATGCTGTTTTTTCATGGGGTGGTCAAACAGGGACTCTCTGTGTAGTAATTTGAGCTATTTACTTCTCCCAGGTTCTTGGGAGTGTTTCTCACCTGACTCTCTATGTGTTTGAGTACCCATTCAGCTGGAGGAAGAAAATCAATGAGCTCTTAGAAAACCAATTTTCTCCTTGGACACATCTTGACAGACACTGTCAAATCAGAAGCTCCCCCTATGTCCATTTTGCAGGTAGGGAAACTGAGGCAACAAGGATAAAATAAATTGCTTAAGGAAAATTCTGTTGGATAAGGGAGTCACAGAGCACTGTCAATCTTTGTTTAATACAGCTGTTGCAATAAGAGAACTGAATGCCACTTCAGGGTTTCTCCACATATCAAATTATTTCCAAAGAGAAGAGGTTTCTTTGTGGCAGAAGGATTAGAGAACCCTGGTGATGCTGTGATAAATGCTTGCTTACAATTCCCTTGAATGCATTATTGGGTAAGATTAATGGTGATTTTTGATCTGGAGGCTGAGGGTTGCAACCCTCAATCAAGGATACTTTCCCAGCTTTCTCCAGTTTTCCCTTCGAAGATCAGTAACTGCTCCCCTCCTCCTCCTCCTCTGCTTCTTGATGCTTGAGTGGATTTTGGCCAAAACGACCCTGTGCTCATTTCATAGTAGCAGCCAGAAGAAAAGCTGACAGCTATGAGGTAGTAAAGACAAATGGTGGAAGGGAGAGTTTGGGAAAGCGGGTCTCAGGCTGTGCTTATGAGGAGTGATGACAGCAAACCCGTTTCTCCAGCAGAGTGAAATGTGAAGGGGAATACTTTGCTCTTTCAGACTGCTAATGTAAATAAAAGGCACACAGAGGGACATGGGTAGGTTAACAATCAATTAAAAGCAAATTTTCCTCCCTGTGTGATGTTAGAAGGCTGTGGGTGATATGAGACAGGGATGAGACACCATGGCAAGTTTCTTGGGCAGTGCAGAGACTTTAAGCACATTATTGAACTGGGAGAACCAGCCCTGCAGTGGGGTTTCCCCTTTGGTTTGCAGTTTCACCCTCTGTGAGTGCTCGAGGGACACCTTTAAATTCATACAAACAATTGATTTGATTTCAACAAGAAGAAAAATGATAATGATTCCACTGATGTTTCAAAACAGTGCCTAATGGGATCTGACTGTGTCCTTTAAATGTCTTAATGGTGCTGAAAACACATTCTTTAGCTGTTGTCTGATTGGTTGATTTAGTGATGATGTTGTAATTCCATGACATCATATCTAAGTTCCTCAAAGCATTTCCATCTGGTTTCAATGCCATTGACACGCAGGAGCAGAATGGAACATGTGCCACCAGTGAAACCAAGGTTAAATGAGCCCAAGGAAGCGACTGCTTTCAGTCCGTGATATCAGAGGCACGTAAGTGCAGGGCCCATAACACCCACCTGGATTTCTGTGTTTTACAAGCCATGTTTTTAACCCTGCACTGCTCCTCAGTGGTGCCCCTGGCAGGCTGAAGCAGGGCATGGCCAGTGGCTGCACCCTGGTGTTGCATGAACGTGTGATAGCTACACCCCATCTAGAAAGAGCCCGGCACAGGAGATGTGCCCACCACGTGCTTGGCCCCATCATGCCTGATCCAACCTGCCTTGGGAGCTGTGGCTTGGATGGGTCCCTGGGCTGATCCTGCAGCCTGGTGGGATGGGGGAGCTGGTGCAGGCTCCAGCCTGTGCTGCATGGGCAGGGTGAGATCAATTCCCCATCGGTGCCTGGGGAAGCTGCTGTCCTTCCGTTGCAGCTGCCCTGCAGGCAGGAAGAGGGAGATTCTGGTTCCCAGCTGTGCCCCCAGCACTGACCCCAAGGCTGCCCTGTGTCCCTGTGTCCCAGTGGCTGCTCCAGCTGTTGGCAGCAGTTGCTGTCTGTGGCTTGGTGTCGCCTTGTGTGCAGCCTGCCCACCCCTGCACAGCTGGGCAGCATCTCTCACAGTGCCAATGCCATGGAAATATTGCTGATTTGGATCAGATCACAGAACATTCACAGCTGGAAGGGACCCACAAGGATCATCAAGTCCTGTTATGCTGCCAGTGTCTGTGTGCCTTGGTTCCCTGGGACACCCCACGTCCCTGTGCACCTGGCAGGAGAAGAAGCACCAACACTTGGGTTTCTCTCCAAGAGCCTGTCCTCACATGCTGCAGCTGCTGGTGACAAAGTGACCCATTTATGTTGATGCCAGGGTCATCTCTGAGGTGAAGTGCAGCTCACTTGCTTTCCCTTTCTGCACATCACAGGACACACATCCAGCCTAACCCTACTGAACCAGCTAAAGATTCCCTCTGCCCTCAGTGACACAAGAAAACCTCTTGCTGGGTGCAGACTGCCCTGGTCTCCCTGAAACCCTCCTCTCCCAGCATGTGCTCCAGCTAAAAAACATTACTATGGTTGTAGCAGACACAGAACTGTACAACTCCCTTCTCTGTTTCCTAATTGTCTTTCTCATCTGGTGTTTTCCAAGGGTGGTTTCTTTACTTTGGATGGTTCAGAACCGAATTTCCATATTCCCCCGGTCAGGTCTGAGCTGTGGTTTGAACTTTGTTGCTTGGGTCTGATCTTTTAGTGCCCAGCACTCCCAAGCTTTCCTAGGGAGCACAAAGATAGCATCATAACACTCCTAGGGCTTAGGAACCAGAGTGCAAATAAAGGAACACTTAAAAAAATTTTATATATCCCCTGTTTTTCAGGGCAGTGTCATGACCTGGGTGCTTGACTTGTGAGCCTGACAACTTGCCCCTGGCAACAACAAGCAACTTCTCATCACCCAGTGAGGAAGAGTGATGGACAATGCCAGCAGCCCGTCTGAAACACTGCTGGGAATGGAGATGCTGGATGCAGATTATGCTGTCGCATTGTACAAAAATAAATGGTACTTGGAGGGGATTTGTGGGGATGCAGCCCCGGAGCTGGCTAAGAGCATTCTCTAGCACCATCTAGTGCTCTGAGAGCCCAGGTTCTTAAAGAATGCTGAGGTTTAATCATCATATAGATCAATACCATAGGCAGTTTGAGCACTGTGGTGCAGAACCGTGAAGTGATGCATATCTTGCAATATATTACATGAAAGGGTGAGCGTTAAATTAAGTGTCGGCCGTGAACCGAGGTAATAAAATGTGGCATGTATACTGCAGACAATGCAGATTTGTGATTTATGCTGGCTGGGCTCTGGAAGCAAGAATCCACATTGTTAAAGTATGCGTTCAATCATTCCAGAAAATCAGGATGGATTGGTACATTTGGACTTCAGGGGCTGAGCCTGAATATCCCTGAAGCATTAAAATGTCTCCTCCTTTTCCCCTGGGCATTGCTGCTTTTTTCCCCTGTATATCTTTGTCCCTCTTCAAACACATCCTATCTTAGCATCATAGAATCATAGAAAGGTTTGGGTTGGAAGGGACTTCAAAAACCATTTAGTTTGAACTCCTCCCCACAGACAGGGACACCTTCCACTAGACCAGGTTGTTCAGAGCACCATCCAGCCTTGAACACTTCCAGGGGTGTGGAATCCCCAGCTTCTCTGGGCAACTTGTTCCTTACTTACTTTACGTCACTCCTGTTTTTGCAAGACTACCTTGAAGACTGATGGGATTAATTCCCAGAGGAGAAAACCCCAGTTGAAAGAAACAAAAGGAATAGCAACAAGCAACCATCAACACCTCCAGCAGCTGAAAGGAGCATAGCACTGGCTTTGGCTGTTGAACTGGGGGGTCTGGGGACAATTAATTCTATAGAGGATACCAGCTGTTTACTTAAAAGCCCAAATCTCAAACTTTGTCAGACACATTCTCAGTAGTCAATGAAATTTACAGTAGATCTGGGGCCAAGTTTTGAGTGCCAGGAAGGGAAAACAATGGCCCTATGCTTTTATTTAAATGTTTTATTTTCCTTGTTCGTTTGGTAGATGAGGTTGAATGGAGTTGCTGTTGAACTGGGAACCAAACCTGTGATGTTTTCTGTTTGGTTTTATGCCTGACTACCTATTACATGATGTACCTTTGCTCAGTGTTTTCAGGACTTGTCCAACTCTGATAGAGGAGATAATTTTTACTAACATACGTAATTTCTCTGGCACAGTATTTACCCAACACCACCTTTTTGAATGTGGTAAAACTGATAATAAGGAGATGGTGCTAATGGTTCTTACAACAAATCTTTTCAGATGTCAGATTTTCTTACCTGAGAGTCCTTGCAGTAACAAAAGTAACCAATAGCCAGTGACAGGTGGATCTTGTCTACCCATTTCCTATGTTCAGCTGGTCTTTATCTCTTCTCCATCACCACAAGTAACTCCCAGGGTACATGCTTTACCCATTAAGCCATTACAGTCCTAATCAGTAAGTTAGTTCAGCTCATCTGCCTTCACTTCTCAGGCTTCTGTTTATATATTCATTTTTTTTCAGGGTCAATGGCAGTGAAGTTTTGGCTGGAAAGTTATGAGTGAGAGTTATTAAGGCTTCATGAAATTTCAACACAAAAGCAAACCAGCCTCTGAGGCAGACACAGCAGCCTGCTGCATGATTTGTGCCTGTGCCAGGGGTTACAGGAGGACAAGGAGCCTGTGCTTGACATGTAGCCCACAATTTTTGGTGTGCAAGTGAGGATGGGACACTGCACCTCCTTATGGCATCCCCATCACCAGCACTGCTGAAAGCCTCTCTTTCAGGAAAACACTCCTGAGCCAAACTGGCACGAAGAAAAAGGAGTAAAAAACACAGCAAGAGGTGCTAGTCATGCAGGTTACCCTCCAGCCCTCCCAACATGGGCTAGCAGTGTTTTGCATAGTGTAGTAAAGAGTTCTGTCGTGGTTTTAGTTTGCTTACTCAGGTTTGAGGCTAAATGCCAGCACACTTACCTAAATTTACTTGATTGCTTGTTGTGAGATAAGGATTAGGAGTAGGCAAAGCAGGCTCAAACTTTATAAAGTACAAAGAAGTTTTATTAATATATCTAAGACAAAGGGAAAAAGGAAAACAAAAACTCAAGAAAAAAAAACCAGAACAAACTCCCCAGACCACCCCTCCTTCCCCACCTCTCCATTTCATTCTCCCTGACAACATACAGAAGACAACACTTTGACTTCTAGTCAGTTTACCACCTCAGAAACAGCTCTTGTTCCAGTTCATTTAGGGAGAGAAGTTTCTTTTGCTTACACCATGGATTTTCTGTAAGAAAAATACAGTTTTTATGGGTCTTCTGCTTCACCATCAGTCGCCACCTGGAGCAAAGTCCAGCTTAATGGTGGATCTCTCCCACACCAGTAGCCTTCCCACAGCCACTATGGTGGGTTATGAACAGTCCACAGGGTACCTGTTTTAAGGATGCCCAGTTCAATTGCAGCAACAAAGAAAAATCCTTTCTTCTGTGCTTAGCAGTACAGGTTCTCCTGACAACTCAGGTTCTCTAGCATTCTCCCCGGGACCAGGGCTCTGAGTCACAGCCTCTCCTCTCTCTTGGTTCTAGTTTCTCATCAGGCTGTACTTTTTTAACACTTACTTGTCTGTACTTAGGTATTTCAGTTCATTGGCTGCAATAAGAACCTCACATCTTCCTTTGGACTATATCTTCATATATTACAGAGAATTTATTAGCTCAGTCCCCAGCCATGGTTTTTCAAAAGAGTTTTCAGCTTCATTTTTGAAGCAACTTCTCATGCACCTCCCTCTAGGTATCAGTTCTGCTTTCTTCACTGACTGTAAAGTCTCTGCGCTGCACTATGTAGATGTTCTCACTCGTTCCTCTCTCTGCGAGGAAGGATGGATGTCTGTGAGTTTAGTCCAGGCATGGAGAGAGTTAATCTCTGTCTCTCTCTCTCTCCGGCAGTGTGAGGATCACGTGCTCTTTGCCGGGCTGCTTGAACAGGTCCGAGTTGGATGCCAGACGCTCTCAAGAGTCTCTGCCCGGCTCTGCGGAGCTGGCTCGGCCTGGTAGGGCCATCTGGGCCCGGGATGACAGGGCAGGGCCTGGCCCGAGCTGGATGGAGTCCGGCCCGGTCCTTGCCTGGCCCGGCTCTCCCTCTTGTGTAGCTGACACACCCGCTGAGCTGGATTTGCTGAAAATTCCAATCGTTTCCTCCCCCATGCCTGCCCGGCTGCAGCGGCACGGCTGCCGTAAAAACCTCCCTTCCCCCCCCCATCCCTCCTTTGGAAAGGCGGGAGGGGAGTGGGGGGGGGGAAAGCGCTTGGGCCTTACCAGTGAGAGAAGCAGGAGCTGCTCCTCTCTACACAGCAGCAGCAGGTCCAAAGAGGAAGAGCGTCAGAGAGTCTTTGCTTATATATGGTTTTTTCCTTGAAGGCGGACCAACTTTTTAATTGGTTTACCTACCTATCAATTCTTAAAACTACCTGATTATTGGCTCTCTCTCTCTCGCAGGAAGGAAGTTGTATTTCTTCCTGCATTCCTGCAGCCCAGATCACTTCCTAGATTTTGACCCCTCTGGCCTAACCCAGGACAAGTTCTCTTTATTAAAATTAGATGCCAAAATTATTTGCATAGACCCACACAATCATGAAGAAGAAATGGTAATATGCTCAGCACACAAAATCCTTGAATAGCTTGGATTGGAAGGTGTCTTTTAAACTAGATAGGACAAAATGCATGAAATTGTGCTGCTGGGGAGCAGTCAGAGATGAGGAGCACGTGGCCAGGCAGCATCCCACATGGTGCAGTGGGTCTGACTGTCTGCACTAAGGATGGGACACAAAACTCCAGATTTTGCCTTGCCAGCATTGAATACGTGGGCTCACCCCTCTGGACCTGCTGGCAGTACTTTGTCTAAAGCAGCCCAGGATGCCACTGGCCTTGGCCACTAGAGAATCTTGCTGGTTCATGCTCAGTTAGGTGTTCAGCAGCACCCACAGGTCCTTTTCCACCAAGCTGCTTTCCCACTGGGTGGTCTCCATCATATCCTGGTGCCTGCATTTTTTCCTCACCAGGTGCAGGATTTGGCACTTCTCGTTGCTGAACTCCAGGAGGTTCCTGTTGTCCCAATTCTCCAGCCCACTGAGGCCCCTCTGGATGGATACACAACCCTCTGGCACACCAGCTGCTCCTTCCAGTTTGGTGTTGCTGGCAAACTTGCCAAGGATACACTCTGCCCCTTCATCCCAGCTGTTAATGAGGGTGTTAAACCGGGCTGGACTCAGTGTGACCCCTGGGGTACAATCAGTGGTTGCTGCCCTCCAATGGGACTCCACACCACTGACCACCAGCCTCTGATCCCAGGCGCTCAACCAGGTCTCCAGCCAAATCACTGCCTGCTTATCCAGTACTTAAAACAACAGCTTTTCTATGAGGATCTTATGTCAGACAGTGCCAAAGGCCTCCCTGGAGTCCAGGCAGACAATGTCCACTGTTAGTTCAGGCTGACAATGTCTATCACTAATGCTCTTCAAGTGAGGCTTTCTTTTTTAGAGGTAACTTCTCAAAAAATCTGGTTCAGAACTGACCCACACTAAGAGTGGTTCAAGAGAACTCCAGTGGTAGGAGTATGGGTTGTTTTCTGCAACTGCAGAAAAACAAGTGTCAACAGAAGTGCCCAGCAGAAAGCAAAATGAAAAGAATATTGCAGTCTGAATTTCCACTCTATCAGGGCAATTGTATTACTGTAATAATGCACATTTACTTGTAGTGGAGTGCGTGCTTGTTGAAAAAGGTGCCAAGCAAATGCATTCTCAGCTTATGAGGTTGCACCTTCCTATAATGTAAAAATTCTCATTGAAGATCTGGGACTCAGGATTTCTGTTCTTGTGCCTGGTTCTCCAGATGGAGAAGGACCATCACCTTGGGAGAGCAGTCCTCTGCAGACAGTGATTGCTTTTTTCATTTAAAGAACAATCTCCCAAATATTTAAAAATGTTATCTAAAAAAATAAAAAACGACAAAAAAAACCCCTAAGAAACCCAAAACCACCAAATCAAAATAATTGGATTTTCACTTACTGGAGAAAAAATTCTTGTAAACAGTTTATTTCTGGCTCCATTTTAGCAATATGCGTCACCAAAAGCTATTTGAAAAACTTGCCAAAAAACCAAAAATCAAATCTGTTTAAAAACATTTTTACTCCTGTCTTGTTCTGCTCTAATTCAATGCCCCCTTTTCAAACATTTAAAGACCTATGTTTTTAAAATACGTTTAGAGATGCAAGATAGAGTGGAGCAGGTAGAGTATTTTACAGCAACAGACTTGACCTTGGCTAGAAAACCTTGAGTCTGAATCTAAATAAGAATGTCTCCAAAGCTGTGGGGTTCAGGTTTTCTTGAAATAGCAGGTGGCTGTTCAGATAAGAAATGCTGGTTCTGCCCATTACACAGACAGGAACCAGGTGCAAGGTGCAGATCTGCACTGGAACTTCCTGAAAATTTGAGAGTCTGCAGCCAAAATGCCTCTTGGATCTGATCACTGCTGCGCTTCCAGTTATAATTATTGGTTTATAGTGTGTCAAATTGCAACTGAAAGCAGAGTCTGAAAGCATGAATACTTTATTGTGGCAGTGAGAACTGTGCTAATGAACAATTAATAATGAGCAATGCTGTACTTTGGATATTGTTTGCCTTCAAAGAAGATGAATGCTGCTGTTGTGCCATGTGCTGTTACAAAGCCACAGAATCATGGAGTGGTTGAGGTTGGAGGCAGCTCTTGAGGTCTGGTACAACCTTGAGATCCAGTACAGCCTTGAGGTCTAATCCAACCTTGAGGTCTAGTCCAGCCTTGAGGTCTAGTCCAGCCTTGAGGTCTAGTCCAGCCTTGAGGTCTAGCCCAACACTGCTCAAGCAGGGTTATCCAGAGAGGGTTGTTCAGAACTGTGTCCAGTCTGGTTTGAATTATCTCCAGATCATCACCAGGCAACCTGGCTCAGTGTTTGACCTTCCTCACAGTAAATATTAAATGTGTTTTAGTTTGTGCCCAGTCTAACCCCTTGTCTTCATTCTCTTCCATTGGGTCTTTATAGACATTGATAAGATCCCCCTGAGCCTTCTCCTCTCCAGGCTGAACAGTCCCAGCTGTCTCAGTATCTCCTGATAAGAGAGATGTTCCAATCCAGTAATTGTCTTGGTGACCCTGTGCTGGACTAGGTCCAATAAATCTGTGTCACTCTTGCACTGGGGGAGCCCAGAACTGGGCAGAGTCTTGGGACACATCCTCAGTGATTTTCCTCTTACTTTGTGTCACTGGTCACAGCCCTCTGGGTTCAGTGGTGCAACCAGTTTTTAATCCATTTTAGTATTCACTTATTCAACCCATAGTTTTTCATCTTATCTTATGGGAGACAATGACAAAAGATGTACTGGTCAAGGTAAACCACATCCACTGCTCTCCCCTTGTGCATCAAGCTGGTCACCTCTTTGTGGGGGAAATCAGGTTGATGAAGCATGATTTCCCCTTTGTAAATCATTGCTGGCTACTCCTGCTCCCTCCTGATCATTATATACATTGCATGTTTTGAAGTCAACATGTAGGAGAGAAAAAAACAAATGTGAGCTCCAGTGGGAGACCTTTGGAAATGCAAACACTCTCATGGGCCACTGAAGAACTTCAGCACAATCCCACTACTATAAAGAGCTAATGCAAGGACAATTTAAACCTAAGGAAAGACTCACATTGTGGGGAAGTGAGAGCAATTTATGTTTGAAAATGTTGGCTGCCAAATAAGCAGAATTGGGCTATGGACTTCTGAGGACACATTTATCCTCGTGCATTTCTTGCCATGGCCTCAAAAACTGGTGAGTACTGGATTCCTCTGCTGACAGATCCAGACCTGGCCTAAAACCCAAACACTACTCTGGCAGCTCAGTCTTACACTGACCTTGATTTATTTCACTGCTCTGTTTGCTTCAGTCCCACCACCCCCAAGTAAATGTCGATTTGCATGCAGAGAACATCTTAATTATCTTTCTTTCAGCATTCACTCAACATATTTAATCAAGACTGACATTCAGATGTGTAAACTTTGCAGTAACCAGTGCTCCTTCTGTGCACAGGGAAATCTACTCTGTTACCTGTCAGGGAGGAGGAAGAGGTGAGGTCATGAGCAGCTGAAAAATGTGCAGGGGGAATTCTCAGCTGGTGTAAGCTTGGCTTTCTCCAGTATTTTTACAACTTATTTTTAAATAAATAATGAGATCTCAGCTGTGGCCCAAGAAACTCGTCTTTATAAACAAATCATCTGTTCTCCACTTGGAATACACACTAGAGAAATCAGATGGTGTCTGGTTAAGCTGGAGTGTACATTATTTTTTAGAGCAGACAAGACATTAACAGTCTGATTGGGACTGCAGGAATTTGTGTTGTTCAAGATGTAATTATCACCTGAGGATATCCAAAAGCCTCATCTGCACTAGATATTAGATGGTGGTGTAACCCAGGTGGCTGCTCAGAGCCCCACTGAAGTTTTCAAGAGGCCTGTATTTATGAAATATATCATGTAAAATCAATGAAGACTACAAGTAAAGAAATAGTGGATTTAATTCTGAGAAAAGTCTTGCTGTGACAGGGGATAGTCCATTTCCCACCCCATCCTCAGAGCTCTGCCCCACTGAACCAGGCAGTCACAGCCCATCCTTCAGCCTCTGCCTCCAGATGGCTTTCCATTGCCTCAAGTGTATTTAAAGAGTTCTTCTGAGAAAATGGAAAAGCAGTACATGCCTGACTCATAGCAAGAGCTTTCCAGAAATGGCCAACACCTCTGTTATGGAAAAATTCACATCCCTGGAGGAGATCATATAAAAAACTATGACAGGACTTTATCCAGCTGAGATAAACTAACTCGTGCAATTGGGTGAAAGTACTACAGATTTAAACCACTTGTTTAAAATAACATTTTCTTTAGGCTGTTATGTATTTTTTCACACTTCATCTCACTTCTGTACATCCTACCTTTAGCACTTTCTCATATTTGTGAGTCTGATTTTACACTCACTGAAAATCAGACATCTGAATTTGCATCTAAATGGCTGGAGAAGCATTTCCTTGGGTTTCTAAGGCAAACATCTACCTACCTATTTATCACAGCACTTTGCACAAAGATCTGACTCATCTTGAGATTAAGATGAAGGAAGGAGTTTTAACACACTTCAGAGCTGGGTCACACATAAATCCAGGAGAAATTTGCCAGTTATACCAGAATCCTCTAAAGTGACTGAAATGTGTACACAGTGCATTTCTTTTTTTAAAGATGGTTGTTCAATATTGAGCTGGGGGTCAGATTTGAAGGTCTGATCTATTGGGCACATTTGCTGTGGAACCTGAAGGTGAAAGGGATCCTGTGATATGTGCTGGGCTAAGAGTTATTTTATTAACACCTGTGAAAAGAAACCTCAAAAATCCAGTTAGTGACCATCAGGTTTTCTCTTCTGCTCCATTCAGTTGATGACCACATCGCCTTTATGGGATTATGTTGGACACCTTGACCTCAAAATCAGGGCCATACCTGATTGGTTTGCCCAGCTCAGGAGGGGAAGATATGGATCTTCCACAGATTTGAAAGATCTGGAAGTAAATGGGGCATGTAGTGCAGGAAAACTTGCTTTTCCATGGTGACCTGCATGACTATTCCCCCCTAATTGCCTGCTCTGCAAGGCAGGTCACTGTGGCCCATATTGGTTCACGTGAAACTAATGAAATCACAGCATAATATTTTCCATACCTCATATTGTGTCCTTGCTACAGTGACTTACATGTTGCTTGTAAAATATTTGCTCCGTCTGTTTCAAGGGGAGGAGTGGGGGTGGAGAGAGAGAGTCCCTTTCACTTGCCTGATTTATATGTCAAATATAAAACTGAAACGAAACATGTGGCTGATTGCCTACAAAGTTTTATGTCAGGTGCAGAAGTCAGTGGCCCCGCTCATAAATCACGTTGCTCACTTGTAGCTGTTGCAACAGATTTATGCGATTTATAACTGGGTTATTGAGCTATGTCATCAGTGCAGGCATTTTCTTATTAATAAAAGTACTGCTAAATTGAGAGATGGTTTGTAAAGCAACCGGCCGTAACTTTTTTGATGGGAGGAGGGAGACACCTTATTGTTTGCAATCTATTAAAAACAAAAAGCTTGTGAAAGTCCTGGGCTCCTCCCTGATCTCCAAGGGCTTTATTTCTTCTCTGGGGACCTGCAAAACAAGCTCCTTATTCATAAGTGTGAGATGAAGCTGTGAGGATGATGTTTCCGCTGGTGATTCATGTGATTTACTCAGAATGTTTGATTCATCCGTGAAGGAAAACAACCTCTGGCCGAGGGACAGATGCTTATGGGGATTTGACATTTGATTTTAGCTGGGTTATACAGGGTTATGAACAGGGATGGTTTTTCTCTATAAAACAACTTTCCCCAGAGCAGGAAACCAGACTAATGCCCTAAAATTTTGCCTCCGGTCTGTATTTGTGAAGGAAAGGGGGCATTTCTGAAAGGCTTCAGTTGGACCCTGTCTCCTGAAATTCCTCATCAGAAGGTTTGCATTGTGCTGGAGGTTGTTAAACCAATGGCACCTCCCAAAAGGGAAAGGATGGAATTGCTCTGAGGGGTGGAGAGCCTTGGGTGCTGTGGTTTCAGGATACCTTAGGGTGGAAGATGCCATGTGATATTTGCTACATCTGGGGGATCCTCAAGCCAAACTGAGGTTCTCCACAGAGGCTGGGAAATAGAATTGATTGAAATTCCCAGGAGTGGCCCCAAAAGGGACCCAGCAGCTCTCCTGACCCCAAGCTTCGAGTCAGACAATGCTGCTCATAAACTGGAACTTCCTAGTTCTTATTCATAACAGGTAATTTCAAAGCCCTGGGTCTGAGCACACAGAGTTCTAACTGAGTTTGATTTCAAATTTATGTTAAAATTTCACAATTGGGGGTTCTTTCTAATCTTTTTCATTAAAATGCAAAAATATGGGTAATATCAAGAAATCATTCAATCTTGTAATTCAAAGTGACTTTTTTTTAAAAAAAATAACTTTATGTTTGAAGCCTCTTATCATAAAACATTACTAAAAAGACACAGATTTACAGTGATTTGTAACTCTATTTTTATGGAAGCTTTCAAGAAAATGTCCCCCAAAGACTATATCTGAATCTTATTTAATTATCATTATTTGTAAAAAATGAGAGAGGCCCTCCCCTATTGGTCTCTGTCAGATCATTGAAACTAAAACTCAATTCAGATTTCATTGTAGCAGCAGCTTGTACAGCAAAGGAGGAAACAAAACTCTGCCCTTCAAGACATGAGTTTCTGTGGGAAGATTATGAAAAGATCTCAGCACGTTTATTAAAATCAGTCAATATTTTTAAATGGAAATCTTAAATTGGTTTTAATTAGTTTAATATTTTTTCTTTGGACATTTTCTATTTGCTTCTTTATTTATCTGGGAATACATGCAAGGCTGGGAAGGGGAGTGAGGATGCACAGATATTGGTGTTTCACAGGGCAAAAGCCAAGGCTTAGAAACTTGGTGGAAGTTGTATGTGAGGTCTGTGGTCATGTGATGGTTTTTGGGGACACATCACTTGTGTTTCTTCTTTGAATGATGCACTCTTCATAGAATCACAGAATGGATTGGGTTGGAAGGGACCTTAAATATTGTCTAGGTCCAGCCTTCCTCTAGAAGCCCAATCCTGTTCTATCTACCTTGATCAAAGCAGAAGAGGAAGGAAAGACAAAAATCTTCACATCTGAGCCTAGGTCTGAGTATTTGGTGCTCTGAAGGCTGGGGCTCTGTACCGTTATCAGTGGTGGTGTTGGATCCAGCCCAGCAACAAGGATGAGCTTGATTCCTCTAAAGAAAGCAGGACCCAAGCACGAGGCTTAAAATAAGAGGCTGCACGAGTGTTTTGTTGCATCTGGGGTGGAGAGAGGAAAAGCAAAACTGGCTGGGAAGACAGAAATGTGATCATAATGCTCCTGTTAGTTGTGGCTCATTTATTGCAATGAGCCACATGAAAGTTTGTCCTGGTAAAGGGAATGAATACCCTGATAGCTGTGCTGCTCTGGGATAGGTTGGGCAAGACATGGATACCCCAAATCTTGAGACAGTGCCCATCATTCATTAATTTCAACCCCACCTGAACTGTTGCTGCCTTCCCCTGACATGCACAGTTTTCTTAAGTGCTTCATTATTTGTGAAACATCCTAAGAAACTTGAATTTTTGTAAAGTAAGAAAAAGAAAAAAAGAAAAAGTGTTTGTACCAGATTTTTCCTCTCCCATTTGGCAAACTTTGCTTTTCCGCCCTGCTGCTTCCTATGGAGCTGCAGCCAGCACGACTTTCCAGCTTGTTGATTTCCTTGTGCCATAATTTTTAGAATTGCTGTAAATATCAGCTCTGCTCTGGGGAGTAGGGGCAATTCATCCTGCCCTCTCTGCTGGCTGCCTGTCCTGCTGCAAGAGCAGAGTGAACTCCTGGCCAGATGAGGATCCACATCCTGCAGTCTCTTTGCTTATTGCAGATAAGGGGGGTTTTAATAAAATGCTGGGCATGGTTCTCTTCCATTTTTACCATTTCTGAGTGTCTGTTGCTTGATGATGCCTTCTTGGAGGCTGGCAGAAATAACTTCTGCCCTGGCATCAATACAAAGTCCTGAGTTTGTGCTGGTGGGAAGGTGTTCAGGTGCCTGCCAGGAGGGAAGAGATCACAGAAATCTCCTGCACATGGATATCACAGAGTGCAATTCCACAGGAGAAAAGGCAATGGAAGTCCTCTCTCCTCCTACCACACATTGTTAATGCCTTTGGTATTGATTGCTAAGTGTTCATTTGCTCTTCTTGGTGTGATCAGAGAGGGTCCTTGGGAGGAAGGACTTGAGCTTTTTGGGGGAGTTGTAATTTCCCTTTGCCTTCCAGGTGAATCCATCTATCAGCTGCCAATGTGACATGTGAACATCCTCATTTTAAATGATTTGCCACAGGTGGAAGACCTGAGTGGCTTTAACTGATTTTCTTTACCTGACAAAGTTAATATCCTTGTAACTATTTGGGTAAAGGGAGTATGTCACTTGTGGGAATAGAATGGGAAATAAAAAGCAAGACAAAAGTACACATATATTTTTAAACAAACTCTCCAAACTCCCAATTTCCTCTTTTCTACAAAGCTTTGTGTCAAAGAATTCTGGAAAATTAGGCCAGATGACAAATATTTAGGAGACAGATTTGTCTTCTTCATTTTTTTTTCCCTGCAGTAGAAGCAAAACATACAGCTAGAACAGTGTTGCCATGAGTCTGGTGATGGACTGTGTGGGGAAGGACCATGCTCCTGAGTCCAGGAAATCCTAACAAGTTGCTAGTTAATGATAAATACCCTGGAGGATTTTAGCAACTCTTCACTCAGATTTTGAATGGCCAAGGACCAACTTCTATTTACTGTTTCACATTGGTCTTTCTGAGCAAGGTCATGACTCCAAAAGGCCCCTTCCAGTGTCCTCTAAAGTGCACCCGAGTCTATGTGACTGCTGTGCAGTGAAGGTCCACACTAAAGGCATGCCTAAAAAGCACAGAATTCTCAATTATATTGTTCTCATCCACAGGAAATGCCAGGAAGAAGGAGTGGAGGCCCCATGGATAGGATGGTGATGTTCAGGTGTGGCGGCTGGGGAGGACTGGGGCAGAGGAGGGATGTGTTGGAGCTGGAAGACAGCAAAATGTACACTGGAAGGGTGGCAACCTGCATCCCTGAGGCTATTTAAAAAATAACACAATGAAGTGACAATTCATGGCCCAGTTAAACCCAGTTACACCTTGTGTGGTCCTCTGCTGCCAGACCCTGTTCAAGCAGAATTCCCCACTCTCACTGTTAACAGCTTCCCAGGGCAAGAGCACAGATTTACTGGGGGGAAATTGCCTTTTAACCTGGCTGGAATCCACTCTAGGCACTCCAAGGTTTGGGAGCCGTGTTGCTCCAGAGAGATGGGTTCAGTATCAATTTCATTTTTATATATTTTATTAGAGCTGTTAAATAAACTAACCTAAAACCAAGAAAACATCACTGAAAGTAAGCCTTTTTATTAATAAAATATTGAACTAACCCAACAATAGAATACTTGAACTACCAAATGGACTGGCTGGGACAAGGCAGTTTCAGAGCTGGGCTGGAGATGAATTATCAGCTGTGTTGAAGGTGTAGTCAACTCTTTTGTAGGTGTTAAGAAGGATTCTAAGAATATTAGTAATTGTAAATTATTAGTCTGGAATTTTACCACTGTCATTCAAATAAAAAACAATCTGATTAAATCACTTAAATATCCCTTGTCTGAACCACAACATTTCAAGGTCCTTGTATTTCAGTTCTCATGTTCAGTTTCATCTTTCTCTGCTCTCTCTCCTAGAAGAGATATCATAATTCAGACATTGATGGAACATTTTAGAGAGGTGGCTCAGAACCTTTGTTTGCAATGATTTCAATGGCAGCTCAAAATTTGTGAACTTCTAAACACAGGACATGTTTCACCAAGTGATTTTATTGATTTTGTTTCGAATATTGGATCTGGAGGACTTTTTTATCTGACAAGACCTTTTCCCATGGCAATTTCTGAGTGCACTGGAGTGCACAGACATCCTAAAGCTAAATGGGGTCAGAGGACAATTTGGGCAGAAGTTCTGGTGGGTTCTTGGCAGATTCTGGTGAAGTTCTGGGCTGTATCTAGTACACTGGAGCCCTGTAGCTTAGTCCAGTCAAATATGAATTAGGTCACTGTTGGTTGTCACTAAGTAGGAAAAGTCCTGCACATGCCAAGAATTTTTAAAACGTTTAGCAATTTGCATAGCAGAAATGACTGCTAGGTTTCCCTCCTAGTAAATAAACAAATAAACAATGAAACACAATATCTTGGGACATCAGATCACTTTGGTGTAATTTTCCATGGCCTTATTTGAGTTACTTATTTGAGTTACTAGCCCTAAGTTTTCTGAGAAGTTGTTATAACCTTCCCCAGGCAGGAGGAATAGGAAAATCCCAGCCTAGGTGGATCAGCTGCCCAAACACCCATCCATCAGCAAAATCCAAATAAATTCACAGAGGCAGGAAAGCTCAGCATCATCTTTCTGTCCTTTGCCTTTGGGAGATGACAAAAAGGCTGATTCTTTGTGGTGACAGGGGGGTTTTTACAACCTCCCTGTTTCTGGGCAGCTTCTGGTCAGTGTTTTACTTCTCAGTGGTGAAATGCTGCTGCAAGGATGACCAGGACTAGGCTTATTTGAAATATAACCTTTAAAATGATCATGCATAGGGAAAAAAATGCATATCTAAGGAAAAACAAAGTTTTGAAAGCAAGTGCTCAGATTAGGTGCCTAACTATCAGGAGCTTAATTATGAGCTGTAATTTATTAAATCTCCTTGTGCAATTTGTGTGCTTCTGTGCAGGGAGAAGCTTGCCAGGGGGAAGTTCAAAGGACTCACTGCCATGGGGCAGGCTGTACTCAGATCATAGAGTGGCACTGCTGCCTCTCTGCCCAACCCTCCCCAGCTCTCCACTGGTTGTGTCCAGATGTGTCCATCTTTCCCCAATACCTACAGAATATTCCTTAATTTGTGAGCTGCCCCTTATTTAATGCAAGCCGCTGTACTGCTGCTCTTCATTTTGCTTTGGTCATTGTACAAAATCCCTTTAAAGGATGGGCTCATGACAGGAACAAAACCCAGGACATGCAGGAAGAAATCCCCGTGGCTGGTGAAGTACAGTACAAAGTGCTCAGCTGGCATTCACTGTGCATCCCCCCTTGGGTTTATTGACTTTCAGCTGTGCTACCCACACTGGATAAGGGCTCTTCCCTGTCATAGGTGCTGCATGAGTTGTGTGTGGTGGTGGCACTTAGAAGCTACTAATGTGTATTTTGGTCAAAACCTGGCCACTGCAACATCTTTCTGTTTCTCCCTCACCCAAGCACTATGTATAGGACCTGCAATGATCTGGACATCTTGGGTAGGTCAGACCTTCCTGAACTGGGAAAGTGGCCTAAGGCTGGACAAAACAAATAGAAACAGAGGGCTATGGAGAACCTGTCACATGGGATGGGATGTCTGGATTTGGCTTGTTTAGTTTAGCAAAACAAAAGCTCAAGGGAGGATGTGACGACTGTCTATAAATATACCAGGGAGAGAAAAGAGTTATTTCTGCCTAGGGACAATGTTGGCACAGGAGCAAATGGGCATGAAGTGACTGTGAGTAGATGTAGGTTAGGAATTGGGAAGGTTGTTAGCAATTGGGGTAATGAACTCCCTCCTAAGCAGGAGGGAAGGAAACAGGTGTTGAGCGAAGATGGAGTGGGGTTGATTTATAGAAGGATTTTCATGCTGGTTTTGCTTAGGATTGCAAGTGTCAGCAGCACAGGAGATCCTCCCAGTCCTGTGTCCAGGTGCTCACTGGTTGGGATGCTGCAAGTGGTGCATTTGCTAGGCTGAAATGAAGAGCAGGTGTTTATTTCACAGTTATTCAAAGCCAAACCAGAATCTAACACCCAACTGCTGTGACCTCTCCCCAGCACAGGAGGTGCCCATATCGAATTCAATGTTTCTGTCACGAGTGTGTCAGAAGTTGTTCTACCTCAGGCAAACACTGAAAATGCTGGGGAATTCAGATGCCTTTGGGATCCTGTTCCTCAGGGTGCACACACAAATCAGGCTGTGCACTAAGGGACAGCCCTGAGCCAGCACCTCTATGCACTGTGATGGTCTCTGCAACGGCTGCTGTGATGTCCCCTACAAAACATAAAGACTCTGGGACTAAGAGAGGAAAAACAAGCACTTCCTGGTGCATCTTCTGCACTTCCTGGTGTATCTTCTGCTGGCATTCATCAGTTCAGATAGTGCTACCAGGAATCTTGCTGAGCAGTGGGCTCAGGACAGCCAGGTTTAGGAGCACAGTGACCCTCCCTCCCCACCCCTGCCTGCTGCCCTGGTGGAGGGGTTAAGGTCTGATATTTGCTCCAGCTTGTTCTGCTGTGTTTCTGCACAGCAGCTACAGGAGGGGCAGGCTGGGGACAAACAGACGAGGAGGTGTATTTTTTTCGGAGTGCTTTATCAGGCTCTGTTTTTTGCAGTGCAGGGCTGTTTCTGGCTGCTCTGGCCATGACTCACAGGGATGGGCTGCAATCAGCTCAGTGATGGTTTTGTCACTGCAAATGGGGAGGTCAGGAAACCACTCAGACTTTTTTTCATTCTTCCAGGCCCAGAGATGGGACAGGGCTGAAGCATGGGAGATGTAGTACAGATTTAGGAAACCGTGGAGGTGTTGGGCAGATTTGGGTTCTCTTACAGGTCAGGATCAGGTAAACCCACTTGACATCTCTGTAACAATGGCTTCTGCCCCTCAGTCCCACCCTGCAGCTTGGCTAGTTGTCAATCTGCAACCCCAATCATTCCTGGGTTGCACGAGGAAATCATGGTGTGGACTGTGGCTGTGCCAAGACCTCAGAGCCCAGCAGCACATGGAATTGTTGGCAATTTCCCCTCATTGGGATTTCTCAGAGAAGCCAGAAGCAGCTTGGGAATTCCCTGCAGCCTGGGCAATGGCCATTTCAGCAGGCACAATGTATCCCAGTGATGCAAAGTTGACTCAATATTGATGTGATAACAGCCTGGAAAGGGCCACAGCTGCAGATCAAGCACCTTCTGGAGAAAGCAAGCTAAGGAACGGCTGCACCCAGCTCCTGGACATGGACTGAGCTGTGATTTTTCCAGACATACTGGTGGAGGATTAGATTTTAATTGTTTTCTATGTATCCTTACACAGAAAGCTGAGAGGAGGATGCTGCCCTGTGTGTTTCTGGAAGACAGAGAGATAAGAAGCAGTGTCCTGTGCTAACCATGGCTGTTTCCCATCTGTTTCCTTTTGAAGTAACAGCTCCACAGAGAAGGCTGTGTAGTACTGAGGGAGGTGCTGGAATATGGCTTGGAGAAGGCATATTGTGGGCAGGTGAAAAAAATGCCCCACATGATGACAGGAAGGTCAGGAGTGCATTGTGTCTCTGCCTTGAAATGTGCTGAAACAAAACAAACCAAAAAAAAAGAGATGTATTTCTGAATACCCTGGGAGGATGTCAAGTTTTAAAAGTGTTAGACAGCACTTTGGTGATATTTTTTCCATATGAGTTGCATAAAATTAATGTATTAGAGTTGATCAAAAAAGAGGAAAATGTGCTGAATCAAAAAAAAAAAAGTTGAAAAAGCATATAAAGTAGGTTTTTGTGGATCTGAAGATGGAACACAGCCATTGTAGCCACATTTTTAAATCATATCATTGAAGCCATGATCAAACTATTTTGACTAAAATGCTCAATCTCATCAAAGAGTGTTCTCTGTATATTCCAGGAAACTGGGAGAGCAAAAAATAGTCTGCCTAACAGCAAGACCTTCACTGCTGTGTTTTGTCTTGATTGTACATTTACGAAATTACTTTTTTTGATTCCCTGGACATGCTCCAGGAAATGCTGTCCTGAAAGCCATTTCTTGGAAGGGCTGTGGTTTCCCAATCTCTTTTCCTCCCAGTTCCACCCAGAGACCTAGGTCACCCTCTGTGCAGGTGATGACTCTCTTGTTTGTGTCAGCCAAGTTGTGGAAGATGCTGAAGAGACTCACACAACAGCTCTAACCTTGAGGCCAAGCATGATGGAGAGATTGTACTTCTCCAGCCTGTGAATGCTGTTCCCATCTTTTCCTTGTACTCTGAGGTTTGTTTTGGGATATTAATAAGCTTTTCAAATCTATTTCTCCAATTAATCAACTATAAAGAGAAAAAACAAAGGCAGTGCTCTGAAGGGATGCACATAAAAGTGTAGGGGGAAAAGGCAGCTGGAAAGCTTTACACGACCTCAGTTTTAGTTGAGCTTAACATGGTGAAATTCTCCTTGCCCACAAGAATTTATATGGGGAGGAGAGATCCTGCCAGAATAACCTGGGGCAAAGACAAACACCCGAGTGCAAAAGCCAGTGCCAAGCCAAGCAGTGTGGGGTAGCAGTCAAGCACTTTCCAGCAGTGAGAGCAGTGGGAGTCTGTCCACAGCAGCCCAGTGAGAAAAAAATTCTCCGCAAAGTAAAGTAACCTGTGATCCAAGGAGACTTAACTACAGCCAATTGACCTGGGTGAAAAGCAGGTTGTGTGCACAAGGCATTTTAGCATAAACTAGCCAAGGAGGTTGCTGCTGTTACTTCCTAGGATCCTTCACAGCGAGGTGGGAGTTGAATAATTCAGCAAAAGCTCCAACTCTTCTCACAAAACAGAAATCATCTGTCACTGGACGTTAATGAAGTGAGAAAAGTAATTAGGTCTAATTTCAAATGTCCAGGCCAATTAAATAACAGTGAGAGAAGTTGTGTAATTTAGCTCTGCTCATCAAAACTAAAACTGTCAAGTTGTCCACATTTAGAAATCTCATGCTGACTTCTTGGACGGCTTAGGGAGGGTTTGTTTGGGAAATACGCAAATTGTGCACAAGGTGTCAAGACCGAGTGCACCTTATGTTCTTCTGGTTCATAAAACTTGGGTCTTTCAGGTTTGAATGCTCCAAAGCTCAGCTCTGCCCTCAGACATTCCCAAAAAACCCGAGGTGAGCCTGGCCAAACCAGGAGCTGTCACTGGGTCTGAGAAGAAGCCCTCAATTGATACAAACGCTCCCCTAAAGGCAGGTGTGTGTGCTCAGCCTGCCAGGTGGCAGAGCCCACATAACCACTCATCCTTGAGCCAAATTTTACAACAGAGGTGCCTACAACTGCAGAGCCAGATCCTGGTTGTGTTTGTGTCACCCCCACGTGCAGTTGTGGTACTGAATTTGGTAGAGATACACAGGACTCAAGCTCACATGGCTAAGGCTGGACAGTGGCTCCCAGACTCCAGCCCTGCCTGAGGTCTGTGCTGGAGCTGGGCCAGCCCTGCTGCAGTCTCAGATATCACTGAGACTTCTCCTGCTGTATCTGTCTGAAAGCATCTTGGTCAGCTCAGAAGTAATACTGCAAGAGACAAGGCCTGAGGTGCAAAGCTGCAATGGAAATCTGGAAAGCCCAAGGTGGAGCACGAGGCAGATTTGTGGTGCCTGTACCTTCAAAGGGACACAACCAGCAGCTCACAGGGTCTGTCACCCTGACAGACTGACAGGCTGCTTGGCTAATGGGAGTTTCAGTATGTAAGGCTGGACCAGGTATCAGATCCACCACACCTTTGGGTCTAGCACCAGACCCATGGTCAGGGTAGATCCACCTGCCACTGGTGAGGACAGTGAAGATTTTATAATCAGTAATAGCATTTTTTTCCTCTGGCTGCATGAAGGGTGCTCAGATGGGGGATTCACAGTGTAAATTTGAATGGCAATATCAGAACACTGTTCATTCTGTTGAAAGCCGGAGGATGAATATGGAGGAGGAGAGAAGAGGAACTTGGATGTGTTTCTACTCCAGTTGATTAGTCTTGGCTTTAAGCCCCTCTACCAGGAGTGCATATGTACAGCTGGTTTTATGAAAATAAATAATTTTCCCAACACCTTTCCTGCTGGCCCTGCTAAGAGTACTGGTGGGGTCATCCAGAGGCAGTGGACTCAGGAGCCTGGCATCTGCCTGCTGGGCAATAAATGAAGGCAAACTAATGTCACCTTCACCCCTGAGGCCTCATTGGATGAAGGCAACTTACATCCACTGTTTACCTGTTCTGGATTTGAATTGGTGACCCAGGGATGAAAGGCTTTCTGTCCTAGTGCCAGTACTTTGACTTGCTCTGCTGTAACAATAAATATCCCCCAAATCCCTTGGAGCTCCCAGCAATTACAGCCTTAAAATAAACTTATAGCATAGACTGGTGATTACCGAATGTTTCTTATTGTTTCCCCTCTGGGAGACATGTATCCCTCAGGAAATGAGTTTCTAATTACACAGGAGAAGCAGGGAAGTAACCATAGTGTGGGAAAGCAAAATTAATAAAAGCTTCTAGGTGCACTCCGACCACCGCTTTCAGAGCTAGCCAATGATTAAATGTGAGTGGTCTGAGGGTTTTAACTTTTCCTCTCCTTGGGGAATGCCTGGACTGTGGCAGAAGAGATGTGAGCAGAGAAAGAGAGGAGAGAGATGAAGATGCTGTTGAAGACCCCAGGAAAAAGCTGCACTGAGCAGCCCACAGGAATTCTTCAGTCTGCAAACCCCAGACCATGTTGTACTATCCTATGCAGGGCCTGAGGTTCTAATACATTGGGAAGGTTAATAAAATAGATGTTCCTCCTTTATCCCCTTGAGGGGCTAACCCAGCTCATTTCAGAGTCCAGTACTCCTTTTAAATATGCATTTTTAAGGAGTGAATCCAGTTCAAGCCAGTGCACTACCCATTCATGGAAAGCTGAGGCTGAAACACTCTTTGGGCACCATGTGGCTCAAAGAGCCTGAGATCAGTGAGGCTGGAAAGCCTTTTGGCCATAAACACATGTGCTGGTTCATCATGCCAGCTGGAATCCCCAGGGCTGGCTTTGTTTCTGTGAGTGCAAGAGGAAGTCCTCTCCATCCCTTGCCTGTACTTGTTTCATTTCCCACAGTACACACCACTTACAAACCTTGGGAATGCAAGGAGTCCCTTGGAAGATATCTCACATCTCATCCCTGCAACAGTGGCATCCAGAGCAGAAAAATGGCTGGAAATGCACTCAGTCCCTGTGGAAGTGAATGTCAGGGTCTACACCCACACTCAGATGCTGCCCTCAGGACAAAATCTTCAAGCTGCAGCTTTCTGGGCAAGATGAGGCTCATCCTTGTTCAGAAACTGTCTCCCCTGGTTTGAAATGCATTGCTCTGGTGGAAGATCCATCAGCATAAAAAGATAATGTGCCCTAAGTCACATTCCAAAGCCAAACTATGGATGTCATGTACCAAAACACCCACACTGCAGTTTGCATGTTTGCAGAGGGGATGTCTAATGTGAGGTTGTTTATGGGGAACCCCTGTGAAGTCTTGCTGTGTAATTTACTCAACATTAAAGAATGGAGAAATCCCACTTGTGTGTGCACATGGCTCAAAAGCAAAAAAGAAGGTAGGATGAACAGCAACAATTCAGAATAAAACTTTGAGGAGAGAATAGGATTTAATTTTAGGTGAGAATGTTGCCCTTCTTTGGGCAGTGCAGTGCTTTACTTTTAGATGGAAAACATAGTAGTCCCTATATGACTGAGAATGTTTTTATTCTGAAGTCAGGCAAACTATTTTTGCTGAATTTATGCTTAGCCTGCAAATTGAAGCAAATTGCAGGGATCCCAAAACTACTCATACCAAAGTCAAGAAAGACAAAATTAGCTTTGTTCTCTTGGAACCAAAGCCACAGGATCTCAGCCTGTCACAGCTGTCCTTAAGACAACTAAATACTCTGTTCTTGGGATTATGCTCACCATTTTGATCAAATCCACAGTTAAAATCTGTGGTTGTTGCACATTTAGTTAATCAGTACTCATCCTAAATTCCCAATATATGCATTTATATTGTTCTTTTACTGCACAATTTTGCCAGATGGGCCTTTATCCTTGAGATACACAGTGAGGAGCATCATCACCTCTCCTGGCAGTGCCAAACCACACTGCTTAGGAATTCTCTTTGGGTATTAACTGAATCTGAAATGGTGGAGCCAGCAAAACATCAGAATTTCAGCAACATATGTTGAAATGGCCTCAATATAGGCTGTGTATATATAGATAATATGTTCAATCAGCCTCTTGGGGAATGAGAATTTAAGCTTCTCCTGGTGCATTCTATCCCTAAGGTTAGGGTAGGATCAGAGAGCAGATCATCACATTGGCATATGGCAAGGATTTACTCTCCTGCAGCTGTAATTATGTTCATTCTGGCTGGTGAGGGCATAAAATAAGACAGGACACATCCATAATAGCTCAAGGAAGCCCATTTTACTCTGCTGTTGCTGCACATGAGGAGTTTTCATTATGTTAGAGAAGGGGTTACCTGTTGAGGTCACACAAATCTGATTGCTCATGCTCTTCTGTAGTTTCTCCTAAATCATCCTGCCCCAGGGTAAGACTCTTCTCCAGCCCATGAGACTAACTATTGGTTTTCTCTACTTTAGTTGTAAATAGCCACCAGCAATAAACATCTGCAGTGTCCCTTGAGAACCTGTTTCACAGCCAGTGGGGTGTTGCTATATCCCAGCACACAGAAAGGTTTTTAGTGTGAGCACAGAGAGTACAGTGTCTTCAGGAAGGATAAATTACTTGGAACAAGATTAGACATTAACACCAGCAGAGCACAAATGGGAAAATCACTGGACAGAAGCACTGAAAATTGCCTGCAGCACTGATTTGTTATTTAATGTCCTCCTGCCTGGTGGCACCAACTTCATCTGTTTAATGTGTACCAACAGGAACTCAAATTTAGCTGTGGTTGGGTTTTCTCCCTCCGTGTTTTCTGTTTATTGATTATTAACACAATGTAACAGAGCACAAAGAGGAAAAGATGTAACTCTGGATAGCAGTGGTGCCTCTCCCCCTGTCCCATCCTGGATTGTTATTCACACATCCAGCCACCTGCCATTCCTTTCATGCTTTCAACTTCCTGGCTCTGTATTTGTAAGGCACAATAAAACAGCAAATAATAGGTTACCTGAGCAGCACGATCAAAATCCACTAATGTCTTGAATTTTCATTTTGCTAAATTGACTCTGCTCTGAGTGTTAAATAATCCTAGGCCGTAAAAGGTAGCTGTTCTTAGAAGGATCAACCTTCTTGAGCTATTTTCCCCTCTTGTTAACAATTTTCATCTCATTTCCTATTTCCGGCTCTAACTCCTGCCGATAATGCCCCTCAGCTAATATTGAAACCAAGAGGGAAAAATATATGAATAGTAGACATCCGATCCAAGCTTTGTGTGTGGAATTCAGGGATGGAATGTTCTTGAGAACAAGACTGGTTTTTTAAATAGCAAAAGACTGCTTGTTTAGGAGGAAAATTTGCACTGACACCTATATGTGGTACTGCTGATGTTTGTTCCCACAGTGCTTTTAGGTCAAATATAACCATCCTCTTGGGAATCATTTTTTCCTCTTTTTTTTTGGTTTGTTTTTGTTTTTATCAAGAGGTTCTCCATGCAGAGTATGTCTGCACAGCACTTTAATGCATCTTATACAGACATTTTCATGCCAGCTTAGGAGGGTGAACTTGCAAATGCCATAGCAGCCACCGACTGGGTTTGTGATTGCATGCAATGCTGTCTTTCAGTCAGCAATGTTGGTTTGCTCTGCCCTTGCCTCCTACTCTGGCTCCTCCATCTCCTGCTGTTCATCACTTGGGTCAGCAGTATTTTGTGCAGTTGTTCCAAGCCACACCCAGCCCCTTCACTTCCAGAATAGGCATTTTTTTCTGCACACCTGACACAGTTCTTGGTGCACAGATGGTTGTGTAGATGTCCAGCTGCAGGTGGAAATGAGCAGCCAGGGCTATAAGTGCATGAGAAAGAACCACCCTACCCTGTATAATTGCAACTAGAAATCATCCAAAGCTAATCTGGCCATTTCTGGGTGAGCTGCCTTGTGCTCTTTTTGCAGAAGAGATAAAAGCAAATGTATTATTTAAGTAATGATGAGTACCCATGCAAGAGGTGGGTATGGGATCCCTGAGCAGGGATCATGTGGGGGTCTCTCTGTGCAGCAGTTTTTTAACCTAACCTTCACTGGAAATACATCAAAGAGGCCTTGGCTATGAAAGGCAGGAAGGGAGTGGTCTGAGGAACTGCACTACACCAGTGAGTTGAGCAGAGCCAAGGAATGTCCTCAGGCATCTCAACTCAATTGTGCTGTTGTCAGTCCCTGGCCAGCGACTGCAGACAGCCTGGGAGTTGGCTGGGGCTCAGGACTGAGCCCATGGCAGCTTGGACGTGTCCCTCCCTCCTGGAGGGCAGTGCTATGAATGTGGGCAGCTGTGTGCCTGTGCTTCCATGCCAGGGAGCCACTCTGGCCATGGGCACTGGGATGGACAGCTGGTGGTAGGAAGGGAAAACTGGATTTTGCTGACTCATTTTTTTTTGTACTAATACTCCCGTATTTCTCTGTAAGTAGAGAGAGGGCATATATGGCTCAGAGTCTCATATGCAGCTCTGGAAGTGGAATTTGGACTTTGCAGAGCCATCCAATGTCATGCTGTTTGAAGGTCTGCCTCTCTTTTGTTAGCAGGTCAGTGCTTGCTTGGGGCTTAGAGTTTTTTCCACTGGATATTCAGCAATTCCAGGACTGTGCTGCACAAGGAGAAGTTTTACTTGTGTGTAACACTCTGTCCAGGTCTGCCTCTCCTCCTGCTGGTGGCCCTGGCTGGCAAACACAAGTCCCCAAGACATGCTATGGCTCAAATTCAGGTGTGCATCATCCTCCTTCTGGGTCCTGGCCACCTGCTCTCTGTGAGTGGTTTCATGGAGGACACTGAGGGGAAGTGGATAACATTTGCTGGGACCATGATTTCCAGAAGCAAGCCTTCATTAGGGTGTTAGTGCTGGATGTCCTCACAGACTGATACAGCCCTGGAGGAAGGCTTTTACACCTCAGCTTCACCTCAGCCAGGTGTTTGCCAGTGTGCAGGGAGGTGGGCACAGCACATCATGCCCAAAGTCAGGTTATTTAGAGCCATGGGAGGCTGAGTGGGGCCTCTTGGTTTCTATTCTGGTCTGTGGGAATAATGAAGGTGAGTGGAGGGAGGAACAAGGCAGGTAATGGAGAGTTTCTGAGCTAAAGCTTTGCCTCGTGGTGAGTCAGGGAAGATGTTTTAGGGTTGCCTGCAGCATGTGTGACTGAGACATGACCCTGTTTAGCTGCCTGGAGTGAAAATGGGGCCAATTTTTGGATACTAGTAAGTCCTTTCAATTTTTGTAAATTCAAACCCTGGGGAGTCCCATTCTGAAACTCAGCAGTGCAGGTCAAAATCCTTCTAGTGTGAAATGACTTGTCTCCTGTTTTTCCCTGGCAAACAGGTACTCCTTAGGGCTTCAGGAAGCCTCCAAATCACTTCCTTTTACCAGGTTTTGGTTGCTTTGACCTGAATACTGCAACATGCCCTGAGCCCAGCAGATCTGCCAGAAATGGACAGGGTAGAGTCTTCAGCAAAGCTCATTTCTGAGCATTCATTGTGGTTGTGCTCTGGTAGCTGGAAAAGGCTCTTCTTCCCAGGTAACAAGTGACAGGAGAAAAAGTGGGCTCAAGTGGCCTCAGGGAAGGTTTAGATTGCATATCAGGAAACATTTCTTCGCTGGAAAGGTGGTCAAGCATTGGAACAGGCTGCCCAGGGAAGTGATGGTGTCATAGTCCCTGGAATTGTTTAAAAAATAGGTAGATGTAGCACTTTAGGGACATACATTAGTACTTGGCAGTGCGAGGTGAGCAGATGGACTCAATAATCTTAAAGATCTTTTCCAAACTAAATGATTCTGTGAAAATCTCCCCTGGAGCCCGTGGCAGGGGGGAAAATCTGGCTGGAGAGTGAGGGATGGGGCTGGGAAGGCAGTGGAAGAAGAAGTTGCAGAGATGCCTGCAAGAAAAGAGAAAGGAGTTGGGCTCCCCTGCTGGTCCATAAAGGGCTCAGTATGCCACACCCAGAGAGTGTTTCCTTGACAGTATTCCCCAGGAGACAGGCATTTGGGATGAACTTCAGCCTGAGCTGTGGGACAGGAACTGTGGGGTTTTCTGCTGGGGAAGCTCAAAGGGGCTTGTGAACAGGCCTGAACTTTCTCAAAGTCTTTTGGAGATGTGTGGAGAAGCACAAGGGAAGATCTGTCAGCTGGATCAGCTCCTCTGCTCACTGCCCAGCTTGCTGCTCACACTGGGCTCTCAGCCCTGAAGCTTCCACCCCTCTATGTAGGATGTCCTCTAGGAGGAGGCATCACCAGGATGCTTTGCACCCCAGAAAGTCCAGAAGCAACACTGCTGGCAGGGCCAAATACAAAATTTTTCCAGTACTCCTTGCATGGCCAAGAGTAGGCAGCTTTTGCCTTTCCAACATCTTTACAGATGCCTCAGGCTTTGAATGTCCCCATGAAGCATGAGAGGGGTTGGGAAATAACAACACTTACTCTCCTGGAGCCTGGACAGCAACAGAAAGGACATGGAAGAAAAACAAACCCTCCTGAGACAGCATCTGCAACCCTTCTATCTGCCCAAATCCAGGCAAGAAGCAAGACTGTGGATACCTCATGTGGAGCAACCTCAGCACAAGGAACAGTGGCCACAAGATTTGCTGCTGACCCATCTTATGGAAAGCTGAAGAGCAGCCAAGATGGGTGAGGACAGGGGAACCCAAGAGTGGGCTCTGAAATTTCATTTTGGATACCTGAGGAAGCAAGAGACTCCTCAAACACCCTGACTCCAGTGGGTGCTGGCAGTGCTCACCACAGAACTGCTTCCAGGCTGAGCACATTTTTTTTCCATCAGAAAATGCCAATTCCTTACAATGGAAACACTCTGCAGGGTTGTATCGCCTCCGTGACTCTGTGAGGGAAGCCAGGCTGCTTTCTTACCCAATTCCTTGGCTCCTCACAGCCCACCCTGGCAGGATCTGCATCCTCCATCCTCCACATTAACCCTTCACTCCATCCTGACACCTCGAGTCCCTCCTTGCTCCGTGGCCAAGCTCCTGCCGGCCTGTAAAGGTGAAGCAGTGGTGTAGTTTTCTGCTCCCCAGTTTGATAGTTTTCTGGCTCAGGAGTTGGTGTGACTTTCTACCTAATTGTGCAATTTTGGGAAGTCAACCAGGGATTAATTTTATTCCTGTCTTCACAGGATGGTTGGGAGATGCTGGGTCAGGACTGTCTGCTTTCCTACTGGAAGCTGATCTGTTTCCAGGCAAATGGTATGTAAATGGTATCTAGAGGGATGCTATTAAAATTGCTTAATCTAGGGAAATATTTTCATGAAATTGTCTTTCGAGGGGGAGCACTCGAAAGCTTTTGACTTGAAGCTTTCACAAAATGAATGTCTCCATGCAAAGTTACTTCTCTTGGGCAGGCAGCAGTGGGAAACCAGAGTATTTTGATTTCAGCAGGACATCACAGCAACAGCTTGAGGATCTGGTTGGGTTGCTTCATCCCTTTTTCCCCCTGTCAGTGACAAGATCCCGGGGCCAAAGGCCCAGAGGTAAAATCTGATTTACCCTTTGTTGAGATAGAAAGCAGGAGATTCATGCCCCAAACTTGCTTCTCACCAGCATTTCCAAATGGAAGCAGTTCTCTCTTTCAAACACCCAAACTTTGGTTTTCCTGCAGATCTGAAGGGCTTGAGCAATTGAAAGCCTATTTTGGCTGAAATTCAGAGCAGTTCTGCTCACAATCACTTCTCTTAATAAACAGCATTAACATCTGGTGAGAAATCCCTGGGCTAAGCACAGCGTAGCTGCAGCACCATGCTTGAGCTGAGCTCAGCTTGATCCAGAGACAGAGCAGCGTGAGCTGAGCCAAGAGCAAGGAGGGGAGAAAACAGCAAATGGAAAAATTAATTGCATGGTAACAGACTCCAACACTTCAACTTCCATCATCTCAGGAGTTCACAACTGGCAGGGAGTCTTTAGTAAACTAATTAGTGGCTATGGCAAATTGTGGAAGAGTCTGTAAGTTGTTGTAGTTGAATAGAAGTCAGCAGTGTCTGATTTGCAGTAGCCAAAACTCTTGCTCATGATTTCGCACTGTACAACTTTATAAAAAGTGGAAGTTATTCAACTTTTCTTTGTTAAGATATTGCTGGTTTTGAATGAGTCCTTCCCTTAGAGCTCTAATTTACATAGAATTTTTTTTTTCTGATACATAAAACTAAAACATATTCATTTGAGTTATCTGTATAATATATAAAAAAATAAGGTTACTCAGAGCCCTAAATTAGCTACAAGAGTGCAAACACCTCCCATGATTTAGGGATTTAATTTTCTGCTGCTTGGAGGGGTGCAGCAGTAGGTCAGGCTCTCCAGGTTGCGTGGCACAGCGCAGGGACAATCGCCAGTGTAAATAAACTTTGCCTGGGTCTCCTTAAGCAACATTTCACTCTGAATAATTCTGATGATTTAGCTCCCACTAGAACATTACTTTTAGTTCCACTTTGCTTTATTGCTGCCATGCTTAATTGATTCAACACCAGGATGGAACTGCATAATGAGGCTACTTAAGTGTAATGAAACCCTTGCATTGTCAAAAATGAACATTTTGTCTGCAGATTCTGGAAAAATCTCTAATTAAACACTTCTAAACTTAGATATATGCAGACACAGGAATTTATTTAGTCCTGTAGTTTTGTAGCTGTTTGTATTTCCTTTTTCATCCAGGCCTTCTCCAAATAATTCCTTTGTTAATACAAATTTCAGAGACCTTGATTTTTTTTCCCCAAAACATTAGGCTGTGAAATTTCTCTACTTGGAGATGGCTATCACTGAGAGACACTTGTTTGTACTGTGTAGGTTGATGTTAGCTGCCTGCTTGCCTCCTGACAAGTCCCTGGAGGCTGTTGCTTATTTAATTTTGTGATAAAATAAAATAAGCTGCTTGAGAGGGGGCTGCTGGATTCCCCAGGCCAAGTGCCTCTTTGCTGGCCACTTGTCTGGGTTTGTGCTAAACTGCTTGGTCCTAGTGTGTTTTTCGTGAAAAGGAGTGGAAAATTCCGTTTCTATAGAAAAATAAGCCTGAATAGTCCTGTTACATCTTTATCTTTTTTCGCTGTGTTTCCTTGCATCCCCGTGGAGCGGCAGAGCAAATTTGGCTTTCTCCACCAGGTGGTACTATTAAGCTGTCGTAGCGGGAAGATTTGCTCCCTCCATCCCAAACCCACCCAGTTATCCCCGTCGGCTGAGCTTTTCAAATAATTTCACTCTTGGTGCACTGAAGCTAAGGAGGAGCCCCGGTTAATTGCAGCTGAATGAGGGCATTCATGCCCTGTTCCCCTTCCCACTGCAGATCAAATAGGATCTTTTTTCCCCCCCATCCCTAATGAAAGGAAAGGTCTGGGATTTCCTGGTGAGCCCATACTCACGGTGTGCACTTGGGATTGTTGCTTTTATGAAGATATTTTCTATATGAGCAGTGTGACTCCCTGATAGCTGCAGAAGATGCATCAGCTTTAATGTGCCTGAGGACAGAGCAAGGTCTTAGCACAAGTTTGTGTTCCTAATCTGATGTCCAGATTTCCCTGGGTGAAGTGGATGATGTGTCTGGGCTCTGCCTGCAGTGACAGGAGGGGATGCTGAGGTCCTGTTTGGTTTCCTGGGATTCTCTCATGCAGGGCTGGTGTCTGTCCACATATTGTCAGACAGCCTTTGCTCCTACCTAGAAATCTTGTCCAGGAAGGCTCTTAAAGGTGTTTTTCTATGAATCTAGTCCCTCTGATGCCTGTACTGGCCCAGTGACTGTGTATGGGCTGCCATATGTCCTCAGCTCCCAGGCACAGCCACAGGGCATGTCCTTGTGTGGCTCTGTGCAAAAAGCCAGATGCACTGGAGGAGCCTCTCTCTTGCACAATAATTCTGTTAAGTTGCAGAGATGTCAGATTTAGTGTTGGTATTGTTCACCTGGGAGGGAAGAGGACACAGGTACATGGAGAGGCAGCTGCCTTACTGCTATTGAACTATTAAAATGATACAGGAGCAATGCAGTTGCTGATGCCCCTGGAGACTCAAGCCCTTAAAATCTGAGGACATTAGCACTGTCTGACAGATACTGCAGCTCTCACTTCCGCAGGTAAATTGTCAGCAGTGTGCTCCATCCACTGGGATTATTTATATACTTGCCCAGGTAAGCACGATCCATATTCTTTGTGCTTAGTCAACCAAGAATTCGTGTATGTCTGAGCAAACACAGTCCTTATCTACTGCTGACTCCACATGGGCCCTTTGAGCACTTCTGTGTTCCTGTTCTTAAGAAAAGGTCTTTGCATGTGCTGTGATGGGCTGGCTGACACAGGGTTTCTGCTGTGAGGCCAGAGCTGTTTATAGAGCTGGAGGTCATTAGCCACTGGGGTCATGAAAAGGCACTTAAATTGGAAGATCAGGTGCTTTCCAGGGCATAACTAGCTAGTTGGCAGAACTGGGATGCTTGGGGTATTGTCAGCACTGCTTTTGGAGAGTGGCAGCTCTGGGAAGACTTTGTTTTTTGAGCCACTGACTGTCACATGATGTTTATGTCACTGTGACATGCACCGAAGAGCCCCGCAATCAGAAGGGCAGCACAGGCAGCATGAGGGGCTTAGAAGAACAAGCCCTGCTGTAAAGCAGTTCTGCTGAACATGGAAAAACTCCTCCAGATTTGACCAATGGTGGCATAATATGCTAGGTTGCCCCAAGGATCCAGATGCCATAACATAGATCTGTATTTTGCAGGACTGAGAAGGTGATGGTTTTTCTTTCATTTTATTAGCCAGGTGAATTGAAAAAGCTGTCTACAAAACCCAGTGAACCTTGTCATAAAGCATTGAGGATGGTTTTGCATCCTTAAAATTGTGGATAGGGGGAGAAGAGTCTCTTTCGTCCCCCCTCCTTCACCAAAAACACACTGTAAGATTTAGGCTGGAGAATCAACAGAGAGGGCAATGAAATACTTTAATGAGAGTCTCCAAATTGGTCATTTTTTTCCTGCTGTCTTGTGAAATTGTGGTAATTTGTAAAGGAGACAGCTGTTGCTGCTTGGGTTTGAATACTCCATTTTTGCCGTTGGCATTCGTGCTGTGTGATTGTGACTCTATATGATGATGTTGGTCTGTGGAGGGAGGAGAGCAGGATCTCCTGCACAGGGAGATGCAAGGGAAAAGGGAAAAGTTGATGAAGGAGCAGTAGCAATTACTGGGAATGTTTTTGCAATGTATAGATGGAGAAAAGAGCTTCCTTTCCTTTGTCCTTAGGGGTTTGTCAGGACTTGGTGCATCCCAAGTTAATTTGGATTACATTACTTTTTAATGGAACATCCTGCTGGACTCTGAGCCCTTTCTCTGGTTGTGCAGAGGGTGTGCAGTCTGGAAGTGGAGCAGGGATACCTGCAGAAAGACAATTGCTGAAGGCTGAGAGCCCTCTTGGGGCAGAGAGTTCACAGCAGGAGCTGCGATGTCATCTATGACTGCCCATTCCTGCTTCCTCTCAATTTAATTTCTTCCTGGCTTAATTTGCTGGTGCCCTGTCCATAACCCCACTTTCCCCTGGTGTCATTTCTCTGTGTTCTGTGCTCTGGCTGCATCTCCTCTGCTGTGTTTGTGGACCAGTGGAACGAGTTTCACAAGTTTCTGGCTGCACAATCCTGATGTGCCAAAGGGATTGGGTTCCCACGTATTGATATCTGTGTTGCAAGTGGTGGGGTCATGCGTTGTTTTTGTCTTTGGGACTCTTTTGTACCAGTCCTTTTGCTCTCCTCTTAAATTTCTATTCCTTGTGACCACTGTTTTAGTAATACTCACCTTCAGCACCTCTCAACATAATCATATTTATGTGCCTGGCTAGAGTTCTTCTTAGGGCTTAAACAGCACCAAAAACTTCCTTACATCTGAAATGTTCCTTTTTGGTCAAAGGACTTATCATGCTTCTTTTACTGTGCATTTCCCCCAGATATGGCAGGTGATCTATATCTCACTTTTATGCCATTTTTTCCTACTTATTTTCTTAAAAATTGAAAAGAGAGCTGGTATTTCTTCAGTACAATTGCACAAGAGAAGAAGGTGTTACCAGCATCACATTAGGCTTGCAGTGCTCAGAACATTGTGCAAAGCCCCAGTGGGCTCTGAGCAATGCACATCCTTAACATCTGATTACTGGGGTTTGGTAACAAAGGCACCCACATATCCCTATTGAACAGCACGTAAATTAGTGCCACTGATATTCTCTAAAGAAACACTTTTGTTTACAGCCTTTTCCTCCCTGTGGATGAAATGGTGTTTTATGGAAGAAATTCTTCATTGTGAGGGTGGTGAGGCCCTGGCAAAGGCTGCCCAGAGAAGCTGTTGATGCCCATCCTTGACAGTGTCCAAGGCTGGATGGAGCTTGGAGCAGCCTGGCATAGTGGAAGGTATCCCTGCCCATGGTGGGAGGTTTGGAACCAGGTTGGTCCCTTCCAACCCAAACCATTCGTGATTCCATGATTGCAGGCTGCTGCTCTGAAGAAACTGTATGGGAATCATTTTTACCTGGTTTGACTGGGCAAATGCAATCGCTGTTGCATCACTGCCAGTACTTTGAAATTGAATTCATTTGCAGCTGTGCTGGCCTTGGGCTGGCGCTGCATGAAGAGGGTGAAGGGATAAAGGATGTGTAGGCAGGAAAGTTTCATGAACATCTCTAGTGCTTGGCAGGCTCACGGGTGTGTCAGCCAGCACAGGGGTGGGAACTGCACAGAAGCATTGAGGTTACTCTGAAATAAATAGCCTATAGCAAACGTAGGCACTAGGAGGAAGATTCTGCAAATGCTCCTAAGCTCTGTAATTCCTTATAATTTTTAGGAACTAGTTATCCTCTGCTTGCAAACAGCCTGCAGGATTGGCCATTATCTTCACTGGAAAACAGTAGGCATTTGGCATAGCAATAACAGATTTTAAATGGAGACAGGAAGCCCACCACGTGTCTTTTGAAAGTGTGGCCAGACCCCGCTTTCAGAAATTGCTTGTTCAACCCTCAAAATGATGAGTGCTTTTTTTTATTAGTTTATTTGTTCCCCCCGATCTCATATTTAAGCCAAATAATTAAAAAGTTTGAACTTTACAGATCACGTCCATCAATCTGAATGTGTCTATCAATATGAGAGTTATCAATCTATCAGCTCTATAATCTGTACACACTGTGCATGTATCTGTAGAATCATGTGATCATTAAGGTTGGAAAAGGCCTATAATATCATTGAGTCCAATTGCTTAATTAACCTAACACTGCAGGGTACACCATGAAACCATGTCCTTAAGCATCACATGTTTTTTGAACACTTTCAGGGGCTGTGATCTCACCACTTCCCTGGGCATACTGTGCATCAAGACAACTTGCTACAGCTGGATGCTCGAAAGCCTGTTTTATTCCATCAGAAAATGAGTTTTTAGGGAAAGTATCAGACTGCTGGAGTCTTAGGGAGAGCACCAAGTTTAATCTTCAAGTGCAGCCTGTGCCTTCATGGTGCTCTTACCATTCTGCCATGCTGCAGCCTCTAATTCTGTTGCATACAGCACCTTCTATCCCTCAGTTTCTGGCAGCTGCACTGCAATTTTTGCTTTTCCCATATTTTTTTCTATTTTTGCTGCCCATGTCCCTTGCAGGCTCCTGACTCCTCACCTGTAGTGAGATATTCATGCGTGAGGGTGCTACCAAGGTTTGTGTTGGTGATCTTGTTTTGCTTGGGTGCCCTTTGGGGTCTAAGGTCTGCCTCTTGTGCAGTGGTGACATTTCCCTGGTGTGGAGAGTGTCAGAACAACTAGTTCTTGAAGGGCTGTGAGCTAACAGCTTGTGCAGCAAATCTAGGGCAGGAGGAGCTTTTCCTCTGTGTCACAAACCCTCTGCTCAGCTCTTTCCTCTTGAGAAATGCTTCATGCTTCACAGAGTGTTTCCTAGAAAGTGACTTAGACAATCAGTTGTGCAGTTTTGAAAAGTAAATGAGTGCTTTTGTGTGAGGCTGTTGGTGCCTCATTCTGGGGGATTGATATCTTGCTCGCATCTAAGGAAAGCTGTACAAAATTACCACTTCAACCCACACACACAAAATGTTTTTGGCTTGATGGCCAAACTGATGGATTAATGATTCTCAGTCCTACTTGTGCACTGAAAAGAGATTTATTTTCTCCCTGTAGGATAAACCCTGTAGCTGAAAGAGGTGTGTGTTTTTCAAGAGTCAAACTGAGTGATTGCTCATACCCTACGTGCAAGCTGTGGTCACTTGGATGAGACCCATGGCTTTTCTCACGGTCGCAGCTGATATCTGTTCTTGCATGTAGCAGTTTCAAAATTGGTTTCCTACAGAAACTTTGCAACACACTCCTCTCAGTGCATTACACAGAGCCAGTTTGCAATAATAATAATTAAAAAAAATTAAGGGAGTTAAGTGTCACATGCAGATTGCTTGCTGGAGGTGACTAAGTGGCCTGATGATCCCTCTCCTTTTGGTCAGAAACTTGGCTCTCTGGATGAGTCATTGCAGGAAATGGCAATATTATAAGCAACCTGGAGAGCAGGAGGGTGCTGGTTGTGAAGTGCAATTCAAATTTTAAAAAACTTCTTGCTAATGGATAAAGCTGAACTGTCTGAAGTTCAACAGAGGCAAATGGAGGGTCCTGCACCTGGGGCAGAATAACCACAGCCCAATTCAGGCTGGGGACTGACCTGCTGGAAATCAGCTCTGCAGAAAAGGACCTGAGTGTCCTGGTGGACAACAAGCTCTCTGTGACCCAGCAGTGCCCTGGGGGACAAGAAGGCCAATGGTGCATTAGGGAGAGCATTGCCAGCATGTCAAGGAAGGTTCAGCCACAGGCAGCTGTGGAGACAGGATCAGCAGGTCCAAGGAGGAGCTGAACAAATTCATTGACAGTGTAAGTTTTCAGTGCTCACTGATGTGACAAGCACTGGCTGGAAACATGGAATATATTTCCTGTATTTGTACAGCTAAAGCTTGAATGTTAGTGGAGCAGGAATCTGAAATGACAGCAAGATTGCCCTAGCTGAATTAATTCACAGCCTTCAAGGAAAGTGTGTATGGAAAACATATTGGAGCTGACCCACACCTCAGCTGTCACTGCACAAATGGGATCTTCATCCTCCCTGCAGCCTGCTGTACTGTGGGCACATCTGTTGGGACTTGGCTGCATTGCAGGCAGCCTATGAGCTTGCTGGAGAATTGTGGATGCTAGGGTCTTGCCTGGCCTCTCCTGTCCTTGCTTGGTGTGGAAAGGATGTCAGTGTGGTGTGGGGAAGAGTTATAAAGTGCCTGGCTGCTGCTGGGGACTTGTTCGTGCTTTTGCTACACTGTGCTGTGGGGCACACACTGTGGAAAGTCTGTCAAACCCAAACCAGCACAAGGGGAGAAAGAACAGAGCCTATTTTTCATCTGGCTGGCGTTATTTCGGTGTATCCAGCCCTCTGTTGTGCTCCTCCGAGTGCTGCCTAGGCATGTGCAAGCTATGGGGTGAAACTCGGGTGAATAGACCTGGGTCTGTTCTTGAATAGCTGCTGAAAATTCCTTTGGAGGTGTTATGTGTACACAGAGGCTATTGCAGGCTTCCTGGAGGCTGCTACACCTTCCCTCCTTGATGAATCCATGGGGTTTCACGCACTGGATTATTACAGGGTGCCCTTTTAGCCCCTTCTAACACGACACCATTTGCATTTGTTCTCCCTCTGGAGAACAGGAGGGAAAGAACAGTGAGATATTCAGGGGCTTAAAACCCCTGCACTTAACGAAAATGAAATGGGATCTCATGCCAACTGCGTGATTCGCACTTTCCTCGCTTTGTGTGCAGCGTTGGGGCTCTCCCCCTGTTCTCTTTTAGGTGATTAATTCCACCTCCTGCTAAATAAATTTACAATTAAAATGGGCTTATTTGTAACAGCCACTGAATTTCCACTCTCTCTCTCTCTTTTTTTTTTTCAATATATAATTGAAAACACACCCAAACTCTAGTCGCCTGTAAGTATTAATTTTCATTTCCACAGAATGCTCTGTCTCCAGGGCAAGGAAGGAAATTCCAGGGAGTTAGCCAAGACAATCAGGGTTAATGTGCTCTTTGAAAAGTGTGGTGCAAGCAGGACCCTCACTTTCTCATCCAAAGGTCAGGCCTGCTGCTGGGACAGTGGTCTGGGTATAGGATGGAGAGGGCATGGGTCTGGCCAAATGTGTGTTTTGCCTGGGATACAGTTTGAGACACCACGTGCAGCAAGCATGGGAATGGTGATATGAATTTTCAGCAAGGCTGTGGATGCATGTGCGCCTTCACAGAGGAACAAAGGCTGTTTTCAGTTGTGTGTGGGATGCCTGACTTCATAGCATGAGGTGTGTTGTACATTCACAAGTGTAGGAAGCACTCATGGGGCTGGTGCTTTTTGGTTGTGCCTCCTTCACAGCTAAAAGAGTAAGTGTAGGCTGGGGCCTTACCACCTCACTAGACTAAGGGGTATGGATGACTCCATGAACACTCACTTACAGAATCACAGAATAAGCTGAGTTGGAAGGGACCCACAAGGATCATCAAATCCAACTCCTGGCTGTGCACAGCACCATCCCCAAGAGCACATTCCCAAGGGAGCATTGTCCAAACACTCCTTGAGCTCTGTCAGGCTGCTGCTGTGACCACTGCCCTGGGGAGCCTGTTCAGTGCCCAAGCAGCCTCTGGGGGAAGAACCTTTTCCTGATATCCAACCTAAACCTCCCCTGACACAACCTCAGGCCATTCCTGGGGTCCTGTCACTGTCACCACAGAGCAGAGATCAGTGCCTGCCCCTCCTCTTCCCCTCCTGAGGAATTTGTAACTGCAGTGAGGTCTCCCCTCAGCCTCCTCTTCTCCAGGCTGAACAGACCCAGTGCCCTCAGCCTCTCCTCACACGGCTTCTCCTCAAGGCCCTTCCCCATCTTTGTTGCCCTCCTTCGGGCACTCTCTAATAGTTTAATATTTTTCTTACATTGTGGCACCCAAAGCTGCCCCCAGCACTCGAGGTGAGGCTGTCTCAGCCCAGAGCAGAGCAGGACAATCCCTCCCTTGCCCGGCTGGCGATGCTGGGCCTTGATGTCCCCAGGACAGGGATGTCCCTCCTGGCTGCCAGGGCACTGCTGGCTCATGTTCAGCTTTCCACTGACCAGGACCCCCTGGAGCTGCTCTCCAGCCTCTCATTCCCCAGTCTGTCCGTACATCCAGGATTCCCCACCCCAGATGCAGAATCCAGCACTTTCCCCTGTTGAACCTCCCATGGTTGGTGATAGCCCAGCCCTCTCATTTTGTCTCTCTTCAGGGCTTCTCTGCCTTCAAGGAAGTCAACAGCTCCTCCCAGTTCTGTATCATCTGTGAACTTGCTCAGGGTCCTTTCTAGTCCTCATCCCAGAGGTGACCAAAGGCATCTCAGTGCTCTGGATACAAGCAGGGCTGGCTTTATGGCTCCTCACTCCATGATGCACGTGAGTTCATCTTGCTTTGGTGCAATGGTGTCCAAAAAAGTCATCCATGTGCATTACAGACCCTTTCCTCTCCAAAGGTGTGCTTGCAGTGTTCTATGAACAGTCAGTGTCTTCTGTCCCTCCATCCCCATCACACCAATAAGATGTGATTTCCTGTCTACCTGGAGACCACGCTATCTGAGCTGTGTTTTGAAGAACACTAGGGCTTCTTTAAAATAAAGTTTCAATAAATGTTTTAATGAAAAGAGCTCCCTCTTCCTTTCCCCAATGACTTTAGGCCTGGAAACCTAAATACAAATGTGTTTTTGTGCATTGACATAAAACCCTCAGAGTGAGACTAACTTGCTGTTTTTCCTCCTCTTCAGTTAATCAAATTTGGTTTGTGTGTTTTTTAGGTCTCGCTCTGTTTCCTGGCTGGCTCCCCTCTCCCCCTTTGGAAATGGGTAGGAACACCAAGTTTTGATTGTATGATAAGTTTCATGGTCATTCCTCCACATTCCTTTTCTCCTCCTGGTCCCAATAGCCAAACTGAGAGCAGTGCCAGGGTGTGTAAGAACATTTCCAGCTTCCCTGCAAGTATCCAAGCCAGCAATGTGAGTGCTGTACAGTGTGGCTGTGAGGGTCCTTGTTTCCTCCCTGCCCACTACCTCCTGTTGGCAATGAGGATAAAAAGTGGTTTTGATCAATCACTAAATATTTTTCCCTGATGAAAAGCGGTAGTAATACTTAGGTTGAGATTAAAACCAAAATTTCACTTACCCCATCTCCCTCCATGATGTGGAGTAGCAGTATTTTGGAAATACCCTGCCTTAACAACAACACAAAGTATTTTTGGGGAGTTTTGACAGAGTTTGGGGATGATGCCCAGCAGTGCTGATGCCTACCTGAGTGTCCTCCACTGCTCCCACATTCTGCTGACAAAGAGCAGCTTTAGTGAATGGGAACTTTTCCAGAAACATACTGCTGTGAAACCCTTCCAAATTTTTTTTTTTTCCCACTCCAATTTTTCTTTTGGACAGATCCACAGGCCCAGGGCTTAGATAAGCTGCTGCTCATGAGCACATTGCTCTGTTGCTCCCTTGATTTTCAATGCCATCTTCATCGAATCACAGAATGGTTTGAGTGTGAAATGGGGACAACACAAATGAGGCTGATCAGAAATAAAAGGAACAGTTTTTGTTTAAAAAGAGGAGTTGAAGAGGTGAGGAAAAGCAGTTGACCGTTGCTGTTCAGCAGGGTCATGTGCAAAATCTGCTTTCCTGGACTCTTTCTGAAAGTGACAGTGCTATGGATACAACTAGTAAAGCTGGTTTTATGCAGTTGCTGTGGGGCTGGTCCCGTGGCTTGATAATTAATAATCTAATTTAGAAACACTTTATGTCTCTTGGAGAACTGGGAAAGCATGAAGCAGTGTGGCAAGTTGGACACATGTTTATTGCCATGGACTTCAGCAAAATAAATTCATAATAGATCCAGACATTGATCTCTTGACCCCAAGTATTTTCTTATGAACAAGGATAAAATTTAGACTTTGTTTCTCTATGTAAATGCAAATGGAAGCCTTCACTAATCTCTGAAAAAAACCCTTATTTTTCAATGCTTGCTTTTCCTTGAAATGCTCCAGGCTGTTTGCATTGGTAGGATGTGGTCTGCATGAGATCTTAAGAATATGTACACCTTTGACCAAAAAAAAGTGTACAAATCAAAAGTCTGTGGAATTATGACAAAGAGTAGATTTCTTTCTTTTAATAAGCAAAAACATGTAAACAGTAGCATGAAAATGGTTTTGTTTTTTGTCCCTGACTCCAATGATCCCTTCTAGGCAGATTTTTTTATTTGTAAGTTAAAGGCTGAAGTCCTCCTGGTGGCAAAGGAAAGAACAGACCTGCACAGAACCTTTGGGGCTGGGAGAGGGGATCTCTGGAGAGAGAATGATAGAATGGTTTAGGTCGGAAGGGACCTTAAAGATCATCTAAGTAGATGATCTACCCCCAGTAGATCAATCAGTCAAACCTCCTGCCCAGAGCTGCATCAACAGCTCTGTTAATTGTTACAGCAAGTACAAAGTGGCTGAACATGGATGGTAGTTGGTTGTTCCCAAATTCAGTGGTCTGAACATGAGAAGATTTAAATTTGCTGTTAGGACCTTTGGTGTGGATGTGGCTGCATTTTGGGCAGTTTGTGGTTCTCCAATTCAGCATTCCTATACCTTTGGCCTGTGTACATTGAGACAGTTGTGCTCTTTAGCAACACTGAGACCTAACCCCCTGTAACCTGAGCAGTTTGTGGTGCCCCATGGGAGAAAATGCTGTCCCATCGAGAAAGTGACTATGAATTAGGAAAAATGTATCAGTCAAGTCCCTACACAGCATAGAAAACCTCAGTTTTGTGGTGTCAGAGCAGTGGCTCCAGGCAAGGTAATTATAGCAGGGTTATTATTTTTTTTTCTACCTTTGCAGCAGCAGATTTGATTAGGAGTCTGGGGTATTGCTTTGACAATAGTGAATAGCAGAACCTTATTCCTTCTAGGTCTTTACACAGAGCCAATCAATCTAAGAAAATGCATATTTAGATAGCATGCCAAAAAGCGATTACATCTAATACTGAACTTTTTGTACCCAAAAAAAAAAAGAATTCCAAGTTAGAAAAAGACCAGTTCAATTTTATAAAGTTGTAATTTATATCAAGCCAAACTAGGAAACTATGCTATGGGTAGGGTCAAACTAAACAGGACTAAACAGGACTAAATAGAAATAAAAGAGAAATGCAGTTAGTGCCCTTGTTCTGGTCCCTTTTGTAGTGGGGAATCCAACCCAGTTTGAGGATGAGTCTTCTTTTAAAGCCTTTGTCCTCACGACTGCAGCCAGGTCTTTGTGGGCCAGGGTTTACAAATCTGACACAGACCTTTCAAGAAGCTCATTGTTGTTTGGCCAGTCTGTAGGTTTATTCCATTCAGATTCCAACTGTGCAGATCTTGCCATGGAAAAAGCCCTCCCTGTGAGAAGTGACATTCACCACCGTGAGAGTCCTCCTGTTACGAAATCCCCTTCAGCTGACTGGCAGACACAATCCCCTTTCCTTCAAAACATGGAAAACTGAGGCAGAGAGCCCAAACCCTTCCCATCAGGCAGGACTGTAAGCCTTACAGTGGAGTTTTAACAAACTGCTCTAAGAACTTCATGACAGCTGAATTATGCAAAAACTATCATTCCTGTTCACGTGCTGGGGGTATAGATCAAGAGCAGCTTGTGCTGGAAACCAATTCACAGACCTGGTGTGTTGGCCAAAGAAAAATGTATTTATGTGGAATACTTAAAGTGCAAAAAATACTTTGGAAATGCTGTTTATTTCTCCCATCACCCTGTGGCTTTGCTAGCTGAAAGCTGTGAAACCGGCAAAGTTCACAAGGAGTGGCTGCATCTCTTTTTCTCCAAACTGATGTGGTTGAGGCAAGAAAAAAAAAAAAAGAAAATTCCCAAATTGTCCTGAACAGCTCACAAGGACTGGGGTTTTAGGAGAGGCTTGGGGAGCTGGTCCCAGAGCTGGATCCATCAAGCCTTGACAGGGGTGTGTGGCGATTGGAAGGGACAGCTGTGCGTCTCCGTGCTCTGCTGTCCCCCACGGCTGCAGCTGTTGGAGAAGGAAATGATCTGGGGGTTGGCAGAGTGGGATGGATTAAATAAACCCCCCCTGCTCAGTGTAGGGGCTGGGAGGCTCCCACCTCTGCTCTTGCTTGCTTGGTAAAAAATAGCTGTGGCCGTTTGTTATCTCCCTGTTGTGTGCTTCCCTGTCGGTTGTGGAAATGCAGCCCAGAAAGGCAACTGCATCCTGGGCTTCTCCAAAAGAAATGTGACCAGCAGGTCTAGGGAGGTGATTCTCCACATCTTTTCCTTGTGAGACAGCACCTGGAGTACTGGGGTCCCCAAAATAAGAAGGATGTGGACCTGTTGGAGGAAGTCCAGAGGAGGCCATGAAGATGCTGAGAGGGCTGGAGCAGCTCCCGTATGGAGACGGGCTGAGAGAGCTGGGGGTGTTCAGCCTGGAAAAGGGAAGGCTCCAGGGAAACCTCATTGAAACCTTTCAGTACTTAAAGAGGGCTCATAAAATAGAGGGAGAGCTGGACTGAAGCTGTCATGCTCTGTTCTTCAAACTCAAATCTCAGGCTACACCTTCACATTCCTGGGGTCTGTCCTTCCCCTGAGTCCAGGTCAAAATAGCAAAACCCTCATCACCCCCTAATTAGCAACCCTTCAGTCTTTCCTTCAGGAGAGCATTCCTCAGGAACAGCTTCTCATGAATTCTTTCTTTCCCTGTCCATTTTGCTGATTTTTCTCTCTGTGTGGGCATGGTACAGTCCATGGTCAGATGGGTCTTCTCTGCTCTTGTCACACCACGTTCCCCTCCATGCTGAGCCAAACCATCCTCTCTGCCACTGGAGTTGGTGGGTTTGGTGTGGGCTGCATTGAGAGCATGACCTGGATTCAGGCATGGCCTTCCCCTTCTCCACCATGGGCTGAGACCTCCTTAGTGACCTGATTTGGTAGCTCATCATGCCACCTGTGCAATTTCATCTGGATCCTGACTATGCTCCAGCCAGTCAGGTTCACGTTGGCATCTTTTCTCAGAGGGGATTGTTGTCATCATCCTACTAAAATACTGGCTGGGTTGGCAAGAGATGGAGTACAGTGCATGTGCCAAAATTGTGTTTTTGTAGAAATCAGGTTGTGGAAATTGGCTCAGAAATTGTCTTCTCCAGATTGTCGCTGGTCCTGGCTTTTGTCTCCTTGAAGCTTTCCTTCTCTTTTTGCCTCATCCTCCTACTTGGTCTGTCTTCCTCTTGCTTCAGATGTTGTTTGTGTGCAGATGAAGGGACCACCTTTAGCTTTGCAGGTCTGAAGCCAGGGAGAGCAATGCTGATCAGCTGGAAATTACTCTGGTGCAGCCAAGCCCAGGATATGGCCATGTGTCATTTATGTTGACTTGGCTTCGCTCACCTCTTGGCCATTTTCTGAGCACATTTGTCACAGTGGATGTTCGAAATAAGTCCCCTAAAATGTCACTAGTGTAGGATCCTGTAAAACTGGTGTCATGATAACATTGCTCTCATATTCCTTCAATGTAACCTGTGTTCCTTTGCTGTTTTTCCCTGAGATATTGTAGTAATATTGGATGTGGTCTCTGCTACAACACACCACCAGCAGATCTTCTGTGGGATCTAAACCTATACATGGTCTTCACCTTGTTTTCTGCTGGCAGCTTCTCTGAAGATTTGACTGGCTCTGAGCAGTTTGCTGATGGTTTCCTATAGAGAAGAATGTGAGGTTTTAGCAAATTAATTCCAAGGTCATGAATCCATAGGAACCCAGAGTCAGGCACAGACTTTCTTTTTGAGGTCTGTAGAAAACAAAAATATGGTTTTTTCCAACTCTTAGCATGCTTCTGGGTTGTCAGGGTATCAATGTGCCAGCATCACCCCAAGGAAAAGGTGGGCAATTTTGAAATCAATAGAGAAGCAGCCTTGAGAAGAGGAAGAAGTGCTTTATGATTTTCAAAACTTTTCATGATTTCTTATCCTATTTCTGGGGCATTTTCATGGTAGTCCTACAGGTTTAATCACATCATCAGGCTCTTACTGGAATACAGCTATCCAGCTTATGTTCAGCAGATAAATCCCCTCCAGTAAGGAAAACCCAGAGGTCTAACCATCTCAAAAGATGAGATTTCATCTGAACCACTCCCCAGGCTATAGGTGACATTTCTGATGGGCATATTTCCTTTTCATGATGTAATCAAGCAGCCATAGGTTACAAAAAATCACACCATAGTCTCCTTTCTCTCTGTAATAAAGGTCAGGTGATTGCAAGGGCTCTATCAAATCTCTATATCAACAATTCCTCCTTTCCTGCTGTACCTTGCTCAGCCCTGCAGGTCAGCAGGTGAGTGATGTTCCCCAGGACTCAGGCTCCTCCAGGAGGCCTCATTAGAGCCTTCCTGGCTTGAGGCTTGTCTGAAAAATGAGCACATCCATGTCCCTGAGTACACAGGCCTGTGTGCCTACAGTTTGGGATGGGTTTGTTTTGTTTTTGTTTCCTTTATTCAGCCCTTGGAGACATCTGGTAAAGAGTTCAGTGTTTGACTGTGGCTGACAAATGGATTGCTGGTATGGAAGAAAGCAATTCCAACTGAGCTAATAAAATATACCTGTTACCTGTCATTTGTGAGGAAATATCCCAGGGAAAGGTATTGACTTCCAAATATTTATGCCATGTTTTAAATGGATTCTCAGGGTGAAATTGAGAAATGAGAGGGGCATTAAATTAACAGCTGCAGCATATTTTCATGTGAAATGCATGAAGGGCCCTATAAGAGGAGAGAGCAAGTAAGATTTCTCCTCCTCCTCCTCCTCCTAGTGCTTGTGGTTGCTCCATGGCTCTCCTTCTTGCTCTTTGTGCCCACATAGAGATCAGATTGAAGATGTGGTGGTGAAACACAGCAGCTGTTGCACTGTTTTCCCCCATCCTGATGTGGGAACTGAACCCAGGATCTTGCACTGCACAAGCAAATCTTACACTGCAGATGCAGGACCCTTACTCTAGTGGTGGGTGCCTTCTCCCAACATTTGTTCCTTGGAAGGAGCCCTGAGGATCTCAGCTTGGGAAGAAAGAGCTGCAGAGATAATTTAGCACCTAAACTGGAGAAAGGACTGGGGCTGCAACTGTGTCTCTGTGCCAGGTGTTACCCTGAACCCAGGAACAGCAGATTCCTCCTAGCACCAAATGGTTTGTTTTTCTCCCCTGGATTGAGGGAGGACACCCCACTTCACCCTCTGAGTGAGCTGGTTGAGGCAAGTGCCCACGTTATAACTGGAATGCCTAAAGGTTTGAATTTCACCTGGTGTCCATCCAAAGTGAAATGTCATTTACATCATTTCCCAGACCACTGAAGTAAAATCTCCACAGGTTTCTGCCCAAAGTTCCTCAACCTGGAAATGCCTTTGCTGAGAGGAGTGAGAGGTGGGACTAGGTCTGTGTAAAACATGCTGGGTAGAGGGGGTGAACCCCAGCTCATTTCATGGCTTGGAGCCTGTACTTGGAGCTTAGCAGAGGCTGTAATTCTGAAACTGCTGCTCCATGAGCACAATCCTTACCAGTCTGGGCTTGTGGCACTGGAATCAGTGACGTTGATTCCTTCATCAGAGGGCAGCAAGGGAAGAGCATGTAGGTGCATGAATCTGCACACATGCATGCACGTGTCTGCACACATGCATTCACACTTGTGTTCTTTACAGCCTGAAAATACAAAAAATGAAAGGCGAATGCCATCCCACCTGCAGGGATTGCTGCCAGCACACTCTGTGCTCTGCAGGTCCCACTGAAGAGTTGCTGGTGACAGCCAAGATGTTAAAGCAAATGGAGAGCTTCCAAAACCTGCTCTGCATTGCTCTGCTTCCCTTGCTCCATGCTCCAAGACACTCACGGCTGAGGGATGGCAGGAGAGGTGAAGGTCAGCAGCCCAGAGGAGTAAAACAGGAGGCTGGGGCGGGGTGGGGGAGGGAGCAAACGTCTAAACGAAGAGACATTTGGAAACAATTTTCTTAACACTTTGCAATGCGGCAGATGGGAGGGGGTTCCCTTTCTCTGTACTTCCCCCACCAAACACCTGCTGAGCTCTTCAGAGGTCCCGAGGACTGGAACTCTCTTTATCACAAAGTCAGACTGAAGGAGCTGCTGGGCTTGGGGAGCTTACAATGAAGGTAGTGTCACCAACGCCAGTAAACTTGCCAGATTCAGCAGAAAAGCTTCCTAGAGCCTTATCTTAAACAAAGCTGCAGTTTAGTGATCTGAAATCATTAATCAAGCTAATTGCAGCTCATATTTATTGGCCTGTAGCTGCTGTGTAGCCACGAACAGCTGAACACACTGAACTTATCAGTTGAGTAATTGTCTCTGATAAATGAATTGCCTTCAAAAGAAAACAAGTGATGCCAGCAATCCATCATCAAAATGTCTGCGGGAAACCACTGGATGTGTTGGTTTCATGCAGGCACAATCCCATTTGGTGTTAAATAAAGAGCGAGGGCGCGTTCCTACAAGGCCCTAAATCCTGCACTTACACCCTGAGGTCATGGGGCATTTGGTGCTTATGATGGATTCCTTCAGAGAAAGAGCAAATATATATATTATTTATATATCTATGTGTGTCTGGCAGTGCCCTTGCCATCTGCTTTCTTTCTTTTATGCTTTTCCCACCACCTCTTCTGTCTCATAGACCCAAGGGACTAAAGGTTTGGCCATGAGGAACAAACACATAGGACAAGAGCTCTGGATTTAAAGGGGTGATGGCACAACTTTCCCAGCTATCTCTCCTTCCTCACAGTGATTTTTTTCTGGATGTCTAATTCAGCCTCAGAATTACCCCAGAAAGCAATTTTGCAACTGCACATGCTAGCTCTCATTATGATTGTACATTTCTCGAGTAACAAACCATGATACTGCAGGCAAATGCTAGGCAAAGATAGAAATAGGACTTGGAGAAATGGAAGAAAAACATGATGCTGTTGCCTCCTAAACCAGGGGAGTCCAAACCTAAGCAAACCTCCATCTCTGTCCCATAAAACTGCAGCAGGGCTTGTAGCACCACTGTCAGTAGGAAAGAGCCGGGTGTTTTTTTCTTCTCAAATGAATCACGTTGTGTGAGAAAAGAAGTAACTGGAAAAAGAAGGCACACGTACCTGCTTGCAAAGAAAAGCCTGTTTGTGCTGCGAGCACACTGGAGGAAATTGTTGAAGAACAGTTCATCCATGCAAAAATACGACCGGCACGAGGCTGCCAAGGGTAGTTAGAGCTGAGCGGATTGGTCGTCTAAATGCAGGTCAGACAAATTATTGGTGTCTAGGGGCAGCTTTCAGTTACGCACAGCATTTTTTCTCCCATAATTTATAAAACTTATGGACAGCAGGATACAGGCAAATGGCTCATTGGGGTCCCAGTTGCTCCTTCCTCTTTCAAATTCCTTGGCCTCCTTGTGGAAATGCCCTTGCTATCGCTGTGTTTATCTTTAAACTTGGAGCAGTTCCTCTGGCTGGGCTGGGCTGGGCTGGTGGAAGAGTTCTTTTTTTTGTGAGAGAATTCACTTTTATATTCCCTTCTTTTCCTCTTTAGTAATAGGGAGACCAACCAGTAACTTGTTCTGGTGGATTTTATGCCTTTAGTTAGCAGGAATATGTCATAAATTTGTCAGGCTGTTCTGAAGTGATGTTTCAATGATCTGCTCTCACTTCCCAGATAACACAGCACTCATTCCTGCAACAAGCCCATAACTCCAGCTATTACAATAGTTTCTTCAAGTATGACCACGATATGAGAACTTCAAAAGGCAGCAAGTGGCCCAAAATGTCCACACAGTCAATTTCAAACAAATGTTCCTTGTTGCAAGATTAAGAATCCATATTTGTTATTGCTGTCCTAATTATAAGGCAGCTTGAATAAAAGGAAAAGCTGTTTTGCCACCCTTCTGCTTGCCTAATTTCTGTTTTATGGAGAAAAATGGTTTACAGCCATGGGTTAAGAGTCAGGACTCCTGGGTTCTTTTCCCAACTTAGCTACTGACTCATATTACGTTTGGCAAATCATTTAACATCTTTGCTTGACTTTCTTCTCCGTAACAGAGACGTAATAATACTTCAGTGGCTTAATTAACTAAACCTTGTAAAGCACTTTGAGGTCTTTGGATGGAGTTGTTCTAAATGGTGTTACACTGTTGAAATGGTAGAAACAACAAGATAGCAAGGCACAGGATTTACCAGCTGGTGTGGCAAGGGAGTCTGGTGAAGGTACTGAGGATGCTTGGGAGGAAGGAGCTTGAAATGTTCCCCTGTGTTCCCAAGGAATTGTTGTCCTGGTGGGTAGTGAATGTCATATTTTTGGAAGTGGGGGTAAGATGTTTTTTGAATAGAGGGTATCTTAGAAAAGTAGGGCTGAACCTCATGCCCTTCAATTCAGGTTCAAAGCAAGAAGAATTACTTCAGTAGTGCAAGAGTAGGGCAAATCTGTGTGCCTTCGTTGTCCATTTTGCAAAGAAATCTTTAAAAAAGCTGCTGTCCTTTTCTGTTTTTGCAACTCACTGAAGTGGATGGAGCAGTTTATGCATAACTAACAGGTCCCTGTTCCCACAGGGAGTACAGATGACTCCAGTGCGTCCTTCAAACAAAGGTGCTGGATGGAAACAAGGTTGCTGGGGCTCCTGTGCCATTGAGTGCCGGCCCATAAACCATTCCCACTGTGTTTCGTTAGTCAGAGGACAGCAAAGTTAAAAAGTGGGCTGTATAGCCTCAGCTCCTCGGCCAGGTCTGTGGGTGATGGATTGCAGATGTAGGAGCTCTTCCCAAGGCACACCCTGTGTGCAGCACGAGGCACTCCAGAGTTAACACCATTTCAAAGAAGTGTCCCATGCTGTGCTGCTCCCATATTGCCTTGGACTTTAAAAAAAAAAAGAAGAGGCCACGGGGTCTTCTAGCAGTGATTATGTGCTGATGAGAGGTCCCACCATCCCCAGGCCCTACCAGGTGGGCACAGGGGAAAGCCAAGTGCATGCCTCCTGTGCCTTAAGTTTTAATTTTGACAAGGAATCTGGCTTGAAGCAAGAAGGGAACGAAACAGCCAGGAGGGAATAGCAGGGAGAGGAACTGTGAGGCATGTGGTTTCACAGGCTTGCTGGGTGCACAGCCATGGGGTGTTGAAATGTTTAAAGGGATTCAAGATAAATAAATCTCGCTCAGGCCCCGTCTCAGCAATGCCTGTTAGCGTAACTCGGTGTCGGAGCAGAAAGTAACCCGCTCTTCATAAGGAGTGTGACTCAAAAGGGGTTAATCCATCACTCACTCTCCCCCCCTGCCCTCACCCTGCTCCGTCTGGGACAGCTTCTAATCACTGCCTGGGCCCAGACATCGTCTCAGCAGCTGGCCATGACGCCAGCAGCCCCTCCAGCCCCTGCCAAAAGCAAACCCCATCCCTGCTTTAGTGACTCCAGGAGCCAGCCCCAGCCTCTGCACCCCAGCCCTGAGCCCAGAGGGGGCTGTGCTTGGCTGCTGCTCAGCACTGGAACCTGCCCCTCCAATTTTCCTCATGCCCACCAGCAATGAGAGAGCTGCAGCCTGACCCAGTTTTCCATAGCTGGTGGGGTCTCTCTAGAGTAGCAGTTGGACACACTTGGTGCTGGCAGCAAGCCGAGGGGTGGGGGGTGGTTTATTTTCCCACTCCAATCTGCTTTTGGCAGTGTCAGGTGTCCCACAAGCACAGCCATGTATTCTATGTTAGTTTCAAGGCAAAACTGCCTTTTCAGGAATGATTTCTCCAGAACTTGCCCATTTTTCTGCAAAATTGACATGGCCCTTCCTGGCCCCCAAGGTGTCACTGCCTCCTGTGAGATGCCCAGCCTGGGTTGGAGGAGGGTGGTACGTAAGCAGGGAGGGACTTTAATGGACAAAGACATGCAAGAAAGCAGAGGATGGGGATGTAACAAGGAGCCACTGGTTTTATAACTGATTTTATAACTGGTTTTATAACAGTTTTCCGTATTCCCTTCCTTGACTCTCTCCTTTGAACAGTGGATGTGAAAGAAGGTACAGGTTTTTCACATGTGATTTGTAAAAGCAGCAAGAAATGCAAAAGATGGGTCACTTGGGCACTGTAAATGATGGGGGGGGGGGGGGGGGAGGTTATTATGGGGTAAAGTAATGGATGTAAAGCAAATGTTTCTGGAAGCAAAGTGGATGTTTTCTCCCCATTGTGCAGCCTGATTTCAAGGGAAGAGCATCTCCCAGAAATATCATTGGAGCACATCTGGTTCTCTCCAACACAGATATTGCATGGGCCACAGTGGAGCCAACATGATGTGGGTCTAATGAATTTTCCACCTCTGACTGAGGAAAGCCCATCTTGGCCCATTTCTTGAATGTTCCCTCTGAGTCTTTCCTGTAATTTAGGCAGAAATTCAGCAGAAATTTCCAGTCCCCACTTCAGGTTGCCATCAGTCTATTTTCCAATGATCTGGTTCAGCCTTGAAGCATCCATACCCTCTGGATATCCTGGTTCATGGTGGATCAGATGTGTATCACTCGCCTCTTCATGGCACTCCTTTCTCTGCCTTGGGACAAGGATTCATTTCTCCACCACCCACTGCTCTTCTCCATCTCCCTGATGTGCTGCAAGGCATTTTCCTGCACTGTGTGTGGGACTGACCTGTCCTCCCATGGAATTCAACCTCAGTGCTTTTGAATCATTTGTCACCTCTGGGTCCTTCCCTCCCCTCACTCCAAATGCCACCATATGAGTCATTCCTCAGTTTTCTTGGCAGACAGACCCCCAAGGAGCAACAATTCAGTCCACATTACTGCTCAGTGTGCTGTGTGATTGAAACTGTGCTGAGAGATTCTCTGCCAGGCGAAAAAGGACAAACAGTCTTTCCCCAAGGATGCTCTGCTTCATTAGTGCCCTCCCCTCATGGATGGTTTGATTGTGAAGCTGGACTTCTTCCAGCATGCATACAAGTTGGACATGGGCTTTAGTGGGCACAACTCAAGCTCCATTTCACCTCTGGTCTGCTGGGAAACAGTGTCCCAGGAGAAAATCCTCTCCTCTCTCTGCAAAATACTTGGCAAGGCAACAGAATTTTCTTGGTCTGAGATCATTGATGGACTTGACTCCTGTGGGATTGCACTGGACTCTCATCCCATCTCACATCCAAAGCCCCATGTTTATCATATGGAGATGTGAGTTTATCAACAGCCAGTGCCATGTGGATAATAACATTTTAATGACATGACATCTTTTACTTCCCTTTTTGTTCCCCTGACAGGTTATGTTAACTAAAAGAGAAAGACGCAGCCTGTACATGCAGTCTGGTGTACAAACACTTAAACACATATAAGGGTGCCCCCTTACATTTATATTTTGCGCATAAAAGAAAAAAATCTGCACAACAGGCAAGAAAAGTGGATCTTAAGTGATGATTCCTAGCAAGGCAGGAGAGAGGAAGAGATGTCCCAGCCCAGGGCTGATCCGTGTGCTATAAGGGGGGAGGAGGTCACTGCGCAGGGAAGACAAATCCCTCTGGTTGAAATCCATGATGTTGGATCAGGGGATTAAGGAGGAATGATTTCAAGGCGTGGTGTGGGCCATCTTCCCTGCCATACACTCAGTGACCTTACTGAGCCTGAACTGTTGTTTTCTGTGTTATGCCTCTTTAGACCACCTGAGGGCTTGACTTAGTGTCCAAGAGGGATTTATAATAATTCATAAAAGAATATCTCAAGCGTTACTTTTTAAAAATTTTCATTCAACCCAAGAAGTTTTTCACAGGGCCATGGCTTATAATGAAGCCCCTTAACCAGTGCCATACACTGGGAGTCATCCTTCTTGCCTCAGTGGAGGCAAGTGGGTGAATTCAGCCCAGTACACAGATTTTTACCAAATGCTTCCAGCCTTACGTGCTGGGAGGAGTCCTGTTGCTTTTAAAGGGAAGTTCACAGACAATGAGAACCACTTGGTGTTTGATGTCCAGCCAAGGTATCTCCCAACAGGATCGTTGCCTATGTTTGCAAATTAAACGTGCAATACATAGAAGGGTGAGTGCTCTGCTCTCCATCTGACCTCTCATGGGCATCGTATCAGTGCTAATTGCAAATAACTTTTGTTCTGTGAGCAGAGTTTGCATTTTGTTGGGTCCTACGGTAATGTTATTTTAAGAAATATCTCAGCTTTCTTGCACTTTCTCTTGTTGTTCACACAGATCAGATCCAGGTTGGCTTTAGGAAGCTGAATTTTTTTTAAGATAAGGAGGTTTGTTTTGGCTTATTCTCTGTCCCCACTTATCACTTGGTCTGAGTGCAGAGTGTTGTTTCTGAAGTGAGACGAACATTTCAGGAACGACATGACCATTGTGTCTTCAGTCGCCTTGTCTTTTCACACTTGGGTGTTTTTGTTTCTCCAAGGCAAAGTAACCATTTCTCACATAAATCAATAGATGTAATGCACCCAGGGGAGCTAAAAAAAGCCAGGGCTGTGTCCTCTAGCCCTAGATCAGCCAAAATTCTCTCTGGTGCCAGTGGGAACTGGACAACATGAAAGGATCACGCATCTAGTGAGAAAGAAGCAGCCAGAAAAAATTAAGTCAGTGAACCTCCAGGTCAAAGACATCTGAAGACTGGCAGCAAACAAATATGGCACCTGGCTTTAAGAAGACCATGAAATCAGGTCTTGGCATCTTCTGTGTTGTTAGCTAGTTTGTTTTGGGGAAGTGTCCAGACTTCACAGTCTGTTGAAGGAGTTTGTGCAACAACTGGCAGGAAAGCATCCAATGGCTGGCAGACAGCATGGGCACTTTAAAACCAAATCATGCCAAAAATAACGTACAGTTGCCTTCCTGATTTGGTAGAGGCAGTGAATCTAGAGCACCCATGACGTATTTGGGATTTGTCAGGGTATCTGATATTGCACTGTGCTAGAAGCTGGATAAAAATACCTTTGTCCAGACTATATATTTTCCAGAGCAGAGAGCTGTGGCTGTTGGTGAGCTCCCCAGGGCATAGCAGGGTGCTGAGGAGGTCAGCAGTAGAGGTGACTCTTATTTCAGGTCTTCAAGACCACACCAGTGCCTGGTCATTTGGGGACTTGCTCCTTCTCTTGGTCCCAGAGAGCATCAAGGAGATCCATGGGGCTGTGGGCACCATCTGCAATGCCTGGGAACAGGGAATGGGGCCTCACCAGGGAGGTCAGATGAGGATCTGGTGACATGAAATCCCCCATGGTGGAGTGCTGGAATGCTGCAGGTGATAAGCTGCAAAATGGCAGAGAGGGATGGGTCAAAAACTCCAGCCACAATCAGAGCAGCCAATGGAGATGGGATGAAATGAGATAGTCCTTAAGGAAGGGAGAGTGAGGTCAAGGGACCCTGTAAAATGCTCAGTGCTGAGGACCTGGCAGAAAACCTTAACTTAACTGTCAGCTTTTGATGCCAGAAGTGTAGGAGGACAGAGCCAAACTGGAGTGGAGAGGAGGAAAACTGTTGCAGCAATGAATGAGCAGCAACCCATAAGCAGATTCAGGGAAAGGAAAAAAAAAAAAAAAAAAGCCCAGTTCAAAGAAAGTTTGGAAGTAGCAGTAAATAACAAAATAATTACACATTTAGATTGCTGATTTCAGAAGCCCATAGCCTTAAAAGATCCCATACAGAACATTTGAGTCAGTCTTAGCCTATGCAATCAAAGAAATGTAGGCATAGAAATGACAAAAGAAAAATGCTGCAAGGTTTAAAAGCTGATACTTAAGGGGGACTGATATTTGGTGCAGAAAGAAAAAACACTTCATATTTTACTACCAATGTATTCAAGCAATGATGCAACGGTAGGGAGGGACTTATTCATTCTTGGGAAATGACTGGATAACAGCAGTGGTCAGACACTAGCAAAGGTCATGCTGGGAGATGGTTATGTGCTTCATTTCTCATTTCTACCCACCAAGCATTCAACTTCAGACCCAAAATCCTTCCTCAGCTGCTGGTGATCTGGTTGTAAGTGTGAGCTCAGCAGCAGAAAGCCTTTTCCTGCTCTCCATGCAATTCCCAGAGACCTCACGCAGGGCCGGGCTGCAGCACAGTGCAATCCAAGCTCCCCATTGCTCATGAGCCAAATCACTGAGGGCACAGAGAGACCGAATTACCCCAAAATCTGGACAAGTTCCCACATCTCCTCCTGATGACAGACTTGCGCAAGGAGATACTCGGCATGCTAGGAAGTGTAGGCAGATTAGAAGTGGGCAGACCAGGCTGAAGTCATGTAAATGTTGTAAAAATCTGTCTGCTTCTGCTGCTTCAGCTAAGCTAAGAGCAAAACAGTACCTTGACACTGGTTGATACCTGTGTGTAACCTCATCACTGCTTTCATAACAATCCTAATTTACTTCAAATTTCAGAACAGTACAAAAAAGACATTTTGAGACTAAACATATTTGCAGAGCTCATTACAGCCAAATAATTCAATATTACCAGGATGGCAAATGCTTGCAGCCACAGGTCTGTCAGGTCTCATGCTCTGCAGTGCCTGAAATGTAGTGGCTATTTCCCTTTCTTGGAACAGGAGGTGATTTCACCCTTTCATACTGTTTCCTGTAGCAACATAATTATGTGCCAGCTTTTTGGTGGGGACTGCTGTGCCCCTAATTCATCCAGCTCACATTAGTACTGCTGCGGACAATCCTTGCACAGATCTTCCCTGAAGCTGTGTTTGCTTAACCAGTATTTAGTGAAGTCTTTGTTTCTAATTTGTCTGTCTATGTGCCTAATTAGCTCCTTTTGAAGTCATCATCCTGCACACCTACTTCTGCAAAATGATCCTGGTAGGTGGAGAAATGCTGCTGTTGAAATCGAGTGAGCCGTGTTGGTGCAAGTGAGGTCAGAGTTGGGTGTGATGAGGCAGTGCTGGAAATTACTCCTCTTTCAGGAGCCATGTTTGAAAAGTTATATTGTAAACTGTGCTGCTGAACAAACAAGAGGATTTGTCAGTTAATTCTTTTGCATCAAGTCTAGGCTTGCATATTCAGACCAGTTATTTCTCCATGAAGAGCTCTCTTTCCAAGATCATATATCCCAGTTTTGTATCTCCATTTTTCTGCAGCAAAGGGTGGGTTGGGAACATCCAGCTCCCCATATTCATGATCCACATGAGTAATTTGCAGCAAGTTGAACATGTGTCCTCATGCATTTATGGATATTTGTGATCTTCCTTACTAGAGAGATGAACATGTTTGGTCTCTGAGGACCCTGCTGACTCTGCTTTGTTTTTCACTTTCCTATGGGTTTGCTCATCACCTACAGGTGGTTCATAAGTGCACAGCCAGCCAAATGGGTATAAGGGTATCCCAATGGCTCACTGAAAAGACATGCTGAAATGTTATTTCTCCTGGAGGCAAGAACATCAAGCTTGGCAGACCAGGGCTGTATTTGGCAGCTCCCATGTCCCTGTGAGCCTCACAAACTGCTTCGGGCTTGTGGTTCCTTTCTGCAGGTGATGCTGTTGTACCACAGCAGCCAAGTTTCCCTGACATCTCCAGATCTCACTTCTTGAAGGGAGATGAAAACACCTTTCCTTGTGTGCTGGAGGGAAACAGGACTCCTGGAGAGGGAGTCCTCAGTCTTTAACCAGAAGATGGCACAATGTAACTGCTGTATGAACCCGGACCATCAGCGAGCTCTCCCTAAATAGGAGTGGAGAGTTGCTAAGAGGAGAGCTAAATGGCCAGGCATTTTCCAAGGAGTGTCTGGTTGCTTTCAGGTGATGGCTTCTGTGCTGCTGGTCACTCATCTCTCCTCCTGGGGTCTTCTTGTGCTTCTGAAAATGCATCCACTCAACACACTCACCTCTTCCCTCTCCCCATGTGTTCCTGTGCATTTATGGGTGAGGATATTGCACATCCATCCACATGCCTGCATGATTTCCATGGTGTTACACCCTCTCCAGCTTGCCTGAGTCTGGCAGGAGTGCTGGACAGCCAGCAGCCCACCTGCTGAAAGACCCCCACAGCAAATCTCAAACCCTGCAGCAGACGCACGAGTTGAGTATCAGGGACCCCAGGCTGTCAGCGCCGGCTCACGTCCCGTGGTCCCCCTGCTGCTGGGGTGCACACCTGGCCTTGCTGGCAGAGTGGGGTCCCAGGTGCTCCGAGGCCACATTCTCTCCTCTCCTTCCTCTGAGCTTCAGGGATTGGAACAAAACTGCCTGCCTGAAAGGCTGGCAGTGAGCTTCAGGAGCCAGGGAATGGCTTGGGAAGGACAACCTTGCTGAGAGGTGGTGAAGGAGACCCAGGCAATTCCACAGCTGTAGAAAACTCACTTGCTCTTGAGTTGTCCCACGGCTGTACCAGACTGCCCTTGGAAAGGCTGAAACACTCAAGTTCCTTTTACAAATGGCAAACTGAGGCTCAAACAAAACACAGGGCTGGGCATGCAGAAAAGGAGTGCAGCCAGGAGCTGGAGTCCTCGCTCTGCTCCTCGAGCAGGCTGTGACCATAGGCAAGCGTGTAACTGTCTTGTGGCAAACACAGCCACCCCTCTTGTGCCTCTGACCAAATTCTTGGGCACATTGCATTGCTTGAGCAGTCAGGACATGTAAAGCCCTCTGAGTCTTGAATGAACAGGCCCGTAGGAGTGTGAAGTGTTGTGGCACTGAGGATGGATTATTTTAAAGGCAGGGCCCAATTAGTGGGGTTGATGATGATGGTCTGACAGGCAGTAGCTTAATGACAGATCCTCAAGAGAGCTACACCAGACTGAATGAGTGGGCAAAGGCTAGATATGCCTGTAACTTCCTTTAGTTCCTTTTCTTTTAGCTCAGGACTGACATCAAGGTTGCACTTCAGTATCACCGTAAGAGATGTGTCCCAGAGCTTTTGTGTCTGTCTTCAAGGACAGAACTGATGCCCAAGGTTTTTAAGTGCCACTGATACTTCTTATTTCACTTTGGCATTGTACTCAAACACAAACCCTTTCCCTGTCTAGTGAGATTCAAGTCCAAGAAAACTGTGGTGGCAAGAAAAGCTTAAATTTTTTTTTTAAATTACTTGCTTGCATTTTTTCTTGTGTTGGTGAAATTTGCTCTTTGGTGTGCTTGATAATATTTGCATTAAATTATCCTCCTGTGAACAGAAATTGTTGGGACTAATTTAGATTTCAGGGCATAAATCCAAACTTAGAGGACTATAATAATGTGGCAGCTCTTTGCCATTGAATTACATGTTAAGTATCTTACAGTGGAACTGTAATTACATGCTCACTCCAAGCATTGACAAGTAAACAGGATTATAACAGGCTCTGGAACCAATGTTTGCACGAATACTTCAAGAGAAAAGAGATACTTGAGGACACATATGGGGTTTATTTTCTGGCTGAAAGCATATCATTGTTATTTATTATTCACACACTACTGCTGTACATGGCAGAACAGAGGCTGTGCAGCACTTACTAGCTAAGAGGTACAGAAGGATAAAAAAAGAATAAACAGAAGTAAATCTTGGCATTTTCAATGCTTCCTTTAGCTATGAAGGGAAGGGAGGGATAATCAGACATTGACAGGAATTGAGGTGGCTCTGGAATGCACTGGGAGCACAATGGAGACGTGCCTGCACAGAGTCTGCACTGAGCCCCATCAGCCTTCCAGTGATCATCAATACCCATCTCAGCAGCTCTGGAGGACTCTCTGCAGAGCTTCTTACCTGGGTTTTTTTGCTTTCTCACTAGCACTTCTGGGTCTCAGAGGATTTATTCCCATGTGGGATCTTGCCAATAACTTTTGATGTGGCCTTGGAAATCACATAACTCAGTTCCCATGGTATCAGACGTGAGGAGCAAAGTGGTGGAATGCTGCCTCAGATGGAGCTCAGATGGGTGTCCCTGCACCACAAGGAGGGTTCAGCAGCAGAGGAATAAACCAACCCTCTGCTGCTCACCCATAACTGAGACTCAGAGGAACTCATTTCCCCTTTCTCTTTTGTCTTAATGCCACGGTGAGGAAGGGGAATGTTTTGCCATGGGTAGTTCCTTATAGCCTAGAATAACATCTCATTTCCTAGGCCACCTTCAGGACAAACTGGGATGAAGAAATAAATTCTCAACAAAGCTGAGAAATGTTTGCAAAGCTTCTCTAAACACAATACAAACTGCAGTGAGTTGATGAGGACATGTCAGGACAATGGGAGGGGAAGAGGAAGATGCTGGGAGTGCCATGTGCTCATGTAGGTAATTGGACCAGGCGCTAGAAACCAACATGTCCCACAGTATCTCTGTGAGACTGTCTCCAACAGGCTGAATGACAGCTCCAGGCCCAAATGTTCTTGAGCTGTGGGAGAGATTTGGACCCAGAGATGAATTTTGTGGCTGCAGCTCATCTCTGACCAACAGTTTGCCAGTCTTAGCCCGTGTGCTCAGTTTGCTCTTCGTGCAAACTGTGCTTGTTAGGGGACAATGGTGTCAGCCACTTGCCCTACACCTACACCTTTCACACCATGTGTTCTGCACTCTGTGGTGGCATCCAGGGCTTCACGCAGGCATTCTCACTTCCAGCTCACAGGAGTGATGGCATGAATTGCTATAAATCAGGAGCCTGCATGTGATTGACATCCGAAGTGGCAGTGAGAGGAAAAGGGCTGGTATCTGGCTTCTCCATGCTGTGTGCTGCAGCTTGGGTATATCCTGGGTGGCAAACCCTCCTCCAGTGAAAACCTGTGTTGTCAAGTCACCCAAGTACATGGTTCACTGTAGGACTCAACTACTTAAAGACAAAAGAATGAAATACACATTTCCAGGCCTGTGGAGAACCACCCTGCCAAAGTTCATTAATATAATCAACTGCAACTCTGCCTTTAAAGGGACTTGTCAGAAATGGCACTGGGCTAGCACTTTGAGTTTTGTGTCACTTCTGAGTGGCCCACAAGGCTTTATTGACATCCAATGAATATGTTTTAACTATTAAGTCACAGCACACCTCTGAGAGCTGTGCAAAAAGCAGCTACTAATAACTAAGATGTTCTTGAACATGCCAGACTAAACTTCTTAGCTGTATCTTCGGAAGAGCATGGACCTATGTTTAAGAACTGAGTTTAGGCACCTTGGATTATTCAGATTGATCACCCTGCTAATTCTGCCTGGCCTTGAAATGTATTCTCTTTTTCCTTATTGCCTGGCCTGGATTTCTTTGTCTGAGGCTCAGGATGTTGTATTCCATGAAGGATTCTTTTGCACTGTATAACTTTACAGTATGTGGAATTCCTTCCCTCCATTTATTCACTTTAAGTGCTGTGCTCAGGTAGGGGTGGTTGTGTCTGTAATCTGGGTATCTCAATTTCTGGCCACATCAGGACTCCAAAATGTTCAAACATACTTACCCTTTTCATAACAGCAAATGATTTATGAAGAAGATATTTAGGGCCTGGTTAGAAGAATGCCTGCATAGAATTGTGTATTTTTAGCCTTCCTGCACTTGTATGTCTTTCAGCTGAAATGATGATCCCTATTCCCTTGTTAGCAGAGGAGAGGCAATACATTCATAAAGCTGAGCCAACATATAACAATGTTGTATATTGTCAAAACTCTTTGTTAAAGCTCTGTCACTAAAGTCACTGTGGAAATGAGGAAAAGAACTTCATTTTTGGCTCCCAGATTCACTGTCCCGTTTTCCCATGGGAAGGACCCTCACACCTTTAAAGTGCTGAGAATTTCCTCTGCAGCTGATGGGAAACAAATGTCCCTGGATCATATACAATGTGCTTTTTCTGATGCCACTGCATGAAAATGTAGATGTCAGCTCTGAAATTTGACTCCACATATGCTTTACCCCACTTGGATATTTAATGCTCATATGAGCAGTATGAGAGTTGATTTTGAAACCTTTTCCCCTGCTCTCTGCAGGCCAACCCAGGGCTGGAGACAGATCAGGAACCACCATGGATTATACAGGAGTGAACACAGCCAGAATCAGCCACTGGCTTGCAAACAAATGTTTTTTCTTATTTTGGTCCTGGAGAGGTGAGTGCCCTGTTTCTCTTGCAGTGCTCCTGGAGTACAAACTCCTGGTGAGCAGGGGGGGGAATGCAGTGAGTTTTGTATCAGCAACTTCTCAACTTTTTGCTGGGGGTAAAACTGCCTGTGAAGGAAGATGAATCAATTCACTTTACAGCTGAGCTGATTGATGATGCCAGCTCACCATTCCCAAAGTTGGAATCTTCATGTTCAGGCTGCCAGGGAGTATTGAATCCTCCCAGACCTCTCTCCTGCCTTAGGACATTGTGCTGCTGGCTTGGACAGAAGCTGCTGGCTACTCCTGAAGGTTTCCCTGTGCTAGGAAAATCCCATTGCTTCAAACATCAAACATGCTCCTGGCTTTGCTAGAGAAGCATGAAAGGAAAAGGGGAGGTGAAGCTGAGAACTCAACCTGCCACTCCAGGTTGAGCTGCAGGGCTGGCAGTGAGGAAAAAAAGTAAAATTTCTGCTGCTAAACAAATCTGATCTAGAATCAGTGAGAAACTACCTGGAGCTAACCCAGCTTTCTATAATCTCATCTTGGGAAACTTGCGCAGATCATTCAGAAATTGGGTGGTTTCTTTCCCAGCACAAGCTTGGCTGCTACAGAGAGCTTGACTCTTTTTTTTTTTCCCTTTCTTTTAGACTTCCTTTTTTTTGGGTACTGTTTCTAGTGTAGATTTGTGGATACCCCCAGAGCATCCTCTGCTCCCCTCTGGGTTTTGCTGGTTCTCTTTCTTGCAGAGACAAACACCCATGTGCAGATTTTAGTGAAAGCATAATTTTCTCTTTGATTTAGCATGACCAGGAGTTATTCTATTATACCCAGACTTGTCTATTTACTCTTTAAAGCATGTTCCTTTTATTTACTCCTCCAGAGCTGCCTGTTTAATCCAATCTCTTTTCCACTGAATTACACTAGCACAATAACACAGGGAAACAGGTTCAATCTGGGTCCGGGGTGGCAGAGTAAGGGGCTATATTCTTGCCAGATAATAACTCTAATATTAAAAGAAAATTAGTATTTCCTGGGGCCAGTGAGATTTATAGCTAAAAAGGGAGTTTCTATTCCTGGTATTTGTAATGGTTTTGTAGCACCTATCCTTGTAAAAACTTAGCAAATGAAATGAAAATGAGAGTGGAGTCTGGCTCGTTTTTGCTGAAAGCCTGAGATTTGACAAAAGTTCTGGCAAATGGGTAATGCCTGGTCAGTCAGATGTGGCACCTTGTGGAGGAGGCAGTCCCCAAAGCCCATCAAAGCTCCACACCCAAACCCTGGGATGACATTAATCTGTTTGAACTCACAGTTGTGTAGAACGTGGATAAAAGCACCCCGGTGAGCAGACCTTGGAATTCAGAGCCAGCACTGCAGTGGGTGCTGTGCCTTGTACCCTGACATCTCTCTTCCCTCTGGCCTTGGGTTACAAACCTTGTGACAGCCGAGGACAGCCTTTTATGTATTTATGCCACCTTTTGCTCTCTTGCTATTGCATTACATCTGCCTTGCCATGCAACATTTTTATGTTCTTCATTATTCTTCTCGAGTAGCAGATTTTTTTGTTCTTCATTATTAACAGTATATCTTAATAGCTCTCTTAAGTAAACAGACACCTGCACTTTACAGAAACATGAGAAGATAAGTCCTCTGGCCCGTGGAGGTTAAGTTCTTATTTATTTCTAGAATATGTGATTTACTATCCAGCCATTTTTCGCATGAGATACGTTGTCACCTTCTCACTGCCCTGTGTGCATCTGCTGCTCACCAGGACACCAGCCAGCCCTACTCTGCTCCTGTTATTTTGGAAACCCAGAGCTGTGAGTTTCAAAAAGGCTGGGTTAAGTAAGCAACAGATTTATCTTTGTCGAAAGATAAAAGTGTTTGGCAGCAAACGTTGGCAGCCCCTTGCATATTTCCAAGGCTCCTTAGCGTGCTCTCTGCTCTTCCCTTTGCTGGGGATGGCTGAGGGGGCTGCAGCCCAGCCCAAGGGGCAGCTTTGTACCACCCAGGCCTGAGCAGACTTGGTGTGGTTAATATTAACCCTCCCTGTGCCTGGGAGGGTGGGCCAGATGCTTCCCCTGTAGTCTCTGGTGCATCACGCCATGGTGGATTTTGCATCCCTCCTCCTTGGGCTGTGGGCAAACGGGCAGAGCTCCTCAGGTCCATCAAGGTTTGTCCTCCTGGTGTGAGAGTCCTCCCCCCAGCCTTTCCCTGCACACCCAGCTGCCCCAAAGGTGCTGTTGGATGAAGCTATGGGCACATCACCAGGAAAAGGAGAGTCTGATGAACATTAGAGCAACTGCAGGGCCAAGAAGTCCCAACCGAGCTCAGGGTTTCCCCCATGGGCAGCTCATCCCCATCAGGAATAAAGTCATGGCTGAGCTGTTGTGGTGGCATGGCTGCATGGGCTGAGGGCCATCCACAAGCTCCAGAAAAATTGCATCTCCAAGAGGAATGTCCTAGACTGAAAGCATTGAGGTGATGGATGCCTCTTCTATTGCTGCAAACTCTATTGCTGTACCACAGCAGCCCTGGCTGGATCTCTATTTGGGGGAATCAAGGAGAGTTTCTCAGACAAACCCTGGGCAAAACAAAGCTCCTGCCAGTCCATGCAGGCTGGAACAAGATGTTCACTGGGGAGAAGGCAGCACAGCTCTCCCACCCCATTTCTCAGCAAGCATCCCATTCCAGTCCCTCCTATTGTTTCTATTTGCATACAGATAGAAATTTCCTACGAGGATCATTTCCGTGTGGCTTTTACGCACGAGAGTAAACAAGACATAGCTGTTGACTGTATAGTTAGCATATTTTTGGTGGTGTTCCCATCCAGAAAATGCAGCTGCATTGTATTCCTGATAGAGTGGAACTAAAGCTCGGCTTCAGCAAGAATGTTAATAAATGAAAGACATTTCAAACAACACTGATTGAGGCAAAGTGTCAGTCCCTCTTCCCCCTCTTCCTCCCCCCACCCCCCTCCCCACAAGGCTTTATGTTTTTTGCAGAGTTGCAAAAACTCTGACGCCTGACCTGGAAATCAGCAAATTTCTGCTCCTGGTTACACTTGTACGAGTCTGAAATGGCTTTATTGGTTTCAGGGGGTTTGTCTGGGCCAGCACCCCTGTCACTGAGAGCAGGGGCTGTGCTGCTGCTTCACTGCAGGCTCGTCCTTCAGAGAATTTGGCTTCTCTTTGTTATCAAGACCCAGCCAGAAAGGGGGAGGTTGTGCTCGTACCACCTAAACTTAGTCAGTGCCCCTGACATGATGCATGTGGCTCTTGCCTAATCTCCCACTGCTGACAATTAAAACACAAACATATAGTCATATTTTTGGATGAAACTGTACAAACATTTCAAAACAGTTTATGCATGCAGATTTGTATGTTATCAGAGAGCACCACACATGCACATGGAATTTATGGAAAATGCTGAGAGATTTGAAAGGAAATAGTTTGGGAAGTTGTCTTATATTTTTGAACATAAATCCCCAAACAGTTTCCCTTAACATTCCTCACGTCTGTTCAGCAATTAATACTTGGCATTTCTGTTTTTCATTCTGTCTGTTGATACTGGGCTTTTTTTTCTTTGCTTTTTTTTGTTATTTTTCACCACTCTTCTTTCATGTTTGCTACATTTATTTGCTAAACCCAGCATCAATGACTACAAACTTCCTTGAACAGGAGGATGATGTGAGGGAGCAGTTAGAGGAGATTTAGGCCTTCAAAATCGTGGTCTCCTCCCAGGATGAGTTATTTAGATTCAATGGTGCGTATTCAGAGTCTTCAGCTCAGCCTACCTGGACTGAATAGTGGCTGCTCATATGAGCCTGTTGGTTTGATCAGGCTTTTTTTCTCACTTAGAATGATTCCAATGGCTCCAGTGGGATTATTCTTGTTCTAGCCAGATGTAGAAGGAAAGCAAAATCAAATCCTTCATACATCAGTGTCAGACTGACTCCAAGAAAGCAGTGTTGAGTGATATAAAGGATAAGGGGCCTGAGGAAGGATGTGTTTATGGAGAACATTTGGAAACTTTAACTACTTGTAGTTTGAACAACCGCAGAGTTACAGAACTGCCTGCAAATATTTGAGAGTGGAAAGAAGTAGAGAGTGATGCAAAGGGAAATGAAAAAGAGGAATAAGATACAATTAAAGAAAGGAGGAGTGGAACTCTTTTAAACAAATGGCAACTTAGTTTGCCATAAGCTTTTTGTACCATATTCTTCATCTGAACAGGTGAGCACCTTCCAGGAGTGTGGAAATGGTGCTCAGATGTGGTTTATTCTTGTGATCATGGTGTAGTTGTCGGATAGAAGGGAAGCAGATTTTGTTGGAGATTTAGTACCTTAGATCTACTGAGAGAAGTCAGAAAAAGCAGATGAGGTCTGGGCCCTGTGTGTCTAAAACCTTGTGTGTTCTTCCATCTAGATTGCTTAATCCAAACCCCTTCCTTTTTCTTACCTTTTCTTCAAGGAAGGAGCATTTTGCATGGATTGTAGTGTTTTATTACACTAGGACCTTCTTACATACCCTTTTGGAGCAGAGAAGGTTGTTTGAAGCTGAATATTGGTCTGTCCTTTGTGGTGCTGCTTTGGGATGTTGTTTCTCCTGCACAAGCGAGCTTCACCTTTGGGAGGAGAGCTCATCTTAGCCTGGAGGGAGGAGTTTTCCTCTGCTGTCACCCATCTTGGAGACACGAGCTAAGCAGCTGAGTAGTGTGTCCTAGACACAGAGACCTTGAAATTAATTTGGCAGCCGCTGGGAAGGCAGCGTGAGGGACTCACTCTGCCAGCAAGATGCATCCTCCTGGGCTGGGCTGGGCTTGGCTGGCATTCCCCGAGCACCTCTTGGACTCTGCTCAAGGCTGTCACGTTTCCCTGGTGCCAGGGAGCGCTGACACCTCGTGCCTAACCTGGCCAAGGGAGATAGGGCCTCCTGGCCAACTGGGAATGGTGGAAATGATTTCCTGCAGATGCTGTCATGTACAAATTTAGCACCAATGAGAAATCCAAGCACATTCTCCAGGCACGGAGAGGCTGGGCAGTGTGTGCGACCAGTCCTTGGTGAAAGGGCTAGGAAATCTCTCCTGGTGGTGCTTCAGAGCAACACAGGGACCTCAAGGCAGCAGAGGGATCATTTGTGCCTGTGAAAAACCATGAAAGCCCTGATACAATGGCCATGGGGAAGTGGGACCTCTCAGCATTCTGCACAGGACCCAAGGTTTGGATGACAGGACATCTAATCCTGTTCCCATCCTTTCTTCTCTGTCAGACATTGACATTCATGCTTCATTTATAAAAGTGAACTGTATGCATACGATGAACCATTTGACTCTTTGCCACACCACTTAACTCTAAGGGACTAAATGTATATTTACATGAGAGAAGATGTGACATAGATTTCAGTGCTGTATCACTGTTTGATCTTTCCATCTGTCCACACATCCCTTCTGAATATTAGCTACGTTACAGCTAGGTCTCAGTTACCACATGTAGGGAAGATAGTGATGTTGCTCTCATAAAACACTGCTTTCTCTGAAAAACACCATTTCAGCCTTAGCTACAGACCCAAATGGAGCAGCGCAGTGACTCTGGTGTTGTGCAAATGGCAAAGTGCATTTTGTGCTCCTTGTCTTCCCAGCTGTGACATTTCCTGTGCTGCCCTGCCACATGCCAAACGCTTTATCAGAACTCATCCACCCAGGGAGATCTGCCCTCTGCCCCATCAGTCACCTCACTAACCTTTCCCCGCACCCAGAGCAATCCCCTTTTTCCAGGCATCCGGGAGGGGATGCTCAGGTTGAGCCCACGTGGCTGGGTAACCAGAGGAGGGCTGCAGGGACGGGGCGGCAGGTGGAGGGAATGTGCTAATCCCGGTCATGCCCTTCCATCACCTTCACGTGCTCTGTCAGCTGCGCGGAGCCGCCCAGCCCCGCACGCCCTCCGCATGTCCCGGTGGCATGTCCCCATGGAGCCGTGCCACGGGCCCCGTGCTCCTCGGGCAAGGCAGCGCTGCCAGCCCAAGGCGCTGGGATCACCACCGCCCCGTGTGGTGTGCTGCGTGTCACGGGCAATCCGGCTGCGTGGCTGCCACCTGCAGTTGGAAAAAAAATCACTGGAGCAGGTTAGGAATTACAGGCTGGAGGTGCTGAGTCTCCCAGGTCATCTGCAGGGGAAAAGAAAAGGCTGGACAATCAGGATGGAAGGGGGGAGATGTGGGAAAATAGAGCTCTGTGGTAGTGGAGGTGAGCAGCTCCTGTGAGAAGAGGTAAAAAAGCTGGAAAAAGTCCAGTTTGTGGTTTTGGAGACACAAGGAAAGTCACTCTTGGGATGGATGTTCACTAGACCATCACAGCTATGCAAAATTTGAAAAGCCGTGGTCCGGAAACAGGGCTTTGGGGACAACTGGGATACAAATGGACTGTTAGGCTGCTTCTCAGGCCATGTGGAGACATGTATTTCGTTGCTTAGCATTCGTTTTTGTTTGTCAGCTCCAGAAAGCTGCTTTCCCACAGCCTTGTCTCAGGACCGTGGGGTGCAGGAGCAAACTGGGGCTGTTGACTTTCAGACTACTCAATCATCTTGCAAATTACAGACAGCCAAGAAAAAAAAACCACAGCGCTGCATGTTTCCTTTTTTAGGTGGAAGTGTTGTGAAAACAACATGAGATTTTGTTTCTGATAAACTAGGAGCTGTTTCAAGAATATTAATTATTTCTCTTGTATCAATATTTTACATTTATTCCTCTGCTATGGTATTGGGATTGAGATGGATGAAGTCTACTGCATGGTTTCAGACTTTATTTCACGCACTCACAAGTCCTTGAAAAAAAAAAAAAATAGTGCTGACATTTTGAAGCCAGAAAGGTTTATTTTCCTGTTACTTTAGCCTGGGGTATGGAAGTTGTGGGCTCCATTCCCTGCCCCATGTAATCCCTTTGCAACATCACTTGGAATCAGATTCCTAAAAAGCTTCTGTGTGCCTAAGGAAGGGGCTTAAAGGGCATCTGAAGGTGTTGAGGCACATGAACAATTTTTAACTTCTTGTGTACCACCTCTGTAATCCTCCATCTCCCAGAACTTCACACTGGTGAAAGGCTGCAGGAGAGATTTTGCTGCTTTAGAGTTGTACTGGGAGGAGAAATGCTCAGTCTGGGAGACATTGAAGCCTCCAAAGGCATACGTGATTTTCCGTAAGGAAGTGAGCATGGGAGGAGTGGGTCCATCAGGGGATTTTTATCCTCTATGTCCAGCTGAGCTGGGTGCTCGGTGCTGGGCTTGGGCACACCCTGGGTTGGAAGAAGTTCTTTTCTTTCAGAGCTGATTGAGGCCCAGAGAGAACTCACCCAAGTCTAGACAGTCTGAGACAAGACAGTCATGGTGTATCTGGGATTTAAACCCAGTCTCAGTGCATGACTCAAAGAACAAGACAAGGAGTAGGAGCTCAGTCAGGTCCCTCTAACCTGGTGGGAAACCTGCCAGTGAACCAATGTCCCACATCTGCCCTGGACCTGAGGCTGCTTTGGACTTCAGACTCAATGGGAACAGAGGTTGTGTAGATAGTACTAGGGCTGGATCACCTGTGTGGTGATGTCCTTGGGACAAAGACCTTGACTCCTTTGGGGTGAAAAGGCTGGAAAACGTTGCAAAGAGATGTTTTACACATCACCCCGAGATGTAGCATGAAGCTGAGGTCTCATTCTGGTGCAAGTTTATCGAAGGCATGGCATGAACATGACCATGTAGGTTAAGTCCTGAAGGTTTCCCTCAGTCAACACTGTCTTTGAACTCGATGAGACTGGAGTTACTGCCTGATAGGAGGAGGAGTCCATCTGGGATTTCTCAGCTGAATTAACTTTAATGATAAAAATGGTGATATAAATATGTAAAATATAAAAACAGTATTGTCAGCCGCTTTGTTTGTTTCTGGCTCAAGGGGTTTATATGTTTAGTCTTGGATGTTTTTCACATTGATTTTGGGTATCAAGGTTTAATGTTGTCAGGAACCACTGAGTAAAAATATTTACTAATAACAATAATAATAGAGGGTGTGATTTCATAATCCTAACAAAATAGAGAAGATGGATGTTCAAACTGCTTCTTGGCTTGGGTTTAGGAGTTCTTCTGGTGCCTATCACATTGAACTAGGACTGAGACAACTTTGTTTTCAAGGAGGTCTTCATGCTGAAGCATATCAAGCAAGAGATCTAAGAAACTGTAACATCAACAGTAATGATGTTTCTTTTGAGATACTAAAAGCTTAGCTATTGAGGCAGTATTTTTTCTCGTCATTTGTTTAGTCTGTTTGGTGAATTCTGCCAGGTTGGTTTTGATCCCGTGTGAAGAGTGATTTGCTGTAAGAGCGGATGCATCAGCCGAGTCATGTTTGAAAGTAAATAATAAATAATTGTAACAGTTAATACAAGGAACTGGCATGTCCACAGTTTATTTTCCACTCGGTTTAGTTTAGTTCAGGCCAGCTTCTTTCTGGCATCATTTGCATCCAAGCTGAGAGATCAAAACGGGGCAGCCGCCCCCCGTCTCTCCGCCGCTGCCTGCGGGCTGGGTTCCCACGGCCGGGGCTCTCTCCCGGCCTGGGGAGAGGGGTGCTTTGCCCGGGACTGCTTCTGGGGTGCGGGGGGGCTGCGGGGTCGGAGGTCTCCAGCTCTGCTGGGGTTACGGGGCTGCGAGGAGGGGAACGCTGTGGGGCACGGCAGCGCCGGGGGTACCGGGCTCGGGAGCGGCGGCTGCAGCACAGCGGGGGCTGCGGGACGCGCTCCCCACTCTCGGCGCACCGAGCGCTGCGCGGCCGCTGCTGCCGCCCGCAAAGGGTTAAGGGGAGCGGGGCCGGCGAAGGGCGGGGGCTGCCGGGGGCTCCCGGGGATTGGTGCGAAGTTTGGAGCGGGGCGGCCCCGCACCGCCCTCCGCGGCGGCTCGGCCCCCACCGCCACAAAGCCCTGCAGGGAAAGTTGCTTTATCGCCGGTTTCTCTCTCCCCGGCTCTCCCCCCCCTCCCCTCCCCTTCCCCAGCCCCCTTCCCCTCCTCCCCTCGCTCCTTAAACGGGATTCCGGCTGGGCGAGCCGCCGGACGGCATCACCGGGCATCCCGCGGCGCGGAGCCCCGGAGGCTCTGGCAGGTCCCCGCTGTCCCTCCCCGCACACACACGCTCAGCCCGGCCCGGAAAGCAGGAAAAAAATAATTTACAAGGTTTCCCCCTTTCCCTGACCTCCTCGCCCGTGACTCTCGAGTGGAAAAAAATCGCCCGCGGGGGCGAAGGGGGGAGGTTGTTAAAAAGCCGGTGAAGGGGCAGAGCCGCTCCGTGGGGAGGGCACCCCCAGGCACCCCCCGCCACCCCGGGGAGGGGGGGATGAGGTAGAGGCCGGCGGCGGAGCGCCCGCCGGGCGCCGTGGCCGCGGAGGGCATGAGGCGGCGAGCGGCGGGGATGGGCTCCGGAGCGCGGTGTTAGAGCCCGGCAGCAGCCAAGGTAAGTGTCCCCCGCGCCGCCACCCGGGCCGGGACACCCCGGCGGGGCCGCGTAGCGCACAGCTGGGAGCCGCCAGCGCAGCCCCGGGGCGCGGGGCAGCACCAGGTGGCATCGCGCCGGGTGTCCCCCCCGCGCGTCCCTCCCTTGGCGACCCCGGTTCCCGGCGGCGAATATCCCGTTACCGCCGAGCCGCGCTGCGCCCGGGGCAGCCCCGCCGCCCCCCGCTGCCCGCCGCGAACGGCGGAGCGAACGGCGGAGCGGCCGTGTTTGCTTTGCTGGATGCTGCTGTACGCCGGTTGTTGTGTGTCCTGGGGGCACGGGGTGTTTAAACCGGGGAGTTTACAAGGGTGAGGAATCCAGACAGTGTTTAGAGAGTGAGAGTTTTAGGAGGAGAACAGGGTGTAATTAATGTAAACCTGATCTTCCCCGGGTGTGCGTATCGCGGCGAAGGCATCTTCAAGAATCTGGGTAATTAAGTGCGGTTGCGCTTTGGGACGCACCTCTGGAGCCCACGGAAACAAGTGGGGCTGTTGGTGGGGGGAGCGTGGGGGGGAAGAGGAGGAAAGGAGGAATCAGTGCTGTGCAGAGAAGTCTCGGAGTGGAGGAAGGCGCGGACCCAGAGCGGAGCCTGGCTGAGGGGCACTGGAGCAGCAACACAAAGTTTTCTGGGCTGTTGATGGGAGAGGTAACATTCCTCCTCCCCCTTCCACCAAGTTCCTCCGCAAATTGTTAACCTGAAATCTTGTTTTATGGCCACTTGCTAGAGTTTTGTTTGCCTTCCAGACTGGTTCTGTACAGAATACCAAAGAATTATGCATTAACTGTAAACTTAGAGGAGCTTACTGGCCTCAGTGGGTTCTTGATTTATATCAGGCTAAAGCAGAGAGGAGGGCAAAGTTTTACTCACTGAGCACCAAGGAATGAATTACAAGTACGTTGCTCTTTCATTTGCTGTTTCTTCTTGTCAGTCTTCGCAATAGGATTTAAAACTTGTCGAAGTTGAGGGTTGTTCAGGGTCTTTTCCCTCCAATAACTATTTTGCTCTCCTTTCTCCTGCCTCCAGGTCTGAGAGGACAGTAGCCTGTGCGGTACGGCGGGATCTGGTTTTCAAAATGGAATTGCAGCTGGCGCTCCTTTTCGCAGGGATAATTGCATTTTCGGACTCGGCGAGAGGTAAGGGCACCGCGCTTGGTGCGAACACCCTGCTCCCTTCCCTCTGCTCCATGGGCTCGTGTTCTGCAAACACCCGCGGTGCCCCCAGAGGAACATCCCAGAGGGGAGCTGCTGTCGGCAGGGACTCGTCCCTTGCACATTTTTTATCTGCACAGAGGTGCAGGCTCGTGCCCACGTGTGGTGCCTCCTTACCTGCGTGGTTCGGGGCCGTCGTTTGGGATGCAGCGCGGTCACTGCGGCTTTGCTGAGCTCTGTTAGGCGCAGGTGAGCTTCCAGGGGTTTTTTCTTGTGCCTGTGTAAAAATACACAGACAATTTTAGAGAAAAGCAGCTGCATTCCTCTGTGGATCAGAAATACCTCTCCCCCTCCTGCAATCCCTCCATCCTCTGCCCTGTGTATTCCCACTTACAAACTAAACAAACACATCCATTAACTTCCCCGGTGACAGACAAATGACAGTTCACAACAGCGAGAGCGTATTTTAGAGCTGAGGCTCCTGCAGTTGATCAGATTTCAATAAACAGGTTACCCTTCCGGAGACAAATTGAAATACATTGACCTGGGAATGATGGGGGTAGGAAAAAAGAAGTTTCTTTATGGGAAGGTGCTTTTACAAAGCTGTGGGATCAGAGTGCGAGGAGCGGTGGCTCTTCTGTGCTTTTGCCTGTGTTGTACCTTGGTGGGTGCTGTCCTTGGAAAGCCTGAATGAGAATCCAGGCTTTCAGCTGCCCTGCCTCTGGTCACAAAGTAGGGATTGCATTGTTCCAGGAGAATGGGGGTACAACTTTAGGATGCAGGTTGCTCCAGTTGCAATTCCCAACAGTCTCAGAGTTTCTTGAATTGTTGTAAGACCTATAAATCATCCAGCATGATGGAATTGGGAATTAAAAGGTTTAAACTTGCCCTTCACTTGGGCTATAACTTGCCAAAAATAAATCTTGGGGGGAGCGAGGGTGGGAAAGGAGAGAGGGGGTCATTACTCTGAAAACCCAAGTTTGGTTTAGTGCACTGCTTTTTTTTCTTCTTGGCATTGGCTCTCAAGCAAATATTTTATGGAGGCAAAAGCACTATAAAATGATTTGGCTGGAAGCTGAATGAAAAAGAAAACAGTATATAGGCTGTAATTCCTGCAAGTCTGAATTCCAGGCAAGGCTTACAATGGAGACTCAGTTTAAGTTGTGGGCGATGGGCAGCAGTGTATGAATTAAGATGACTTCATGGATGTATATTATTGCAATGGACCTGAGAAGTTGGTGGAGTTCCGGAAAAGATCTGAAGTGGGCAGGAGAAGACAAAAAGATTCTTGTCTCTGATGTGAGCCGAGTATCGGCTGCTTTACTGGCTGACCCTGTTTATATTTGGTTTGCAATTGTCTTGCTTGGACGCTTATTGCCCCTGGAAAGTGAAGTGCTGCGGGCTGTTGTCGTGTGGAGAAGTGACAGAAAATTAACAGTGGTAATTTCAGGACATCTTTATTTTTCCTGTGGAAAGATCTTTTTAATATAACTTCGATAGGATCGTATTGGTAATTGGGTTATTTGAACACTCTTCAGAGCTGGAGAAACCCATCCTGTAAGTGCATGGAGAGATGGTTCTGGTTATTTAAAATTATCTAGAAATAGAGGTTAAAAGCCAAGGCCAAACCCATGAAAAATGTCATTCATTCACGTGCTGATTTAAGAGAGGGGAAGTAAAGAAGAAAAATGAGTCATTGCTGTGAAAACAGAGACAAAATTCTGACATTTAAATCCTACTTTAGACCTTGAGGTTGAGGGCGTTTTTATAGTGAAGGAGGTAGATGGAAGATCAAACTTGTGAGCAAAGATGAGACACTCTCCAGAACTTTGAAACTTTATTTTGTGCTGACAAATATCTCCAATTGTTAGGTGTTTACACTGGAATAATTTCAGATTCTTGGAAAAATGTGCCAGGCTTTTAACGTGCCTGCAGAGTTTTTCTGAACGCCTTGTACGAGGGCTTTGGCCGCAGGAGATGTGTAAACGCTACCTGCTACAGTCGCTCAGGTTTTATAGGCAATCCTTCAGCCAAATCTCAGCCTGAGGTCGTGAGGCTCTTCTCTGGAGGAAGAAGGGCTCTTTGTTTGGGTCAAACAGCATTTAATATCTGTATCCTGATTGCAGATTAGACGTGTGTGGCCCGAAGTGTGCCAGCACCTCCTGATCTGAGGTATCAGAAGTTAAATAGGTGCTCGCTGGCTGGCAATCAAGGGAGGAAGGAGGCTCTCTGGGAAAGTGATGGTCCTTTTTTTCTACTCATTCTAGGCAAAAGTAGGTTGTGCTGTAATTAGGGTGTTAATTTGGAGCCAACTGATGCTGTGCCCGTGCTCAGGGAAGGGCTGTGCCGTGGTGCATCTGCACAAGGGGGCAGAGTTAAGTTGCCCACGCGCTCCAGCTTTGGCATTTCCTGACAGTTGAATGCTCAGCTGCAGTCTTGCATTAAATGTTGCGTTGTATTATTTTTACGTCTTTATTTAGGTGATGCCTTTTAAGGCAAAGGGCCCTGCAGGAGTGACTGATTGGGTTTATGTGGTGGGTTTTTTTTTTTTCACCTCCCAGGAAAAAGGGGTGTTTTTCCAGGGTCAGATCTGTGCCTGCTGGCTCTGTCCCACCAATGTATCTCATCACTGATGTGGGAGACACCATGAAAAAGGGAATATCTTAGCAAACCAAGATAAACTCTTAGGATAGAGGTAATACCTTTGAAGTGTCCAGGCAAAGCAAAGAGCAAGTCTGATTTTAGAGGTCCAGGCGCTAGGACTGTCTGTGATGAGGGTCGAGGGAGCTCTGGCTATGTTTGAACTGGCTTTTGGGGCTGAAACTGAAAGACTTAGACTAAGGGCTTGTCTACACCTCCAAATGCACTGAAATACCCTTTCCAGAAAACTTAATCTGGAATAACTCTCTTAGTGGCCGATCTTATTCCAGGCTAAGGATCTCCTGGAGGGAGCTTGTACCAAAAAAGTCTTCCTTGGGAGCTATTCTGGTAGATATCCAAGCCCCTTCTCTCCCTTGTGGCTGAAGACTAGAGCGGCTGTATGCTCAAAACCCACTCTTGGAGAACAAAACCTGTGTGCTGTGTTTTTCTAAGAGGGACTGTACCTTCCATGGGACAGCCAAGGTGTGGGGTGGCAGCTTCAGCCTGGTTCCCAGCCACAATGGGTAACGTCTGCTCTGAACCTGGGATAACAGCGCAGGTCCAGCGCCTCATCCCTCGTGTTATTCCATTCCTGTTCTCTCCAAGCAGCCCCATACTGGGCATAAAAGTCCTCAGTGTCCTGCCCTAGCCCTCCTCTGTGGGGTTTAATGCCATCTTGGGTCACTAACCTTTTGTGACTATGTCCTGCAGCAATGTAGCTCCTGCCATGCCACACCTCCAGTTGGACACAGGTAATACAATCTGATATTTTCCTGCCTATGTTATCTCAGTGACAGACAACGCAATATTTGTTCCAAATCTGTCAAGTTGCCATCATATTCGCGTTGGTGACCGTATATGGTAACATGGGGATGTGCCTGGCTTGGTCCCGTGGCTTAAGCAAGATTTTGGATGGTATGTTTAGAAGTTTTTTGGTAAGAGCAGTAAACCACCCTCCTGTTAGCAAGTAAACTGATATTCTGCTGGAAACTAATTAGTTTGGATGTTGATTTCATTTTCGGTGCATTGCGTAGGGAGGGGAAGAACGGGACCTTAATTGCTTTCTGTTCTGGCACTTCTCTGTGCGACCTTGGCTTGCAAACCTGCTTGGTCTCTGCTTTACAGTGAATTTGCTGATTGGGCTGCCTCAAAATTCAGTGGTTTCATGCAGAAACTATGTTATGTGCCATTTTGGTTTCTCTTAATATTGACGAAAAGGGAATAGGATGCTAGAGGTGTTTTTTATTTCTTGGAAGCTGAGTTCTTCATTCTGGTGAACAGAATTTCCATTCTGTAACTTCAGGGTTTATAAAAGTGAATTTTGGGGTTTATAAGAGTCCTTCAGTAAGCACAGAAAAGATAAATAATGGTAATGTGAGAGAGATGGTTGTTGGCTTCTGTTTTACGCCTTTATTCTTGTTGAGTGGTTGTTACCAGATATAACGATTAGGTAATTTCTCGCTTGTGAAAGAGAAGCATGTTCAGATCTAACAGCCTAATTCAGATTTTATGGGAGTCACAGCACATCTTCTGGTGAAGTTTGGGGCATTTTTTGGATCTTGCTCTCGGGGAACTTGCTCATGAATAATCTGTCAGCATGACTTGTACCTAGAGTCAACATGACGATCTAAGAAAATCCTGGTTATTTTTTTAAACGCTGGTTCCTCCCTTCTTCTGAGGCTGTCGGCTGCTTTAAATTGTGGCTGAGTTTAAACATAAAATTCAGTGTGCGTCATACTGGAAAATTAGGGTTGATTTTATTTGTTTTTAATTAGGAATATTACAAAACTCAGCAAATTGCTCAAATGCATCTAGGTTTTCCCTAAAGTTTTTATAACTCTGTTTTCCAAGTCCATGTGTTTCTTTGACCTTCATTAAAAGACTCAAGCAGCAAATCAAAATGTGTCTTTTCTGGGATGAACTTGTACAGAGCAAAAGGCTTCACTCCAAAGCCTAAGTCTTAGCCACAGAAGAAACTTGCATATACCATGAGGTGGTGCTTGAGACATTACAGGAAAGTGTTTTTCTTCCAGGAAAAGAATATCATTCAAAATCGAAAAAGAAATGACCCTTGCTAGCAAGTAGGAACCCCCTTTTCCAAGATTTGGGGCCATTGGTGCCAATTTATTAACTAAAGCTGAAGTTTTTAATTTGAAATGAATTGTTTGATGGAGCTGATCTTTTCCAGTATTCCCTCTGATAATTCCTTTTTGAATGTCTGTCTCACCATCAGTGATGCTGGTACATCTGGGCACAGAGCACTTCTCATGGAATAGTGTGAGTGCAGTAGAGCCTGCCTGGGCATTTCTGGATTAATTACTGGAAGAGATAAAAATTTCCACTGAAAGAGGAAAATAATAATGCAGAGATCCTCTTGTGCCTAGGTTGAATTAAAAAAAAAAAACAGCCTTTAGTAATAGCTTTATTTATTTAGTGAGATTAGAACTGGTGCGGCTGATTTTCCTAAGATGGGAAGCTCCTACTTGTATCTGCAGTGACTTGTAAAACCATGCTGCCAAAAAGGAGCTGTGCAAATGTATCCCAGCATTACAGGAGTTGGTGGAAATGCTCTTTTCTCACGTTTCTTTCATTAACCTGCCCATTTTGTCTTGTTTCAAGTAATTTGTCTTTTATCTGACCTCTTCTGTGTTTTCTGGTGGGCTGCTCAAGCTAAAGTGCATTTGATCTTGTTTAGAACATTTAATTTGGATTTCTGTTCCTTGTCCTGTTCTCTGTAATCAACCTTTGCTTTGAGCTTTCTCTAATAATAACACCCCCATACCTATTTAGCTGTGTTCACCTGTCCATCTTTTGCAACAAGGTGAAACACTTTTGGTCATATAAGGGACTTTCTGAGAGTGGAGCCAGTGTGAATACAGAAGCTGCAAAGACCTCTGCCTGATGCAAGTCTGTTCAGTCTGCTGCTCTTTCACAGCAACTGTGGTACTATGGTAAAAGAGAAATATTTCCAAAAGCAAGCTTGATTGATCTGATCGTGCTGTCCTGATGTCGTAGGAGATAGGCAGGTGCAGCCCATGCCAGTTGTAACAGGTTAGGACCTGATTCAGAGCCTGTGAGTGTTGGGGCTGTGACTCCTACTCACTCCCAGCGGCTTTGGATGCATCCCTGAAGGATGACTTACCCAGATTATCTGTGATACCCACCTCATGTATGACAGCAGAGGAGATGTGGGTTAAGAGTGCCACTCGCCTGCTTGACTGGACAGCTTGGGCTCACTTTTTTTCTTCTAGAAAAGCCCATTTTGCTGGTACTGACTGCCAGCTCTGGTTGGTGGGTGGAGCGTGTGCTGCTGGGACTGAAAACAATTTGGAAATTCACTGCTTAAACTTTGGGTTGCTGCAGAGAGGTTTATCCCCAAAAACAGAGAGCCATCCTGTGGGCAGTGTTCTGGGTTTGGAGGGGCTAAAGACTGGCCTGAGTGTTATTTTTAATAAGTGAATGATTGCTGTTTGGTGCCGAATCCATTCCCATCTCTGATTTTTATTTTTTTTCCCCTCCCACTCAAATAAACCTGGGCTGTGTGGAGTTTGGTTGGTTGCTCTGATTACTCACTGTCCCCTTTGTATCACAGCAGAAACACAGCATCCTGCAGTGCTGCGAGGAGCCTGATGTTGTTATTTCATCCCAACCACTCCAATTTGCACGAAGAAATTCAGCCAGTAACTCCAGGCTACTTCTTCCATTAAGTGTTCAAACTTAATTTTGAGCTTCACTAAGGAAAGAAGAAAAATGTAAATTGGGAACACAGGCTCCTTGGAGCAGGTTAATGTTTCTCAGGATGGCTCAGCCTCTGCGCTCAGCTTCTTTACAAGTGGTTTCCAGCTTGATGGGACACGAAATAATTTCTCTTCATATGCAGTAAATTTATTTAATGAGAGATTCACACAATCTTGGGTATCCTTTCAGGAGAGTAATGCAAGAGGTGTCATACCTTAGGTGCCACTTGGGTGGGCATTTTAGGAGCCATCAGTATTTGTCAGATGAAAACACAGGAACAGCAGACAAACAGAGAAATGTGGACTTAATTTGTGCAATTGGCATTTTTAAAAATTCATATTCTCCTTGCTGGGTTTGCTGCACACACCCCTTGAGCTGATGACCTTAAGAGTCAGGTACTAGTGTGCAGTGGCACAACATCTCTGTGGTAACTCTGGGCTTGTTAGTTCTGCCCAGGATACTGGGAGAGGGAAAAACCTAGAGGGGAATGTGGGGGGAAATGCATTAGCCAACCTCCAAGAGAAAATTTAGTCCTGATTTGTTAGTGCACTCCTACTCTTGAGGCCTGCTGGTGCCTGGGAGAGGATCTCAAGCGCGCAGTGTGTGACACTGAAAAGGAGGTTGGGATGCAGCTTTTCCAAGTCTGTGCTGTAGTTCTCTCTTCTTCTGTGTCCTCCCAGGTGCCCCCATGTACAGGTGTGAGACTTGATTGGCTTTTGAGCAATGTGTGACTCTGAGTAAAAGCCGTGTAATGTAAAAGGGGTGCTTTCATTGTGCTAGCTACTGTTTTGCTATTGCTTTGTATGGATTTTAATCTCCTTTTTTCTAGACAGAAGTGAATGGGGCGAGGCCAAATCAACCACGAAGGAGGGAAAAGGGAAAGCTGCTCAGACTCACCAGCCTCCCAAAGCTGCACAAGCCAAAGTAGTGGAGTTAGGCTGCTGCAGGTGCTGGAGCCCTGTGAACAGGTTTCTTTCCCTCCTCCTTCCTCTCTCATAGATTTGTGTGAGTTGGAGTAGCAGAGGAAGTTATTTTTCTCGGTGATTGTTCTCAGATCTGTTAACACAGTTCTGTAACAGATCTGTAACTGCTGGTTGAGCAATGGCAAGTGCCAGATGAGCCACAGGTGTATGAACTGCAAGTCAAGGATGGAAGGGTTAATGAGTAACAGGATGAACCTCTGAACATTGTGGAATACCTCTCCAGGGATGCTCCAGACTCTGTGGAAGGATGGTTGTTTGTCATTGACCAGTCAGTGTTAAACTGGTGGCTCTAACTCCTGCAGGCTGTGGATACCCTTCAGAGAGAGGGTGCTGTGAGCCACCTTGCTCACCTTCTGGGTGAATCCAAGTCTTTCCTGTTCTTCTGCAGACTAACACAACATTTTGGTAGCAATAATGGTGTCTCTTTATCCAGACAAGTAATATTGGGAAGTGTTTAATGTATTTTTGGGCAGTTTGAAATGGGAAAACTGGGAAGGAGTTGACAGCTCCTCCAGCATGTGGAGATCAGGCTCCATGCTCTGATAAGTCATTTCATATTTTAATGTTCAGGGTTGGATTACAAAGGTGATAGTCCCTTTAGGTTCAGTGGGTTGTGGCTGAGTAGGTGTGAGTAGGATTTAAATTTATAATCCTACCAGAGAGCAGAAACTGGAGCCTCGTAAGACCAGGCTGAGTTTCATTTCTGTGCAGGGTGGCACCATGCCATGGGAGGGTTCATCATGATCTGCAATAGTTAATATAAAACTAGAATAACAGATCAGAGCTGATGAGTATCTTTCCTCCTCCTGCTATTCCCAACCAATCAGAAATGCAGTATTGCCAGGGCTAATTTCATTAAGGGCTAATGAGAGTGAAACTTTCAACTTAATCATGGCCAGGACAGTAAATAGGTGTTTACTTTGCTTTGTTTGATTGACAAGGAATCATAAACCTGTTAGGGAGATACTTATATGCAGGGAGCTGGCTTTGGACAGTTGATTGCTAATTGCCTGGATTTACTCTCTGGAGGTGTTTGCCACTTCTCTGAGCACACAGCTATTGTTTCTGGGGTACAAAGAGGCACAAAGGAGTAGTAGAGGCTGGTGAGAGCATTTTGCTCAGGAGCTGCAGAAACCATGAGGTGGGGATGGGTCAGTGCTTTATCTAGGCCAGAGCAAAGTCCTGCTTGTATTCCTAATCAGAATGCTTTTCGTGATTTCCTGCTTGCTCAAACAGGAGTAGGATTTGGAGGATTTCAAGCAGTATTTTGTGCTGGTGATGTGTACAGGTTTATTCTTGTCCTTGGAAATTCATTGGAAACACCAGACTAGTCCTTGTATGCAGTTGGTAAAGTAGCCTCTGGATATTTAAATTGAAGTTAAATTCAGGGCTCTCCTCCCCTTGAGTATTCCTGTTGGGAAGAGGTTTGTAGATTCATAGCGTTGGGAATCTGTCCCTTATTTTACTATCAATACCAAAGAAGAAAGGTACTGCAAGGTGCTGCTCAAAAGTAATCATAGCAATAGACCTGCATATTTATAACAATTATGACTATTTATTGAGAGTTTCCAGTGCATTAAAAAAATAAATACAAAAAGAGACACAAGAAGTGCTGCTCAGCATAGGCAGAGTTCTTCTTCCTGATACTGTCAGGAGAAAAAACGTGTGTTTCTGAAGGCCATAGACTAAGTGGAGTTCCAGGCTTATTTTTCTTTTATCCTAGAAAATCCAATAAATCCAGTAAATTCTTTCAGTGTGGTCTTCCAAGAGTTTTTCAACTTGGTCTGACTCACAGATTATTTGAGTGCCATTATAGACTAGGGGTCAAGCAAGTTAATTCCCAGAACAGTATGCTGCCCTGTTTTCAAACTGTGCTAATCAGGGTTTTGAGTCAAAGCATGGCAGTTTGCTTAGTGAAATTATTTTCCTGTTAGAAAATTACAAATAGGCTCTGACTATTCGTGTTGGCTTTGGTCACTGGAGCACTCACATCACATGCAGTGCAAAGCCCCCAGGGATGCAGTCGCTGTGGATCAGGGCACTGGTGGGGGCTCATTTCCCATTTCACAAGATTGAACTCGTGCAAACAGGCTGAAACCTTATGAAAGGAAAGAAAGAAATTGTTGCTGTTACATTTCCACCTCCAGCAGGACGGAGGGAGGGCTGTGTGGAGCGCGTCTGAGCTGCAGCGTGACTGTCCTTCCCCAGAGGAGACATTTGGTGGAGTTATTTGGTTACCTCTCCCCCTCACCTTTTTGTAATGGACTCTTGTTTACTTTTTCCTCCCCCTTTCCCGAAGCTTATTAGCCCTGTTTAGGCAGAGGAAATGAATTACCATAATTTACTGTTGTTTAGAACAAGACACATTCCCTGCATGTATGTATACACACGCTGGCATTCGCCCTCCCAGCGCTGAGCGTGTTTACAGAGTCTGGCTCCATTTAGGGAGAACAATACCCTGATTATAGAGGGCAGCCTTTTCTTTCCAGAAACCAGAGGGAACCCTTTGCTTCAAGCAGCTACTGCCCCTTGAAGGTGCGGGCGTTGTGAGCTGCTGGGAAGGGGGGAATAAATCTGTTGTGGACACAAACCGGCAGCATTGTTCTCCGCGGAAGTTGGTTTAGGGCTGGGGGTGAGGAATGGTGTTGGGATCAACCAAATGCCAAGTGTAAGATCTACCAGCGTGCAGGGAGGTGTCGTGACTTCCAATTTAATTTTCAAATAACAGCTGTGAGACTTCATGGGGAATTATTTGGTGCTGCTCGAGCTGGCAGGGGAGCCGGGGAGGCTGGGTGGGAAGAAAATGGTAATTGAGTCTCAGAGTGGTTTTGGATGGGCTGAGTTGGGTTGAAAGGTGCTGTTATGTGTGAAGTGCCAGTCATTTCTAATTGCAGTCGTGCACCTGTGCCTGGTAGATAATGCTGGAGCCGTGTCATATGGAGCATTTGCTTCACATGATGTTGAGAAAGGTCAAGCACTTGGTTTCTGTCCTGCTAAGTTGGGTCATTAGATGCACAAATAGGACCCCCCCCTTCCTTTGCCTGACTGCAGCCGCTCAGATCCTGGCAGTAAATCCTTCTCAGGTGTGACTTCATGGCAGCTGAAGATGACTGAACTTGACCCCATCACTGGCCTGTCCTTGTCCTCCTTTGCTCCCAGCCTGGTAACTCCCTTGTGCCAGGGGGAGAGCTCCTCTGACCTTGCTGTGGATGTTTTGGGGAGGAAACTTGGGCAGGAAGCCAATGTGAAAAAAATTGTGATGGTTTAAATTCTTGGAGGAGCATGGACTGAGTTTGTGGAATATCACAGGCAACAAGTCCTTTCTTCCATTTCCACTTATGGCAGGAAGGCCCAGTACTTTGATGGAGTGGATATTTATGGGAACATTTATAAAATGACTCTTTAGGAATCTCAAGCGCATCAAGGTCCACAGGGCAAGATGTAACATAGCCTGGGGGCAGTGAATGTGAAGACTGAAAAATCATATTTGGCTCTTGGTTCAGCTCAGTCAGGGGTAGTGCATTGCTGGACCTCATGCAGTGGGAGATTGCATCTTTCATACTCTACATCATGACAATTTTGTTTGTCTCAATGATCCCTTGATATTTGGAGTACTTTATAGGGAAATGGGTGACATCTTCCTCCCTCTGTCTCTGCTTTCAGCTTCTGAGGCAGAAGGATCATTTTGGGGAGATGGAAAACGGTGAGTTAACTCTGTCAGTATTTGCTGGCCTGCCTTTGGCATTGCCTGCTGCAGGGAAGGAGCTGCTCCATGAGAAGCACAGCGGGCAGCAAAGGTGCTACTGGTGACCAGGTGTTCCCTCTGCTGCAGGCACAGCGTGTATCCACCCTGCAGCCAAGGTGAATGTGGGATGTCACTCAGAAGTTTCTCCTCAAGCTTGGCTTGGTCTCTACAGAGCTTCTGACTACTGACACTGCTTCAGCAGGCTGCAAAAATAAGACAGAGAAAGCAACTTGGGCAAAATACTCCCTGTGGGTGAAAATATTTTTCCAGGCAGAGTAGCAGAGCCAGCAGGCTAAACAGGTTACACTGCAGGGCTGCATCAACAGCGCTTTTAGGGGATTTCTGGAAGGGGCTGTTTATGTTGGCTGGTGAGACGTGGTGCAGGAGTTGTGTCCAGGAATGACTGACACATGTCTAACCTTTTGAAACATGACCCAGCACCCTGGAGAAACTGTGGCTTTTGCCTCTTGATCCAGTTTTTTGTAAAGAGGAAAATGCCCTGGTGCATGTGTCAGTATCCATATGAAGGCTGCTGGGGTTACTCTGCCTTGGAAGACTAAACTCAGGTACAGGTGTGAAAATCAGAACCTAGTATTCAGTAACTCTACCTGTTGAAAGAAAAAGCTTTTTTTTCACTTAAATATGCTTTAAAATCTGCCAAGCCTTCTCATACCTGGACAATGGGTCCCTCTTGGGCAATGCAAGAGGGTCAAGCGTAGGTTCCCATGCTGGCTCATGGACTGTAAGGACAACAGGAACAGGGCAGTAAGAACCACTCCAGGGTCCATCCCTGCATCTGTGATGGCTTTAAGCTGAGAGTGTGAGGGTGTGTGGTGATCTGGGTAAAATGTGAATCTTGGCAACAGTCCCTGATTCAAAATATCTGGGAAACACTGAGCCGGGAGGTTGAAAATACATCTCTGGGGTTTCTTTCTCCAGAAGGAAAAACAGCATCAGACTCTCACTGAGACAAGTGTTTGAAAGAAAAAATAGAACAGCTTAGTTATCAGACACTAACTGAAATAACAGCAGTGAGGAATAACCTGAATGAATTTTAATGGCATTTTGATTTGGATCTTTTCATTGTGTACTTACAGGCACTTCTCCTTTTACCTCTACAAGGGTAATGCAGATACTATAAAGTGCAAAATAACCCCAAACTGCAAACCCGAGAACTTGTCTGAGGGAGATGAAAAATGCTCCAAAATAATTGAACAGGTTTTCTGCTGTAATTAACCCAGTGTTAAAACTGAGTCAGGGCGTTCTGTCTGTGGCATGTGTTGGAGGGTATTTACAAGACAGATATTAAGGTAGAGCTTGAGGAGGACTGCAACATCTGAAATATTTAATTTTGCTCTCAGAGAGCAGGTCAGCAAATAGGCAGTGGTTTTGGTTGGTACAATGAACAGAGCATAAGGCAAAGTTGTTGTTTTAGCTGGTGTGATTTTATTTATTTATTCATTTTCGTAATTGGGGTTAGTGCCTGGAAGTCCTCATTGTACCAAAGCCCTGTCGTTGTGGTAAGGGCTGTCAAACCCAGAAGCAGCAACAGACAGCTACAGTGTTAAATGCTACAGCTCTGTATAGAGGCTTTATTTTACTCTGACAAAGGGCCCCTCCACAAACCAGACCCATTGGTCAGCTGAGTTTCATTTACCGTGTACCCCTCAGAAAGGTGAGATCCCATATTTGCTGGCTGCACCCTCTACAAAGCAGATGTTGCCCTGATAAGGATTTCTTGCTGCTGCTGCAATGCAGACCCACCAGGCCAATAATTCTGTCCCCAAATCTTGTGTCAGTGCCCAGGGTGAAACAGATGCAAACATTTGTTCGTGCACAGGCTGGAGCCCTGCACTGAACACCCACTGTGGTTCACGTGTGTGAATTGCAAGTCCAGTTGTCCCCTCTCTGCTGGGGATCAAGGCATCATTGACTTCAGGGAGAGATGGCATTACACCATGCTCATTTTTTATGGAAACACCCATCAAAAGTCCTGGAATGAAAAAGAAAAATTACACAGATTATTCAAGCATTATTACTATTATTATCATCCTCGTCATTAGCAAAGTCTCTTCATTTATGCTACCAACAAGGTCTGACTGCTGCCAAGTGTTGCTCCACATCCTGCTGGAGCCCACCATGGGCTTCCACCTTCTAGAGAGGTGGAAAGAACAACCAACCTGAAATCTGGGAGAAGGAAAGAGAGTTGAGAGAGGCAAATTTTCACACAGTCACAGAAAAAGAGATCTTCCAAAAGATTTCATTTTTCTTTCAAAGGCTTCTGGTGGTTGTTGAAAGGGCATTTCAGTGGAAGAGGGCCAAGCAGCCCTAGGCAGAACCAACACCCTCAATTGAGAAAGATTTTTCAAACAGCAGTACTGTTAAGAAGTAATTAAAGTCAAATAAAACACGGAAAATAGTGTATGACACATCTATTTGAATTCATCCCAGTTTGGATCTGCTGAAACCCACGCAGCACAACACTGGAGGCAAACAAGGGGAGGTCCAGACCCAAGGATTTTGATGCACTTTTGCAACTACAGAAGTTTGTTCTCACACTTCATTTTTTCCAAGTGTTTAGGCACACACTTACTTCAAGCACCTGGAGATTGCTTGTGTTTAAAGAAATACTTGCTGAGGACCTTCCACACTTGCAGTTCCCTTTGCTTTGCTCCTCTGCCTCCCCTGCAGTGTTATCTTGGGCAAAACTTGAAAATAAAATAAAGGAAAATGGTCATTTTGGGAGCCCAGCTGTGTCACTTCAGGTTTTGCTTGCTGTTGAGGAAGATTTGTGAGGACTCCCTGGGGAAGAAAGGGTCAGGTCAGAGGTAGAAAGCCACTCACCCTCTATCAGAGGGGCTTCTAATGCCAGGGCAGCTCCCCAGGGAATGTCTGTCTGTCTGTCCTTCCCTCTGGGGTTGACAAGAGGTTGATTCCTTCCCCCAGCTGTTCTCTCTGTCATGTTACAAATGAGACTCTGAAAAGCAGCCCTTGGCCTTGAGACAGCTCTACTCTTGCTAACTTTTTCTACCCATCAATTAATGTCAAGCAAAGGTGTTTTATAACTATTTTATAACTTTTTCAAGGGCAGGACCTTCACGCCTGTGCAAAGGAAAAGTCCAACTCCTGTGTGAGGTGGCTGCCAAAATGTATGGTGAGGTACGTGTGAGAGCAAACAGAGCTTTTGCTTTTCATGAAAGAAGTGCTCCTTAACATAAAAATTCTTCCATGGGGACTTCATCCAAAAAGAACATCTTTTTTATAAGTGAAGAAGGGGACAAAACATCTTTATCCTCTCCATCAGGACAGTGGCATTTAAGACCAGCATCTTTCATGATCAGAAGATCTTCATCCATTTCTGATGAGCTTGAAAACCTGGCACTAAGAGCTGGTGGCTTTGCCTGGATTCTATCCTAATTCCATTCCATTCTCATTCCTAATTTGAGCAAGCAACATTTCGAGCCATTGTTCACCCTTGTAGCTCTTGGCCTGTGCTGTGGGTGTGAAACGTGAGGAGTGAATTATGAACAAATAATTACAAATCTTGCATGGCAGCCGTGTTTCCTGAGGGGGAACAGCAAGACAACAGTGGGGGCTTTCAGGCCCTCTCTTACCCACTCACCCTCTCCTCTTGTACCAACTTCCAGCAATTCGGCTGCGTGTTTTTTTTCGGAACTAACTTCCACCCAAAGACTACTGAATTTTTCTTAAATGCTGGGTTCTGTCAGAGCTGATAAGGCAGCAGCCAGCCTGCAAAGATAACACAGGGTATCAAGGCTTCTTGGGTTTGTCTTTATTTGGAGTTTTCAGCAAGCATTTGACAGGTGCTGAGAGCTGTCTGGAGACTTTGGGTTTAGTGGGTCCCCCCTGCTTTTCTCTTTTTCTTTGGTACCAAAATGCTTTTAGGTTTATTTGGAAGAAAACAAAAGGTCTGATGGAGCTGGGGAATTAGTGGTGTTTACTAAAGGTAGCGGGGTAGGTGGACAGTGGGGCCTGGATGCCAAGGGTGGCTCTGGGATCTGTTGTTTTGATGTCTCCACTTGGAAAATATTCCCCCCAAACAGGGTTTAAAGGGGGTAAGGAACAATTCAGAGTCACTCTAAATGCCTGATCACTGGCAGGAATGTGTTGAGGTGTATGAAATCCTGTGATTAATTGTCTTTTCAACTTCCCCGACTCCCACTCCCCTTTTCTTGTAGAGTTGTCCCTGTTCGGGCTGCTGGCTTTTGTTAACCTCTGAGGGAGTGTTTATGCTTGGCTTATGTTAACCAGAAAGGAAAATTTTCCAGTCAGAAATTGATCTATCTGCTGATGCTAATAACTTTGTGATAGGGAGTTTGGTGAGCAGAGCAGATGTGGATAAAAACACAGCCCATGCCCTTACACAGAGATCTTTTCTGTCACTCTTAGAGTGAGAGATTAGGGTCCATTTTTAGCCCAGGTGAGCCCTGAGTGAATAAGGTGTTCCCCCTGTGCTCACCTCTTTGTAATGATCCCGTGTGTCCCCAGTTTTGTAGAATTGTAGAATCCTAGACTGGTTTGGGTTGGAAGACTCCTTAAAAATCATCTTTTTCCAAGTCCCTGCCATGGGCAGGGACACCTTCCACTAGATTGCCCCCTCAACTTGACCTTGAGCACTTCCAGAGATGAGGCAACCTGTTCCAGTGCTTCACTGCTCCCACAGGAAAGAATTTTTCCCAATATCTTGCCCTCTGACTGATGCAACTCCGTGGATGGTTGTACCATGGGTCAAATTAGGACATAGATATGACTGGAAATCCTATTTAAAAAAAAGAAAAACAGAAAAAAAAAGGAAAAAAAAAGGAAGGACTAAAAGTCATGGCATAGCCCTGTAGCACTGTATTTTATATACCTGGCTGTGGATTGTGGCACCCCTCAGGTGGCTGGTACCAAGCAGGCTGTTACTTGCTGATATTTAATATTCATTGTTTTGTCAGTGGTGTTTCACCATGGCTGGAATTACGATGCCAAACTAAGTCCCCTTTCCAAATTTCAATGCAGTTTGTGGGCATGCTTTAATTAAGCTTCACAGGACTGCTTGGAGGAACATATTTTATGCCTTCTGTATCATGCAGGCAACCTCATAGAGAGGGTCAGGAGCAGTATGGGAACAGTGTTTTTGTTACATCCTTCTGCCCAGCAAATCTTTCTTGCTCTTTAATGTAACCTGTCACATATGAAATTAATTTCCAACATGCATTTGCTTACAAAATAGCGTTCTTCACACCAGAAATCTATAGCAGCAGAAGAAACCACTGCCAGATGTCTGTATTTATAGAAAACCGGCATGTTCTGTCTGGCGATGACAGAATATTTCAGAGTATTTATGAAGTGCTCGTGTTTTTAGAAATACTGAAAGCCAGTCAATATCAGTAGAATCTTGCTTTTCTTATTTTAACCAGCAGAACATGTTTCTTTAGTAGATACAGTACTAAAAACTAGGAAAAAGCTTTCCCTACCCCTCTGTCGTCACTGGTTTGTTTGTTTTGGGCTTTTTTTTCCAGCTTCACCGACCTCATTTTAAAGGCACATCTCTGGCTTTAAACAAACATTACTAGAATCTCATGCAGTTTTGACTATATACTTCTACACAAGGCATTTTTACTTGGGATATAACTGCTCATAAAGCTGAAAGAATAATTTTCACTCTTACAGTAGGTCGTGCAACGTTTTTCAGTTTTCAGAGCGAGGTGTTTCTTTTTGCTTAGATGGCCTTCTTTTGGGTTGTTATCATGCAAAGGGTCTCACATTTGAATCTGAACCCTTTGAGTGTTAAATTTGGATCAAGCCAGAGGTGTTGGAGGGTGCAGAAGCCCTGGCATGGCTGCTGGCTACAGTGAAGCCCATCAGAAATAGTGTCCTACAGACAGTTTTGTTGTTTTCCAGACTGTCTGTAAACAGCTCAGTTGAGCCACTCAGTGCCTCGGGGTCAAGGGCTTTGCTTGTATTCCTGACATAGACACTGGAGAGTTTTCAGAACTAAAATTTGCAGGGATCTCCACAGGCCCTGGTGCTGTTGGAAGCCAGGGCTTGCATACCTGGCAGTAAATAAATGGAAGGGATTTAGATAGGTGCCTTTACATATTAGGGTAACAAATGAAGAGCTGTGCAGAAACATAAGCGAGAGGGGCTCCTTGTGGGATTTACCACTGGAACACAATTGCTAATCTGTGCAATCTACAAATCAAATTAATTGGGTTTGCTTAGGCTGTTGCTCACACGATTGCTAAGCACAGTAGCTTGAAGGCAATGAGGGTTTGGCCTCCCAATCTCTGCTGTGTATTTGTTTTTTCTGCAGCAAATGCCTTTGATATATGTAAGTTATATTTCCGTACATTACAAATGATAGATTCCTCCCCCATATCCTGTGACAGCCTTCCCTGGAGACAGACAGTCTGTGTTGTTTTAGCAAGATGGAGAAAGATTAACGGGAGAGGTTTTGCTAGTGTTTGCAAAGACTTTTAGCGAAAGGGAAAGGTTTGGATAGAGGATTTAGTGAGAATGAAAAAGCGTTTCTGAAAACTCCTGCCTGCCCGCGGGGCTCCCCTCACTGCCTCCCCTCTCATGCTGCCTTCTGCCTGCAAGGAGCATCAGGACAGTGCAGAGGAACCCACGGGCTTGGCTCCCTCTCTGTGCTTCTGCTCAGGTAGAACTAATCCTGTTGCATCTGCAGGTCTGTAGAGTATTTTCTGATCCAGCTGTGCTGGTGCGTTGAGTCTGTGGGTGGGCAGGGAGCCTCTGCACCACTGGGGAGTGTGAGGAGGTGGGTGCAGGTGGGGAAGGGGCTCTAGGGGACCCCTTTGTCCTCTCCATGGGGCTCACCCCACCAGGCATGGGAAGGCTATCCTGCAGTATGAAGCCAAGGCACCATGAGAAGTGTTCAGGTCATGGATGAAATCATTTACGTATCGGTATCTGAGCTGCCCCCAGAGCTGATGGGGATGTTGGTAAGTAGGGTACTGAGCCAGTATTGACCATCTCTCTGCAGGCTGTAAGGTGAGTTAGACACTTCATTTTAGATGAGCCCAGGAGCTGAGTCCTGTCCACGTTTCAGTTCCTGGGATAGCTGGTGGTGATGCTGCCATAGCCACATATAGCTCCTATATATCTGCATGCAGTGCCAGTAATTAAAGCCTCTGGGTAAATCACAGACAAGTCCCCGATGAGCTTTTTCCCCCAGTGAGTTTTTAGAGCTGGGTAGGCTCTATCTCACTTCACAGCTACTTAATATCCTCAGTGCTCTTATCCAGAGCCCCCATCTCCTCCCTGCCAGGTGTGCTTGAGAACACAGCACAGTTACACATCCAAGGACGTTCCTATGGTATGTTTTGGTCACTGTCAGCGAAGTAGCTGAGTCTGGGAGCTTAACACACAGACTCCTTGCTCCTATGTGTGTAATATTAGATGTATTTAAGGGAAGAGGTGGTTTTCCTTCCTCCTGCTGGTCAATTTATTCCCTAGAGTGGGAAGGATTAATAGCCCTTGGGGCTTTCTCATCACCATGCAGGAATTAGCATCACAAGCAGGAGGGGCTCAGAGGTCTGACCTGCAACCTTGTGTGGTGTTTTCATTGTGAAGCACAGACAGGATGTACAGTAAATTAGGTTCAGGCAGTTCTGCTTGCTGAAAACAACATCATTTCACAGTGACCCTGAAAACAACTTTTTTTTTTTTTTAGAGTCCTAGCAGAGGGATGTAGCTGGATCCAGGAGGAGGAGGAGTTGTGGGTGGTGGATCAGGAGCTGGAAGCAAAACTTTCCTCTCTGAGTTAGTGCTGCAAATCCTGCCCTTGCTGACAAGGCTGGTGACGCATGCAGAGGGCTTGGTGGCCTTCACCATGGCCTGATACAGGGCTGGTAGAGCAGCTCCTGCTTCATGTGAGCTGGAAAAGATGGACACCATGGCCTGAAGTCCCATTGTCAGGAAAGGGAGCATCCAGTAATGAAAAAGCCACCAACAGAAAGTGCTCGGTGCAGAGCCCCAAAGGTCCCTTTGACAGTGGGAGGGAGAGAAGCTCCTTCAGCCCCTGCTATGCTGCAGAGCAGGATTTATTTATCCCAGTCTTTACCTGCATGGGATTGAGATGCATCATGCCCTAAAAGCACCTTTTCCTCCTGTAAAGAAAGATGAGGAACCGCTCAGGTGCCTCTGCTCTGTCTGAAGTTAGAGGTGAAGGAGGCTTGATAGGATCTGGTTTTGAGCACGTTCTGGTGTAAATCAGGAATGGTTTCTTTGAAGTGGAAAAGGAAAGGCCAATTTAAAGCCAATATATGTGAATTTACCCTCAGGCTTCAGTGAGAGTTAGAAGGATTAATATGTGAGCCAACCCATTTCCTTACGCAGGCAAAACTTTTCCTTATGGCAAGAAATTCAGCTCATTGCAGAAGGCTCAGGTACCACCAAACTCCTCTCTGAATGGGAGGCATAATGTCTGTAGACATTGTCTTGCCTGTCTGTCTGCAGGGAGAAGTGTCATGGTAAATGAATCCATTACCCAGGATTGTTGATACAACACCTTTCTTCTACCTCTGAAAGAAGCTTCCTTTTAGGTCTTTAAATCTGCGTTATCTTCAACTCCCTCGTGTAATTGAAGGATTTGGGGATTAGAGGATGGAGCCAACGTCACTGCTGCTTTCCTGCATTTTTGGAATGTGAGGGAAGAGGCTGGGGGTGGAATGGTTCTTGAGTGTGCAGTTTATTGGTGTGTCTTCGGTAGAGTTTTATGGCTTTGTTAAAAGACGTTGAGCTGTATGATTTATTAGCACTGCCAGAGAGTGTATTAATGATTATTCCACATTCCGTGAGATCCTAGTGGGTCCTGCCCATGGGAAGGTCAGGACGAAGGGGCATTTGACATAGTGCTGCTTTACTTACAATAACAACTGATAACGTGCCTAGAAAATAAGTAAGTTCCTTTGACTTCAGGGTGCGTTATCTTGCAGCAGATATCAACACAGCCTTCCAGAGGGAACAGCTGACCCTTTGCTGCGTGTTGTCAGGTCTGTAGGGAAGTGCCATGGCAAAACCTGCATGCACAAATGCACTTGGAAGTGCTTTTACTTGCTTAGGAACAGGCGCTCCAACATTAGCAGTTATTGCTGGCAGATGCAGTGCTCTCTGCTAACCATGCGGGATTGTGGGGTTTGCTTGGGAACGAGCAGACCCAGCTGGCATGAAAAAGTCAACATTTGTATTTCTTTTTCAGGGCTGTTCTCTAGTAAAAAGTCAACCTGGCCCATTTGGTGCCTTCCAGAGCTAAGGGCCAGTCCCCAGTCTGGGTCTGCTTAGTCTCAGGTTCATACCTGATCTATTGACTATTTCTGGTGCATGTTCAGAGTTCTCTGAGAATCTTGGGTGTTTTTTGACTGTAACTTCTGCACTGCACAGCAGCTGAAGCTTTAAGAAAATCAAATATCTTAATTAAAAAAAATAAAAAATATTTTAGCAGAGAACTCCGTGGTGGGTGGTGGCCACCCAGCATTGTAGACCTATTCCACTGTGGATTTGGTTAGGCTGTCTCAGAGTGACAGCTGTCTGTGGGTCAGCCTTGCCCTTCCAGCATCTGCACTGGTGGAGATAAGACAGCAATCACCCCTCAGCTCTCCCTGCTTCCAAAGCTGATTTTACAATGTTATTTTAATTTTTCACAGGCTACTGCTGGCCAAGCGAGACATTCCTTGTCTGTTATTCATGGGCAGAAATGCTTGATTAGGGCTCCTCTTCCTGGAAACATCAGTGAAGTTGATGCCCTGGATCCTCTTCCACAGATAAGATTAAGAGCATGGAAATCGGCACGCTTCTGGCAGTGGTTTTTACTGGCCCCAGGTGGTAATTGCAGAGAGGGTATTTTGGACTATGAGAAATTTTTCAGAGATTTCCCTATGTCATTTGTCAAGCACCATTCGCTGATGAGTTCTGGGGGCAGAGAACTCACCTAATTGACATGGGTTTTCTTTTTTCCACGTTGTTTCTTTGGCTGGCAGCGGCTGTGAGGGCTGCTGCTGCAAAGGGAATGAGTCACTCGTTTGTTTGAAGCAGTGAAGAAAGGTTCTGCGTGTTCCCATTGATATTAAACATCAAGCTGTGATGTCGGTGGTTTCCTTTTCTCTTGCTTTCAGTGTATTTGGTTTTCATATCAGGGAGGTCAGGAATTTGTGTTTGCTGCCTTTGAGGTGGGAGGTTTTGGGTACTCTTTAGCTCTTTCTGGCTGCCCATCCCAAGCTGCTGCTGCTGCTGAAGCACAGTGGAGCCTGTCAGCTGGGGATACTTTCAGTTGCTTTTTTTGTGGGGAACCTGCCTGAGCTTTCAGCCTCATGGATCTATTTTACTTCACTTGTTTTTATTAAAGTCAGTGACCAGTGCAACCCTGGAAGGCAGCCAGGCTTTATTTCATGGCATTACAATTCGAAGGATGCAAGGATCAGCGTGTGCCATTAGAGTGGCTGGTCTGTCCTGCCTGGCACAGAGCTGGGAGGTTCATCTGTGGATTCTCTTACGGGGGGCACAAACCTGTGTTTCATTAAATCCATTCTAGCATCTTTCTGTATGATTATTTCCCTGCAGGCAAGGAAAGGATAGAGACTCTTACATCTGGTCGTCCCTCAATAAGCAGGAAACCTAATTTCCCATTTTTTTCCCATAACCATCCCACTGACTTTACCCCAGTGAGTTTTTCCTCTTTAGGTTGTCTTGCTCAGGAAAATGCAGAAGTGATTCCCCTGGTGCAGGAGGGCTGGTCCATGAGAAAGCTGCTTTTCCTGCCCAATGGTGTTGTAACAGACTGCATCCTCCTCTCTTTCACTCCCTACAGGTCAATTTTCTTCAGAGTAGTCACCTCGGGACACTTGTGTGCATATTTAAAACAAGATACAAACCCCAGGCAGTGTCTTGTAAACGCTTCTGTTGGCTGCTGGTTCTGCTAAAAGCTGGAACAGCAGATTTCACTCTCCAAGTAAAATTGGTCCCCCGAGGGGCACAGCTCCACCTGACATCAGCAGCACCCCATGGTTCCCCCGTCGTTTTTACTTTTGCTGTGTCTGTAATTAAAAAAGCAAAACCATCCCGTCCTCACCCTCACAGAGACCATATGTGGAAGTGACTCTCTGTGCTTGATGCAAATGCAGAAAATGTGTCTGAAAATAGATTGCAAGTGATGTAAAAGCCGTGCTCGCCAGAGGAAAACGCCAACCCAGTTTGCCCTCATGGTTCTGGGAGGGATTTTGTCTTGTGCAGAATGTGTTTCCCCCTTGTCCCCCTCCTCTCCCCTGGAGCTGTAAGTCCCCTTTTGTTGGGCCACTGTCGTGGAGCTAAATCCTGGAAACGTAATTTATTCAAAGTGTTCCGCACACATGTAAATGGGCAAAACTTATTGACAGCTGAGTTAAAGTATCTCTTTCTTCTGCGTAACAAGGCACTTTTGCTGGATCTTTCAGCCTCTGGCTTTGTTCCTCAGGCGGGTGAAAGGAGCTTGTGGGGGGAGAAACAGGAGGGAGAATGCCTCGGGTGTGTGTGGTGTGTCTGCACAGCCACAGATTTTTGTGGGCAGCACCTCTCCCCATGGCAGGTGTGGGATGGCACACGAATCTCAGCATGTTCTTGGTATAAGAAGACACTGCCTGTGTCCCTGGTCCTTTGAAAGGCTCCAATTGTATGTCCACCTTTAACTGTGGGAAATGACAGTTCCCAAAAGCATCTTGGTATTTGTCTATTAAATTCCGAGCACACAGCAAATTCAGCTGAACTTTCTGGTGCTTAAGCACTACTCTTTCCTCCTCCATACAAGGCCTTGAATTAGCTAATTAAAATCTAGGGGAGAGAGGGAACAGCCTGCAATGGAGTGAACTCACAAGATTTCTGAGGTCATTGCTGGTACAGAGTTCCCTCACTCTGTCCCATGAAAAGATTTTTAAGTATTCATTGGAAATCTCCCATGGATTTAACTTCTTCCTTTGTTTTCCTTTGCAGTAAAAGCTTGATTGAAAGTGGCTGTGGCAGCAGTAATGCCTGGCTGAGTTTGGAGAAAACAAGCTCTAGGCCCATTTAGACATTTCATTTGAAAGCAGTTTCCATTATCTCCTGTTAGGGGCTATGGTTAGTAAGGAGCAGGGTGAATGCATCTGTGTGTTCATCCATTATGACTTCTTTATCAATTTTTTTAATCACTATTTTTTAGGAAGAGGTGAGATTTTTTTTTTTTTTTAAATACAGGTAATTAATGTCTGATAAAGCTGACTCCAGTTTTCTTGGGATAAACTTGGATGGAGGATCCTAACAGTATTAAGCAAGTTGATCCCAGAGTTAAAATACAAATTATTCTATTCTATCAATTTATCTTTTAGAATAATATCAGTGTCACATGAAAGAAAACCGAAGAAAATTTTGGGTGTTTTTCCCCCACACTTAAGATTTTTTTTGGGGAGACACAGTTTTTAAAACTTAATTTACTTGCTGGAATTTAAGGCATCAATTAGTGTGACCTGATCAAAGCTACATCATATTTTATCAAATGTTTTCTGAGCCTGAGTTAACACAGGTGAGGCTTTGAGGAGAGGAGTGGTTCTAACTGAGTCTGAGCACTGCAGCCCCTCTCACTTCAGTGGGACTGGAGGAAGGTTTTGAGTTTATCTTAGCAAAACTGGAGTAGATCAATGCATGAAATGGAGAACTTACTTATGTAAGGACAGGACTGGAAATGCTTTGTGTTAACCCCAGAGCAGGTAGGGCACATGGAGGCAGTTCTGGCTTCTGCAGCATATCTTGAGCAGGGAATTGCATGGGGGAAATTCTGTCCTAGCAACTCATGCCTGAAGCATGCTCTTTGTGTTGGGACAAAGAACTGTTTGTCAGCAGAGACTGTTTCATATAAAAATGGTATTTTCCATTGAGTTTAGTTTTGGAGGCCCTTCTCTCCCCGCATCCCCTTTCCTTCTGTCTGCTGCCATCTCACTCTTCTCTGCCTGCCCTGGGCCAGTCAGACTCATTGCACTACTGAAAAGTAATGCAACAAAACATTTTCTGGTGTTTCTTCCTGAATCTTCCTTCTCACCACATTGGGGTGACCACACAACGCAGAGAGGAAGGAGTCAGTTTGATTTTTGCTTTAGTGTTGCTTTGAACTTAGGTCTCTCCAAGTTCATAGGGGCATACAGATGCTTTGGTGGTGCTGTTGGGGGTTTCTTGGTTTCATCCTTGCAGTCTGAGCCTGAGTGTGGAAAAGCCCAAGCCTCTGAGTTCTTCATGGAAGTGAGAGGTCTGACACTGTGGTGCCTTGTGCTTTCTATTTTTATTGGGCTAATGATAGGGAAATGCCACTTGCTCTTCAGATTGATAGGAGGAAACAGCTCCTAAAAATACCCCTTTTGTGAGGGTTTTCCCTGTCTGCTGGAGAGATGCTGGGAAGGCTCTCTGCTGGAACAAAATCTATGCTAGAAGTGAACTGAAGTGTGTGGGGAAATGCAGTCAGTCTGCACTGCCAGAGTCTGTCTGAGGCAGTGGAAGGAGCAGGATATAACCCATGGCAATTTCAGGCAACCATTGTAGGTTCTCCTCTTGGGTCATCCTTGTTTTAATCAGATAAGGTGGATTTGGGACCATGTTAGGCCTTGTTCACCAGTCAGTCTCCTCAAATTGCAGAAGAATTTCAGTGTGCCAGGCAAAGCAGGGAGCATTAAGAAGGGACATAAGGTGGGAAGCACCTGTAAACAGTCTGGGATGGGTTTTAGTCCCATTTGATGGGCAAGAAGATGGCTGAGTCTATCTTTTGGACTCTTTCAGGAGTGAGACTCCTGGGCTCTGAGGATTGATTTTAAATTAGCCCAAACCAAATTACTTAGTGAAGCCTCATTCTTGAGAGGGTGTTGATGCTTTCAGGCTTGGACAGGGCCTCCCTGTGGCTCCTCTGGCTCCTGTCAGCTTTATGACTGTAGCCATGAAATGAGCCATTTAACCACGTAATAACTTTTTATTTCATTTAATCTTCCAAAAAGCACTGTTTTTGTGAAAGCTCTAAGATTGCTGTGGTTTCTAACGCAGCCTTTCTCTGGCTCGTTTCCTGTCCAGCTGTTGTCCTCTCCAGGCCCTGTCTCCTGGCTATGGAGGTCACACCTGCACATCTGCAGTGACCACCTCAGCCTGCTCTGCTCCTGGGGGAGCTGGAGCCAGCCCTGGCAGTGACTGTCCGGCTCCTGGCTTCCTCCAGCCCTCATTCCCAGCGCCCATCAAAGCTTTATCTCTGGACCTGGTGTCTGATGAGGCCGTCATGGGGCAGGAGCACTTACTGGAAAATGATTTATACTAATTAGGCAGCCTGAAGGTTCCTTGTGGAACAGTAGGAGGGAAGACACAGAGGTCAGTTGTCTTTATTCTCCAAAAAGCCATCATCACCTGATAAAGATTCAACTGCCTTCGGTTTTGAAGAGGATGTTTCATGCTGCTTCAGCCAAAGCAGGGAGTGAAGACTTCAATCTAGTGACCTTTGTTCTCTAAAAGAGCGTGTCAAGTTTTGGCTGTGCTGCTGGCCTTGACTTTTAATTGTTGGAGAGGATGTGAGATCAGCCCCAAGCCTTTGTGCTGCAGCTTACCCGGTGAGAGAGGGGAAGTGCCGTGCTTCTCTGCACACCGCTGCCACAATTTAATGTGAAAAAAACAGAGGCAGCCTCCCCTTCCCCCCAAATAATGAGCTACCTCTTATCAGCAAAAAATTAAAGCAAGAGAAGAACAAGATGAATGTTAGGGATGGGAAACCTGATTATATCAATAGCTGTGTTTTCATGCAGATTGTTACACCATGGTGCACAAGGGATTTGCCCTAACTTTACCTTGCCTTTAGTATAAATTTCATCCCCATATGAAAGGGATGGACAGAGTGGGAAAGGTTTTTGAAGGGCCATCATAATTTGAGGAAAAGGACCTTGTATCAATACTGAGACTCATTTCTCTGCCCTGCTGTCTGTCCATTGTGTGTTACTGTGCTGGAGGAAAGATACCTGTGGTGGTTTGCAGTCACCTTTAGAAGCAAGTCTATAAATGAGCTGTCCTGTGGGCCATGTAGGGCCACCCACTGTCGGTCCATGCCTCTTCAGTGTGCCATCCTCTGGTTACCTGGCATCCTCCCCTTGTTCCTTGGGCTGCTGTTTGCAGGGAAGTTCTTGAAAAGTGCCCTGTGCACCCCTGTCTTTTCTAGACATCGTGAATGATTTGCATCCCTTTTATGCCTCTTTGACCCTTTTGCTTGACAGAAAAGCACTAGAACATGACTAAAAATTTCTGTGCTTCTCTGCAAAAAAGAGCCAGGCCTAGGAGGTGCTTTCTCCCTTATCCCCAGCATGGCAGTCCTCTCCCTCGTGATGGTGAGCAGTCATTTCTGGCTGACCTCACCAAGGATAGTCCCCAAAGTGTTGACTAGTTACTATCTTGGTTTCAGGGTTGCTGAGATGTGTCCAGCAGGGAACAGCACTCAGGAACTATTTTTTTCTGGACAAATGTCTCCTTACAACCTTGCTGCTCACGTGGGTTATGTGATTTCCACGCTGGCTGGGAGCCTGGAAGTGAACTCATAGGCCTCAAGGAGCAATAAGTGCTGTGGTGTTTTACCCAGCCCAGCCAAAGTGTGCACGTGTGTGTGTGTGTGTGTGTGTTTATGTGCATGTGTGAAAGCACTTTCCAGCAGACCATCTCTCTGTAAAGATAACTGAGCTCCACTCAGTTGTGGAATCAGCAGCAGTTCTATGGTCCCATCAAAAAACCCAAGCCAAACAAGGAAATATCCTCCTGAAAGCAGCCTGTTTTAAACTGCACGTGTCACCTGCGGGTCTGTGTGAGTAGAACAAGTCTCTCTCAAACATAGCTTTCCATGACAAAGGGTCTGCTGGAAAAGCTGAGGTCCGAGCTGGTACCTTTGCATCAGTGAGGTGTGTCCAGGTAATCAGTCCACCTCTGAAATCAGCTCTCATTCCTCTTCCAGGTGCTGCCCTATTTGCAAGAATTCTGGTGAGATTTGAAGGCAGCTAGTAAGCCTGGGATAGATTTGGAGGTTCTCTAAGCAAAGCCTCTGATGTGTGGTTTGGAAACAGAGCCTGTTCTTTTATACTTGCATTGTGCTCTCCTGTAATTGGCTCTGCAGATGCTGGGCTGGCTCCTTTGAGAAACCAAGGAACTTGCAAAGGTGTTGAATGGTTCTAGTAGGAGCTGAAAGGAGTTGTGAGTGCTTCACAAGCCCATGAAGAGTGAAAAGTCTGTCTTAAGGTACCAAACCAGTTTTGTTGTTGGCTGGAGCCTAAGAACAAAGGAGAGAAAAGCGAAGTAATGCCTTTTCCAAAGGCCTCTTAGAGCTTCAAATCCTAGGATTGATGAAGTCTTTGATTTGGGACCAAATTATTTGAAAGTATCTGCCCTTGTTGCTCTATTGCTGCCTGAAGAGCCTGTCAGATGGAGTCTTTGATGAGAGTGTGCTGGGCTGTGGGCTGAGACCTGGTATGGGAATCATCAGTACCCAGATTATGATGAGATGAACAGAGTCTGTCTGTACTTGGGGTACAGGGAGCTGAAGGAAACTGGCTTGAACATGGACAGCTGCATCGGGGAAATCGGGGCTATTATTTGCTTTTCCAAACACAGGTTACTGGTACTTTTACCCAAGGCTCTGTTACCCTGCAGCAATATAGGCATTCCATAGGTTCAGGGTCCTATGTGCCAGCTCCATATGGATGACCAAGTGTGCCTTCTGCTGCTCTGGATGTCTTATGTTTGGAGTGACTCAAGGCCCTAAAGCCAGGAGAGCTGTTCTCCATTCCTGCCTCTATCCATGGCTCTGCCACTGTTTTATCTTGGCATGGTGGCAATTCCCTCTGTGGGCCTTGGAATAGTCCCTTCTTTTGTTACCTTGTGGAAAATCAAAGAAATGGGAGTAGATTAAAATCCTCCATTTCATATTTTTATGTGTTTTTTTAACCCCGAAGCAAGATGTTTCTCCAGAAGAGTTCTGTAAGCTTCCTAGGTTACAACAGCAACAAAGCCTGGAAGACAAAGCAATATTGGGAAAAATTATTTGGTTAAAACTGAACTGGTGAATTTTGGACTGATGGAAAGTGACAGCTGAGCTATGGCTTCAGCTCTGTGCACCCATAGCCATGACCCTGGTTGCCATAGGCGTGCACTGAGGTTTGGCAGGGCACTGCCACTGCCCATTCCTGGGCATCTCTTGGAGAGCTCCCAGAAACAGAGGCCACTTCCGAAACACCACCTCTCTGTGAGCCTCTGATCTCTACCCACCTCCTCAATCTGATACAGTTAAAAAATACAGTGTAAAAGCTGGAAAATATAGTTAAAGAGGCCTCCAGAATTCCCCACTTAGCAGGACTGGCCTGCTCTGACAAGCCCTTGAGCTGTCGGAGCTTTTCTCTCTCAGCTTCCTGACAGAGGGTGCGCAGCGTTTCCCAAAGAGACTTCTGCCAGTGCCAGGAAAGGAGACAGTGTTGCTTTGCTCAGAGTTGTCCTTGTGCTTTTTCCTCCCTCTTGTTACTGAGATAAGGAGTCCGTGAAAGACTGTGCAAAGCACCATGTCGGTTTAATCAGTGTACGAGGGAGAAACTCGATATGCCCTGTTAGTGTAGTCACAGTCCAAGCATGAAATTAAGTGGAGGTGGGGGTGGATGTGATGGAGAGAAATGTTGTCCATCTCCCAGGCATGAAGCTGGGAGTCCACAGGAAGGGGGAATTGAGGGAATGCCCTTGCAGAAAGCCTTCTGGAGCCTGGCAGACCGGGACTGTGGTGTCTTATAATTATTGCACATAATAACCCAAAGTGGGTCACACAGCAGTTTTGTGTGATGGTATTAAATGGCACTTTGGGAGAGTGTGCGTGCTGATTACAGCTGCTGAGGAATGCCATCACTTTAAGAGGGGTGAAAAAGAAGTGAGAATGAAAAGATTCTCTTTGTGCCTTGAGGGATGTGAGGATAGTGTTTTCCCCATCACCCCAGGGATCAGTGGAGAGTTACACTCACTCAACCCAGACATCAGAGCCTGAGGCTGCATGTTGACATGGGATTTAATGCAACCTGTCTGCTTAAACTCTGCTAGGCTGTGTCCTGGTGGGTGCTTCCTAGCCTGGATTACTCTGGAGCAGTGCTGTGCCAAATGTTATCTGTCCTTTGTCCTGGAGCTGGCAGTGTTTAAAACTGGTACTTTCAGCCTCCACAGGCTGGTACTGCTACAGAGAGAAGTGTAGCAGTAGAGAAGTGGTTGCACCTGCTTGCTGTCCTGACCTGCCCTGCTCTACCCCTCCCATGGAGAATGTGATTCAGGACCTGCATTGCAGAGGAGGCATTCTTGGGACACTCATTTTGCCACCAAATCTTGACTTTTTGCATTTTCTGCAGGGATTTCAGTGTGCTCTTTAAGCTTAGAAATTGCAAATGTTTTTAATTTAGTTGCTCCTATTAGATGTTGTAGACATGACAGTTGTTTCTGACATGACAGTTATATGGGGAACCTGCAAACAAGACTGTTGAGATGGCATTCTATGCTATCCCAGTCTCTGCTGTTTAATTATCCTTCCTTTTCATCTTGTTCAGAATGAACAAATTAAGCAGAATGATTTTATTTGCATCTTCTTTTTGTCTGAAAACAAAGGATGATTTTAGTAGCCTCAGGTTATCCTCTGAGCTCTGAGTCCTGCCTTATTCAGGCAATGGCCCTGCTGAAATTAGTGGGTGTTGCACCTTGTAGTGGAGAAGTCTTAAAATGCTTTACGGAAGTAGTTGGCACCTCTGTCCCTGCTTTACAAATCCAAGGCACAGAGGGAAGAGCTTCCACCAAACCAAGCAGCAGGGGAAAGAGAATATGACCTGATAGTGACAGCATTGTAGGTCAGTGTTAGGTGACCCCAGCTGTGTTAATTACCCCATCTGTGTCAATTTGCAGATATGGAGCCAATTCCCTGAAACAGGCCCATGGCCAGGTAAAATTTCAGAGATGAGTGAAGACAAGGATGCTCTGATGAAAGAAACTTCTCCTGAGTGCTGGAGAACTTGACATTCTCACTATTGTTTCATTGGGGAAACCATGCCACGTCTCTTTTGTTTCTTATTCTTAGTTATTCTTGTTATTTCTCTGAGAGCTTGAGTCCAGCCCTGTCAGGACCCTTAGTCCTGCTGTGGGAAGGAGCTGTATGAAGTCATGGGGCGGCTGCACTTGTTCTGATCACCCTCACTGGTGATCTCTGCCATTCTGCAGCCTGGTATCCCAAATTCCCCAGTGTCTCCCCTGGCCAGGCCCTTTGCATGCAGTGCAGTGTGAGCTCCAGGGCTGTGCAGAGAGGTGTCCCTGCCTGCTCAGACCCTTGCATGCAGTGCAGTGTGAGCTCCAGGGCTGTGCAGAGAGGTGTCCCTGCCTGCTCAGACCCTTTGCATGCAGTGCAGTGTGAGCTCCAGGGCTGTGCAGAGAGGTGTCCCTGCCTGCTCAGACCCTTTGCATGCAGTGCAGTGTGAGCTCCAGGGCTGTGCAGAGGTGTCCCTGCCAGGCTCTCGGGAGTCCTGCCAGTCCCACTCCCCCGGGCTGACAAAGGCAGGGGCTGCTGCGGGAGGAAGCGTGTGCGGATCCCAGGGGGAAAAGGAGAGCAAGCACTTTGTATCACTTGACAGGAAGGCCTCTGCTTGACAAAAGAGCGCTGCTGACAGGCTCCAAAAAGCAGCCCGGGGCTTATATTTCCTGAGCCAGCAAGGCATCCCCAGCCTCAGTGCAGAGGGGTTAAATAGATGGCAGTGAGCATGGGGTCTGTGGGTGTTTGCAGACCAGGGCAGGTGTGTTACTGACCTGTGCATGGCTCTTGCCTCCCAAAAGTTGAACTTGCCACCCATCCCTTGCAGCCTCTGGTTTCTGGGCCATCGGGGATGCTGGCACTTTGGAAAGCCTTGCCAGATTTTTCACTTCCCCCTCTGCTCCCCCCGTCCCAGGCTCGCACAGCAGTGAAGTAATCTGTGACATTCAGACAGCGGGAAGGGGAAGCTGCTGCAAAATAAAATAACAGCATCAGGAAGCAGCACCGTGCTTTTTCCCACTCCCAGCTGGGAAATGACAACACTTCATTCAGCTGCTCAAAGCCCGGCGCCAGAGCAGCCCTTGCTGAGCAGGGCTGGCTAATAACTTGCCCAGCTGGCCAGCTCAGCACTGCCTGCCCAGTGGGCTCAGGGGCACTGGGAGGATGAGACAGGCAAGGTGCCAGCGAAGAGTCGCTTTAACAGCAGGAGCTGCACAGTAACACCTGGCAAAACAGTTGCTGAGGTTTATAGCTTCTGTGAAGACCCCGGAGGGTGTTTCTTTTACATTTTTATTCCTGCTAGTTACATTTTGCGGGATACTCGGTACCTTGCCCCCCTTCCTTTTCTGGTGGCTGTTACTTTTACAGATGCATTGCAACCCAAAGTTTCACAACCCAAGTCCAGTGTGTTATGTGCCAAAGTGAGACCGCCGTAGGCAAGCTGACCACTTGGACAGGTGGTGTGTGAGTTTGGAGAGAAATTCCTTCCTCTTCTTCCCCTTTTTGTTACAAGCCAACCCCTGGGTGGAAGGCACTGCCTCTATACACAGGTGTCTGAGTGCAGGAGGTTGGTCCCTGTGCTCCCTCCCTTTCTAAAGCGTTAGGTGGGGACAAAAAAATCAACCTGGCCCATCAGATCTGGTGATGGCACCAGCCAAGCACCTCAACATGGACAGTGAGGTCCACAGACTTTAAATCCTCAAAAGCTGATTATATTCTTTGTTTATGTACGACTGGAATGTAAAAATAAGTAAGGCAAAGCCTGCCTTTTAGGGCTGGAGCCCTAAATTACAGATCTGTGGATTTAATGCCTGTTCTCCTCATCTGAATCTGAAGGGACACAAAAGAGCCATCACCTGGTGATGGGTTTGAGGGTCATGGTGATTTTCTTTCCACAGTTTCAGCTCTGCTGAGCCTAATGGTGGCTTTTTAGCCTAGGATGTGACTTGTCCTGTAGGGATCACAGACCAGATTTTTCATTGGCTTCAGCCATGCAGCTCCTTGGGTTAGAACACAAATCCTGTTATTTGTCATTCAGTTATCTTCCACAGCAGCTCCTTTTTTTTAATAGGCACCAACAGCTTCGGGAGGTTACAAAGTTGGTGCAACCCTGCAGGTTGTCCCTTCAGCTTCCAGCCCTCTTTGTGGATGCTGTGACTTTATGGCATTACCTGAGTCAGGATGCCATCTCACTGCTGTGCTGCCATCACTGGACATGTGGAAAAGAGCACAAATTCTGTGGTGTGGAATGTGAAATGCCAAGCTGGGCTTACAGATTGCTGTGAGGCTGCACCCACTGCAGTTGAGTCTCTTCCCATCCAGCAGCTTTGGGGCTGTCACTTCAGCCTTTCAGGTGGTTACAGCCTGAGCTATTCACCATCTGCATATTGCTGCCTTGTGCTCACGTCTGTCCGTGTTCCTGTGGGGTTTTTTGAGTTGTTTCTGAGTGTTAAAGTAATTTTGTGTTTTGTGCCTGGTTTTTATCACCCAGGGTCCATCATTGTCAACCCCCCTGCTACGGGCAAGGCTGCCACCCACAAGATGAGGTTGCTCAAAGTCCCATCCAACCTGGCCTTGAGCACTTCCAGGGATGGAGCATCCACAGCTTGCCTGGGCAACCTGTTCCAGTCCCTCACTACCCTCACAGTAAAGAATTTCTTCCTAACATTTAATCTAAGTCTCTTTTTTTTTTTTTAATTTAAAGCCATTCCCCCTTGTCCTATCTGCCTGTCCAAGATTCTTTTTTATAAGTGTTTTTCATAAATCCCCTTTAGGTACTGGAAGGCTGCTAGAAGGTCTCCATGGAACCTTCTCTTTTCCAGGCTGAACACTCCCAGCTCTCTCAGCCTGTCCCAATAGCAGAGGTGCTCCAGCCCTCTGATGATCTTTGTGGCCTCCTCTGGACTCTCTCCAACAGACCCATTGTTTTCTAAAAGAAAGTAAGATTTTCCTTACAAGACAATTTCCACACTTCAGGTGTTGCTGCTGCTCCGCTTCGGTCCGGATTTCAAAATCTCTGAAATTGTACGTGAAACAAAACACCCACCTTGTGCCAGACTCTGGATGGAGGAGGCTTTCAGTGCCCTGGGCAGCCGTGGGCTCTGGAGGGAGCAGGCTGGGAGGAGGGACACGACTCAGGGAGCCAAGTGCTTCCAGTTCTGCTGTTCACCTCGGTACAGGCTCCATGTTCAGCCCGGGTCAATGAGCCGTGTCTGCAGATAAAGAGCTATTCTGGTAAAGTGTGCTGAGAGGGGATGTGTAAATGCAATAAACCCTTAAATTTATGCAATACATCCGACTGAGCCTCCACTCCCCTGCAGCTGGAGCTTCTGATATGTTTTAGGGAATGATCCTCCTTAAATTAACCAGTAAGGCAAAGTCACCAGTAAGTGAACGGGCTGGTGTGACACAGAGGAGGCAGGAGCTGTGCTGTGGGGACACCTGGCACTGCTGTGGGGACAGGGACAGCGCCCGCCCGCCTATGGCTGCGGCTCGTTAATCTGAAACCGCCGTGTGCCAGTCTTGGGACAGGTTTTAAATAGCAAGTCAAGAGGGAAGCCACGTTTGTCCGGGGCTGAGGAGGGAGCCAAGCTGAGATAGTGCTGCTTGCTGGAGTGTCTGGACAGCATGGACAGAGAAGGCCCCCTCTTCCCAGCATCCAGCCCCCAAACGGGTTTTGGCTTCAAAGGTGACTTTTTGTCAGATAAATGTGTGCTGGTGTGGAGGTTGGGGGAGGAAAACTGGCAGCTGAGGTGGGGGAGGGCTTGTCCTTCATTCTGTCTGCTGAGTGAGTGATCTGGACTGCTGTAGTGTGTGCCATGGGGGACTGGGTTGGTGCTGGGGTGGGCAGGGTGTGACATGGCAGGTGGAACACACAAGGTGGGGAGGGCCAGTGCTGGTGGGTGAGGGTGGGAGAAGGTTGTGGTGACTGGGAGACAGCTCTAGAGCTGTGAGCAGTGAAGATACCAAGGGTTTCAGGGGAAAAAAAGGGATGAAAGTGTAGTCAAATAGAAGCAAGAGTTCTGAACCACTGCAGTTGGAGTCTTTCTTTATGGTGCTTCTGGCCGGGGTCAGCTCTTGTCCTGTCATGTGTCCTACACTTTTATTTAAAGGGTGTTTATGGGATTGGTGCCAGCATAAGCTGCACTAGTGAATTAGGCCTCAGAGGCAAAGCAGCTCCAAGGGGGCCAAAAGAGTGGGATCAGTTCCTGCTCCTGAAAAAATGTGTGGAGTGACTCTCTAAAGTGGTCTCTTTCCAAGCTGAGAGGAGACTGTGGTGAGCCCAGCATCCCAGCCTCCTGCGGTCCTCAATATTGCTTTTACTTAACCTACATAGTGGCCATTTTCACCACTTGACTGTTCTCTTCCTTCTCCCAGGGTTTAACTGTGACCTTCCAGCAAGGCTAAGGTGGGAGCTGAGCCTGGTGTCTGTCTCAGTCTGGAAGGGTGCAGTGGTGGAATCCCCATCCCTGGAGGTGTTTGGAGAGACTGGATGTGGCACTGGGTGCCATGGTGATGTTGGGTCTTGGGCAGGACTGGATGCTCTCAGAGGTCTTTTCCAACCTCTCTGGTTCTGTGGCTCTGTGGTGGCTGTGCTGTGGGGCTGGGCTGCTGGCTGCATCCCCCCAGATGTGAGCTCTGTCATTTGGAGTTTATATCCACCTCCATGGGCCTGTCCAGACTGAGCAGATCAGAGGAACACCTTCAGCCAAGAGTGCTCTCCTCATTTATTAGAGCCTTGACAAATTAAATAGAGGTAGAGATTAAATATGAATGGGACTTATGTTGGAAAGCTCAGCCTTAGAGACATTATAGAAAAGGAAGTTAAGTCAGCAGCAAAGTCATCTGACTAATAGGAGGAAAATCTAAGTATGGGGGGGGGGGTGCTGCTGGTGTCTCACATCCCTTGTGGAGCAGAAGAGCTGGGGTAGGACACCTGAAAGGTGCCTGGCAGATGTGGCATCATCCTGTTCAAGGGGAGCTACAGCCACAGATGAGCATCATCATTTTAAACTCTCTTACAAGTTTGTCTCTCTGAAAAACAAAACAGTAAAAGCTGTCTACTTTTGCAACTTATGTGCAATGCAGTTAGTGGATCTTTTCCATGTGCTGACAGATTTCATCTGCCTATGTCTGTCTTTAGTTATTAATTGCTTAGGATTTAAGCACAAGTTTCTCATTCTTTATCTTTATTTATCATCAATACTTGTCTGATGGTATGAATAGCTGTCAAATTAAGCTAAGTATTACCAAATCATGGCAGATTTGTATATTATTTGCATGAGAACAGCTTTGTTCTGCCTGTTTAAATTAGAGTGACTGAGCAGTCATGTTAAGGACAAGATCAGGATGAGTCCAACTTTGTGTCAGCGTAACACCAAAGCTTGGATTACAGGCTGTGTTTTGCCATTGCATAGGAAGGTGGTTTTTTTCCTGGTAATTGATGTTTTTTTCTGTTTCTTTTTCTAAAACATTTACTGAAAATGTGAATGCCATTTTAAGAGTGTTTCTTTAGCAAGGAAGTATGTGATAAATAGAAGGCAAAGTTCTTCATTCCAAGAAAGCACTGCAAATCCACACCACATCTGCTGGCTTCAGCAGAGTCTCACCAGGTTTGCACAACACACACACTGCAGCTGGGCTCACATTGTGCATACTTAGATAAAGTTAAGTTACCATGAGAGATCAGGGAAATATTTTTTGGGAAATGAGGCTTTCCTGAAATTGTTTCCGTACTTTTATTGAGACCTACATACTTGTATTAGGAGAAAATGTAAATAGGAATATTTCCAAAAAGGATGAGAGTCAGGAAGAGCAGGACAGTGAGGTGCTCCTCATCTTGAGTTCAGGTTGCTGGCTCAGGATATGGATCTCCATTATTAAATCTCTGATCTGGAATGAAATGTATTTTCCATTTTAAAAGAGGGAGAATGAGAGACAATTGACCCTGTACCTTGGACGGGTGGTAAACTGCAACCTTCTTCCTGAGAAAAAACTAAGTAAGAGTAAAATGAGAAAATAAGAGTAAAATGAGAAAAACAGGAGACAAAGTGGGCTACATGTTTGTCCCTAGCTGGTGCAGTGTGTGTTTGTTCATTGCTTGTGGTGCTTTTGGAGACACACAGCCTTCCCTCTGGTGTCCCTGTCCAAATATTTTTCTCTCTCCAGCATGGAAAACATCAAGTTCCCAAATATGATACCTTTCTGTTTGCAGCAAACACTTAAACAGTGTCATATTTGTAGGGGACTTAGTCCTGCATTCAGGGGCAAAGATGGCTTGTGTCAGTCCCAGAGCCCACAGGGGCTTGGTGTGTTGCTTTTCCACTGTGCTGATCAGGTTGTTCATACGTTTGCTTGGCAAACAGGATCATTGAAATTAACCACTTCTTTAAAAATAAAAAAGCAGTTAAAAAAAAAAAAAAAAGATGGCAAGAGACTGATAATTCTTTCTTCCTCACCCCTGTTGTTTTTCCTGTGGAGATTTTTCACTTGGCGAGGCAGGGGCTGTCTCTGGAGCACAGAGAGCTGCTGATTCTGCTGACATCCTTGAGAAGATGTGTTATAAACAGGAAGGAAAGAGGGAAGAGCCCAGGTCTTGTTGACAGGGAGCATGTGGCTATTTTTGTGTGTGGGAAACCTTACCAGACCCAAGTTTGGAATCTGGGTGTGCTTCTGAGAGGTAGCCAGCCTTTCCAGCACTGTTGCTCTTGAAATCCCCATTCTGACATCCTAACCCTGCTGGAGTGCAACCTTTTCATTTCTTGGATGTGCCAGCAAGCTTTATTTCCCCTTCCTTTTTTTTTGACTCTCCCAGTCAGTCCATTCAGTCCCTCTTGGGACAGGCTGTCCTGCTGGGGTGTTGCACTGCAATTAGATGTTAGGTGTCAGGAGCAGATAATGGGCAAACACGTATCAGAGAGGATGGCACTTAGCTAATCACTGGCTCTCTTTATCTTACAGGCTATTTTAGGGAAAAACAACGACAATGCAAGAAAGCTGTCACTGTAGTGTCTGTGGTTGAGGTTGGCTGCTATTGCTTTGGGGTTGTGTTGGCATTTCCACTCTGGCTTCACGTGGTGCTTTCCCAGTGGCCTTGTTTTCACAGCTGCCCCATGACCGGGCAGGAGCCCAGTGGCAAATGAATTCAGCCACAACTCTGGCCAGACCTCGTTGTCAGCACTTCTGTCTTCTGCTGGATCACTTCTGTGTTGCCTTGATTGTTTCCTCTGGAAAAGCAAGAACTCGGGTGTGGAGGCGTGTGGGAAAGGGAGATGAGCTTTTGGGATAATTAGCATAATCCATGAAACTTCCACATTTTATATGCCTGTTACATCAGAAGCCTTTAGGGTTGAAGTTGCATCTTTAGGCATTTTAGTACATTTAACACTCGATTCTCTGAATCTGCAGCATCTGCCTGGTTTAGATGTCTCACGTCATCTTTTTGGGATCTCTTGCAGCAGCAGAGAAGAAATAAGTATGTTGAACAAAACGTAGGGTGGCTGACCTTACATACACAGATGATTTTTCAAACATTCTTTGCCTGAAGCTAATTACCTGATACTAATTAGCCCTTTCTAAGTGGTGGATTGCTGGGCAGGCAGCTGTGGATGTTGTCAGTCAGGCTCCAAAGTCTAGCTCCTGGTGAAATGAGAGCCTAGTTGAGCCTCTCCAGTGTACATGAGGGTTGTTACTCCAAGGACTTGCCCTGGGTACCCCAGCTGGTTGAAACAGTGGAGAAAAACCAGGGGAAGCTGTGCATGTGTGACAGTTTTGGGAAAACAGCTTTAAAGAGAAATGGAAACTCCATCTTCCTACTTACTGCTGTCCCATGCAAAAAAGAAATCTTGCCATGTAACCCCTGAATTGCAGGAATTCCTGGAGCCCCAGCAAACCCTGTCTAATCTCTCGCAGTCCCTCACGTATCGCCTCTGAATGTTTTCAGTGAGTTCCCAGACCTCGTGCTTTCTTGCTCCTGATAACTAGCCATTGCTGGGATGCCAGAACCACTGCACTGCATAGTTCAGCTATCAACAAAAATATAGTGAGATAAAGGGGATGGTTAATGCTAGAGTGTCTGTGGTAGTGCAGATGTCAGAGATACTCCACTGGCTTTCCTGGAGAAGTCCTTTAAATGGGTCAAGTTACTTTGGGAAAATAGTATCTAGCCCTTTTGACAGTGTGAACATCCATAAGAGCTTCATGCAAACATTTCTTCCTGTTGAAGAGTCAGACAGTCATGAAATAGGCACTCAGTGCTTCAGAGACTTGGCAAGGTAATGCCACCTCCCCAGGGACTTTCTGAAGATGGCTCTTGGGTGCTGAGCACATTTGGGAAGATCACAGTTGCAGCTAAAGATGAAAAGCTGGCCTGAATGATGGGCAGTGAGTTCTTCCGAGAATTAAGCCCATAAAAAAATTATGAAATCAGATAGAGGAGCTGAAGGATTTATTGAAATGACTGAGCAATTGTAGGATCACAGATGCCAAAGAGGAAGAATAGGGCTATTGGGTTTTCCTGCCAGGTCAGGATTGCTGCCTGTAGTGTCTGGTCTAGCAGCCTGTTCAGTTGTTTCGAGTCATCATTTCCATTCTTCCCTTCTGAGACCCTTCTATTTCCTGATAGGAAAGCTTAGTAACAATGAGACCTAACTGCCAGGCTAGATTTTTCTTCCATCTAATTGCTGACTAATATTCTTACTCATTTAATGGGAAATGCATACCCAAAACAGAAAGAAGAGATCCCATGGGGTCCCTTAGATGTGCCATTGTCCATGGTGTTTTCTGCAGTGTATCACTGCAGAGTCCCCCTTGGCATTTCTGTGTTGTGTCTGTCCGTGTGACGATTTAGTGGCTGAGACATTTTATACAGCTTGGTGTGAAGAATGATGTTTTGGGTTGAGGTTTGTGGCCGGTGATGTTAAATAACACAGGAGTGGTGGTCTTGGTGTTGAAACTGATTTCTGGGAACCAGTCTCTTGCTGACTTGGCTACTAACATGGGCAAGTATCCTTAAGCTATGGTGAACTCATGAGTGAAATAAGGTTTTGTTCCTCCTGATGCCCATCAGAGGGACACTCAGTCTCTTGGCAGCCTAAATAACAATGTGTAGGACACTACTGCATGTGTCTGAGCTTTTGGCACATGGAAAGTGCAGGGCAGTGTGTCCACTTAGCTTCTAGCAAAATGCATTTGAGCTGAGACGTCTGAATTTGAGATGTTTGCAGAGCAGTGTTCACCACTGAGCAGTGGTGGATTGGTCATGGCTGGGAGTTTGCAGCTGCGCTGGGCAAGGCCCAGGGAATGACTGGAGCATCTTGTGCTGAAGAAGCCCCACAGAAGTGCTAAAGACAATGATTACACTAGAACAGGGTTTTATCCACAGGTCTCTGGATCAGTGTGGCTCTCCTATGCCTTTTTGCTGAGCAGGGGGGGAGGAACCAGGAAAGAAGAGATTGCAGCCACATCCATTCGTGGGGATGCTGTGCTTCACCATTTATGGAGGGGGATTGGCCTCAGCTGTGAGGGCAGCTGCCAGTCTGCCCCTCCTGACCGATACTTAATGCTTGTTAAATGAACACAACCTTCAGTTTAGGTTCAGCATTTCACTTGATAGCTCTCTGTGCAGCCACCGGCGCTGGGAAAAGGGAGGGAAGAGGAATCCCAAGAGCAGAAGCAAGACAGAGAATAGGAAGGGGAAGGGAGAAAAATATAAGGACATTGTTTCTAACAGCACTTAGTGGCCTAGATTTCCCTTTCACAGCTATTTCAAAAGTGTGCTCTATTGCAGTTCCATTCAGCTTTTATTGGTATATAGTACACTGTGTAGCAGCAGCCACTGTTGTCAGCTCTTTAACGTGATACTCTGCCAGATGGCAAGGATATAAACCTGCGTTTGTGCTCCGGGACTGATCAAAGTTTTTTTTGCTGTTGTCATCCCTGTAACATTGTCACAGATGTAAGGGCACTACACTCCTGCAACCTTCTCGTGTGTAAATTCAGTACAGTGCCCCTTTTCATAGCAATGCAATGCCCACATTCCTTAAATCCCAAGGATAGCCCTGTGCAGGGGAGGATGCACAGCAAGGTTTTGCCAGGAGTTTTTTAGACGAGGCTTGTGCAGGGGTGAGCATAGGGAGTGGAGTTGTCTGGGAGGAGGGTGGGTCTCTAGGAGGTGTAAATCAGCAGCCCAGTTACAGTAGCTGGGCTGATTTACTCCGGTGGAGAACCCAGCTTGGGATCTCGGCAGGAATCCTCCGAAGGAAAGGCATTTGGGAATGATTAAAATAATACTCAAGGCAACGATTGTTCAGTGGTTTTGGATGAACAAAACATTGCAGAGGAGAAAAGCTCTTTTGGAAGGGGATGTGGAGATGCAGGGAGATGACACAGAGGTCCTGCTCTGTGCAGGCAGTTTACTCAGGGCAATTTAATTAATCTTTAATTAATATTTACGTTCCCATCAGCTTATTCCCATTCTTCCATGGCTTTCCCTCCCTATTCTGACACCCTTTTTCATGCTGAAGGCTCGTGTGTGCCAACAAGCTTCTGCAAAGAGCCCTTGCAGTTCTGGCTGGCTCCGCCATGGGCTGGACTCAGCTTCTTCCTCTAAGGCAAGGGAGGCTTGGTGTCCTGATCCACCTCCCTGCTTGCTGGAGGGACAGCACTTACATTACAGCATAAAAATCCAGGGATATGTTCTGTGCTCAGAGGGAAGATGGTCTTGCTCCAGGAGGAGGAGGGTGTCCTGTGGCTGAGGGCTGCCGAGAGAGAAGCGAATGAGAAGAGAGAGCATCAGGAGCAATTTTCCTTCCCTTCTTTGGAGACTTGTAATTGTGACTAGCAGGGAGAAGGAAGAACATGTCCAGAGGTCTGTAGGGCTGCAGAGAGAGCAGCGGGCACTAGATTGGAAATTCAAGGGATCTGGAGAATTTAATCAGATGCCAGAACCCAGTCTGTGCTGGTAGAGGTTCAGGGAACTGTGCTCCAGCCTGTTACTTTTGGTGGTTTTTACAAGACTACACTGTTTTAATCCAGAGCCTCATTGTATGGCAAGGGGAGATGAGCCCCTTCAACATGTTGCTGTGTGTGAATTGCCTCTGGGAAGCTCGTGCTGATGCATGTTTTAGAAAAGGCAAAAGCTGCCAGTTTTTTCCTCCTGACATTCACGAAACCGGCAACTTTCTCTTTTTTTTCTTCTTAAGTTTTGGTTTTCCTCACTTTGGTGGGGATGAGGGCAGAAGAAGCCCAGTTTGGGATGATTTATGGCTCCAGGAGTGGTTAATTTTTTGGCAAACTTTGCAGGAAGAGCCCCCTAAGCGTGCCAGCTGTAATCAGCCAAGCTTTCGAGAGACACATGGGGAGAGATAACGTGTTATTTATCCTCACACACACACAGGCTGATGGAAAACGTGCATGTCCCACACAAGGAAATTCTCCCTCCTCCCTCTGCCCCCTCGCCCCAGTTCAGGATCCCCGGGAGCAGCTGGGCTTTCTTTCTCCTGCAGTCCCCAACAGCTTCGAATTCACTTCCCTCAGCGCCTTCAAAGGAGGTTTTGATAAATGCGTTGCACTTTGCAGCCAGCCAGGCTCTAATTGCCAGGAGGATTATGATAAGCTTTTTTCTTGTTGTTTCAAAACAATCTGGAGGACAGCGTGCCCTCCCGGTGCAGACACCCCCCAGCCCTGCTGCAGCCGGGCAGAGAGGAGGCAGCAAGGTGCCAAATTCATCCTGATTATTGCATTAAACTGGGGGTTGTTTGGTCACAGTCCAGCCCAAATGTTGTGAGCTGACACTCGCTGCAGACCTGTGGGTGACCTGTGCTTGAGGGGAGGCTTGTGCCAAGGCAGCTCCTCCATCAGTCCTGGCACCTCTGGGGCCTCGGGAGTCCCAGCAGCAGAGCTGCCTCGTGGGCCACTGAAGTGGAAACTCAAGAGGTCTGTCAGCCCCTGGGAGTGATTTTCTTTCTCCAGCCGTGTGGTTATCCTGCTTGTACAGTGGTTTGGTTTTTTTTTTATGTAAAGGGTGTTCTTGTTTCTTTGCTTGCTAAGTTTAATAACCATGGTCTGGTTAGAAAATAATGCAGGGGAAAAAGCAGAGCTGCCTTAATTTGTGATCTAAAAATAGGGAAACCTACACCATTAAATTGAGAGGATTTAGAAGCATAACCATAAAGCCAGGAAGAGTTTGCCAGAAGCTATCGAGTGACACAGATTTCAGCTCCCTCCTTCTTCTACTTTTCTTGTTTTAAAGGTGAACTGAACAGGCTTAGATTACTATTTTGCTGCTTTTGACTACAAATGTAGTTCAGGGAATTCTCACTGTGACAGTTTTCAGTAGAGCTTCCTTTGTAATTTTAAAAATTTTATTTGTAATAGATTTTGAATGCTTTACCACCAGAGGAGAAAATGCTTCATAATCCCTATTTAACCCTTAAATATCCCAATGTAGGATTGATGTACCTGAGATCTGTTCCAGTAGAGGAGTTCAAGGATGTAACCATGGGGAGAGAAAGACTGATGGTTACTGCTCTCACTGACACTTAACAAACCATCATTTGAATCTTTGTGAACCAGCCACCTTCCTGACAGATCTCAGAGAAATCCCTTTTGTCTTTGCCATCACCAGCATGTGGATGAGTTTCCCAGCTGTGAAACAAGGATAATGATGCTTCATAGAAGTACTACTTCTTGTGGAAAATGGCAGGTTGCCTGTAATCAGCTTTCTCTGATGTGGCATCCAGCTCTGCTCCTGGAGTGGTGAGTGGGTTGGAGACCCTGAGACAGAGTCTTCCAGCCTCTAAACACTGTGTTATGCTCTGCAAAAGTGTTTGTGATTTCCTTTAGCAAGATTTACCCTCTGGATCCTTTTGGAAGAACTCTGCTAGGGAAGGTCCTAGAGGCTGACCTTCTTTCCTTGATGCTGGATGGTTTCTTGCCCAGGGACTGACCAGCTCACCTTTCTGGTCCCCATCTCTTCATGCTCACTGATAATTTCCAGCGTGGCTCAGTGAAGTGCTCTCAGATGAGATGAGTTCCACCCAATTTGTCTGGTTGGCCTAAGCCAATGATGCTTTGTTCAAACTCAACACCACCTTTTCATGTCTAGATAATCAGTTTTCATATCAAAAACAGATTCACAGCTAGCTGGCATCTTTGATTAAGAAATGTTGCACATTACCCATTTTTTTTGGCTACTTAGCCACATTGGGTTGTTCAGGGCTTCCAGATCTGCTGTAAAGCCCTGTACAGTACTGAGGTTGTTTTCTTGGGCTTGTGCTCACCTCAGATGACACTGTGCTGGTCTCACTGATGCTGTGTATCACATAGCTTGCTGTCCAGGAGAGCCTCATTTGCCTTCTTTTTCTTTTCAGTGTTTTAGAGTCAGCTGGAATCTGTTTCTCAGATGCCTTGAGTATGAACAGAGCTGTCCAGAAAGCCAAAGGCAACCTGACAGACAAACAAGGAAATATTCAGAGAACTTTGAAGGTGATGAAAAGCAAAGTTATTCCAGATAAGCTCTGGAACATACTGCCATGAGATAATACCAGGACCACATGCTGGTTGGGATTAAAAAGTACATAGATATGTAGATAATGGGAATATCTGCTCTCATATTACCCAGTTTTTCTTTTTTAAGGGATGTTAATCCTGATGCTTTAAAGGCATATGCTGAATACTGAGGATACAGTTATTTAAGGAGCACTTTGGTGGTAAATAAGGGAAGGATTAGTGCCTGGATGGTGGCTTAGCTGGAGAGACCTTCAGATTGGGAAGGCTGTAGATGTGAGACAATACCTGCACATCTGGTCCATGCTGAGCATCCTCACACTTGCCAGGAGTGATGAGATTTGTTTAGTGTGCCCTTGCAAAAAACCTAAGGAAGCACAAGCACGGGATAGAGCCATAGAATTGTTATGGTTGTGAAAGAGCTCCAGGATCATTGAGTCCAGCTGTTAACCCAGCACTGCTGTGTTCACCACTGAACCATGTCCCCACATCCATGTGCCTTTTGGACACTTCCAGGGATGGTGATTCCAGCACTGCCTTGGGCAGCCTGTTCCAGTGATGTTGTGCAGGTCACTGCACAGACCTAAAGTCCTAAGTGTGACACAGTCAGACACCTCTTCTATCAGGGAAGAGCTGGGATAGCTTGTGAAATGCTGTGATTGGTGGTAGTGAGGGTCTAAACCTTGATGTGTTGGAATGAACACACCATCAGCTTTGTAATCACCTTTCTATCCCCCATGCTTGCCAACTGGGTGCTGTTGGGATGATTAACTTGAATTTTGGTGGAAAAGAAAAGAGATTCTGCTGTCTTAAATATAAGCTACTGCTCTCCTTAACCAAACAGTATGGGTGAAGCCACTACTGCCTGCATGGCTGAATCACCTGGGTATTTCCAGTGTGCTGGAAACGGAGATGAAACAGAAGAAATAGCAGTGTGGCCTGTCTGGGTATTAAGGAGAGTGCTTCAGTCTGAACTGGAAACATGAACTTTGGATAGCTATGATCTGCATGCTTGAAAACTGGGTCAGAGATGTCAGAAGAAGGTTTTCTGTTGATTCAAAGGGATTTGCCTCTGTGTGCTGACCCACAACAGTCTCTCTGGAGCTCCTCTCACTACTCTCTCATTTCAGCACAATCCCATTTGTTTTTAACCCCCCCTCCCTGTCCCCATCGCCCCAGCACTCAGCAGTTTATTTAGCAGATGTTGGCCCAAACTTTGGAAGCAAGGGTAAACAGAGCTAAGGTCAATTTGAGAAACACAGCACCCCAGGAGAGCTGCTGCTTCTCACTGCTGCTACAGGCGAGCTTCTGTCCCTCCAATTCTGGAATTGGAGGGAATCTGAAAAGACATGGATAGGATTTGTCCCTCCAAGGATAGTAGCATTTATGTATTTAAAAAAAGAAATCACACAGGACAAAAGTGTGGAACCTTAATGTGAACTGGGTGAAACGATCCCCTTCTTGGATTTCCTCCCTTTGAAGACCTTGCATTGTGTATTCACAGCCATTACCATATGAATCAACGATTAAAAAAACCCAAACCCAACATCTTGATAAGAATCCAACTTTGCTTTACCAGTCCATCCTCTGAGGTAACCAGAGCGAGCTCCTTTCACTCCAGCCATTGTTGGCAACACAGATTATGTTCTTCAAAGACTGTCTGTCTCGTTCAAACACAAGGTCCATATCTTGAGTGAACATTAATGTCACCTGATAGGCCCCATGTCCAGCTCCACCTTGCCCTTCCCAGCGAACCAGGCTTTAGAGCAGAGTCACAACATCAGCAGAGGGAATAAAGAGCCTTTGTGCTCCTCCTGGGTCCATCCCCTGGAGCTGATCAGGCACCAGGATTGATTACCAGGCAGGTAAAGACCTGATAACCTACCAAATCTGTATGAAGACCCCTTTCTGATGACTTCTTCCCCTGATTTGCATTTCAGCCCTCCGTCTCATTTCAGAAATGATTTTATCTGGCTTTCACGGTAGTCCAGACTGCAGGAAGTTCACATGAGAGGAGGCAGCAGGGAAGCTTGAAGGCTGCTCCTCTTGTACCATACAAATAGCAATTAAGGCCATAATCTGTTACTTAATGTGCAGCAATGATTGATTCAACTCCTCTGCTCTCTAAGTACTAGGAATTAGCATTCACTTACCATCACATTACCAAATTAAATAAATTTACAAATACATAAAATTAAATTGAACAATTTACTGAGGTTGCAAAACAGAGAATTGAAGATGTCCTTTTCTGCCTTAATTCAGCTCATGTGTGAATATGCCAAATCATAGAATTTCTAATTAGATGTTCTCCTATTATTTTTCTCTTGTAAGAATGGAATTGTACATCCCAGGCATTGGGAAGTCTTAGCCCAAATGGTTCTGTGTGGCAAAATTATGATCAATTAAAAACTTTTGTCTTCATCAGTTTAAGCAATCTGTTGATTCTCACCAGAACCCCAGGGATTTGTGGTAGCTATTATGTGTGGAAGTGCCATATGTAACTCCTCAGTTTCTTTTGTTTGGGATAGCAATAGCCCTTGAAGAAACTTTGTATAGAAAGGGTGAGTTTTTTAAAAAATGGCATTTCAGTTTAAAAATGCTGGTTCTTTTTTTATGGATTTATGGAAATCCTGCTAAATCGTGATGAATTTTGTTCAGTGCCTCTTGTCTCTGCAGAATTGGTGCATGGTGGCTCCCACAAATGGGTATGGTTTGTACAAAGGGCAGTGAAAGTGGGACTGTCCTCTGTGCAGTTTGTGTCTGTGTCTGCTGCAGGATCCCTGCCAAAACACGTGAAAGAACTCTAGGAAAATTTCTCCTATCTTCTCTGGGAAGTGACCCAACAGGCCCCAAAGCTGCATTACAGGAACTGTGAGGAGAGGTGAAGCCTTTCTCGCCTAAATCCAGCAATTATAAACAAGCCACTTAGCCAAAACATAAAAGCTGGTGTAAATGGAAGTTATGCCTTCCCTTAGGGTTTTCCATCAGAGGGCCTGTTTCCCTGACACCCAGCCCTGGGATGGGTGGATGACATCCAGCCTGCTCTTTTGTGAGCGATTCCTGCGGGAGGTCTGAGGAATTCTGAAGCTGTCAGGCTGTAATACCCTGGGTTTAGCTTTTTCCAGAAAGCACACTGTTTTCCAGAGAGCCAACCAGATTGCTGGTTTAAAGCTGCTACATTTCACCAAAAGAATGCTGATTATTTCACAGTCATGCGAGCGCCTGACCGGTAAAACGTGTGGGCAGTCTGTCCACTTTTCTTTTTTTTTCCCCCCCTGTTTTCTCACCGATTTGGCTTCTTAATACAATGCCTGAAGATCTTTTGAGAGGGCCAGAAAAATCTGCTGACGGCTCACGCAGCTGATTTGACCCAGAGCGCCTGCTTGGCTGAGCAGAAAGATGACACTGCAGCAAAAATGTTACTTTAAGGGAAAAGAAAACAGGCGCAATGCTCCTGCCATTGTTCCCAGGCTCTGTTCTGGTGCCAAGCTCTGCACTTAGGAAAACACAGAGGTACCAGGTTTTAACCTTTCGCCTGCTTCCCGCAGGTGTTATCTTTTGCTCTGAATAGGCAGGATGAGGTCCACAAATCACATTCAAGCCTCTAGCAGCCCCGCTGGCTATGAAAAGACAACTTTTAGTGGGTTTTGTAGGGAGGAGCTTAACAAGATTTTCAGCAAAAAGAGTCATTTGCTCAACTTCATTCTTTCTAGGTTTCAGTGTAATATTGGGTGAAGTCACTGGTGTCTTCTCTCCCAGCACTGAAAGTTAATGGAAGTAGTTTAGTGCTGGGATATCCAGTCTATGATGCAGGTATCTCTTTTTCTGTGATATATTTTGCCACTGACAAATAAAAAAAAAAATATCTGAAATGGCTTTGGTGAGGCTCCCGTTTAAATAGTTATTGTTTTGAGTGAAAATGGTTTGTGGAAGGAGAGCAAAGTGCTCTGACTTCAAAGCTTGTCATTGTGAAGAAATCTGATGGTGAGTGGTCACGCATACCTGAACGTCACTCCTACTGCAGCAAAGCCAGAAGTGCTGGCAAGCAGCCTGCTCATGTTCCCATTGCAGGCAGGGTGAGAGATCCTCAGCTGGTGTAAATCACAATAGCTGGATTTAAGTTGGAGATTTCTTTTTCCAAAACTTACTGACTGCACTTACTGACTCACAAGTCCATGGGATTCTTATGATCCTATTATTTTTTTCAAATCTTAGAGAAACCCTTTGAGCCCAGGAAAATTTGGTACAAGTAGGAGCAGGACTTGTGTTTTATCAGTTTTCCAGGCTGGCTTGCCATCCTGTTGCTCTTAATAGGACAACTGTCCAGGTGGTGTTTGTGCCCCTCCTATTTGCTTCAAGAAAATGAAACTGCTCCTTCAGCCCTGCTGAATAGAATTTTTTTGCATCTACCATTCACATTTCTGAAACTCGGCTTGTGCCATCCTGGGCCGTTGGGACAGAGTGATCAGAGCTCAGCAATGTGTCTCCTTGTAATATCTGTGCAGTCTTGGTGTTCAGCTTGTTATAGGCAGACCACAAACAGGTTTTTTCCTCCCCAGGAGATACACATGCTAGGTAAGAGGCATGCACACTCCCACCCTGCAGGTCAGGTAGCTCTATCATGTGAGGATGATGCATTTTGCAGGGATAATGCAGCAGTGATGACAAATGGGTGCCTCTGAGTATTTAGAGAGTGCCTGGAAGGCAGACAGATTATCTCAGAAGCACCTCAAGCTAATCCTGCTCAAGAAAACCAGTTTTTTTTTAGCCTCTAATCTACCTGCTGAAACTAGGGTGGATTTGGCATGCCTTGTTGTGGAAAAAGGTGGGAAGTAAGATGACATGCAAACTGTCAGTTCAAGTCTGGAGATTGGATTTCTGGGCGTGGAAAAATTGGAAGACATCTAATATTCATTGATCAGCAGCCATTTTTAGTGTGAGTATCCTCCTGTGCACTTGGAAGAGGTAACTGTTGATGAAAGTCCACTGCCACAAAGCAGTGCTCAGTGCTTTTGTCAGCGAGGGCACTGTGTATTATTCTGCACTGGTCACATGTTATGAGAGGTTTGAAATGATTCAAATTTTGCTTCTTAGCCTCTGTTTTGAGCACACTGTCAACAAAAGTGTCAGAGGTGATGTGCACCCAGCTGGGAAGATGCTGCAGGAGGAGCTGTGATTACGGCTGCCCGAAGGATGGCAGATCTACCTTCCATTGCTTTTCTGAGACCAAAAAATCCCCACTGTTCTGCACTGGAACAAATCTAAAATGTTTCACTTTATTTTCCCCCTCGAGATGGAATGTCAACAAAATGTCCCTCTCGGCCTGAAAATCTTGACCTTTTCCATTCCTCCTGGCCACAGCACAAGTTCACTGAAGCACTCAGTTACTTATCCCTGCTTCTTCAGGAACAACTACCCGAGGCCATCCTGGCAGTAGGAGGTTCAGCTATGCCTGTGCAGCGTGTCCTGGATCCCAGTGACCTCTCCTCTGGTAACAGCAGTGCCTTCCCATGTGAAGCTGTAGCTCAGTTTTTGCCAGGATTCTCCTTTTTTGTAGATGAACCCATTACTGTCACTTACACACCCCCCCCAGTCCCCATCTGCAAATCATAGTTTAAATAAACATCAAACTATTTCCCACCCACTAAAATAAATCTAGCACTCTAGCTGGCGCATTCAGGGTTGTTTTTGTCCTTGCTGGTTTTGTTGTCAGGTCATGCTAACCTGACCATAAATGTATATTTTAGTGGAAGGAAACATGGGGCTGATTCTTCAGCTGACGTTCAAGGCTGAGTTACAACCGATTAGCTGCACAAATTTACTTCAAACAAGCATTTTAAAGTGACCCAGTACCTAAGGAAACAGTTTCAAGAAACAAGAGAGGCTTGCACCGATCTGTTGGGGTTGGAGGAGTGGAAAAGAAGAGAGAAAAAACATAACGTGTGCTGTTAAGGGGCACTTTAGTAATGATGTTACCTAGGACTGTTCTGGTGCTTTCCCTTGGTGAAAATCTAGCCACTTAATTTAAAAAAAAAAAAAAAAAAGCAAGAAAAAGAAGATAAATGCCACCATCTCCATTATATAGATGGGGAAATGAGGCAGAGAAAGATGAAAGGACTTTGGCCTATTCATCCCACCAGGAAAACAACAACATCCAGGTCAGCCAAGTCCCTGTCTTTACACTTTGGTCCTTAGGCTATGGCTTTCTAACTCCCTTGCACCTGTGTAAATAGGGAGGCAGGTGCAAAGTCCCCTGTGCTGTGGCAGCCGTGCCTTGGGAGGGCAGGAACGCAAAGGGACGTCCTCAGAGGGTGGCTGAGCAATGTCACTGTCCCTCCTTTCCCTCTGCTCCTGCCCCAGACAGCACGGCTTGTGCCCTCCCTGGGCAGGAGGCATTGCTCTGGCAGTGTGAAAGCGTGTAGTCAGCACCAGAGATTTCATGCTCTGTCTCTTGAAATCCAATATGAAGCAGTTGCCTTCTCTCCATCCCACAGGCTCATTACACAGCTCCGTGTGTGGCCTCTCCCCATAATTAACCTGGGGGGGTTACTTTCCTTTTCTAATTTGTAGGAAGTGGCTCATGACATCTGTTGCAGCCCCGAGGCTCCTTCCTGCAAACCTTCAGCTAGTTCTCCTTGAAAGAAAAGGCAACACAAAGAGGTGTAACAATTAACCAGGCTGAGTCCTGGCTTTGAAAACAGCGTCTTTCAATTGCTCAATAAAAATCTACTGAGAGCAGAGGACAGTGGATATTTCTTTTTAAAGGGAGCCATGGGCTTAAACCTCATGACTAAGTGTCTTCATTTCTCTTCTTGTTAACACTTCAGGGAAAAACTAACAACAAAACCAACTGACTTAAGAAGTGTTTTAACGTGTTTTGTTTTTTTATTCTGTTTGTCTCATGGTACGAAATTATAACAGTGCTCTTCCTCACAGTTTACCCCTTCTTCTTTGGAGGTTTGCACTTACCTGTTGCATCTTACCTTAACTGGGGCTTGATACTGAAGGGAGCTCCCCTATAAAAGCCACTATAGTTTGATCCTAAAACTTAAGTTTGATCCTCACACTTTTGGGAGTGAGAAACATCTTTCCTAGACTCCAGAGGAAAAAGGGGTCATTTGGATTCTCTTATGACAAAAAAGCTTTCTAGTTTTTTCCATTGTATTTTTGGAGTTAGGTGATGTTTTGGCAAGGAAAAAAACCAAGAGACAGAAGGGTACACCAGCCTATTCTGTGGGAGGGAAGTCACTGGGGTGGGTGGGAAGCTGATTCTCACCAGCCAAGCTAGTTTGAGGTGATGCTCCCTCACTCTCACTTCTTGGAGCACTGTATTATCCTTATAGAGTCAGTATTCCTCAGGGCATGAAGGGAGGAAAGCTGTGCAGGTGTATCTGTGTGTGCATGAGAGCTGTGACAACCTATGTAACTCTTATTGTCACTGATTTATTACCGGCTTGCAGTGAGATTTTTCTGATCTAGGCTGTGGCTGTTCTGAGAAACATAAATTTCCGTGCTAGACCTAAAACGTTTTTTACAGTAGATCAGTTTTGATATACTTCCATCCCAAATTTGTACTTCCCCTCACAATTGGCATCTTCTGACTGAAACACAGGCAGCTGGAAGTGGTTGCACTATAATCTCACCCGACCTCTTGCATAACGTGCTGCACAAAATCTCTCATGGTCCTTTCTGCAGCGTTTCTGTTGGGCACAGGGCTTTGGTTGTGTGTAGATAAAAACCCTTTCAGAAAGCTGTGTGCCCTGTGTTTGCAGCATACAGTTGTAGCGTGAGTCAGGCAGCTCTGACCTCTGCCAAGGCTGGTGATACCTTAACAGCAGTTGTGTGTGTATGTGTGTGTGCTGCTGTAACAGCAACTGAATGAAAAAGGCTTTGAAGTTGCTGGCTGGCTGGGGAGCAAAAGTCCCTTCGTCTTTCAGCACCAGTTGTGCTTGCCAGGCCATCCAGCACTACTGAAAACCCCCTCCCTGCTCTGATTGTGAGCGTAGTGAAGATGACTGATAATCAAAGTGCCGTTCTCCTCCTGCTCTCCGTGCACAATGGAAGCAGCCTGGTGGGTCCTGCTGAGATTCCTACCTGTGGCTTTTCAGGTTGGTGGTTCTTACTGGAGAGTTTTACAGGAGAGGAATCCCTTCCTGCATGGGCTGAGTTGCTGTCGTGTGAGGGCTTGCAGATGAGTGGTGCCTGAAGTTCTGAGTTTTGTGGAGCACTTCATGCCAGCTTGGTCAGATTGTGGCCCTTCCTCTGGAGCAGTTTCAGATCCAAGAGCAGGGACTCTGCAGAGCTGAGAGCAATGTCTCCTGCAAAATCAAGAGTCATCCTGTGTGGTGAACCCAGGTCCAAATCCCTGTTGTCTCCCAGCTGTTGGCTGGTAAGGCTGGACTGTGCCCTGCCACATCCAGGCCATCAGGTTGTCCTCTTGGGAATGGACCTGTGCCCCTACCCTGCTCCCTGTGCCCTGGGATAACAGCAGCAATATCCCTACATAGCCCTTGGCTCCCCATGAGTAAGGCTGGAGCGGTACCTGGGATGTCAGGGAAGAAACATTTCTCCTCACAACACTGCACAACTACAAGGGCCCTTTTAGTTTTAACACTGTGTGTTTGAAAGGTCTGCTTGGCAAGGAGCTGAATGGCCCCATGAGCTGTGTGAAGGGGAAATGTATTTGGCAGGAAATATATGGCTCTGTTAATAAATAACAAGGATTATGTGAGTGCTGTGTAGGGGGCTACAGCAGGACCAGGCTGTGGGGATGCAGAATTGAGGGTTCTGCTCCAAGAGAAGGGGGGCTTTGGTGTGGGATGGTGATGTGGGGGTGTATCCTAATGTGTGAAATCCTGGATGAAAGCTGATGGACATGAGGGTGGCTGAGCTGACTCTTACAGAGAGCAACAGTACAGGGAGCACATCACTTGGAGCCACAGGAGCCTGGGCTCTGCAGATCCGTGAAAGGGCTTGGGGAGGAAGGGGAATCCCTGCCATATCCCTCAGCGTGTCATACTTTGCTTTGCAAACATCAGAAAAGTATTTTGTGAGTTCCTCCAGAACTGCTGCTTGATTATGTTTTAGGAGAGGAGAGGAGAGGAGAGGAGAGGAGAGGAGAGGAGAGGAGAGGAGAGGAGAGGAGAGGAGAGGAGAGGAGAGGAGAGAGGGAACAGAAAAAAGTACAGTTGACATGTTGTCTTCAAGTGATCTGTGACAGCTTTAGCCACTAAAGCCCTGACCTGCCCAAGTGCTGATTTGTTGATCTCAGATTCACACTGCTGTGGCTGTGTCAGTGTACTTGGACTCTTGCTAGAGGGGCTCTACTTGGGATTGCCTAAGAATTGCTCAGAATTGCTCTTCTGATATTACCTTGTTATGTCTTTGGTACAAATTTCTTCTACTGCTAGTCTCATTCAATCTCAGGTTACTTTACAGGCACTTGAATAATTTCATGATGCTGTGGTTGAGATAGAGATTTAGATTTAGACCTAACTCATATGGATGAAATAATATTAAGAAGTTGGGGTCCAAGCCTTCAAACTCATATATTTAGTAATAGATGCCTAAATCTGCACAGGCATTTAAATGTGTTGCCTTGTCCTTGTCTGTGAAGACTGTTAAGCAGTTAATTCCATTAATTTAACGTGAATTTAACAGGCAGGCATCCTCTGCTACTTGCTGAAGACCATCCCCTCCACAGAGGGAACAGAGGCTCCAAATTATTACAGAAAACCTGATTTCATCCTAGCCAAGTCTTGCAGCAGACCATAAAGCTGTAATGTTACCCTTCCCAGAACCATGACTCAATCTCCAATACTCATGAGGATATTAAAGTATTTAGAAATTCACATTTAGGCACTGGTTACTTGTTTTCTGGCTAAGTGTTCAAATTCTCAAGCTTTCCACAAACTTGTCACCACAACAGCTAAAAAATTCCTTAAGGTTCATCCTTCTGTGCTATCTCATGACTCTAGAAGCTGTGACTACATGAAAATGTATTAAATACCATTAACTCAGGGTGAAAAGAGCACAGTTGGCATCAGTTTTATGTGAGCCCTAAAATTATCAGCCTGTCTCTGCTCTTGTGAACTAAGGGCTATAAGTGGCACCTTCTTGTTCAGTTGCCTTCTTTCAGGAATTTTTTGAAGTCAGCACAGGGAGGGCAAGGTCACCCCATCTTGTGCCCCCATCAACAATAAAAGCATGTAAGCATCAATTGCAGATTTTTCTTTAACTGGGGGAGATGGTTTGGAGAGAACCAGCTGTTGTTCCTCCTCCCCAGAGAAGGTTTTGGGCTGACATAACCCAGCAGCAGGGAAGGTGGATAGACGAGGGAGGGAGGTGGGAAGGGGGAGCAGGCATTGGGCTCACACCTCCCCAAACTGAATTACACATCTGTCACTGCCAGGTCTCGAAGGAGATGGCTCAGGCAGAGGTTGACACGGGTTAAGCACTGCAAGAGCAGGACAAGTGCTGTGGCACTGAGTGTCTCAGCTGTTTGCATGACTCCAGTCCAGTGTCACCATGGAGGCACCCACATCACACCCCTCAAGGCTCCCCTGTGGTGGTGAATGGACCTTCATCATCCCGAAATCAAAGCGTGGCTGTGCAGTAACCACAGAGCTTGGCCCTGGCTAAGCCCTTGGTGGTTGGTAATGAAATTCAGGGAATTCCAGGCACAAGTGCTTCTTCATCTCCCTCTGCTTTTATCCGGATGACGGAAGCAATCTGTGCAGAGGAGTGGAAGATCTTGGAGGTCGTGCAGATAACTCTGCACAGAGCAGCCTCTCAGGTGCCTGCTGAAGGGAGGTCACTTTGGTTTCACTTTCCCTGGAGAGGAATTGAGGGATAGGGACTTAGCAGAGGGAAGGGGTGCATTACTGATGTGTCCATCCATCACTGCATGCCAGTGGAATGATGAGGTGCATCTGGCACGAGGTCTCAGTGCTGCCCTGTGTCACAGCTCATTGGCTCCCGGGCGTGAAAGAATCCAATTAATTTCATTTCTCACTGACATTGCCACGTAGGGGAAGGGGTTGCTTATGCTTTTTAAAGTCTGATGGGCATGAAATCTTATGTATTCTGCATTTAAGAAGAGCAGCTAGTGGCTGTTCCAGTGCACAGCTGCAGAAGCACCATGGAATGACATAACACCCATGAACTGCTGCAAGGCATGGAAGTTCAGGATGCTCCTGTATCACCCTGGGGTCTAGCTGAGAATTTTTGGAGGTAACACTTTATGGGTGCAAGATGCCAGCTCATCATAGCTGAAATTTTGAGGGAATGATTGATTTTGGTCATTCATCAGGTGCATTTAAAAAACCCCAGCACTCTTCTATTATCATGTTTCACAATGTGCCTGGGGGACTTTATCTTGGATCAGAAAAAGGCTAATTGTTGTACAAATAAAGAATAGTAGGAATAAAATTGTCTCCCAGGGAGGTTGTGATTGCCATTTACTTTCTTCAAATGAAAAGCAAGATTGTCTGATTTGGCATAGTTTCGGTTTGATCTACAATCTAGGTTATTTTTACGAAAAAACTTGAAAAGATTAAAATGAATAGTGGCTGCCAGGACTGAAATGAAACACTCCCAAAACTGCTGGTAGAATATCTGACCAGATAGAAAAATGTTCACAGATTAAAGTTTTAAGGAAATGCTGAGGCTCTTACTTTTCATTATATTTTGTTACCCCTCTTTGGAATAGAATTTTTCTTTTGACATTTCAGAAAAATATCTGGGGATTGTAAAACTGTTTCTCCCTCACTTTCTTCATGACTGCTGCAATTAGACTATGACAAGGGGTTTTTGGGACATGGGTGTTTTTATCCATGTTTTTCTTGCCCCACTCTGAGCAGAATCCAACACTAAAACCAGCTGAGTCCAGTATTGTGTTAGAGCACTGCTCTTGCTGCTACTGGCTGAACTGCACTCTTTTTTTTTTAAATTATGGGGCCAGCTTTTGCAGTGCAGACAAGGCCATGATTATTTTCTGAATGTGGGGTTGGTGATGTCATGCTGTTGCAGAAAGTAGGCTCTGCACATGCTAAAATAGCCATGTATTTCAGGATACAGAGGGAGACCCTCGTGGCTGTGGAGTAACATCACACATTTCATGAATGCAGTGCTGTCCCAGTTCTACTTTCATGACATGCGTGGCTATACACACACATGGATTTTTTTGTATGTAGGTTGATACCATGTCCTGATCTGCAAAGAGGCGTGATAAAATATTTGTGCTTTCATATACATACGCAGAGGAACCAATTGTAAGATGCTAAGCTTTGCAATCATCTTTTTTTAATTACAAAAATAGATCTTAAATAATTTTTAGTATCTTCAGCCATTTGTCGCATTGTTTGAACATCCCCTTTTGCCTCTGCCCTTTCCACTTCACCTTCATTTCCAGCAACAGTCATCATATTTTAGCACAGCCTGGATGGCTTGCTGGGCATTTCCAGGGTCAGAGGAGTTCAGAGGCACATCAGCAGGAGCACTCAGGCTGTGCAGGCAGCAGCAGTGCTGTTGCTGCGTGGGTGTATCAGCAGAACTGCATCAGCATCAGCACCAGCCAGAGCACACTGTACCTTCCTAAAGGCACTGGGAGGGTGGGAGAGAGAAGGCACACTCTCTGCCAGGTTGGGTTTCTTTCCTTGGACACCAGCCAGAGGTTCTCCAAGGCACACATTCTGGCTGCCAGTCTGTGCAGAAGCCCTCCCCGCCACACCTCCGCGGGCGCCGTGTCCTGCAGGCGCCTGGCTTTGTGCACAGTTCAGAGGGTGGCACTGCAAACGGTTCACCATCCACCAGGTTTTGGAGCTGGGTGTGTTCCTAACACCCTGGGCTTGCAGGATGACACAGGCTTACTCACCACGAGCAGCGTGTTCACACAGGAGCAGAGGGACCTGTATGATATCCTGGGTCCTGTGGGTTGTGTGGGCTGCTTTGCCTTAAGGCTGCTGCACAGAGTTTCTTCCAGGTCAGACTGCTGCCCTTTAGTCCAACCTGGCTCTTGCTCAAGGGTGAAAATAGAGGGTTTCTTGTTCCAAAACAGCAGCAGAGCTGGTGGCCTCAGTCCAGTGCACCTCCCAAACCAGAGCTGGCACCTATTTTCCTTACCTGTTTAGCCATGATTTATCCCTGATACATCCCATGATTTATGTATCCCATGATTTAGCCTTCTGCAATGCTGTGTGGGTCTAAAGTTCCGCTGTCCTGTGTGTTGTGGGACCTCAAGCCAGACAGGGCTGAACTCTGCATCCTCCTCCTCTTTCATACCTGAGGACAGGCTCCCTGTCATGGCAGGGAAATGCACAATCTCTTTGTAGATGCACTTTTCCCTCTGCTGTCAGTGATGTGAGTTCTGTGAGTACTGAAAGCACCCTAAAATACATATGAATAAGAGAATAGACTTAGTTAGCTCTTGGCAGTTTGTAGAGCCACTGGAAGCCTTCTCCTTTACACAGCATGCCATGTCTTCCTTCTTTGCTCATCTCTTAAGTCTGAGTCTTTTTTTTTTTGCTCTTTTCACTTCTCTCCGGGAAAAAATAGTGCTTGGAGGTTGTACAGCCATGGAGTCACCCCCTTCCTCCTCATAGTACATGATTATCTGCCTTACTTCTTTTACTGAAACCACAGAAGATTAGGTTTGTGAACAACTGCTGACTAGAAAAAGAAAGGTTAGTAGTACAGTCCTGGGGGAAAAAGAGACAAAAGGACAAGAGAAAAAAGAAAAGAAAAGGAAAAGAAAAAAAAAAAAAAAGAAAAGAAAAGGAAAAGAAAAAAAAGAAAAGAAAAAAGAAAATAAAAAAGAAAATAAAAGAAAAGAGAAAAAAGAAAAGAAAAAAGAAAAGAAAAGAAAAGAAAAGAAAAGAAAAGAAAAGAAAAGAAAAGAAAAGAAAAGAAAAGAAAAGAAAAGAAAAGGAAAAAAAAAAAAGAAAAGAAAAAGAGAGCAGCTTCACATTATTTTGAAAGTCACTGCAAAGAAATCCCTTTCACTTGTACAATGATTTCTTCTCCTGGGACATCTCTCTGCAATAGCTGTCCTCTTCCTTTAAGTGGTTACATATTGAGAATGTGATATCCTGCCAGAAGAGTCTTGATTGCTCTACTTCAGGCTAAATGAACTGGAAAAAAAAAAGAAGCTTTGTAAGATTGGTACTTTCTGCTAATTGTTCTGCAGAGAGGCTCATGCTAGTGCCAGTCTGTGTGCCAGGTAAAAATCTCCCATGGCACAGTTGTATTTCTTTCACATTTCTTCCTGGGGGGATGTTTGCAGTAATATTATCAGGGCTGCATCTCTTTACTATACCTGAGTGGATTTAAAGGATGTGCAGATGTGGCATGCAGGGACGTGGTTTAAGCAGTGGATTTGACAGTGCTGGTTTAATGGTTGAACTTGATCTTAAAGATCTTTTCCAACCCAAATGGTTCTGTGACTCTGTGATTCTTTGCAGATGTGTCATTATGAGCACATCCACAGGCTGAACTCCTCATGCTGAGCTGGTTCCAGTCCTTGCTGTAACCCTTGGAGTTGCAGCTGACATTTGGTGTGTGCCCACATGGCCTCATGTCATGTCACTGTGTCCCTAACTCCTTAAAGTGATGGATTTTCCCTGTTTTACCATGACCTTGCCATGCTGCTGCTCCATAAATCAGTGGTTTCCTTTTCTGTCTTTCACAAAAGAAAATTTCACTGGAAAAATTTTGGCCACCTATTGGCACAGTGCACTGAGGTCTGCTGAGCTCCTCATGCAAGGCCGTGGTTTATAGGAGGGAACTTGTCCTGGAGAAGGGAGGCATCACCTGCTTGTCACAGTAGGGCACTGGGAGCCAAAACTGGATTCCTGATGCTGCTGCTGCTCCAGACTCACAGGGCAGCCTTGGGCAAGCCTCTCTCTCTCTCTCTCTCTCTCTCTCTCTCTCTCTCTCTCTCTCCATGGGCTGCATTATATTTGCAGTACTGCTAATGTGAAATGGGGCAGAGATGTCAGCAGGGATCCTGGCAGCAGTCGATGTGGGATATAGATGGATCCAGTATTTTTCTGTCTCTGATGTGTGTGAGACCACCAGACGAAGCTTTTTGAAGTTTTTAATTCATAATGTATCCTGTGTCATCCTTATGTGGACAGGCTGCTATGCAAAGTATTACTAGTCCTGGTTCTTGTATTCCTGAAGGGAATAGAGAGCAAGAGCATCTTCTAGAGAATTTCTCATGCACAACTGAAGTGGAAAGAATGAAACTGTTCACCTTCAAGATGGCATTTCCCCTTCTTCCCTAAATTCTGGTTTTTGGATAGTTTAAATCAGAACTATTTTATTGTTTTGCCTCAACTTCTGTATTTGAAACACCAGATCCCTATACCTCCTCTGTGCTGGATGTGCTCCAGCCTAAACAATCTCCATTCTGCTTGCTTAAATTCCTTTCTATAGTTTCAGCTGAATGTAAAATTCTTTTCTGCTCCTCTGTCTAATTTGCCATGTGCCATTCCTCAGGGCTGGGGGACAGCTCGTGTGTTCCTCCCTGGACATGGCATCCTCTCAGTAGTGTGTGAAGCAGGGTCTGTGTAATCCTTTGGGATCTTTCAGGATAAAAAGCTGCTCTATAAATACTATATCATTTTCATTGTCAGTCTGGATTCAGGAGTGAAATGATCCCACTCAGTTAAAGCAGGATGAAGTGTCTATTTTCATATTTGTTTAATTGAACCACTCAGCATGTCTGATAGTAATGGCTTTGTTTGAAGCATGTGGTTCTTATGAGCTGTTAAGATACCAATAGCATTTGGATTAGTCTTTTTGCCAAGAAAGCCAGGTCAATTCTTCAGGAGAAATTAAAAAAAAAACCCTAAAAAAACTAAAGCAAACTTTATTTTAACAGTGTCTTGAATTTCACTTTAGGTTCCATAAATATTTGTCAGTGTTCCTTTTGTAATACCCATGAGAGCCCTTGGCAAGACATGGGGTCTATCTCCAGAACACGGAATATAAATAAATTCCCCAAACCATGCTGGAGAATCAGAGGTAACTTTAGCCCATGCAAGAGACCTGAAGCCAAGCAAAGGGGTGATCATGGTTCTTGAATTACTGTTTGTAGAGAGAAGAGGGAATGAGAGGAAAAAAGGAGAAGTAGAGAGAGAGGAAAATCTAAACATCAGTAGAAGGTATGTGGGAGCCCACACCATCCTGTGCAGGAAGGTGGAGGTCATTTACCAAGGCAATGACAGAAAAGTGACTTCTGCTTGGATTGCAGCTGCTGTCTGCTCCTAGTGCTTCCAGGAGAGTTAACAATATTTTCTCATGCCCTAGAGAATAAGGGAGGATATTTTACGTTTTTGATGCGGACTGGTAATGCCATCTATTTCAGAAGATCAGGTAAAGAAAGCACTGAGGAGCCACCCTATGAGCCCTGTTCCCCCTGTTTCCTCTGAATACCTTTGATATTCCCAAGATCTTGGTTCACTTCTGTGGTTTTCAGCACTATATCTAAGAAAAAAGAAAAAAAGAAGCCTGTGATGATTTCAAAGACTTGCCTATAGTTAAGTACTTAACCAGAGGTTTAGGGTGCAGGGCTTTTGATTTAAGAGCAAGCCCTGTTCTGTGCAGTTGAGGGGGGAAATAGCTGAAATTTTATCCCGTCCCTGACCACAGATTGAGATTACCAGAGCTGTACAAAAGCAGGGAGTCAGAATGAAGGAGGTGTATTGAAGGAAGCGGGACCTTGGCTTCTAGCAGTGCGCTCTGGCTGCTGGACAACTCCAATAAAAATTTAAATTCAGACAAGCTGAATGCCTTATTTGTCTGGTTAAGGGGGAAGAAGGTGGGGATGGGTGAAGTTTTTCCTTTACCTCTGAACATTAAAATAATGGTAGTGGGATGTGAGTGGGATCTATCCCTAAAGAATCAACTACTGTAATATCAGATCATTGACAACTGGGGTTTTTTTTTTCTTCTTCATGTGCTTAAGCTGGAAAATTGCAAAGCATGGATAAATAGAGGTGTGAGAGGGGTTTGCTGGAGGAGAATCTGTTCTATAGTGAGATGGGAGCCTATCTGTCCACAGATTTAGAATACCCTACAAAATGCTTGGCAACTTCGATCTCCCTTAAAATTAATGGGAATTGAATGTTGCTGACACTTCACAAGATCAGCATGTCTCTTTGCATGGAGAATTTCCAGCAATGATCAATGATCTCCATACCAGTCCTCAGTTGTCTGCAAGGACTAAAAGAAAAGTATAAAAGAACCATTAACCCCATGTTTTCTGCTTTCACAGACAGCTGTCTGGGGCCATGTAGCAGTTGATATTCTATAGCTTTCTATTCCTGCCATACCATTCCTATGTATGGTTTTGGAAATGTGACTGAGGTTTGCCAGCAGTTCCTTAATCTGGTTACTATGGAAGTTAAGGGAAAAAAAATCAGGTAACAACCTCCATCTGCAAAACTACTTCTGGCTTTGTGACTGGGATTCATACACAGTCAGCATAGTCAGATCATTTTTTACTTGAAAATACCGTCTCTCCCTCACCAAAACAGGAAGCATCTTTCCAGGAATGCTTGGGAAAGTGTTTGACTTTTATGTGACTAGATAACTGGAAAAAGTATTAAAGCTAGAAAAGGTTTAGCCAGACAGAAATACACATCATACTCCATAGATGCATTACCTGTGCTCAATCTGTCATATTCCTAAGTTACTCACATTTTTCTTCCCAGGCTGGTTATTTTTTAAAAAAATACAGAGTTTCAGTTATCCTTTGGAGCTTCATAAAACTTCCTTAAAAAAGCTTTGCAGCCCATTTCTTAATCCTATTCCATCATACAGCTCATGCCCACAGTACGGTTTGGCAAGGGGCTGTTTACCTTTCTGCACCATGTCCAAAAAAAGTACAGGAGGAGCAGAGCCACAGCCAGTGTGTGCTGGCAGGGTGCACACAGGCATTTCTCTGCCTGCAGCAAGAGCTGCATTACTGAGGGGACTGTGCAGCATTTATAGGAGCTGAGCACCAGCTCCTGGCTAACGAAGAAGGAGGGGAGGGATGCTCACTTTGTTCCTGTACCCAGGGCTTTGGTTTACACAGCTTCATTGTATTGCACAGGGCCTTCCTGCCCTGCAGCTTGACTTGCTCCGTGACAAATTATTCTTAATTGCTGGATGGCAGAAGAAAAGCTTTACAGCCCTGAGGTTATTCCTAACAAATCAGGTTACAGAAGCCTTGAAAATTATATTGAGCAGAAAAGCACCATGAGGTTTCCTTGGGTGCTTGGGCTGCGTTAAGCTTTACTAAGGCAATGTGCTAATGAAGCTTGTTAAAATGCAATTATACGTTAATGCTGGGGATGCAGAAATAAGGATAATCAGCAGAGAGGTGCTGGTGAAGCTGTTGTGATTGGCATGATTTGTGTGTATCGCTGCTGTGCTCAGGGCCTTCACGCCACTGTGCAAGGTGCTGTGTGAACACAAGAAGGCTGTGCCTGAAGAGCTGCCTGGGGGTAGGAGATGAAGGATGATGGCAGGAAGATGGGTGGAGCAAAGCAGCAGTGAGACAGTGAAATCTGATAATCACAGGATGGTTTGGGTTAGAAGGAACCTCAAAGATGATTCAGATCCAGCCTCACTGCCATGGGCAGGGACACTTTTCACTAGACCAGGCTGCTCCAAGCCCCATCCAGCCTGGCCTTGAACACTTCCAGGGAGGCAACAGCCACAGCTTAACTGGGCAACCTGTTCAGTGTATCCTGAGTGAAGAATTTCTCCTCTCATCTGATCTAAATCTCTCCTTCTTTTAGTTTTAAATTGTTCCGTGGTGTTGGCCATGAGGACCAGCAGGGTGCCAGGCTTGGCTGCTGACCAGTGATGGTGGGTTCCTGGAGCGGGAAAGCTTCAGGGGGCAAGTGCAGGGAGAGAGCCAATGCCTCAGCCAATGCCAATGGGGAGCTGCTCCCACACGAAGCAGGAAACACCTAAGATTTTCTTAGAAAAATATAAAAAGGCAGGAGAAAGCCTGGACATCTGGCACAGCTGGAAGAGGGTGGACCTCTGGTAAGGAAGAGGTGATAGAACAGTGATTGGGAAGAGGCCAGGAGGAGCCTTGATAAGTGAAGAAAAGTAGTAGCTGTTTGATGTGGCAAGGAAAGGGAAAGGTAGATGTGGGGAGAAGTACAAGTGGCCAGAGCAGTGCCTAGAAAAAAATTAATATGGATGAGGAAAGAGTGTGCTTTGCCAAGGCTGGAGCAGAGGAGTCTTGATGAAATATGATGGGAGTCTGGATGCAAACTGCAAGTGAGTGGACGGGCAGCCAGGGCTGGGCTTATCAAGGAGCTGCAGAAAGACTTTGGCTCAGGGTCTGAGCCAGGACGGGGAGAGCAAAGTAAAAAATAACACCAGGGCTGTGGGCCTGAGCGACAGGCAGGGCAGTAGCAGTGTCCACAGTAATTAAGGAAGGAGGTGGGGAGGGGGAGGAAGATTAAGAGCTCTGAGCTTGAGCTGACAGCTCGACATCCAGGAGATGTCAGGGAGACAGGCAAGGTTTTCGTCCGGACGGAGAGAGACAGGCCTGGATGATCGGATCAGACAACTGGGGGGACTGATTTATGTGAGAAGATTAAAAGAGCTGCTTGTAAATATATGTATAGCTTGGCTAAGTGACACCTGAGGGGACAATAACTGTCTGCAAGTGTATGAAGGGATTGGATACTGGAGCCAAGAGGAAGGGGAGGGAACAGTTTAGGAGTGCAGATGAGGATTTTGGCTAGAGGCAGTGCAATAAGGTGGAGCAAAGCTGGCTGAATTGCCTCGTTAGGGAAAATATCTCCCCTGGAAAGCTTCAAAGATTTTTGATGAGTCTTAAGACCTGCATATCCATCTAGGTTCCCATCTGATCACAGGGTGCCTGGCAATCAGATGTGTGTCCTCACAGCACCCCAAGAGAGGACGATGTCCCCAGCTTTGGGCAATTGTGCAGTTTGTGGCACTTTGGTACCTTGTGTGACCCTTGCTCTCTGACTATCGAGGACCTAAGAAAGTACCTTATCCATTAGGCTCCATTCCCATTTATTTGTCTGTGTTTAGAAAGGTCATTTCTGCAGATAGTACAGAGAGATGGATGGGAATGGAACCTAATGGGGCTCCTCCAGCCCACAGTTTGTGAGGTTTTCTCCACATGTTCCTTACATCTTTTTAACTTAGAAAGTTTTACTCCTCTCTGAAGGCAAGGGAAGAAGCAGCAGGTATTAATTTGTTTCTGCTGGGCTCATCTATGGGCTGTGCAGTCCAGTTGTCTTTGCCTTTTTTGGGTATTTCAGAGGAAGATGCAGGGCATCTGCAGGAGGCAGCTCCAGAGTGAGCTGTGTGTTGAGAGACTTGGGTTTCCTAACACTGGTTACAGCCTTTTGCAGGTCCCAAGTTTCTATTTATTTTGAGTAACATTGCTCAGAACATGAAAGAGTTTTCCTGGGAGACTTCAACAGAACACCGAGAAAAGTAAAAGGAATGAGCAAAATGTGGATCCATCCCAACCTTTGTGATTTGATTTTTTGGTGAAGGTTCTGCTGTGATACCAGATGGGGGTTATATCCTCACATAAATCTTTCCAAAGTAAAATACCAGGTGTCTCCTTCTGTCTGAGCACCCTTTCCTTACCTATCCATGTCTGGCTTGTCTTGACATTGGTGTCCTAAACAGATGAAATTTGTGTAGTGACATTTTTTGAGGGTCAATCCATCTCCATCCCTTCCCGGTAGCTTTTAAGCCTATAAGCCAATTTTACACAAGTTGTTTGAGAAGGAGTGATGTGAGAGAGTCCAAGTTCAAACTTTGTGAAGATGAGAGGTCATGTGGAAGGGATTGTAATAGTGCTGCATCCCACTGCCACCACGCTTGGGGCAAAGGCCATTGCGAGTCTTCAGCCTTTTCTAAATATACAGATAAATTTTCTAAATAGACATTAATGCAGCAGTGACAAACCAGCAAATAAATAAATGAAGATGTCATCAGATTCTTGCCCCCTAATAAACCCTGGGGAATAGCTCCACAGAATGCAGGGCCATTTGGAAACTAAGCTTTGTTAATAAATTGCCTGTCATTGCAAACTGCCCCATCCCCAGTGTGGGGTTGTACAGGTATCAGTGGGAGATGTGAAGTGCTGCTGGCTGTTGCACCTCTTTCTGTGCATGAGGTGCTCAGGGTGTCATCCCTCACCAGTGCCAAACCAAGTCTCATTGTGTGTTGGCAATAAAAAATAATACAGAACCTAATAATATAGATCCAAATCATGCAGAACCAAATTCTTTTTCATCTCTTCATGCAGACTTCAGCTGCATTTAAATGGTGTAGCACTTCAGCAGAGATCAGAGGTCTCTGACCTGTGCAGGTTTCCTTTTCCCTGCAAGGAGTTTGTGTTTGACCTTAGCAGTCACAGTTACAAGCAGAGCTCCCTGCTCTGACTTTCACTTCTGTTTCAGCAGTACCAAAATCTGTGGGGTCTTTCTGAATATTTCCCTCCTCACCCAGTATTGCTGAAAATGAGCCTGAAGTGTTGACAGACAGCAGCACTCTCAGTGTGTAGGAATCCAACATAAACAGACTTGCTGGTTGTGTACTTGGACATGTTAAACGAGGTCCCTGCTTTGATCTTCCTTGCACTATCCTAAAGCCCAGCAAGCAAAGGCTAAGTAAACAGACCTTTGATTTCAGGGCTGTTTGGAGCAGAGGTCTTGTAAAACTTTTATCAATGGCAGAGCTGAGCTACTGAAGTCCCTCTTGGACTGAAGGTGCTGCAAGAGTAGCAGTGTGGTTTTATTGACCCTAACATCTCCCTGCTTCCCATAATGACAAACATCTGGGAATATGAGCCAGCTTCCTGTTGATTGTAATGTACCAGTTTCTCTGGGAGAGACACCTGCTTATAATCTCCTGTATGGTGAATGAAGCATAAGCTATTTCAGATCCTGCAGCTATTGGATCCCACAGCCAGTGCAGCCTTTTGTTAATGCATGTCATAAAGATGCTTAAATAAATCACATGGGACACATCGTGGGAAATGCTCACGTTACTAATCCTGCGTGTTCATCAGTCCTTGGTCACACCCCACAAAAACCAGCACTCTGGCTGAAATAGCTTGAATGTTACAACAGATTGGATTTTCTTTATTTGCTTCCTGTTTTCAGGGCATTTAGTGTTTCCCCACGATCACAAAGGTCACAAATTTCCTTTTACGTTTAGATAAACAGGAGATTCTCCTTCAGAACTATGCCCTCTGAAAAGGGACAGTAAGAAACAAGCACCTAATATCCCAAGATTTAAAAATTAAAATTGTGAATTCTGGCAAAATCCCCTGTGATTGTGGTGAAACACATAGTTGGATTGGCCTTTGTTTTCTTCTGATTTAGTATTTTTCTGTCTTCTGGTGAATTACATGAAGGAGGCTTTGTTTCCCTTATACTAAGCATAGGAAAGTGACATAGGAGAGTGAGATCCTACCAAGGTATTTTATTTTTTAGAAGCATTATCAAATTTTCATTGTTTTCAGCACTAAAAACCACTGTACTTAAAATAATGGAGTCCAGGCTGTTCCCAGTGGGCCAAAGCTCTGGACCCTCTTGGTGGAGCCATTTCAGGCAAAGCTTGGCTGAGCTCAGGACCAAAAGTTGAAGTGTTTTGCTCAGCCCTACCAATGATTATTGCTTCATATCAAGATAAATGCAAAATGACAAATTCATTGACCAGCTGTTCCATGCCAATAGCACTCCTGCTGTACCTTCTGGAAGCTGAGATTGTTGGTGGAGTAAATTGTGAGTCAGAGTGCATGTAGTCCCTCTTGTCTTCTGCCCTCATACTTTTACAACTTGGCCTTAAATGACGACCTTTCTTGCATTGCCTGTTCTGCCTTAGTCACAAACTGATCCTTTACTGTCTGTAAAACAATGCAGCTCTGTTCTCCCTTCGGAAGTGAATTTTGTCTTTTGTCAAATAGTCACATCCACTATTAGATAAGAAGTGTTTTTAACAGCTTTCTATTTGTTGCCATTTGATGGCGGTTCTTTGATCCCTGGAGGGGTTTGCGGCGCTGTTTGTGATACACAGCAAATCGATTTTACACATTTCCATCTTTTATCGATGAGCCTTCCAATGGGGTTTCACCGTTGTCAGATCGGAGAATACCATGGCACAGACATTGGGAAAGGCTTGGAATTTACATGCAATAAAGATTAGGGGATTAGCAGCTGATTAGGAATGTGCTGATTTCTCCAGCCTCAGGTACAGCAAGGGATCTTGCATGTCTGCTGTTCTCTGACCTTGGGTTTTGACCTCTTGACTCCTTGCTCAGAAATGCCAGCGAGCAGCACAGAGTGATTCCTGACGTGGCTTCCCTCAAGAACAAGTTCAAGTCACTTCAACAGTACAACCTATTTCTGTGAGCGGGGAAGCCCAGAAACATTTATGTGAGCAGACAAGCCGCTCGGATGTGCATGGGCCGGGTCAGGCTGGGCAGACAGGCTGTGGCAGCCCTTCAGGGTGCAGCCAGGAATTCCTGCTGACAGCTGATGCTCTGTGCGTGTGCCGGTACCCGCACGTGCGCCATGGGATGCGAGGCAGCTCCGCAGTCACGCAGCCAGACAATATTCCTCCGTGCACAGCTTTTCCTAGATAGAGCCTGTGCTCTCAAGGTTTCTCCCCCTTCCACTTGCAGGAGGGTAGCTGGGACTGCGCATTACCAGACACTGAGGTAATAGGATTGCACATTAATTGATATTCCAGTGCCTCTATCTACCTGCTGGATACGATGTTACATTCCAGTGCGCAGCCCGCCAGCGGAGTGGTGTCACTTGAAATCACGGAGCAATCGATGTCAGCAAAACTCCCGTGTGTCTCTGTAGCTGCTGAAGTTTGGGCAGCTCAAATCAAGCACCAGGCTGTGCTGAGAACAGGGGGATGGTAGTTTGCTTGTATATCAAATAATAATTAGCACCATCTTGCTGCTGATGCAGATCTACAGGTATGAAAGGCATGCAGTGTGGGATCTTCAGCAAAAGGGAAGTATTTCCAAATCCTTTGGACAGTTTGGGGAATCTAAATAGATTTGTATCTTAAATCTTTGTTTTCACTGTTTCAATTTTGGCAGCACTGCTAGGTGCTGGTTTGCTAATTCCATTCATCCTGACACATGCCACACTGGTGTGCAGCAGAGGTACAGGAGGAATACCTTCCTCCAGGTGATGTGAAGCAGCTTTTGAGCAGCAAGGGGTGCAGCAAACCTTCGGACATACCAGATTAAATGCAAACATGATTTTATCTGATTTTAGAAGCTGAACTGTCCCAGGACTTTACAGCACAGCCTTTGGCAGTCCTAGGTGGTGCAATTGGACATAGTTAAGTCTGACAGAACAACAAGTCTTCACTCTCTCCTGAGAGAAAAACTAATAAATCCAGGTAAGAGTGCACCAACCCTGTTGATGTGAGCAAAGCAGAGGAGGAGCAGAGGAAGTGGATCCATTTGAAGTTCTCCCAGGTGCAGGCAGGCTTCTGAAAGCTGCTCTTGCCTCTGTCCAGGCGAGTGTATCACGTGTTTTTACATCAGGTAATGTGTGCTTCAGTGTCTGAAGAGCAGTCACCAGATGGGAATGCTATAAGAATTCAGTGATAGTTTCCCTATGCAGGAGATTTGGTGTCTCTTGAGTTTAAATGCAAGTTTTCAATGAATCAACCTTGTGAAAACTTTATTTTAAAGTGCATTCAGGTAATTTCCCCTCCTGGAGGAGATGTACAGTTATAAGCTAGGTCGTAGAATGGCACAAAACAAACAAACCTTTAAAGTGAAATATTTGGTGCTGAGGAGGCAGTGTTCACACTGAAGGCATTTTGGGAGTTTATTCTGGATCAGCTCCTGTCTGGTCATGTAGATTGCGTGCTGGTTAATGGAAATGCCAGAGCACAGCTTCTGCTTTTGTTTTACCAGGGACTCAGGTAGCAATTGCTGTCTGTCTGCATTAGCAGCTGATGGGATTTGGTGAGATTGGATCTATAAAGCATAACATTTGGTGCTGAGGATGTGGCACCCCCATTTCAGAGGAGTGTTTCTCTTCAGAATAGCTTTAGTCTGGTCCTGAGAGCTAAATGCTCCTTGCAAGCTCAATTTCATACAAAAGCAGCTTAGTCCATGTGCACCAAAACAGCTTCATGATGTGAAGCAAAGTATAATTGGTGGTGAAGATCAAAAAATTCATTTTTAAGCATGTCTCTGGTCCAGGTTAAGACACTGATGTAGGCATATGTAAGGTAGACCTTTATGATGAGAATTTAATTCACACCTACCATAAACTGGAGGTTTTGATAGGGCAACAGTGAATGGTTTCAGGAAGAATTTTAAAATGCTGCTTTCTTAAAGGTGTGTTGCATTTTTCTTTTGGAATGAGATTTTTTTTTTTTTTTTACTTTCAATTTTTCTTCCGGGACAAGACAAATTATGTATATAAATGTACACACACACAGAGATATGTGTGTGTGTGTGTGTGTGTGTGTGTGTATATATATAAAATGTTTATTACTGTCCTAAATCAAAACTGTTTTCATATTTTAGGAACACAACAACCAATTAAAAAATATTACTGTTGCTTAATCAATATACTTTTAAAATCACAACTTTTTTGCTTGCATGTGTTTTACTTTGATTGGCCAAAATTATTACACAAAATATGTCTCAAGCTGAAAAAGGGAGAAAACCAGGCAAAACTCTTTGAAAGAGAAAACCAGGTAAAGTCTTGCGTCGTGACAAAAATGTAATTTTCTCATAGAAAAACAGTTCTGCCAAAGGCTCCATACCAAGCCTGCTATGCAGCCATTCAGCTGGAAATGCTTTCTGTTCTAGAGAAGCCTCTGAAAATATCTCCAGTTCTTAAATACCACAATGTTTATCTCTTTGTGGTCACCATCAAACAGTTGTTACCACGCTTTTGTGGTGACCAAACATAGAAGCCCCCAGAGACGAGGGCAGAGGAAAGGGGAGGGCTGAGAGCAGCCTCGCCATGCAGGGCACTGCCACTGATTTCCCAACAGCAGAAGGGTTGGGGTTATTTTGGCAGTGTCTCATGATTGAAAATGAGTGTCCAAGATGTTTTTTCTCTGAGTCCTTAGTGTGCTAATCACACCTTTTCCATCCTGGGTACTGGGAAAGGCCAGTGGGAACCAGCATTGGATGGAAGATTTTAAAGCCTTCTCCACTTTCATCCCTTGAGAGCGAATTCTGGTAAAAAAGATTTTTAGGAATATTTTGAAGAAAACCAAATCCTTGGATACGAATTAAAAGGCTCCTGTGTCAATCTATGGCTGAAAACTTGCTGCTGTGGACTAGCAAGAAGGCAAACCAGCTATTTAAAGGTCTGTGCTCCCATCGTTCCCATGTATGGCACAGAGTCAACCATCGTGGTTTCTGTTTTCCTGCAGACATAAACAATGACACTTGCAATTTCCTGCTTGCACAGTGCTCACACAAGCGCCTGTCCATAAGGGCAGCGTCTAATTACTTATTAAACCCTTCTCAGTGCTCAGACTGGGTTAAATATTGACTACCAAAGTTCAAGGGGAACCTGTGTCACCGAACGTGAACTTGGGCATCCTATTCTCTAGGAGCTGTTCAAATCAAATGGATAGGTGACAAAATACTGCATGCAGGGAGGAGGGACTAAAAAGGGGACAAGAATTGGAGTAGGTTGGTTTAGAAGTAAACACCTATCTTTGGAGCCTGGGGATTTAGAATGTTGTTGCTATTGGTGGCTTGAAGGGGAGTTTTGTTACAAAAAAAAAGTGAATTAAACTGAGGCTTGCAGAGTGTTTGGTTTGTTTTACTGAAAGCCTTAAAGATGTGGGCGATTTGGCTGGAAAATCCACTGGGCTTGTGAAGCAGGATTTGCATGGCTGGGAAGCAGTTGGAAGGGCACAGTACAATGATATTTATGTTAAAATTTGGATAGATCCACCCCAGAAGGTAATTCAGGGCTGCCTGACTGGATTGTTTCCCAGATTATGGGAAGCAAACAAATGCCTTGTGTTGGCAGGAATGGTTCCTCTGTGACCTGTGGTGGAGATGGTGGGGGTTTGGGTTAGGTTTGGAGAGAGCAGGTTGGGGCTATGGAATCTCAGTTGGGTTCTGGATCCTCCCTCAAGCCAGAGGATTTCTAGCTTTTTTCCAGAATTAGGCAGCTTGTCCTTCCTGGAAATAGAAGGCTGAAAAAAAAAAAAGTCTTCTAATTTTAAAACCTTGAGGCCATGTTTTGAGGCCATTTCTTTTGAAAAAAATGCCTAACAAATTAGGAATGCCAATATTTTGATGGGCTTGCCTTCTTAAATGGGAATGGAAGAGGTAGATTGTGTGGGTGTGTGTGCCAACACACCTTTGTTGTCTTTATCTCTTCTCTAAAAAAGGTTTTCTGGTTATCCATTGAGCTGCATACCTGAACTGCACAGTCAGTATAATTTTAGCATTTGAGTAGAAATATTAGTCCTCTCCTTTGGCCCACACTAAGCCCACTGGCAGCACTTGAGAAACAATAAATAATATCTTTTCTTCCACACTAGAAACTTTCCAGCATATGAAGTCTGTTTCTTCAAAAGTAAATTGAAGTAATCCTAACTCTCCTTTGCGTTTGCTACCTCTAAACCTAAGGGATAAAGTTACTATTTTTTGTTGCTGAAAAAATGTTCAAACAATTGAAATTGAATGTCACCCATGCACATTTAATTTAATAAGATGGTAATTTCATGTTAAATAAATACCAACTGATTATTGAAAACATATGCTCAAAGGATTTAGAAACCACGTAAGAGATACGTATCTCGTCTACTGTTGTTGAACTGCAATAAATCTAAGCAATAATCAAGTGCCAATTGTTTAACATACAATAACTATTTTATTAAATGTCAGTGAAATGTGTACTCAGGGCAGTTAATTAAATGGAACATGTTCCCAAATATTCTATTTTTCTTAGTTTTGGAACATCTAGAGTAGGAAATTTACTGGCAGCCTTCACCCAAGGGAGTAGTTATTACTCGTGTAAAAACACGGCAGGTACTTCTTGTGCTATCAATAAATATCCATTTCATCAGGAAAGCAACTCCTACCACAGAGGTAGGGAAGAAAGAGAAAATGTGTCACTTCACTTACTGTAAAATGGATCTGCAAAGCTGTTTTCTCCATCAGGTTGTTGGGCTGAGCCATGCAGCCCAAACCTGGAGCTTGCTCCTGCAAACCATCCACAATTTCCAAATCTAAACCTGACCAGCCATCAGGGCTGGTCAGCAAATACTTGTGGTGTTTTCGTGTTCCTCGCTCAGAGTCTTTGTTCTGCAGAGATGCTGTTGGTTTTTTCTTTAATCTTTTGATTGTTTTTGATAAGCATTGTTTTTGTCTGTGGGCGCCTATGTTTTCAAGCCAAGAAGGACCCATTAGCTCATCTAATCTGATCTCCTCATGTCACATACCAAAGTATTTGGACCAGTTACCCCCACGCTGACCCCTACTTCACTTGGCTAGCACGTACCTTTTGGAAATGCAAACTGTTTTGTTTTGAAAATATGAAAAGATGTTGGATTCACCAGTCCTTTGAACTGCTTATTCCATTGGTTAATGGGATACATGGGCAACACATTCATCCTTTTATCTCTCTCAAAAAGCATTTTTATCAGTTCTGCTCTTCATGTAATGGCTTCCAACTGTGCAGAGAGCCAAGAGTTCCTCTCTTCCAGGAACACCTACTCATGTTGATTGAAACTGTTCCCAACACTGCTTTGTAAAGCCTTCCCTGTGGGATTTGTTCCTTGGTAGAGTTTGTCCTAGCAGAGCCAGGCCTCTATCCATTGGTCCATCATTACAGCCTGAATACCAGTACAAATAATGGTAATAATGACAGGCAGAGAGTATGAGTGCATAATCCTTATGTTGGTCTTGCAGAGAGGGTTAAGCTATTGTAGAAAAGGTAAGAAGGAGTTGTCCAGTCCAGCTTTGTAGCAAAGATACCCCAAATTAGGCAACTCTGGATGCGTGTTTCAAACATGGCTTTAAGATGGTCCTTTCCAGCTGCCCATGTTCATTTGGAAGCACGGGAAAGGTAAAGGAAATCCGCTTCGCTGGGAACCACCCTGGCAGTAAATTCATTGGAAGCTCAGGTTTTACAGTGATGAGCATACTGAAGGCCAAGTGTTGCCTCAAGTTTTGGTGTAAGAGAATGTGTTCCCACCAAATGAGTAGTTAGGTTGGTGACCTTTGTTTAATTCCTTCATCTCACTGTTGTAAAGAAAGATTTCTGTGCTTAGCTCTATTCCCCTCATAGGACATACACTGTCTGTGATACCCCAGCCCCTCATGCTAATTCCATGTGTTGATGGGTTGTTTGGGTGCTTCATTGTAAATGACTTTGGTAATTTGCTAACACAGCACTTCAAAAGAAGTCTTATCTACATGGAAAGTGAATGTGTTTGGTATTAAATAATAAAATATACATAACCCATGGGGCTCTTAAAACGTATTTAACTTCTTTATAAACTTTACAATACAGTATGTGGATATTATAAATTACTTTCCATTCCAAGAAACTGTCCGGGCTTGTTGACCTTCCTTGGAATTTCCTCTTTGTAATTATGTTTAATGTGTTAATAAAGTTCACTTTGAACTGTATGATGGCAAATGGTCTCATAGGACGTGGGTCAGTGCTGGTGCGTTCTCCATATGTGAAGCTTGATGTTAGTGTGCAGTTTAGTTGAGGAATAGCAAGGCTAAGTCCAAACAATTGTAGAAGCAGTATCTCCTCCCCAGGTTAGCAGTAAAAAGGGGTTCATGGAAAGTTAGGAATGTGGAGTGGGAAATCATTTAGCTTTCACTGCTGGGTGTTACTAAATTATAGTGCTGGGTTTGAGTCACTATCAAAACACCATATATCTGGAGGGTTTTCACACAGAGCTGTAAATCATGTTTACTACATGTATGAGTTGAACGAGTGCATGAACTTTGCAATGCAGCCCAGGAAAATATAATTACATGTGTGTGTGTTTTTGACTGTGAGAAATATGAACAGGAAGCTCCAAGCTATTCCACTGTTGCATCTTAAATACACTTCTAGAAATTGTTTGTGCTGCTTCCCGGAAATAACTATTTGCTAAAGCAAAGAGGCTTTCTTGGGTTTTACATAACTCCTCCTGCCAAGAAATGGCAACCACTATCCCTTCCCAAGGCACTGGGGAGGAGAGCAGGAATGCTGGTAAAGCAGTGTCAGCAGCAGAGCAGCAAGTGGGGCTTTTCTGTGGTGTAGGATAGTGGATATAAATTGAAAATTGCCCAGCTGTTCAGTAAGACAGGTGTAGGGTCTGTCTTTTATATAATGGAACAGAATGGAGATTCCAGTTGCTTGTATTCGTAAATGAAGCAAATAAATCTGCACACTTGTCTGCATGTGTATGAGCAGAAATATTTAAAACAAATTAGGTGATCATGGCATTTCCTTGTTAATGTTTGACTGGGTTTATATGATCTTGAACAGAAAACTTGGCATCTGGCTGGGCTTGTTGGTTTCTTTCTTGGTGTGTTTATATGTATTTGCAGATGGGGAAACTACATGCAAGAAAATAGCTTGGTGGAAAATGTAGGTTCTGGATTGTTTAAATTATATTTTAAGCCTGATTGCACCCTGGCCCTTGGAACTCCAGGCATGATCCCTGCTAGTAACTAAAATGACTTGAATGTTATGGGGCAAAGTTATATTTAGTTTGTGTTTGGAGAAAGAATAACAACGAGGCACGGGGGGAGGCAGCTGCATTCTCATCACTTCTTCCCGAGTCACATCCGCAGATGTCAAATCCCACTCCTCTCCCTCAGCCAGAGTATTAAGAAATTATTCTCTCAAACTACTGGGTTTGAGGACAAGGGGGACTTAAGGAAACCTGCCCCCACTGAGTTTGAGTTGAGGTGGGGCTTAACTTTCTGAGAGAGCTCCTTCTGTTCAGACAGGCTGTGGAACCAGCTGCGCCCTCTCCACCATGGTGGGGCTTAAAAGCAGTGCCCTGTGGCCATAGAGAGCTGTCCCTGCCTGGTGGAAAACTGCAAGAATTCCCTCTCCCTTCCTGACTACAAAAATGCCTAAACATCTTGGATGGAATATATACCTAGGGCCTTGTTTGCATCCCCTTCTCCCATATCCCATGAAAAAGTGCTGCAGGAAGTAATTGCTGTGTCCAGAAGCATCAGAGATTGGAGATCCCCAGCACTTAAAAAAGGCTGATGTTTCCAAGAATCACTGCCCAATGGCTAAGAAATTGGGATGAGCAAAGTGTATGGACTCCCCCAGTTTATGCTCAGGGCCAGAGGGCACTTGCTCTCTACTACTCCGCCTTGAAAGGATCCAGTCTGGAGCTTTGGCCCACGAGCACAGGCACCTAGCAGTTCAAGGGATTGCCCCATAGCCAGAGAGATGATATTTATTGGCATTAATTTTGCGTTGGTAAATATATGAACTTGCAGTTTTGACAGTCTGGTTTAACAAAATGTTTTCAGGTTTGGGAGCAATCCCTTCTGTGTTGCTCTCCAGTTCTTGGGGTGTTGCCCTGCCCACAAACAAGGCAAGAGCAGCGCTATAGTGAACAGCCACAGGATATTGCACACAATTAGATCATTTCTGCTCACACATGATAAAAAGTTGGAGTCCAGGATGGCAGAGATCATAACAGTGGCTGCTTGAGGAGTAATTTCATCTGCCTTTTCATGCTGTGTTAGAGCACAGAGCAGACACCGGCAGCAGCGAGGGATGGGAAGTCAGTGACTTCAGCCAGGGCTCAGCCTGTTTTTACCTCCCTGGCAGCTGTAGGTGAAGCAGCAGGTGCTTTCCTGGGATTTTGCCTCGCTAAGCAGCTGTAGAAATGTATCCAGCCTGCAGGGTCTGTGTCCTGGGCTCGGCTCCCACACTGCCACACTCAGCTGTGAGCGCACACGTGCCCCAGCCCTGCAGGGTCAGACACCAGGGACACTCCCAAATCAGTGCCTTGGGAGGGATAACTGGGCACTCTGCCCTCCTGGCCACCCCCTGGCCTGCTATGGGCCACTTCTGGAAGGTGGGGAGCTCCTGTCAGTACCAGTGCTGCTCACAGGAAATTGGTGGGCTCAGCATGTTTTTACTACATCTTTTTGCTCTGTTCATGCAGCAGGAGATAGAACTGCCATAGAGAGACCCTGGGCATTAATCCTCAGGAGAACCTGAGTGGTGGTGAGCAGATCAATATCTCTATTCAGAGGGGGAAGATGTTTTTGCCTGGATTATGTGAGGCAACTCTGTGTCAGTAGCACCCGCTGCCCAGGGGATATTGGAGAAGGACCTTTTTGGAAAACACACTTTGCTACCTCCCCTGATGCCTCTGACAGTGCAGAGTGGAGTGATGTGCCAAAGCGTGTCTTGACTGGAAAAGCATTCATCCATCACTGTTGCAGTCCCAGGGCTCTACAGAGATGTAGTGAAATAAGACCCAATGAATGCCAGTACATGAGAAAGAGAGACAGACATCCGTGATGATATCAACATTTTATTCTTGCTGTAGCCCAGCTTCAGGAGGTCCAGCTACCATTGGCTTGCCAGGGCGTCTGAAGCCTCTGACGTGTGTGAAGGTGCTGAATTAAATTGTGGCTCTTTGTAAACACAGTAGTAAATTACAGTATTCTAGTAATTATCATGGTGCTTGATATTTACATCAAAACACTGCTTCCAGAGAGTACTGCTTGAGCAGAAAGTTATTAATGCTAAGATGATGGGTAATAAAATGGGAATATTTACAGCACTAAAGGAACAGAAACAAGGCCTCGTCATCTTTGTCCTAGGGCTGTGCACTACTGAGAAGTACGTGGCAAAATCCACAGCAGGAAAAAAGAGTGAGGGGAGACTTTTATTCCTGTTCCTGAGAAAGCTGCTGGAGGAGCTAATGAAGAGCTGCACTGATGTTTTTAGGCAGAATGGCTCTAAGAAACACACCCTTTTCTAAATGTCATAAAGGTCTGCGGATAGATCCTGTGACAGGGACTGATCCAACAATTCCTCAGAACGAAAGGTCAGTCAAAGGAAAATGGCATTTAGGAGGACCAAGCTTACCACTGACCCAAACATGTGACAGATCCAGAGGCAACTCTGGTGCCATCAGGAGCACTGCTGGTGCAGCCTGCCCCAGAGAGGCACATGACGTGACTGGGAAACTATCTGATTCCTCCAGGTCTCAAAATTCATCAGGAGTCACCATGAATGTCGGAAGGAAAGGGATTTTGAAGGAGCCTACAGCAGGCTTCCAAGTTGGGAGGAGGGTGCTCTCTCTCCACTGTCCCTGCTTGCCCTGCACCAAACATTTTTTCCCCAGCACTAATTATAGATCTGTTTTTGTCATTTGAATATGCATGAAGTAGTATCCTGGCTCACAAGCAGGTTGCAGTGAAGCTGCTCTTAAAGTTTGGCTTGGTTTGATGGGGCTCTGGGTCAGAAAGAACCTCTCCAAGGGCCAGCCCAGAATTTCAGCAAGTCTGCGGACTTGTCTGGGCATTTCAGCTCCTTTGCACTGGATGAAGGTACCATGTAGGGAAATGTAACAGAATTTGGGGCTGGACCCAGTGTTTGTGAATTCTGCCTTATCAAAGTCAACACACACAGCCCCTCTTCATGGGTGGATTTTCACTTTAAAATATTCAGCAATGCAATTTTTGTCAGACCAACATTTAAAAAGTTTTGGGGTTATCTCTCCATCCACAGAAATGGTTGGAAATCTCACCAGGGGAAGAACATAAGGGTGGTTTGGAATTTTAGGAACACCTGGACAGGTAGGATTTCTCATGATGTTCTGCCAGTTCCCTTGGAGTATGGGAGGATACCATCACCTCCGAAATCCTGTCCCACAGGTGACTGCAGAAGATGTGAAGGGGTGGGTGTTTATCTTTGCCTTCTTTGTTATCTTTGTTATCTCAGACTTTTTCAGACTAAGTGCTCTCAAAGTCCTTACTTCGGGTCATTAGAAGTTCATCATAATCTGAGTGTGTCTAAGACCCAGGCTCTCAGTTAAACTCTTTAATAAGTTTCAAGCTAGTTCACCACTCTGTTCTCAGCTTGAGCAGCATTTCTGTTCACCAGCAAAGCTGCAGAATTCATGGGTGCGATTCAACATGAGTAACTGCAGCAGCAGCTCTGGAGTCATTCATGAGCTGGGCTGTATGTACTGCCTTACTCATGCTGGGGGAAAATCAGGCAGACTTTGGAATAATAGGAATTAGTCATGAGGAAGTGCAAATATGAGCTCTGTAGTTTATCCCCTGTGGGTCCAATCCTGCAAAACACTAGGAACAGGAGTAAAATATGAGGGAACAGTTCCAAATCCCACAAACATCTTGTGGGTTTTGGGTGCAACTCAGCATCAGCAATCCTTAGCAAAACATTTTGTCCTTGTGCAAGAGCACGGTACTTATTATTGCACCCATTAACAGACTATTCTGGGAAGAGCACTGCTATTGCAATCTGTGGAGAACTTATGCAATTAATGAAAAGGCAGAAAAGGCAGATGCAGGGAAAAGACTCTCTGTTTCAACTTTTTGGAGCCTTGGGAAGGAATTCTGGTTGGAATTCAGCTATGGGACCATTCCTGCTGTCTCAGTCTTTATCACTTCTTTTTTCCTGATTGTTGGCCTGTCCAAGTGCATCCTGTTATCATGTGGCAAACAGTGTGTTCACTCTGGCATTCCAGGGACACTTTGTTTTGTATGAAATTATCACCTTTTACAATGAGCAAATATTTGTCAAGTGGGTCAAACCGGCAGGGTTGCTAAGGAAATTTATAAAAATATCCTCTTTTGGACTATAAGCAATGTTAACATGTCAGGCTAAGCTGTATCTTTCAGTGAAGCACTACCCAGTGAATGTTCTGTGTTCAACAACTGCAGGCTTATGTGTCTCAGATAAAGCCCATCTGGTGACTATTAAAGGGAATTATTGTACATACGACATGAAACGATTAAAACATTTGGGGGTGGAGGTGGGGGCAGTGTTTTGTTGTAAGTACCACTCCTGTTACTAATTTTGCCTTCAGCAGAGGTGTTAAGTTTAAAACAACTACAGTTTCTTTACCAAATACACCAGAACAGTTTGTGTATTGGGCTCCTTGTGACAGGAAAATGCTGGAAATTTTGGAAAAGCAATAGAGCCTCAGAACCAGGCTTCTCTGGTGGGTTAGCTTGAGCTGCTGCTGATGGCAAGGCTACAGCTTCAGACCTTGCTGTATCCCTCTGTAATTGCCTACATTTTTAGCCTTGATTGTAAGCGATTTTTGGTAACACCTTTTATTCTGTGTAGCAGTCAGTGCAATGGCCAGATTGATGACTCGGCTTTGAATCAGTGCTGTGTCACTGGCAAAAGTCGTAACAGCTGCTGCTCTCTCTGTTCTTTCCTAGGCCCCCCGAGGATCGCTGATAAAGTGATTCACCGCCAGTCTGTGAGGCTGGGCAGGACCATCAAGCTCCTGTGCCCGGTGGAAGGCGACCCCCCGCCCCTCACCATGTGGATGAAGGACGGACGGACTATCCACAGCGGCTGGACGAGGTTCCGAATCCTCCAGCAAGGGCTGAAAATCAAGGAGGTGGAGAGCGAAGATGCGGGGACCTACATCTGCAAAGCCACCAACGGCTTCGGCAGCACCAACGTCAACTACACGCTCATCGTCATCGGTGAGTAGAGCTGGGGCAAAGCCAGGCCTCACCTGCTCTGGGGCGACAGACAGAGCTGATTTCCATGTAGCTGCCAGTGATTGCAGATTTGCTTTGCTAATCATTCACTGACCTCCAGTCTTAGCTGGCCCCTTGCAGTGTTTGAGGATTGCCAGAGCTGGCTGTGCCGCTGCGCATCTTCTGCTGCAGCCGGCTGCAGGCAGATAAGATTGCGGAGTGCCAAAGGTTACACACAAACAGAAATGATGCAATAGCCACTGGGGTCCAGATCACAATGAATTCCACACAGGAAAGGCTGTGTGATAAGGAGAGGTCACACTGATCTTTGTGTTTGCTGTTGGAACAGGGCAGCTCTCAAAACAAATGCTGAAGCACCCACATGGAAACGCACAGCGGGGAGGTCCATGTGCTGAGCTGTTGCAAAGCATGGTGTCTTCAGGAATAGTAATATTTGGGTTGAAACAAAGCTCCAAACTGGCACGTAAGCCAGGGATGCTCAGCTCCTGAGAAATCTTCTTGATGGAGGCGGGATTAAAAAAGCTTCAGATGCTGTCTCAGTGAGCAAGGGTTCACTGGCAATGCTTTTGACCATCTTCAAAGGGCTTGCTTGGCCCAGCAATGAGATTTTGGGGTCGCTTGCTGGGCTTAGCATTCCTGAAGACTCCCAAAGACACTTCTCTGGGAAATCAGAGATTCCTCTGGGGCAGCTCCCACAGAAATGTGCTCATTGGTGCTTGGCTGTGAAAAGGGAAGGATCTGGGTGAAAATCAGTGTGCTAGAGGATGCTGAGAGCCAAGGGGAGGGTTACAAAGCAGGGCTTGAGGTCAGATATCGTGCTCAGCTTTTATGTGGTCAGGATCCTGAGCATCTGGTCTACAAAGTTCTGTTTCTCTGAGGTCGTGGAAGTGAGGACAGAGTTTAGGGCAATTTCCAGCTGCCTACTGCTTGGCTCTTGTCCTGGTTTTGTTTTATTTCTCCTTTTTCCCCTTTGCAGTGAGGGGAAACTGCTGTGGACTCAGGGCATGTAGCAAACACTTGGTGCTGCTTGATGGAGGATTACCACCCGATAACAGGGGGATTCTTGGAGAATGCACTTGGCTGCACAGCCAGTATAAGAAAGAGACCAGAATGTAAATATCTTATCTGGAAAGAGATGCTTCTGTGAGGGAAACCCTCTGGTGATTCCTGTAGCATCAGTGGGATGGTGCTGCAAAAGTCATAGTTTACATAGTTTGAGGATTTGGTTTTCCTTGTTCACCTCTTTCTTAACCACATTCATCCACTTCTTTGTGCTGCACTGAGCAAACAGGGTGAAGTGAAAATAGTCTTACAGAGTCATGTCTGTACAGACTCCTTTTGGATGTGCTTTCCAGGCTCTTTGCTGTGGAGAAAGGATTGCTATAGGAGCCTGCTTCAGTCCATCTTGTGCTTTTGCAGAATGTGGAGGTTGCCAAAGTCCTTGGTCTCCTGTGTCATCCTGTATCTTCTATGAAGCTCAAGCCAGATCCCATTGTTCCAGGGCAGAGAGGCATCAAGGTGTCTATAAGTCAAAGAAGGCTCTGCCTTCTGCACAACAGAAGTCCATGAAAGCAAAAGGCCAGGAGGCACAGGGTAAAAGTTTGACTAGAATTCAGGAAAGATTGAGACAAAAACTCCAATTCAGTTGCTCCGGGAAATTGGATTATCAAATATAATTGTGTTAAGAACAATAGTGTTCATTATATTTGGCACTGAAAAACTCTGGGCACAAATACTAGTTATTTAGAGCCTCATCAGGCATCTATGGAAAGAAATGGCTCCCACTGGCCCCTCGGGGTGTGAGATTGAGCCCTATGCAAACAAATATTGATCACCAAGTGCCAAGAAAAGGGTAACTTTAACCTAAATCTGTGTCAGACATGGGGGCTGAGGTATTCATTTCCATGCATCCTTGTTGTAAATACTGGCTAAACCCAGTACTTCTTCGACAATTTTGCACCTTCTTTCCTTGTCTCACTGTGTGCCCTTGGGCATTCCTGTTGCTCAGACCATTTTTGATGGATTGCTTACGTCCCCTGTCTCCAGTGGTACAGTTGTGTTCATGTAGCGTTTCAAACCGATTGCTTTTCACTGGAGCAGTTTCCCCTGGAAACAAATGTTCCCCTTGTGTCTTTCTTGTCAAACTCTGCAAGTAAACACAAGGTATCACTGAGTTACTCTTTCAAAGGACCCAGACATTTAATGCAATGACCAGATGCTCGTGTTCGTCTTGGTGAAAATACTTTTGGTTGAGGGAAAATCAATCCCTTGTTGGTTTTTGAGAAGGAGGCAGTGTTTTAAAACCAACTGCATGTCAGTTTGGACAACGAAGATCAAATTGATGGAGCTGTTTTGTTTGTGCTCTGGAAAGCACAAACTTCATTAGGCAGAGTGGCTTTTTGAACCATATGGCTTCTCTATTTTCCCACTCCTTCAAAGGAGAAAAACCCTTCTTATTCCAGCTTTACTGCTAACACCAAACATGTAAAACCACACAGGTGCCAGACATGGGCAAGGTGGTTAAGATATTAGATCTAGAATAGCATTAAATGATTCATGAAACACTAGGACTTGAAAGAATATAATTCATATTGACATGAGAGCATTCTGGAAATTTAATCAGTAATATCTGGAAAATATTCAGTAGCTTATTGAAAGGTTTTGGAGTTAAGCTGTATAATTCTAACTGAGCTGTGCCACACCACTGGCAAGTGAGGAGCTGTCACCCCTGTGTTATTTACATGGAAGCTGCAGCAGAATAAAGTGATTTGGGTTTACCCAAATCCTACAGAGATCTGTGACTAAATTCAGCAGTCTCCAACCTCTCTGCCTGCTTTCAGTGCTATGCAATTCTTACTAATCTTAACTTTCACTAACCACTGTATTCCATAATAGTAGAGAGAACCAGCAAAAATCTGGGACATTGTAGACAGGAATAAAAAGATCAGTGGATCCTATGTCACTGGTGGGGGCCAGCAGATGTGGTGGAGATGAGCTCCCTGCTTGGACTCTGTGAGATGTAATAGTTGAGGTATAAGTCTATTTGAATGTTCCTTTGTGGCTTCAGGACAGATCTTGCTTGCAGCCAGCCAGCTCAGTGCACAAGCAGAGCAGACTGAGGTGTGCCTCTGCATGTCTGGTAGACAGGACTACAGCTGGCCTGGCTGGAGAACTTCTCAGTCTGAAAGTGCAGATGAGAGGGATTACAGTGATTTTACAGATGGTAACTGAGATAAAGAGACACCAGGTGATTAGGCCAAGACCACATAAAATAGGAGCTGTGGCTCAGAGTTGAGTCTAAACCTCTTAAATCTCTCCCTAAAAGACTATTCCTCCTTTGTAACACTTATTAAGGTCTTTCCTCCTAATCTTGCATCTTCCTAGCTGCTCTTTTGGAAGTGAGTCTTCTCTTGTTCTAGGGTTTTGATCTTCATTCTCTAACAAAGGCTTTGCCAACCCAGATGGTAGCAATTGGTTATTTCCCCATCTTCTGAGACTGCAGGGCCTGGATCCCAGAGATCCAAGGAATCCTGCTCTAATACAGCCCTGCATGAAATGTAAGCCAGTAAAAGCAGATTACAAATATAAGTCAAAACTACAATTTCCTCTCTTAGCTATCCTTAATAGTTTTTGTGGCTCACCACAAGATTTGGGATGCCAATTACACTGCAGACAGATTTACAAATGCTGGAAGAGGAACTTTAATCAGTATTTAATTACATTGCAGTTATTAAGTACAATGGTTCCTTATTTTGGAGAATTATGTGTAGCTCATCAAAACAAATGTGCTGTACTTTCCCCAGAAATTATATGTACAATGATGCCCATGAAATCTTATCTTTTTTTCCTCAGCTGAATTAATTCTAAAGGTGTGAAAAATAACTTTATTTAATTTATAGTTGCTTGGTTGAAACCTGCGGTTTCTTTACTGCATAATTAAAAAATTCCTTGCCAGTGTGCTCTAAAAGGAAACTTAAGGCCAAAGAGGAAGAAAGAAAGTGCTGAATAGCTACTCCTTGTTTGAAAACTGTCCACCTTGTGTGCTGAAGGGAGGCATGTTCTGCAGAAAAAAAAATAGCAGGTGGTGGTGTAACTGAAGCCTCTGTCGAGCTGTGGCCAGCTTGCAGAAACTGTGAGTTTGCACACATGGAGCCACACTCCAGCCTTCAGGCCCTCCCTGGGAAATCTTAGCCCAAATGGGCGAGCTTTTCCTGACTTATAAATAACTTAGAAAACAAAGTATTCTAACATGGAAGTGCTGGAGGTCCTCCATTACTGCTCTCTCTGCAATAATAAACACTATCCCGAGTTCCAGAAGTCTGGACATTCTCTGAAGGGAAAATTGTTTGTGAACATCTGTAGGAAGGACTACAGGTAAATATTTATGCTGTAGCATAATGACCTCTTTCACTAATGCACAACACAGAGGACTTTTCACTTGCAGAAATGTTGTGGGCCAAATCCTGCCAGGTGTGCCAGCATTACAACATGTGGGGCTATTGCTACAGGTGCTGCCAGTAAATACTTCTTGCATCAGTTGCTCAACCAGGTGATGAAAGATCAAACTGTCTCTGTTTTCACATCTGCTTCCATGTTTCTTGCTGCCTTCTGTACCAAAGAAAAAGAAAAGCAGCAGCAAGAGCAGGGTTTGGGACTGTCACCTTCTTGCTTCACTTGGTGTTTGTAAACTTCCAGATACACATCTTGCTTGGGTGCATCTCAGCATGAAAAATAATCAACATGTAAGTCCAAGAAACAGCTTCTCCTGAATTTATTTTTATTGCCCTATATCTCTGACTGCTGCAGTTGTTTATTCTCTTCTTTGGGTTTTATTTGAGGAATATTTTGGTGGAGAACCCATCATCTATCCAGTCCATATCCCCCTCTGGTGCCTGGCTCTCTGAGGGACCCAGCCACTTGGCCCCATTTGGGCTGTAGAGTAGTAAAGTCTTGATGCAGAGAGCAGGAGGAAGAGTGCAGCTTGTTGTCCTAAACCACAGATGGGCTGTTCAGAGTTTGAGCTGCATCTCACTTTCAGACAAATCAAATTTGCTGTTAAATGTCTGCTGTCTGTCTGTTGCAATTGATTGCTTCAAGAATCTGCCCTGACAACAGATGATTTATCTTTAAAGTAGCTTTTTCCTGCTGAGCCAGCTGCTATTTTATGCTTTTTTACAGCTTGCCCAAAGACAGCTCTCTTTGATAACAGGCATGTGTGAAAAATTTGCATTAAAATAACCATTTTTTTTAAACAGTCAGCAGAAGTATCCTGAAAAAATTCATGGCCTTGTCTGAATGGATATTTATTCTAATGTTTTTTTTTCTGCACGTAGTAGTAGAAAATCCTGTGTGAAAAAAAATAGAGTACAGTAAAACATGGTTTGCATTACACATCTCCAATGAAGTCATCAATCCGTGTCTCAGAACTCATTTACAGTGCAAAAGCTGAGAAAACATTTCTAGCCCAGTGTCAGGTGGCACCAGCCATCTTGGAAAAGCATGACAAATTCATTTATGTTTGGGTTTTGGCCTCTTAATAAACTCTGGGGACTAGAGAGAGATGTGCTCAGCAAGAAGATGTGAATCAACACTGAGTCAGCAATGTGTGCACCAAGGGTCTACTAATGCTAAGCAAAAACTGAAATGAGTCAACACTTAAAAAAAAAAAGGGGAGAAAATATGCAGTTTTTACATTTGAGAACAAGGTGGTGTCGCCTGTGCTGGTCATTGTATGGAGTTTGCAAAATGTCTTTAGTGGATTCAGCATGAAGCTCATCCAGTGTGGGACCATTAACACAATCACAGGGCATATAATCTTGGCTAACGATGATTAGTCGGTCGTTATATGGAAATGAAGAGTTCCTTGTGACAATAAACAGTAACAAAGTTCGTGTTTAATTTGTTAAGGCCCCAATCCTGCAGCTGGATCTATGTTGGTGGCCTCCTGTGCACACGCAGGGTGATTAACACCAGATGAGGATCTGGCCATAGCCACTGATGCTTAGTAATGGTTATGTTGCTAATTAAAGCTCAGATTGGTTTGGGCCTTTGGGAGCTGGGCAGAAAAGGGGAGCCTTCCCGAGGCCCAGCCATTGGAATCATTGCACAAGGACTTCTTGTCAGCTTGTGGTGAGGTGCCAGCGTGTCACCCTCCATGGAGCTGTGGTAGGGGTTTGGTTCTTAGCAAGAGCTGCCTTAGTGGTGTCGCCAGGTGAGGGACTCCTGCACGCCAGACTGTGGGAAGAGACTGGAAATGGGTATGAACAGATCCCAGTGAGTAGAGGAGTCAGTGAAATGTGAGTATTGTCATGTTTTTGGTGCAAACTCATAGCTAAAGCTGTTCACTTGGAAGTGAAGCTCCTTTTCCACTGGAAGTGACTCATTGTTGACTAATGATGCCCTCACCCAAGCAAGGGCTCTTCCTTCTCAGTGTTTATTAGTGTAGGCATAAAGACACACACCCTGTCAGGGACAGCACAAACATGTGAAAAGAAATCTAAAAGCAATCAGTGTTCCTACCTCCTGAATTTCAGGGGTTCTTCACTCCTTCCTCATTTGAGAGATCCAACTCAGAGTCCAACAAACTCCCTGTCCAATATATGCAGCATGTTGTAAAATGTCCACTGTCCTGGGAGAGGAAAGGAGGGAAAGAAATATGCCAAAATGAAAAGGTGTGACTGTTACTGGATTGCTGCAGGGAAACAATTTCACTAGTTTTCATCATTTTGATGAGTGCTGCACTAGACTGATGTCACAACAGCTCATAACAATTTGTTCTTGAAAAGCTTGCTCTGTAAAGAGGTGATGATGTGAGTGCCAGTATTAGCTGTAACTAACCTAAAAATGACTGATCAAAAATGTAACACCGAGTGGTTTGACTGATGGTCTTGGCGAATGGGTGTAAAAGGCTGGAAAATACCACAACTGGGCAGCTGTCTTGTTTCTTCCAAGTCCAGATCTATAATGTAGCTCAGTGCTAATGCTTTATAATGTCCACAGTTTTTACAAGATCTTTGTTCGGTTTTATTAGTTTCATTTGATTTTATAACAAACTTTACAGTATGCTTATCAATACATCATGTTCTGGCTAACAAAAGCCTCACTGTTTAGGGTAGATCTCTTTTTTCCCTTTGTGAAGCTGTAACATAGAAGCCAAGTTAAGAAGGTGACAACACCTGTTCACAATTTAAAGGAAATGAAAAGATTTTTTTTTTCCATGGGTGTAAGCATGAAATTCATACATATATGTATGGATATATAATTTCCCCCCATACTCCATCCTGTGGCAGGCTGTGGCAAACCAGAGCTGCAGCCAGTGTAAATCCAAGGCATGCAGGACATATGGATGCATTTAGCCCACAATCCTTTGCAGATGCTTTGGAGTGTGTAGTGGCTGCTACACCCGTGCAAATAGCAAGCTGCAGCTCTGCTTGCTGCATGAATATTGTTTGGGAATGAAAGCAACACACAATACCAGGCAGGCTGACATTAAAACCGTGTTTGATCTGAGCAATTTATGGCTTCCTTCTGTTAAACGATATTAATAGAAAGAGCCTCTGATCCCAGTGAGTTTGTGGTGTTCATGTTGGGCTTTTCTCGTCAGTTTGTCTGAGGCTAAAAACATCTCTTGCCTCTGACTTTATTAATCAGAGCTGTCTTTGTTGCAACCCTCCATATGGGCAGTGGGCAGAATTTCTGTGTTGACAGTGCAGTGCTGATGTGCTCAGCCAGGGATTTTCCACATCTGCATTACCACAGTGCTAGAAATAGCTGCATTCATGAGTAAAGCCAAGGCAGTCCCTGCTCCAAGCAGGTGATGTGTGTGTGTGGAAGGCAGGCTTGCAAAAGGTGGTCTAGGTTCCCAGTCAAGGTTTGCTGTGACTGCAGAATAGTAGTTAAGAGTCTTTTAATTACTAGCACCTCAAGTAATGAGAAGCCATCAAGCTAATTGCAGGCCTGGGCATCAGCAGCTTTGAGGTATCTACCACCTTGCCAAGCATCCAAGATGACTTATCTTCTCCAAATAGCAGGGTCTTTCTGTTAACTTTCCTACAGCTACTGCTGTCCTCCCCTATTCCTGACAGTTTTTCCTTGGAGCTGTGCTCCTGCCTCTGCTCCTTGCTGAAGGCTGGGAGTGAAGGATTTAGCATAGTGGACTTGGAGGACCACTGAAGCTGTGCTGAGCTTCATGGGCACAGTGTCTCCAGGAGGTCTGTGCCAGAGCACTGTGCCCCATTCCCCTGTGCCACCACACAGCTCTGCTGCCCTCAGTTTGCCCAGTAAATACCACAGAGAGTGGGGTTTTAGCCAGATTTTCCCTTTGGTATCAGTTAACTCAGGAATACCCAAAAGGCACACTTGTAAATTAAAGCACAGTGAAGAATATTTATTGTAGAGTGAGCAGCGCCAAGTTGGACTGGTTTATAACGTGTAGCTTGAATGTTGTTTTTGGAGACTGCTTTTTTATGTGTAAGTGCACGTACACAGCACCAATTGCTCACATGCTGCCTCCTGATCCATGCATGTAGGTATGCTGCCTGTTAAAATGTATGGTTGCTGAGGAGCTGTATTTTTACATTCCTATAGGGTCTGGTTCTCTGCCTTTCCTATGCTGTCTTTGGCATCCACATTAAGAAAAAGATGAAAAAAAGAAAAATTAAAATCAACAAAACTGCTGAAAATTAGTGTGTAGACCTGTTTTAAAATCCAATTTATTTTTGTTTAATGAGAGGAAGAACATATTCTGTGTTGTTCTTGGTGAATAAAATCATTGTGTTAGAAGGCTTTGATTCTTCCTTCTTTAGAATAATGTGGGCTTCATAGTCAGAACACCTATGTGTGTTTACATTATACACTTGGCAATAAAATTGGAAAAGAAGAGAGAAAAAAAAGTACTAATCCCTGGAGTTCTGAAACCTACACTCCTTCTTAAACGTACCCTGTTAAAGACATTAAGTCCCTTGCAAACATCCATCTATCAGCAGTTGAGAGTTTGTAAAAGGCGTACTTTGTTCTGAACTCCCTGCCCTACTGATTATGCACAGTTCTTTTATTTTGAGAATAGGATGACGACCCCTTAGCCTGGTAATGATGACAGATTTATGTATTTTAACACCCAGACGCTGCTGTATTTGTTAAGGGCTGCCAGACTCCAGCAGTGCTGCAACCGTAGTTTATTTTCATTGTCAGTTTGTGCTGCTTTTTAAGGTGTTCTGCAGCCACTGGAAGCAGCGCCGCTGCTGCTTTCAGAGGTTGAGATGTCAGGATGTTAAGAGCATAAGCCACCATCCTTGGACTGTTTCCACTCATAAAATGTCAGTTTTACTCTGGTTGCGCTGGCGGGATGGAACCTGCTCCTCACACCGAAGCCAAGGAAAAGAGGGGAGAAATAAGCAGTAAAAGGAATCAGATAACACAGAATTTATCCCTTCACTTTCCACTCCCGTGATGTATTTTGGAGCTCTTGAGTTAATGTTTTAAAGAAAAACCTTCTGTTGATGTGCAGCAAAAAGCAAAGAACATAAACACACTTTGCAGGCGTAGCTGGTAAAGTGCTGTGTGGGTCAGCACATCTGTCCTCTGCACAATGCATCTGCCTGTGATTTTTCTGGGTTGTTTTAAATTACTGCAAGTGGCAGAACAATAGGGAGACAAACAGTGAGAACAATGCTGTTGTTTAATACCAAGCTAAATTATTAACAGGCCTGTGTAGAAAATGTTTCATGTAAATTAAAGGGAAACAAATTATTTTGTTTTCCATTGCAATGCAACAAAGGCAGTTGATGTCTTTCTTTTCTTCTTTTCTTTGATCTTGCTTCAGATATGTTTGTTCCTGTGTGTTTATATAAATTTCTTACAGACACACTGAAGGTTGTTAGGTTATAGAGCAAAAACTGCAGAATATGGATGGTTTTCTGATCTCTTCATGCCTGCAAGCCACTGAGTCTATCTCACAACTGAAATTATACATAGGACTTTCATTGCTTTTTTTTTCCTTCCACTTCATTGTTTCCCTGAAAAATGTTGTCAAGTCATTTGAACTATTGAGTTGAGTCAGTTTTCTGCTTGATTGTCAACAAAAGGCTTTGAAATATTTGGCATTGCATCCCACGTTGCGAAACTATTTTGATTTGGAAAAAGCATCGCCACCAAATTCTTCACTGAGTTTTCTTTAGTCCAATACTGAATGTTTCTCTTCTTAAAGAGAAACCGTGTGACCTGGCATGTTGGTTTTGGGTTGGGTTTTTTTTCAAACTGGAAAAAATTACGGTGACCTTTGCACTGAAGGATCTTCATCTCACCTTTGCTGAATGTGCAGCTGGCGGGAGAGAGGAGAACTGGTGACAGCCCTCCTTGGTCACTGGCAGGGAACTGGGGAGTTGGATCCACTTCAGATGCAGGCTGGGATTCCCTGCTGAACAATCCCAGGAATCTCGTGGAGGAGAAGGACGACGCCTCCCCAATCCCCAGCAGAGCCCAGTGTTTGTGCTCTGTTTGCAGTGTCTCCTGACAACTGCAAGCCCACTGCAGCTCCTCCTGGTAGCCCTGGCATGTTCTCTGGCAGAAGAAACTCCAACCCAGGAGAAAGTTGTGGGAACAGCATCAAGAGGGTTGTGTCAGCCAAGGTCTCTTGTGAGCTGCTTTGGTTTGAGTGTGGTTTTGTTAATCCCTTTCCTTCAAGGAGGTTTGGAAGATGCAGCAGCCTTCACTTCTGGGAAGTGAAAATACTGGTGGTGAATTTTGAGAAGCTGCTCTGTGTCTTTGGTTTGAAATTCAAGCAAGGTGCTCAGCGTCCTCCTGACATGAGAACTGTGTCCTGCTCACACAGGCTTCATCTGTAGGGACTCCATCACCTCCTTTCCTCTGGGATGGTTTTCAGAGCCTCTAGGGAGATGTCTGAGGAACTCTGACCAAGACCATTGTAAAAACATGCCTGTGTGACCTTCCAAAAAATGAGGTTGTTTTCTGGGTGCTCTGTCCTTGGATAATTACGGAGAATTTTGTGGTGGCCCCTTGAGACCTTGCCATGATAAACAGACAAAAGAGCAGGAGCTTTGAGGGGTAGATAGGTGGAATTGCATGAGAGAGGAATTTGGCCACTGAACACCCTCAGTACTGTCAGCGCTTGTGTGTATCTCAGCTGCTTTTGCAAGGAATGATTTGGATGCATTTTGCCATTGTTCTAGGCAGAAGCTTCATCATGGACATATTCTACTACAAATTAAAGTTTTAAATCTTAAATACACAGGTTATGCCCTGTGTGTGGTTGTTGCTATTCATTTGTTTGACCTGTGTTAACTTTTCTTAGGAATTTTTTCATCCTGCCTATGTTCAAAGCTCCACATTTATCAGGAGGATGGGCTGCACCCTGGGCGGCTCACAAGTGACTTTTTTGCCACTCTTGAGCATCTTCAGCAAGGAAGGGAATACTGCAGATCCTGTGACACCACCTCTGTTCCTCCAAAGCCATGGCATGTCCTTGGCATATCCTGAAAGGGAAACTCTTTTTAAAAGTTTCACTAGGTCCTTCCCACCTCGTATTTGGACAAACACTCTTCTGTGTTTTGAGCCAAATCTGCTATTTTTTTTCTCATATTCTATGGACCCCAGAAGGAGTTACAGACATGAGGAATAAAAGTCAACAAGTTGCCTGCATGTCATTCCTGTTATTTCTTCTATAATCTTTTTTTAGAGTATTTTACTACTTTTCTTGTTGACAACTATCTCCCTGGAGCTCTGTACCAGCTTTCATGACACTTGGTACAGGGAGCCTGTTTCCTGTGGAAAAATAACCAGTTTGTTTATTCCCATATGGAGTTCTGACTTGCTTTTTTGTATTGCAGATGTGACATGACACCTGGTGCCACCCCAGCACTCTGCAGGATGCACAGTGATAATGATTTAACTTTTGGGGCTGGTGTTGCTTTTGGGCCTTGCTTGTTTATGGCCCCTCGGACTTGGAAGGTATTTTCAAGACTGTTTACTTCACCCTGCCTGTTTTTGGGGGTTTGCTACTATAATTCAGTGGGATTTTTTCTTCAGTCTCAAGTGCTAAACCCCAGCTAAGGGGAGATGATGGGGCCAGCTCTTTGCTGATGCTTTAGTCTCTCCTCTGAGTAGTAGGTGGATTTTTTAGCCACTGCTTTTCTCAAGCCTCTCTTCAAATATTGCATGACTCAGGCCATGAGTGAAATGCTTTTCATGTTCTTACTGAGGGGAGAAGTGGACCCCACTGAGAGGCCTGTAGTGTTAAAGGAGGATGGTAAACTGAACTTGCAGCATTTTATCTCTGGGACCATCAAAGATAGAAGATAAAGGGGAGTTTTTCAAAAGCAGTCAGCCGAGGCTGAGTCAACCCCTTTTGAACAATTCCCATGAACTTCCATGGGATGAATATTGCCATTGCTGAAAGCTTTTGAAACCTTACCTAACCATCCAGTGACACTTCTTGAAAAATGTGTGTACTAAGCACACATTCCTGGGAAAATGTAAGTAGGGTTCACATGTGTTGAATACTGAGGTGCTTTCTCAGAAGCAGGTGTTTTGAAAGGAAATTGAGAAAATGGGTTTCTAAAGCAATTTTAATGAGCTATAGTATCTGCCCTAGTCAGTAGGGACACAGTACTTAAAAGCTGTTATTTAGAATAGTTTTCTCTCCTGTAAGCAAGGCCTGACTGATAAGTTGTCTGTGGCAATATGCAATCCCCTAACAATAGTCCAACACATCCAGCTGATATGTGAAGTCACGCTGAGAACAAAAGCAATGCAAGGTTTGCTGGTGTCTGACTCTGAGCTCATCTGGTGCTTTGGGATTCAGAATAGGAAAGCCAGTTCTGTACCATCTCTGGATATGAGCTGTAACTGCTCAATACAAGCTAGTAGGAATACGGAAACTGAGAACTGAGACAGCCCCCAGGTTGCAGTAATCAATTTTTTTTTTCTGCTTTGTGAAAACTGGAGGCTGAAATATCAGGAACACTGTTTTTGGATATAGTCCATGCATGCAGTTGCCATTGGCTGTGGTGGAAAATTGGTGGAGTTACTCAGAAGGAATGTATGCGAATGATGAGCAGGGTGCCCCACTCGTGTTGCAGGACTGCATCCTGATACCTGCCCTCCTTAGCTTTAGGATTCATCTGGATATTCATTGAACTTACTGGAAGGGAATGGCAAGTCTTGCAGTTCTACGGGGAGGAAACGAAGGACAGAAGAAGCAAAAGGAGAAAAACATTAGGGATTTTTTTAAAAAAAAATCTTTCCTCCTTTTTGCATTGCAGACACGTTAAGCACTTAACATTTTAAGAGCATCCCCTGACTTAGAAAAGCTGGCAGAGATGGGATTCAGTATGAGTCTGCCAGATTGATTTACAAATCAGCCTTACGAACTCCTGCTGCTTAAACATACCAGAATGTGACAATTAAAGCCAACATCTGGAATTCATTGGTGGAGCTGATCCTAGATAAACATTAAATGAATGTCCATTTCCTTAGCATTGGATTTCCTCTGGCTACCACAGCTTAAGCAGTGTCATCCTATCAGATAGAGCTGATGCTGATAGCAGAGCAAATGTCAAAGTCATGAGCCAGATCAATTTGTTCTGTCTTTTAGCACTGAAACTAGGACTAAAGCTGGGCTGAAGACACCCACTGTTTTTTTCCACTAGACTGTGGGAATGGATTCCAGGTCTTGCTAACCTGGGCTAAGCTGGTTGTGTGACTCCCTGTCTCTCCTGTGCAGAATACTTCACATTGCTTAGATTAATCTCACTTGAAGAACTTTGTCTCAATACTTTCTTCTCTTTCTGTTTCCTCCAAACCTGTCAAGGTTACAGAAGTCTCCCTTTACTCTACAAATCCAAGGAGGGATTTTGTCTGTTCATTTGTCAGAAACAGAGAAAATTAGCTAATGAATTTGGGACTAACTCCCCAGTTAGTTGCAAATTACGTAAGTGAAAGCCAGTCACAACAAATACACGTCTTCCTTTGCAACAGATCTCCAGTGTTCAGCTTCTTCCCACTTCCACTAATCTGACAGCCAGTAGATTCTCCTTCCCACCTCTTGCCCACTCATTCAGCTTTATAAAAGCATCAGCTCAGCACTTTGGTTTCCCTGGGGGAAAAAATTGCATGAACCATTCCATTTTATTCCCTCCATCTTCTTCCTCGGCCTCCCCTTTACTTTATGGAGAAGCTGAATCCATGTGGAGATCATCTTGATTTGGAAGTGACTTTCCAGGAGGCATTTGGGTTTCCCATCTCTCATATCCTGTTCAGCAAGGAGCAGCACAGCCATGTGCTTGACATACCCCAGAGCTCTCAGTGTCACTGTAATACCTCAAGGGCGGGTGCATTTCAGGAAGGGATCACAAGCAGGTTCCCTGGATCACCCCACTGAACCAGCAGGACTGAGCAGGCGCCTCCTCTCCTTTGCGCGGCCCCGGCGCGGCTGAGCTGGAGGGAGCCGTGACCCCTCTCAGGGCACAGAGCGGGCTCAGCACGGCGGTGCAGAGCCCTGGCACTCTGCATTCTCATCGTATAGAGTTGCCTGCTCGGGGTAGGCTTGAAGAGGCAGAGGTATTTTCCTTGCTGGTTGGCCTTTTTTCCCTTGGGGCTCTGCAAACGTTAATCTGCAAGTGGAAACCGAGACGCGAAAGAGCTCCTCAGAGAGGAAAGATTCAGGTGAGTTCACAGTTGTGTTATTTTGCTTTGCTGCTGACTCCTGTCTGGTCGGTTTTCCAAAGCAGCTGATAAATATTTTTCTCTGTGTTACGGTGCCCGACAGTAGCCTGGAGTCCTAGTTTCTTCCTACAGAAGATAGACCTTTGAGGTCTATAAAATTTATACAGTACACTTTCTGATTTTTATTAGCCTAGTAAAAGAGATCATATTTAGTGTGCTTCTGTATCTCTGGAACGTATGGCTGGGGAATTATTCTGCGGGGCACCAAGCTGCATGTTGTGGTAGAAAATGCTGGTTTATCTGAGCTGTGAAAATGGTAGACCAAGCAGATAATGAAAGTCCTTGAAATGTTTCAGACATACACAGCCATTTTAGAATATCCCACAAGGGGGCTGTGGGTTACATTGTCATTTAGCTTTTAGTTGTTGCTAATTAGTTCCACCTAAATACTTATTTCCCCTGCCCATTCCTCATTTCTCAGTTGTAACACCCCAAAGAGTGAAATTGCTTTACTCTCACTGTGTTTGAAAACAGTTTCATGGCAAGTGGTGTGTTTGTGGACGTGCAGTGAATCCAAATACCTTTAAAAGTACAATTATTTTTAAGATACATATGTTTCCAGGCCCAACTATACGTGGGGAGATTAGGGCACAGCAGAAAACAAGTCCCAGACTTTATAATCTGAAGAGATACAGTTGATCAAGGACTGGTGGAGTAAGAAGTACTAAAATGTAGAGGAAGTTTCTAAACCTTGTGCAGAACACTGGTAGAATAAGTGGCCTCTTTATGCCTCCTATTAGTTTTTTTCTCTGCATTGTTTTTCTTATCTGGGCAGCTAAAAAAGGAAACCAAGTATTGGCCACTGAAGCACATGTTGTTTAATAGTCTGTTTCTGTTCAAATGGAAATTTGTACCAAGACTGGGCAAATCATGGTGCTTGTGACAGGGCTGGAGAAGATCATGGACTGGAAGGTACATGTAACTTCTCCCTGCAAGATCAGCCATGACTTTCACCTTGATAATAAGGAAAATGGCATTCTTCCAGTGCAGGAGAAAAGAAAATGGTAGAGACGCATATGAAGAAGGAATAAGAGTTTTTTCCCAATGCTTGGCTTAGGCTGGAATATTTCTACTTGTACATATTCTGCCCAATTCCTTTGCTGGTAGAAATGACCTTATGCCAATACACTGACAGACCTGGGAATGGAAGGGATCACACAGAGTCACTTGGGGTGTTGGGGATGTTTCTTCTGGGCAAACAATGGCAGCTGCACAGCCTAGACACAGCCTAGAACTGGCCTCTGTTGCTTTGTGCCTCTTGCAGTGATGAGGGGGCTGAGCATGGAGGGGAAGAGGCTTTGGGTCTATGTTACCTCTTCAGTCCCAGAGGTCCTGTCAGAGGGAGATGCCACATCCTCCTGGCCTCCTCCTTCCATGCAAAACCCCACTAAATAGCTGTGTCTTCACCACAAACATAGGTGAGTCCCCTTACCACCACATGGAAGAAATAACCAAATTCTTTGGCTTTTTGTTCACTAAAGACCAGTGGAAGGTAACTCTGAGGTGATTCTATTTCCTTCTGCATCATTTTTCTGACCTAAAAATAACACTGTGGCCCTTGTGGTTGCCATTAGGGTTATTTAGTGCTGCAGCCTTTCTTTTTTTCCCCTTCCCTTTCCAGAACACTGGTGCTGCTGAGCAGAAGAACTGCCCCATTGTGCGAGCCCAAAGGAAACACTGCATAGAAAATGTGAGGAATTTTTAGGCCATGATATGTTTGGACTAGGAAGCAGGGGACTCGGAGGAATGCGGAGTACAGTTCCAAAAATATTCCTTGCAACAGCGCTCTTGGTCAGTAACAGTTATTTTTGTTGGCCCGCCAGCTCCCTGGAGCAGGGCTGATGTCATTCCCCGCCACGGTGGAGGTGGGAATACAGAGAGTGCCCTGTGGTTTTGCAGAGCTGAGAGTGGACAGCTGAACCAAATGCCTGCTCCTCTCTCAAATGCTCTCTCTGTTGTGAAAAGAAAATTTAAAATTTATTATAGGGGGTGGTGGGGGTAAAATAATTAAAGAGCACCATAGTTGTAGTCTCTCTCTGTGAGCTCTCTTCCTCTTAGATCTTCTGCTTTTCTCCTCTCAGTGATTTATGTGCTTTGGAGTGCTTTTTGGGTTGTGTTTATGATTTTAGACTGCTTTTGTTATTAAAAGTTATCAAATCATAACATGTAGTTCTCTGGTGTCCTGAGCATCTCTGGCTGGGACACAGACATGTGAATGTCTTTACAGTGATTAAATAAGCTGATAATATACTCTAGAACACCTCTGGAGAGGAAAACCAGCTTTTTTTTTTTTCTGTAATAAACAGGACAGAGAAGTAAAATATTTGGACCTTTTTCCATGTTGGTGACTTTGAAGGTTTATTATGATCTTGGTGATGCTGGTATGACTTTGATTTACATGTGAGGGAGAGGCCAAGAAATAGAGGAATTGCAATGTTTAGAAAAAGTTTGCCTAGGCTGATAAGCTGGTAAAAGCTTTGTGCATCCATGAGTGGTATGAACCCAGCAAGATGTAACTTCACCTCAGTCCTCCACAACCTGAGTTACAGTCAGCACATTACCCCAGTGACAGGGCTGTCACAGCAGACTGGGCACGAGGCAAGGAGTTAAAAACCTGGATTTTAATCCTGGTTCTGGCATTTAAGCAGACCATTTAACCATGTGTGCCACTGGTTACTGCTTTCTACCTGGGTCTTACATGTGACACATGTATCCCTAGAGGAACTGTGTTCATCCTCAAGGGGATCTGGTTTGTGTTTTGGCATCTGGATTTAATTGCAGCCACACTTTGCTTCTTTACCAACCCTAGTGAAAGTTGTGTCTCATGCGTTGACATGAAGGACAACTTATTTGAGCTATGGGAGTGGTCCAAAAGTCCCCTGTTCAGATCTTTATTGCATCCTGTTTAATGGGGAAAGGAAGAAAACCCGTAAAAAACCCACAGTGCTGCCTTTCCTCAGCCGGTATCTTGGGGCTGCAGAGGGAAGAAAACTGTACAAAAACAACCTAAAAGCATATGAATGCAAAGGTTTCCTAACCTTGAAACTTAACTTTTGGGTTGATAGAATCCATGCAATGCTGACAGCTATACAGTGGCAGGAAATTGTTAAAGGTGTCAGGTTTTCCATTTTAATTCTGGGAACACACTGGCTGTAGATTTCCTTGAAAATATTGCTGAAATGGCCCCACTTTCTAAATTGGAAAGATTTACAATTTACCTTTTCTGTTAACCTCTTGTTCCTCAAAAGGTTAAGTAAGGGAAATTCCTCTTTTTTAACACTGGTAGCTGTTTGACAGGCTTTCCTTAGCAGTGGGTAACAGTGGATTTCTCAGCAAATGCGCCAGCATAATTGTAAAAGAAACATTAACTTGCAAGTTGTCTACAGCAGTCTTAGAAATCTGTTTCTGTCACATAATTCATACACTCTGTTTAATTTTCATGTTGCATAATTCACCAGAATGGAATAGCATAGAATAGAACAGATTATTTCAGTTGTGTAGGACCGGCGGTGATCCTCTGAGCAATTCAGGGATGACCAAGTTAATGTGTGCTGCTGAGGGCATTGTCCAAATGTCTCAAGCACTGACAGGCCCAGGTCATCAACCATTACTCTGAAAAGCCTGTTCCAGTGCTTGACCAACCTCTGGGTAAAGAAATGCTTCCCAGTGTTCAATCTAGACTTCCCCTGGTGCAGCTTTGGTCCATTCCCACACATCCTGGTGCTGAATACCAGGTAGAAGAGCTCAACCTTCCCTCTCCCCTCCCCTCCTCAGGAAACTGTAGAGAGTGATGGGTTGCTCCTCAGCCTTCTTTTCTCCAAACTGGAATCACAGAAGTGTCTAGGGTGGAAAAGACTTTTAAGATTATTAAGTCCAAGTAATAACCCTGTTCCAGTGCTTGACCACCCTTGTGGTGAAGAAATTTTTTATAGTATCCAGTCTTCACCTCCCCTAACACAACTTGGGCCCAACAGGACAGTTAACTTACACAGGTGAAAATAAATGCATGTATAAAGGAGAGTGGAGTCTGGTAAATCTTAGCATGGGGCATCAGGCTCACCTTTAACCAGAATATCTTTCCTCAGTCTTTGCTGGGGAAAAGATGGAACTTTGGTAATGTGAGATAGAGGCAATGGAGGCTGCGAGTTCAGCTGTGGGATGGTTGCTGAGTGTTGGAGTGCAGGAGAAGGAAAGGATGCTCTAATGTGCTTGAAATATGAGTGAAATCTTGGTCAGTGATGGAATACGCTGGGAGCTAATTTGGATTAAAACTAGAGCATGTGTGGGGAGGACTGGAAAGCTGATGTCTCTCTAGGAAGGAAAAGTTGATGAAGCTCCTGCAGAGTCTGGAAAGATTTTCCCAGGAATAATCCATGATTCTAGACTTTTGTCCGTAAGAGCTAAATAACCAGCTGTGTCTTCCTTGCATGGATTTAGTTGGGACAGGTTAAAAAAAATTAGTTGTGTCTGGTGTTTCATCAGAACTTCTTGGTTTTTCTGTGAAGCAGCCGTGGAAGGCCTCGGGGAGACGATGGGCTGGGGAATATGTCAGGGTTAATAGACCAGTCAGTCCCTTGATTAGCTCTACCCTGGCAGCTGCCTAGCAGTCAGCTTCCAGAATAAATAATCTTTCAGCTCCGGGGTTGATATTTCCAAAGCTTAAAATATGAAGGCCATACTGTGCTCTTTCTCAATATCATGACCTTAATAGGTTTCCAGTAAGAGCTGTAAAAATTGTCCCGGCACCCGCTCTGCTTTGTGACTTGAAAACATCTGTGCAGCAGTGCATGGCTCACTGTCCTGGACAGGACTGAATGAAGACCAGTGCCTAATTGGAGGAGGAAGGTCTTTGATGTGCCCCAGATGAAAGACATCAGATGGTCTCTAATTAGTCACTGTAGTAGATTTGGAATTCTGAAGCAAGTTGAATCAGAAGCATTAATGGTCATGGCTAATTATTTTCAGAATAGAATAGACTATTTTGGTTGTAAGGGACCTACATCAACAGTCTAGTCTAAGTGTCTGAGTAGTTCAGAGCTGACCAAAAGTTAAAATGTTATTGAGAGCATCTCTTAGAACATTGGCAGTTCAGGGCATTGACCAGCTCTCTGGGAAGCCTGTTCCAGTGTGTGACCACCTTCTCGGTACAGAAACACTTCTTAATGTCCAGTTTAAGCCTTCTCTGGCACAGCTTTGAACCATTTTTGTTTCTATTCTTCAGTCAGTCAGATAAACTGCTGTGACTGGGTGTAGTGGCCTGTTGGGACACATACTGAAGGAGACAAGCAGATCAAAGGAGGCAGCAGCACATTGTCCTGCACAGGGAAAAGCAGGTAGAGAAGAGGGTTTGATGAGGGTGATGGTTAAAAGGCCCCAAGTGCTTCTTTTTAAGGAGCTCAGTGGGGCAGGTTATGGACACCTTACGTATACATCTAAAGCATCAGGGGTTTATTGATAAAAACTTCTGTGGTAGCCATGGAAGTTACCAAAATATCATGAAAATTGAAACAAGGTTGTTTAGAGGAAGTTTTGTACTGGCTGGAGCACCAGGGCAAGCTAAGACTTTTGGACTTAAGGGCCCTTATGAAGATGGTGAAATGGGGAATGTGCCAACAATTTCCTGGAGAGTGGAGTCCTGTGTGTCTCCTAGAGCCTTGCCATGCTATTGATATGAATAAAGGTTATTGAAACAGGGTGTTCCCATAGTCACTTCCTCACATTGTCATTGCAGCACCTTCCCCCAGTGAAATTCCTGCCTTTATTTCAGTCATTAGCAGAGCCCCAGTTTTTAGCCAGCTGTTTCCCCAAGGGTTGCTCTGCAGAGCAGGTCACTGCTGCCAGGCAGGACCTTCTAAAGAAGATTTCTCTGTCTGGATTGTGCTGTGAAGCAAAGCCGGCAGTGAACACTGGATTCATTTTTTGTGTTATTGTTAGAGTGAGCTCTTTATAACCATTCAATTTTCTTTTAAATAAATCCCATTTGGAAAAACAAATCCTGCCCATAAAAGCAGCTCTCTGTGCTGGGTTAGTTTTCAGCATACCATACACAGCTGTATATTTGGGTTTATGTCTCCAGGCTAAATTCTCATTCCTGTGTGCAAGCAGCGTGCTCATGTTAAAGCAATGGCAAAGCTGTTTCTTGGGGCTCTTGGGCTTTCACTGGCATTAGGGAAGATGGAAGAGAATAATTTAGGAAAGTGAATAAGCCAGACAGTTTGTGCCAGGGAGTTTTGTGTGAAAGATTAGAAAGCGACCAAGCTCCTACCCATGGAGTCTAAGGTGGCAGAGATCCCTATGGCAGCTTTTCCCCTCTCTTCTGTGCAGTGAATGATTCCTGTCAGTCTGGCTCCCAGGTCTGATATTTGTTCTCATCCCTTCTACTTCCTTCATGCTGATCCAAGTCCCCTGTGCATCGTGGAGAAGAAACATCACCTCTTACCACTTGCAGAGGGAGGAGAGATATCTAACCAGGGTGCCTCCCTCTGAAGCACAAGTGTGATTTTTCTCTGGCCATGACTTTTCTGTGCCCACAGAGGAGGGCTGAATAGAGATAGATGTAGTTCCTCTTTAAGGTCCCCACCAATCCAGGTCATCCTATGGTTCTGTGATTCAAGCTTTCCAAAAATGTGCCGCTTGCAGTTTAAGCTTCACCACTTCACACAGGCTATCTCTTTAAATTCCTTTTTCTCCTTTTTTTTTGCCTGCAAGAGGGAGATGAGAAGAAGCAATTGTCCCACAATTGTTGCCAATTCCTCACTGGCTGACATTTAAATATAAGGAAAAGTCAGCAAAATACAGAATCTGTGAAGGGGGAACGAGAGATCTCAAAAGAAACCATGGGAATGTTTGAAACAAAAGTGCTATTATTCATTGTGGGCTTCATTTTAGCATTTCCAGTGTGTAAGGCACTGCAGACCTCCACTGCTGGGACACAGAATGGGAAATTCCAGCTGGAAGGAGCCATCTGAAGATACAGTTCTGAAAGAGTGTGAGGCACGCTCTTCCTTTCCATCTGCATTACATATTTCACACAGTTATTTATGCTACAACAATGGAGCTATTAATGCTACAACAATAATACTTTGCAGGCCTTTAATGAGGTTTCTAAGAACGTCATTAGTGCAGGGTCACACTTAAACTACGGAAGACTATTCTAAAGTATTTTTCTTTTAATTTCTATGTCTAATTCTTGAAGCAGAGCAATTTATTTCTGCTTCTTTCTATCTTGGATGTTAGAGAATTCAAATACTTTTTTTCTAGATTTTGTCTTTGCAGAGAGGTTGGGGCTTTTTTTTTTGTGAGCTTTGAGTGGTGGAAGGAAGCCTGGTTTAACACTTTAGCCAGACTACAGGGTGAAATATTTTAAAGCAATTTTTTCTTACTCTAGAGACTGTGTGCCACTGTTGAGGAGGTGGAGCAGGATTTGGGACACTGAAAAGAATCTGTATTACTCTGTATAATGCAAAGCAAATTGTGTTGGGACTTCCTAGTCCTCAGCACACAAAGTTGGCCAAAGGCTCCTGTTCCTGCATTGCTTTTGACCTCCTGTCATCCTTCCTTGTGTAAAACAATGCAACAGTCATGGGAGAAAACTTCTTCAGTTCCTGTGGATCTTCACAGCTTGCAAAAGGTTCAGCATTTGTGTGGTTTCTGCTAAAACAATTTCCTTGCAAAAATAACGTATTAGAAATTGAAAAAGTAGTCCCTTTATTTCAGGAGGCAGATTTCAGGCTCAGGTAAAAGCAGCTGAGCAGAGGTTTTCATCAGAACTCTCCTGTTTTAGGAAATTAATGAAATGTGAGTTCTGATGGTCTGGAAGGTTAGGGCTGAATCAGAAGATGCAGAGGGAGAGAGGAGTGATATTCAGACTCGTGCCTGCAGTAGTGCCATGAGCCCACGAGCTTGCCTTTGGGCCAGACCCTGAGCAGCATTTCCTCAGCAATTCATGTCACACCAGCAACACTTGGCTTTTCCTCAAGTAGATGTTTTACAAGCTGAGTTCATGCCCTTGGGGAGAAATAACGAGTGCATGTGATTAGGAAGGTGATTTGATAGGACTGAAAAGGAAAATAGCTGAAGTTTTTAAATGGAGGTAAGTATTTAGTGCTTGTGTCAGTTGTGCACAGCATTTGATTTCCTCAGTGCATTAGCTCTCCTCCCTCTCTCTCTCCCCTTACGTCTCTCTGTCACTTGCAGTTTGGGATGACGTGAAGAACCTGATAGAGGTTTATGAAGTGGAGGCTTTTGCAGACCTTTAATTTGAAGTGTGGTGGTGTGATGGCCAGAAGTGTGTTGATAAAAAGCTGCCTCGTGCAGTCCCTTGAGCTTCAGTCTAGCTGAATTTGTCCATTTGCTTGGGAATGTGCCAAGGTTGAATTTGATTCTCCAGTTTTGAAATCTGCTTTCTATCTGCGGGAAAAACCTTGCATGTGTTTTTTTTTCAGCATCCAAGATTTACACCATGGGAGAACAGGGCTTATGGAATTATCTTCTTTGTGCCCTTTCACACCTCTCCCATGGTGACCAGCAGCAGAGGAAACAGCAGCAGACAACTGTGTCCATTGGGTGGAAAAGGGGTAGGAGATACCATAGACCCTCAGTGAGGGATTGAGGAAAGGGGATCTGCAGGATGGAAAGATCCCAGGAATCTACTGCCTGTTCCCAGCGATGAACTCGACCCATCCCACCCCAGAATATTTTTCTTTTTTTTTATTACAATCTTGTCCCCCTCAGCCAATTTTTTTCTTTTTCTCCCAAGCAGCTTTAAATACATTGGGATTATTCCTTATTTTTGTCAGAGTTCTCAGGAGTGCCAGCAGAAAGCAAAGCCATTTTGTGCTGGTCGTTTTTCTAACATGTAGCAAGAAATAGACCTCACTCCTATGATGTTACAGGTTAGGTCAAGTACACAGACAAATGATGAGTGACAGGCCTTGTCCCATTTTACTGAGTGAGGAAACTTGCCTGAAGTCCCAAAGGAAGTTTGTACAGAAACTAGAAACTGAGCCCCTGTGTTACAAGTCCAGGTGCCATAATCAAAAGTCCTTCCTTCATTTCCAGAACTTAAAAAGGGATACTACTTTTCTCAAGAGAGGGTTTGGGGTTTTTTATTTCCTCATATAGAACCTAAATATTTTCTTTCTTAATTTCATTCTGCTAGTTTGAGTCAAAAATTCAATATCCCCTTCTGATTTGGTTTTCTACTCTCGGCTACACACACACCTGATAGAGACCAGTGGCTGCCAGGTTTGCTCCTGCACACAGATAGAAGATCTAGTGGTACCTCAGGAAACTTCTCTGAAACATGTGGAAGACACCATGTGCTGAAATTTGCCAATCAGACAGTCTTATAAAGTATATTAAATCAAGCTATAATGTCTCGGTGTGAAGAGGAGAATACATGGGACAAGGGTACCTCCACAGACATGCCTGGGCCAAATGTGGAGGATACCATCTTTTTACAGTTTAGAAAGTTCTTCTTTCTAACCTAATCCTTGGCTATGGTGGATATTTCAGTTTTAATTTGTATTTTAGTTCAGTAGGATGGGGTTTTTTTTGTCCAAATTAATTTTATATGCATGGGGTTTTCCATATTTTGTTGTTAAATTAAGGACCACTCTGTCCTTAGAGTCACTCTGTTAAGAGTGTGTCACTCTAATGAAGATGCTGTAGATCTTGTTGACCCTCAGCAGCTGCTGTTTAGTCTTAGGATTTAACAGCCTTTATAGCTTTATTACAATGAATGAAATATAATTTCTGTTCCCGAGGAATTTTGGTTTTGTGACGAGTCTTTGAGGTTAGAATCTGTGGTGGACACTGTGCTATGAAATTATCTGTACTATGGCTGATAACCATATTATCACCTTACTATCACTGAGTTAATGTCCTTGGATAGGGTCTGACATGCTGGCCTTAGGAATGGGATATCAGGACTCGGACATGCCCAGCACAGCCTCCTGTCTGTAGCTGCCAGGACAGTGAGCACTCAGGGAAGCACAGTGTGGTATTCCCCTGGCATAAGTGCCCAGACTCCAACAGTTCAGTGCTTGGGAATTCCCTGAAACAGAAATACTGTCTGAACAGAATGCAAAGCACTGGACCCCCAGCCTGTGCTGGTTCATTGTCAATACAGAGGAAATATTATCACAATGAAAAACTGAGTAAATGTCCCTGTTTAGCTTGTGGGAGATGTGGCTGGGTTTGTGCTATGGAATTCACTGGCTGTGAGAGCAGCAGTGGACTTCACCCTGCTGTCAGAGTGAGCTGCAGTGGCTGAATATTCCTTTCCATAGCTGCCAGCAGCATTAGGGCTGCAGCTGAGGGTCACCATCTCCCTCAGTTCTGGGTGGCTTGTAGGAAAAGTTGCTCCTTCACCTCCCACTACAAGCCCTTGAAGACTTGAGCACTGGTCATCCTGAGAACAAGCCCTAAAAATTCTTTTATAAATTTTTCTAGCTTGAGCCACAATTTTCTGTGAGAATATGATTTCTGTGAAAAAAAAAAAAATCACTTTTCTGTAAGAAAAGTGGCAAGGGAAATACATTGCAAGTCATATCGAAGTGTGCAAGATGTTTTTGTGTCCGTGTTCCTACACTCTCATGGCTTGCCTCACATATAATGCTTATTTATTTTTCCTGCACAGTATCTTTTGTGATGCCTTACCCAGTAGGACTCACACAGAATGTGTGTAAATAGGGTTTTATATCCACTTTGGGTAAATGACTGCACAGTCTTCAAGAAAGTGAAGAATGAAGGTTGTTTCCTCTGATTAGAACATATTCTAGAGTAGTGCTTCTGTGATTCAAACCAAGGGGAGTTTTTTAGGTATGCAGTGTACAGTAATTACGCAAAATGGAATTTTGGCTGGAACAAACTCCTTTGCTTTTTTTGAAAAACTGCAATGAGATTTTTAATGATGATGGATGATCAGCACACTGGTTTTATGTTTTGCCCAAGAGGGATGAATCATAGATGTAAGAGCTGGAAAAGACTTACAGAAAGAGGTCACCTAATCATCCCCAAGAAGACAAGATCATATTAATTTGTGATGGTTGAACACTTTGGTAGTAGTATCTTAGCTGTTCACGTGCTTCTTCCTTGTGCTTTCAGTTTTTCTTTCAGTTCCATGGCATTTCTGCACAAGAGGAAAACTCAGCCTAAGGCTTTCTCATGACAGATGCTAAGCAGTGCTCAAATCACGTAAGCCAGATTCTGCCCACAAGTTTTTGGTAACTGCCAACTAACCAAGAATTTCATAGTTTGAGCATTTTTCAAAGATAACAACCCCTGGATCAGTCATTTGCACTGTGCCAGGAAAATACTATGTTGGTTTTTACTAGTCACAAAGCTGGCATTTTCTCTGCAGGCTTTTTATGATGGTTTAATTTAAGTTTAGGAGGTAGCTCTGTCGTCTCTCTCCTTTAAAAAATGTGTACATATGGAAATAGCTAAAAGTAAAGCAAATGAGCGAAAAATGACATCTTTTTCTAGGTAAGACTAAGTAGCCTGATTTAAAGGAAACTTTTTTGACAAAATCTTCTAAATATAGCCTTTCAGCTAGCTCCTCTGGAAAGTGATGGCAGCTCAGGCTTTTAAACTTTTGCCTGAAAATAAAAGTCTACAGAAAGCATCCCCAGGATTTTAAGAAATGTTTAGAAAGCTATCAACCCAACATCATCCTTTATTTTCAGAGTTTCTGTAACTGTTTCCTTTTATACCATGTGGATTAAGGACACTTAAATTGCACCAGGCTAGGGGCTGTGTTGACAGTTTGCCAGGCTCTTGAGAGCCACATGTAATTTTAAAAATACAGAGAAAATTGCAGCTGGTGCTTATTTGGAACATGGAAGGTCGTTTCACTCAGCCATGCAGGAGTGTTTCTATGCCCACAGAGGGACACATATTTTGACAGAGCTGTGGTTGTGCCAGGCTGTCCTGGGTGTCCTAAAAAAAAACACTCTTCCTGTGTCCTGTTTTGTAAGTGGGGATTTCTGAGTAATTTCTGAGCAGGAGACGTTGCATCATGGGATGGTGTTAGGAAAGTTGTCTGAACAGCTGCAGCTGGTGAACTCCATTCTTGGCAGAGTGGGCAGCACTGTGTGCTGGATGCTCATCCAGACCTGTGCTGGATTGTCTCTTACTGAGGGTCCTGAAAAATACCTGCAGCAGCCTCAGAATACGTGGAGTGGAAAGCAGCAGAGAATTCAACTACCAAATGGTACAAACTATTTTGGAAAATGTGGTTATGTAATTTACAGGTAGAGAGATAAGCTCGTCCTTGACTTTCCAGAAGGCCTGAGCCAAGACATAGATAAAAATGTCAACATGTCACTCAGGTTTCTGTGAAATAACTGAAATCACTTAATGTGTTTTTGAAAGCAATAATCATTGGTCAGAAGGACAAATAATGTCATGTGTTGTGGTGATAATTATGTTTGCTAACACAAGGTTTTTCTCCTATGCAGATAGGACTGAAGTATTTTGTTCCAGGTAGCCAGAGGAGGGAATTGTGCATGTCCCTTACTAAAAGCAAAACTATTGTCTGTGCTTATCACTCCTGTGGCCAGGCAGGTGCCAGGAAGGATGACTGATACCATTGCATCTTATGGTTAATTACCCAACAACAAGATAATAATAACAACTCAAAATCTGCAAACCAGACATTAGACTTGTTTGCACAACCATGTCACCTTGTGCTTTGTGCTCCTGGTCTGTGTCTCATGGCCTGAATGGAGTCTCTGGGCAACAGATACAGAGTAAATAACAAATAACAAAACCAGCACTCATTAAAATGACTGTGGTCCTACATTGCTAAAATTGACAGGCTACCCCAAAAAAGTTTGGGAAATCATAAGGAAAATTGTTACTTCTATGGAATAATTCATATTATCCTATTTTCTAGCCCAATCCAATAGACCCTACCAACAAAATGGAGGTCTCTTGTCCTATTTCTGAGACATGACAATGCTTTCAATGTCTGTCTTCTGCCTATCTCTCACATAGCAAGACCTTCTCGTTGCCAGAGTTGGAGGCAGCATTTTTTTTCTTTAGGGTTTTTCTCAGGGATCTCTCAAGATACTTTCTGTGTGTTTGCAGACAGGGATATTGCAAATACTGGGGCTTACCTCAGGCAATTGACCCTGTTCTTCACCCAGGTCTGGAGTGAGTGGTTGGGCCTTCCTGGTTATGCTTGTTGTGGATGACTGGAAATCTGAAACGGTGTTAACTAAGATTGTAGCATTTCCAATGAAGAATCTAGGTGATGTGTCCTGCCATGTGGTAGGTGGTGGTCAGTGCAGGTGTGCCTGTGATCTCTTCTGACCTTCAGCTACAACACCTAAATGTACAGGATATGTAGGAAAGACTGGTCTCATCCCACAGAGTTCTCTGTGGTTGCCTCAAGAGAGGAGCCTTTCAGCTTCTGTGGGCAGGAATTTGTCTGACTGGAACAGCAAAGTGAGGCCACCGCTGTCCGCTGCAAAATGCAGTAGCTGCCTTTGCAATGTATAAAGAAACTTGATCAGGAGCAATGTTTGTGGTTTAAAAAGGCTGAAGACATGTTGGAGATTTCACTGAAAGCTGCAGGAGTGGGAGGCTGACTGCCCACATGGTTTCTTTGCTGAAACAGCCTTCTAATAACAGTGATATCAGCCAAGGCTACAGCCAGAGAGCCAAGTGGTGTTGCTGTTACCTGGGCATCATTTTCTTTGTGTGAATCTCTGCTGGGACTTTCTTGCAGAGCAAATGAAACCTTAGACCAGCTGCTCAGCTGGAATAAATCAATTTTACTAGCAATAGCAGGATTTGGTCCATATGATAATTTTCTGTGCCTGTTTGGGCAAGGAAGGGGTCTGCCAATAAAGCTATGCAAGTATAATGTTTCTAGTGTAGATGAGGCAACAGTAAGGAGGCTGTGCTGAAGACAGGCTGGATTATGTTTGCTAAGTGGATGGAGCCTGTCAGGGAGATCACACCTCCTTTGAGAAGCCTATCCCTGTGTACATCACTGTCCTGTCTCACAAATGCTTTTCAGATGTCTTTCAAACATGGACGACATCTTTTTAAAAGGAAGAAAGGTCAAGCTTTTCTTATATTGTGTCTATCCTTGCTGTGTTGATCTCAGCATGAAATTTGATTTTGCAGTCCCACACCTGGACTTTGACTCTCTGTGTTGACTGTCCCTCCACTCTTTTTGTCCTGCACTGTCCCCTTGAGTTTGCTAATTACTGATCAACAAACAGATGGACAAAAGAATCACCAGGCCTTGTTACCAGTTTGTACTCGCTTTAATTAAATGCTCTCATCAGACACTCGTGGAGTCTTAATGAGGCAGAGGAAATCAATGAGTGACAGAGTGAAGTGCTAATGCACTGTGCAGTAATTACAGATGGTGGGAATATCTCCAAGATCCTCTGAGCTGCATAGGAAACCCTGAAATGTTGTAGCTCCAGAAATGGAGCTGGATCTGACATCCTCTGCTGGGGAAAATGAAGATGCCTTCAGATTAATGATAAATGAAGAAGATTTGTGAAACATTGTCAAACTATGTACTGTGGTTTAGAGCACAAACAAGCTCTGTCTTGTTTGCTAAATGGGATTTTTTTTTTCCTCCTTTTTGAGAAGAATCCCACTGTATGCCAGAACTGTCTGATTTCACCAGCCTTGTGGGAATACACAATGCATAGTTGAGCCTCTTTGATACAGCCTGTATGAAAATACAGGAGTAATGCACTGGCTCCCTTCCATGCCACTAGGATTTTTGCAGAGTAGCATAGGCAGAAGTCTTGTTGATGGCATGAATAAGCTCCTTGCCATTCAGCACAACTTCTCAGAAGGCAGATTAACCAACCAGTGTCTGAACATGTTTTCAGCACAGGGAGAATGCACCAGGGGGACTGTAAACATTCACATTTGTTCCTCTTCAAAGAGATGGTTCTGCTCTCATTACTTCCCCTCTCTCCTCCACCCGTCCCCAGCCCTACCCTATTTAGACTCATGATTTACTGGGCTTCCTTGAACTCTGACCTGTGTCAATAGGACCATGATGTAAACATCTTCCTGTGGCTACAAAGCTGTGACCTGGAGGAGCAGGTGGAGGATGAGGATGGGGTTGGGGGTGAGGGCCGTGTCATCTGTGTAACCCTATTTTTGGCCCTACAGTTCCTTGCTCTCCAGGGCAGCAAGAGCCAAAGCCTATAGAAGTGAAGAGGAGCCTTTCTGTTGACTTGAATGATCTCTGGATTGGGACATATGTTTGCTGTGCAAACTGGAAGATAGCCCTCATAAACCCCAGTGAGTGAAAGAGGGAGATTCCCCCCTAGGCACCCGGAGGTCCCGCTCCGTGGGTGATCTTTCTTTGGGAATGAAAGCAGATCCGCAGCTCCTTGTGTTGGACGTGCTGCACAATAAAAGAGGAGCTGGCATTGTGAAAGCCAGGCAGGAAACTCTCTGGCTCCAGACACGTAGGCACAGCTCAGGGCCTGGCCCAGGAGAGGAGAATTCTTTGTGTTTTGTTGCTCTCATCAGTGCGGCTGCCAGGATCAAACTTGAGTCCACATGGGAGGATGCAACGCTCTTCTCTGGGAAGAGGGAGTGGAAGGAGAGTGGGTGCAGAGAGATGTTGTTTTTGTGCAATTCGTGAAGGTTATTGGGAAGGACTCAACTGCCAGTCAGTGGTTATGGCATTCCTTCCAACCTGTGTTGTGGACATGCCAGCAGTGCTGCTCACTTTTCCGTAGTGTTTAGTTTGAAATCAGATTTCAGCCTGGCTGCAGGACCACTCTGACTGGCAATTAATATTTTATATTATTTATTTATGAAGATGAATATTACAATTGTTGTGGGTGCTCTAGGTGCTTACTTTTCCACCTGGAAAATGGTTTCCTGCAGGACTGCATCTGTTCCTGATATATTTGTATTCGTAACGTGATTTTCTCCAAGAGCCATTCATGGAGCCAGTATTACAAACATGAAATGAGATCTCAGACTGAAAAACTTGGATAACATGGTCGCTGTGGGACACTCAGATACTGTTATTTTTCCCTGAGAAGTCTCTCTGGTGAAAGAAAGAAAGTGGAAAATTGAATTTAGTTCTTTCTACTGACCACAACTTCTGCTGAGCTGCTCTACAGAAAATAAAAAGTAATCTTAAAACTGCATGTATAAATAGGTTTGCTTGGATTTCATTGGAATTTGAAATAATTGACCTTAGTTTCTTGTCCTCAACAACTTCAGCTGGCTGGGAGAGCTCTGCAGACAGTGGGAACCTGAAAGAGGGTTTTTTGGGGCACTATCACAACATAAATGTTAATCAAAATTTCGGTGAACAGCCTCTGTCATGAAACTGTGACATCAGCTTTCTTGGAAAGTGCCATAATAATTCAAGACATTTTTTAGAGTAAAGCAAGGACTTCATACCTCTTTGAACACAATTTTAGTTTGTATCACATGGTGGTTGGAGGTTTAGGTCAGCACTCGTGTTCAGTGTCCACAGACAACTGACAGTATTTGCTGCCCTGCCCAGATCAAAGCTGAGGCAGAGGGTGAGTCTGAATCCATTTGTGTTTTCATATCAGTAAGCTGATAGTGGATCTACAGCTGAATGCAAGTAACTTAAAATCCCAGGCTTCAGTTGAACAGTGCTGATGTGATTGTCATTTGATGAGCTACCCCTCATCAGCTGAACGGTGGAAGCTGAAACAACATTCTTATAAAACCCTGGAATCATAGAATGGTTTGGACTGGGAGGGACCTTAAGATTATCTTGTTCCAACCCCCTGCCATGGGCAGGGACACCTTCCACTAGACCAGGTTGTTCCAAGCCCCATCCAACCTGGCCTTGAGCACTTCCAGGGATGGAGCAGCCACAGCTCGAGACAACCTGTGCCAGGGCCTCACCCCCCTCATAGTCATTTACATTTTTAATTTTCATTGGGACAGACTGAGTGATTATTTACTATGACAGAGAGGTGGCAGGATAGACACAGCACCTCTGATGATAGTCGGATGTGAAGAGCAGAGGCATTTCAGCCAGTTGCATGAGTGAGACCTGTTCACCCTTCCTTGGTTAAAACCTTCATCAGGTTTGGCAGATAGACAAGGCTTTGCACATGCTCCTGGGGAGGAGCAACTGTTTGGGACAAAGGATGCTGGAATCTCTGCTGACCTAGAGAGGAGACTGCAAATAGCATTATATTGGCATGCTCAGCATGTAACAGTGATTCCTGAGAGTCCTACATCTTGTTTGTTGGGTGGGGTTTTCCCCCTCTTTCTGCCTGTCTCTACAGTGTATATGAACCACAGCTGTTGACAAGGAAAATATGCAGTTGCTCTGCAGCAGCAGGAAGGAAAAATAAATCATCCTCCGCCCTGCCCCTTCTGTTACTATTGACTTACTAGTGACTGTGCTGAGGTTAAAAGCACACAGAGCTGTGTGTGTAAATGATGAGGAATTTGCTCTGAACCGGATCATGCTGCCACTCATGACAGATAAATTCTCTATTTGTAGTTGCATTCCCCTTGGCAGACAGCTCAGCTCTATGGTAGAATGGCCATGATGGTTATTTCAGCTAAGTTGCTCGCATTTTGTGCCAACGCAGTGTCAGGAGAGCATGGCTTTAATGGGAGTTTTGCCACAAGAGGGTGAGAAGTGGGCACTGGAATGACCATCTGGAGCAGAACTCCAGAGGAGTTAATTGTCCTCTCTGCAGCTGAGGGGGGAGTTTGCTTCTGGAGATGTTTTATTTTACTTTTTATGCCAGAGAACTCCCCTGCCCCTCCTGGTTCTCCCAGCAGATGTAGCTGCCCACATTCCCCAGACAATCTTGACAGATAGTAAAATTTGCCCCATAAGGCATGCATATTTTTGTGAATAGATCAGATATCACCAAGGGCACAATTCCAGTTTGTCATCTTCCTCTGGCTTACACTGTAGATGCTCCTTCTCATTAGTGGAGTCACATTCATTTACACTAGCTGACAGTGTAGTCCTGTGTTTTACATGACTTCTGGGATATATGTATTTTTCTTTTTTGAAGTCTTCTGCCCTCAGGCTCCCATTCTGCCTGGCAAATGAATGTTTCAGAAAGACATCCAAAGCCAATCTCTGTATCCTGTGGTGAAAACAAGACTGACTGTATTCATTCCTGCTTGTCACTGTCTAAAATATGTCTTCCTGATTAAGTTAGTGGACAAGAGCTAGTCACACACTACAATGTGATACAAAGAATATAAAGATGCATACTCTGCTCTCCATGACCTTTCCTTGTCATGATCAAATTTTTTAGGGTTTTTTGCTGTTGTTGTTGTTGTTGCTGTTGAATACCTTCTGCCTTGAGAATTTTTCTTCCTTTGGCTGATCCTGCTGACTTATGTGTGAACAGATCAGACATGAGCAAGGACAGAATTCCAGTCCATCCTGCACAGACAGCACATATTTCTGGTTTGCTGTAACTGTTTATATCAGAGTAAGCACACAGAGGACACGTATAAAATCTGGATCCAGCGTACTACACATCATACAGCAAATCTGATTCCATTGGCCTACACTGCCTTTTATTTGCCTGCTAAGCCTTTAAAATCAAATAACTTCACAGATTTCAAACCATGCAGTCTCCACTCTCCAGCTGGAAGATTGAAACTGGATTATAGGCTAATCTCAAATGTCATCACAATTGCTACCTACGCTGCACTAGTTCCTTTTGTTTGAAAAATGGTGAAGTATTACGGCTTGGGTTTTTGGGGTTTTTTTCTCTCTCTTTTTGTTTTTTTTGTTTTTTTTTTTTTTTTTAAGAAGATAGTGTTAAACACTGCTACCTGCAGAGGTTAATGTTAATGAAAATGAGGGGTTTAGGAATCCTCAGAAGATTTGTTGGAAAGAACCGTTGGCTTCTTTGGTCCCATATTACAGCTCTACATCCATGTATGTGTCCAGGAAAAGGCTGGAAAATTCTTTATTCAGGTCATGAAGATGCTTTTGAATGATGCTGCAAATGCTCCTTTGCCATTTGTTAACTTCCACCACCAGTCGCTGCCTGATATTTTGCCTCGTTCACCAGGACTGCAGAGACACAGATTTTATGTGTTACTTATGCAATATTATCTTTCAAGGAGGCTTAACTCACTTCTCAGCCTTCTTTCTGACTATTGGGATATATTGAGTACTTTAACATTTACAAGTGTTACTTTAACATTTACAAGTGTTTTCTCCTATTCTCTTAATTGTTTTTGGCTTACTCTTACACTTCCTTTTTTTTTTTTCTCGTTTTTCCCTTTTAATTTTTGAGCCATGACATCGAGTCTGGACCCAGGTGCTGTCTCAGATACTATTGTGTACACAGCCAGATCCCCCACCCACTTCTATGTGTAGGATTCTCCTCGTGTCCAAAAAATGCATTAGCTGGTTTTGCCACATATTTTGCCTGAGAATTTAAGTTGAGCTGGTCATCCTACAGTCTCTGCTTTTGAACTCTGAGTCTCACAGCCTGAAGCTTTGCTCTCTTCCAACCTCACACACACGTGCCCTGCACCATCCTGCTGAGTGGTTACCTCTTCACTGAGTGATGCAGTGTATGCTCTGTCATCTCTCTCCTCAGGCTATACATTCTTGACAGTTGGTTTTGCTTCTGTCTTTTCTGTGCTACCACTGATGGTTTTTCCTTCCCCACACAGCAACAGGCTTATCCTGAGCTGGAAATGGATTTTTAACTGCTGCTTTATTGATTTTGGCTTGATGAGTCTCTGGTGTTTCACTCCTTTAACTTGACTTTTTTGCAGGCTGTGTTTTTTAAAGACTAATGGCATTCTTCACCATTAATCTTCTCCCTGTTTTTCAGGGAACCTGTATATATATGTGTGTGTGTGTGTATATGCTATATTTTAATGTTTTACTATTACTTTCACACATCATTTCAGCTAAGACAGTTTCTTGCCATCAGGAAGGTCAGGCACCATGGGGTGCCCAGGGAAATTATTCCAGTAATCCCTGAAGACATTTTTTTTTTTAAACAAACTAAACTCCCCAAAAATTAACCCCACATGTGTTATTACTAGAAGTTTAAGGAGCAATCATTGTCTTTGTTAATGGCCATGGATAATCTGCCAGTAAAAGTAGGTGCTCTTGAAAAATGCTCAGGGTTGTCCCATCCTTAGCTCATTGGACTGAGCTTGCTGTAGGTATAAGTTGTAAGTCTCTCTTCCTCTTTCTCATGGTTGCACTGTGACATGGCCACTACTGTCCCTCCACCCTTCCAGGCACAGCTTCCTCTATGGAGGACAGTAGAGGTTCAGTTCAGGAAATCCTGTGGAGAGTGGGACTGCTGACAACGTCCTGATCACCACAAGTCTTCTGCATCTTCCTGTTTTTGCTGCCTCATCAGCTGTGGAAACTGGGGTCTGAAATTAAATGTGAAAGCCACTTTAGGTCCTTCATTTGTGAAGTGTGAGACCTTTGGTTTGTCTGCTCTGTACTAGAAACTAGGATGCCATAGACTAGATCAGTCAATTTGACAAGGTAAATTTGTTTTGTTTTCTACAAGAATACAAGTTTCGATGCTAATTAAGCTCTTCAAGTTTGTGAAATGATTGAGTAGTATGCCTTATCCTCTACTTCCCTAGTCATGCAGTTATTTGCACAGGACAAGAGAGTCCTCACAAATCTCAAAAACATCATTTATAGAGCACACTGTTCTTATTTTCTCTGAAGTTTTAACATGCATCAAAAATTCAGGCCTTTTGCATGTTATAAAGCTATGGGGATGGAGTTAACTTCCCCTGAAATTTGTTTTCTCATCTGAAGCAGAACATAAATACACTCAGCTTGAATGCACCTGTGTATGGCATCCCTGGTTTTGATGCAGTGAAGAAAAAACAAGTGCCAAGTCTTCTCTAATGAGGAAGCTGACCAAGGTGTGCCTGTGGTTTTATTCAGTGTGCTGTGCAGAAAGGATGAAAGGGACCATAAAAGAGGAGAGCTTTTCTGGAACCATGGTCCAGTTGTTCGGCCAATGGGGCATGCCACATTTTCCATTTCTCACATCGCCAGTAGGCACATGAGTAATCGTGTGGTAAGGGAAAGAAAAGAAGGGGCCGAAAAGAGCGCGGAGGGTGAGCGTGTCAGGCTTTAATGAATGCCGTGCCGCAGCCCAGGTGCTTGTTTCCAGCAAAGTGTCCGTATGTCACTTATTATTTAGAGTCTCTAACACTTGCTCAAGGTGCCAGAAAATGAAAACAGACGCTGACACGTAGCGGGCACAAAGCGCGGCCGCGGCAGCGCAGATGGAGGTTGGATTTCACGGCTAACATGGCGCGAGGGGGATCGCTTTCACAGGGGCCGGCCGGGCCGCGCTCCAAACGGGGCGTTCCGCATGATTTCACATCAAACAATCACTGCAGTGACACGTTTGTTGTTTCCACTCCTGCGATAACGCAGCGATGTGCTGGTGCATTCATGGAGGGTTTATCCATCGGGCTGTTCTAATGTGCTTTAAGCTGCGGAATTACAAATCCTGGATGGCGCGTTACCGTGTTTCACCGGCTTGGGGAGGCACATGGGAGCCATTCATCCTCATCAGTTACTGTCAAATACTTTCCCCAAGCCCAGAAAATAACTTGTCTTGCCTGGAGGACTAGGTGTGCACCATGAGAATGGAGCCCAGCATCAAACATATTCCTTATTCCCCTGCCTGTGGATTGCTAGCCACAAAAAAACCTATTTGATGGTGTGTTGGTGAAGTACAAGAAATCAACGTGAGTCTTCTCTTCTGTGTATTTTCATAGTAAATTTAGCATTTGAGCCATGTTTAGTAAAGTTTTGCCAGGGGTAGTAGGCCTTGCCAGCTTCTTTTGTGATCCAAGGACAAGTTCTTTATCTGGCAACGCAAGAAACTGCATGAAAGTAAAATTGACTTATGGCTTGAAGATGAGAGAAATATGCTGTAAGAAACCAAAAAAGCTGTTGCAAAACAAGGCAGTGGGAGTGTATTTTTTCTAGTATTTAATTATATTGGCAAAAAGGGAACATCTAAGAGCCAGAGCTCAAAGCAGGACCCAGAGTACAGTGTACAGAAAGATGGTTGCTTCCTCAACCAACAAAGTTTACAAAACCCATTTGGAAACTTTTCCCAGCAACATTTTCTGATGGAAAAATGGAATTTCCAAAACATTATAAATACAATAACTCAGGAAATCTATGATTATCCTAAAAATATTGTGAAAATCCCAACAAAATTTTGAGTATGCACGATTCAAAAGATACACATTATTTTGCTGAATCTGATTCAACTTACTGTGTTCTGAGTCAGCTCAATAAGGTATTAAGTTGCTTCCAGTAATGCAGCAAGAACCTTCAAATGTTGAAATTACGTGTTTTTCTGTACTCTTCAGTTTGTTCAATTCTCAAATCTCTCCCAAGAACTTCATGTTAGTTGCTCTTGCATACTTTTAACCTACATCTTTGTAAGGTCACCAGGCTACAGCCATACCTATATTTACTTATTTATCTATATTTACTTATTTCAAGATCTTTTATGTATTTCTTTCCTAAATTTTTCCATTTTCGTTGTTTTGTACAATGAACTTAAAGGTTTGCATAGTGCTTGCATCAAATATGATACACAAGTACTGTTAGAAAGCCATTTAGCCTGAAGGAGGGGCTTTGCTAGAATTTATGCCTAGTTCAGGGGTGGAAGGGGTCCCTAATTTCTCTGCTGCAGTGCACCCCATTTATGTGTTACTGTAAACTGGCCTTAATTCTGTTGGATCCATGTGTTTTCACAACCTGAGATTTTTTTAGGTCCTGACTTTCGGCCTGAGCCAATCTTTGAGTAGATCTGTATTTATGGAGAGGGCAGTATGATATATTTATATGTGTTATGTATGTAAGGGCTGTTCTCATTTTCCGAGTTTAAGTTGACTGTCTTTGGTGAAGAGGGAATAAAGCCTTTAAGACATGCAACAGATTTTTTTTTTTTTAGATAAATACCTGGAGTTTTGAAAGATTCTGCAGCATTTATAAGTGATAACACTGCTGTGATCAAACAGTTGTGGTTTTGTGTTTAAACAATCCCTTTTCTTTGTGATCTTGTGCTGTGGGTGTGGTACTGAAAAGAGGGATTTGACAGTAAAATCCATCTCCAAAGGGAGACCTGTCTTCTAAGGCAAGACTTGTAAGCAGAGCAAGTAGGGGCAGTGATTAGAATCTACTCACACTGCTTTGATGGCAGAGAGGGGTAGTGTTACACCAAGGGAGCACTCACGAATTACTTGTGCAGCAGATGAGAGAAACCTCACCCTTTCTACCAGCAAAGAAGACAAACAATTAATTTGTGTCTCCTGAAAAGTGATTCTTTTTCTGCTGTTATTGTGGAAGCAACAAAGTTACTACATTTTCTTTTGATGCCGAAAGACCATTATAATGGGGGTTTAAGAGATTCCTTTTGCATTCATTACAAAGAGCAGCGGCTCTAAAGGGAACTTTGCCAGCTCTGCTCTTTTATAGCCTTGAGATCTCTGCAGTGGATGAAGTGACCGCATTTCACGCCTTCATCTACTCAATGGTGAGAGGTAGATCCAGCACCCTTGTGCACCACAGCCTTGTCCCTTCCTGGGGCTGCAGTGTGGGCTTGGGGGCCATGGAAAAGGAGCCCTTGGTCATCCCTGGTGGGTCACATCCTGCCTGCAGGGCAGACCCTCGTCAGGCGTCTGTCTGTCTGCAGCTAAAGATGACTCCCATCCAGAGGGGAGAAGCCAAGCCAAGGCAAGAGGCCTGGAATCACCAGCAAAGAGCATCTGCCAGGCCTGGCTGTAGCTGTGTGTTGGAAAAGCCTCGTCTGCATGGGGAATGGCACACGTTCAGCAGATGACAGCCAGCACTTGGCTGGGCCCCACCAGCCCTGACCTTTGTGGCAGGTGGGAGGGCAGGCCAGTGTTTACCTTGGCCAGCCTAGCCAGGGTTTATTCCTCATGGAAATAAACTCTGAGTACTCCCTTCCCACAGCTCCCAGTGTGCATTGGTGGGGTACACTGCATCCTAGTAACTGTCCCCCATGGCTGCAAGTGGTGACAGGCCTTGCTGCTGGTATCACCAATCTTATTGGAAAAATCCAAAGTGTGGGATAGCCCATGTGCATTGTTTATTTCCCAGCAAAGTCTGACTTGGTTGACAAACACAACGTGAAAATGCCAGCTTTTGGAGCACCTGTACTGAGGGAAAATTGTGTCAAATGAAACCATTAAATATAAACACACACACCATTCTATGTATATACACCTTTAATAGATATATTTGGCATTAAATAGTGCTGAACTACACAGATATTCTACCTTCTTGTTTTTGCGCTCTACAATGAAGACAACTCTTGCTGAGGTCTGGGCTTCCTTCATGAATGCAGGGCAGCACTTATGGGAGAAGATTCTCTTTATCACACTTTTAAAAATATTTTTTGTAAACTATTTGGGATTATACTGAGGCAAAGGTGCAATTCTGAAATGTATGTATATATATATGTAGATATTGTACAGTGAAGCTCCAAGGGTATTCAGAGTTCTGCATTCTCAAGAGAGACTGGAAATCCTGCATTGCTCTGGTTGGAAGATGCTGGAATAGAGAGAGGTCAACGTGTGGTTGAACTGACAACTGGTACCCCAAATCTGAACTACTGTAAAATTCTTACTTTGATTTTACATTTGGCCCACTCATTCGGGTTTTTTTGCTCCAGGTTGAAATCTATATCAGTAAACCTTATATATGTTTTGAGTGGCAGATTTTCCCCTTCACTCTTAGAAGACAAAGGTCATAAGGAACTTTTTTCTTGTGATCATAAGCCAGGTCCTGATCTTGTTTCCACAGCTAAATATCTGGAATAACATAATGTGTTTAATAGATTTGCTTCAGATCTTTGGCCATGTGAGTGATACCGTGAAGGACTCTCCCATCTCATCTAGTGCACATTGCACTGACCCACTGAGTCAAATTACAGGCACATCAAGGAAAATGTGCTTTCAAAAATGTGTGTGCAAACCACTCACTGGTTCAGCACGGTGGGTGCAGCATGTGGCTTGCTGCAGTTTATTGTCAGAGTGTTTCATTAATTAAAGCCAAGGGCAGAAGCTGATGCTTGGACATCGCCCAGTAAAGAAACTGTATCCTCTGCAGAAGGCGCAGGGAGTCCTTGGGAGGACTGCAGGGATAAATATATGCACATTTGCCCATCCTGATACAGTAGCTCTCATCTCCCAAGCTTTCATCTGACTTCTGCTCTGTAAATACCTCTGGTCATACAAGGGAAAGGCTATACCCAGTAAAATGGGAAGCCAGTGCCTTTGCCCTCTTCAGTTCACGCTTATGTGTGTTGTCTGTCACCTTGTAGTTGGAGATACACTGATAAACTAGTAGCTGCTGGTAGTTATCAGGAATTTAATTGAGAACCATTTAACATGGAGGTGACCTTGTGAATGAAGTTCTGAATGAAATAGTTTCTTAGACACTGACCACACTCCAAACAGTGCTGCAGTGCTCTGTTCTCCCTTGCTGTGCTGCAGTCGCTATTCCAAGCGCTCAGCAGTACAGGTGATCATCCCTCAAATGGTGAACATCCTTTTATCAACACCTGAGGAGAAAAGTGTTGAATCTTTGTGGCCAGAAACCAGAGGGATACATGGAGAGTTCAGCACACACACCAGGCTCTGTGAAAGGGCAGAGAAGTTCTGTGAGACCTGTCAGAGCTGCTTCAGTCCTACTGAGTCAGGGATGTAAGTGGTCTTTAAAATAAAAAAAACACAACAAAGCAAACTGGTTTTAGTTTTTCCCTCTAGAACAGCATAGACCTCTATGGTTTTTTTCATTTCCAATCTATTGTAAACCCATTAAAAGACTGCTATTTTCATGAGGTTTTCCCTGGTCTCTGCAGCCTGACTCTCAGTACGTTTTGACTCAGATCTGCTGGTGCCAGCACAGCTGCACTGATTCACAACAGTAACATGATCTAGTTACTTTTTCTAGTAACACATTCACAAAACCTTTCGATCTGCTTTCTCCAACGCTGGCAGGACAGAATACACACAGGCAGATTAAATTTTTGTGAAGCCTGGACCCTTCCCATTTCAAGGATGCCTACATTTTGATGACTTCTTGCTACAGGTTTTTACTCTACCATCAAGTCCATAATCCCAAGCAAAGCTCTCCAGACAGGCAGTTGTTAGAAATTTCTAATTTGCTGCATCACCATCTGCTGCTTTGCTCTTGGTTCAGTGCTGCCTGAGTCTGGGGACCCAGCTATAATGGGCCCTTGCTGATACTTAACAAATGCTAAGAGGAATAGTTTACTGTTTTCCATTTTCCACTCTGTTTCTTCCCCTTCTTGGCTCTATTCTTTTGCCTTGTTTTCACATTATTGGGTATGGTGTCTGGTTTCTAGTAGCATAGTAGTAATGTAGGAAAAATGAACATAATTGCAAAAATGCCACACAAAAGACTCATATGTTGCTTTCATTGCTTAATCCGCTTGCTGGGAATAATTGAACGGGATTCCTTTTGTTTTGTAGCTGCTTCATTTTCTGAGTAGAAGTCCCCTCCTCCCATGCTTGACCCTGCAAGTACTAATGGGCAGACAGGCTTGAGAGGAATAAGAACAGAATCCAGCCCTTTGAAACTGAGCCTGCTCCAGAGAGTCAGAAATGCATGGTTGAAAGCACTACTGCTTGTCATTTCTCATAGCCTGTGTGCTTTGGAGACATTGGCAAAGATTCACCTGGACTGAGGTGTGAATTCAGCTGCAAGCTGGTGATGATAAGCTCTGTGCTACTGGAGTAACACAGATATCAGGGGGGCTCTGCCACTGGAACGGGGAGACCCTCTCCTGAGAGAGCCACAATTCAATGTTGTTGTAGTGGGAAATACCCTTAGAAGAGACCTCTTCTGTCAAAAACGCATTTCCCTGGTTCTGTGTAGCTGTTACTAGTTCAGTTTCAAGCCTCCTTCATCCAAATGTGTGTCGTCACCCCTGTTTTAGATAAATGTGGTGGTTCAAGGTGGGCTCAAAGCCACAGAGCTCCTTTGCACACCAGCAGGTTTCAGCTTCTCTCTCCTCTGCAGTGCACGGTGATGTGGAATCACCTTGCACAGCTCTGAAGGTGTTACTGGTCCTACTTTGTACTGTCCTCAGTTGCTTCTTCATTTTTTGGGTCTGTCCAGAGCACTGACAGAAGTGCAGTTGTAGGAGAGCAGAGCAGGAGCAAGAGCTGCAGGGAAAAATTCATCTGTGTGTTCCCAGACAGGCTCTGGGCTGCTGGTGACACTTGCAGAGCTCTGGGTATTTACACAGGAGCTTGTCAGAAAACTGCAGTTGCTGTTGCTGGTATGGTTTGTAATAGGAAAGCAAACACTGAAGGTGTGCATCTAGTATGGTCTCAAATGTTAGGACTGAGAGGTTGTTCTGCCATGTGAGCAGCAGTGGTGAGACAGGAACACCATCAAGGGCCCATGCATTAAAATGCACATTGATATATGCATGGGGATTATTCAAAAGGTCACTAATACGTTGACAAGATGAAGACAGGGCCTTGAAGGAAGAGGTTTAAAGCCCTTCAGCTGTAAACCTTATCAACAGGAAGATTGAGAGGTGACTTAATTGCAGTCTGCATATACTTCATGGGCAGAAGATACAGGATATTAAATAGCTCTTCAATTTAGGAAAAGAAATGCATAAGCTGATAGCAGTACTAAAAGGTGAGTCTGGACAAAAGCAAGGTAGAATCTAGACAGGCAGTGGAGGTGAAAAGCCTCTGGGACGAACTGCTGAGGGAAAGGATGGATTTTCCATCTTTTGATGTCTTCAGCTTATTTCTGGAAGCTTTCCTGGAAAATGCTTTTGCCAAATACAGCAGCACTGACTAGATGGGAGTTCAGATTAGATGTTCAAACAGTCCCTACTTGTTTAAAGCCCATACATCTTGTCACACAGCAGTGTGAGACGGAGTACATAGCTCTGGAGAGAGGCTTGGCAGACCTGGCACATTCCCAGGTCTAATACTGATGTGTGGTGTAAACCTGCAGAAAACAACCTTGAATGGTCATCTAAAACCACATCCAACACAAAAGATTCATACTATATTTGGAAGGTCAGGCACTCAGATAAATGGCCTGGTTTCATTGTTGCTTAGGCAGAGGTGAGTGCTGCAAACACTTAATTATCCTGGAAGAAGGATAATTATTTATGTACCACAATAAAATTTTGGATTCTCAGAGATTCTGTACACAATCAGACATCATATCTTCCTGTTCTATATGGAACTGGCGATATTTGAGCTCACCCCACGCATTGTGAAGTAATAAATTGTACAAGTCACGCCTACTGTTTCATTTGGGAAAGGAAACTGATAGCTGTTCCTTGCAGAAAGTTGTTGTCCATACAAAACTCGGCACAGGCTGTGGCAGCTTTATTGTGCAGCCGTGTAACATTCCTACCAGTAATGTATGTGTGTGTAGGGAGAGGGCGGGCAGGCAGTAATTGTTTCACTGACAGAAAAGATATAGACAGATGCACAGAAGCATTCTGGAACAAAAATGGGGCTGCATCCACTGAAACAACAGATGCTGCCTTGTGAAAATATTTTTTCCATTATAGCTCCAATGTCATCTCCCACTTATCTCTCTCAGAAGTGCAGAAGGAGCTCGTTTCAAGGGTACCTATTCTTGCCAGTGGCATTCCTCCTGCCTTGCAGCCTCAAAAAAGGGAATGGGTTTTTAACAGGCATCGTGGTGGGGGGACCATTTGTCTGCGATTAGGCCCGAGAAAGGAAAGAAACTTTTGTCTGAGTGAAAGGGAAGCTTGTAGTTCATTAAGCGGTGCAGGGATTAGCCATGTCGAGAGCTCTGTTCTCAAAAAGCGCTGGAGAGGGCCCGGCGAGGGGAGGGCTCCTTGTAAGAACTTTCTTCCTTTTCTCTTCTATTCTGTGGGTCTTTAATGGCTTCCCTGCGGTGGGGCACGGCGTAAGTAGGGGATCCTGGTCTTATTAGTGGGCTTTGGGTCCCCCACCTCCCTCCAGCCCAGCATCTCTTTATCATTCTGCCAGTTCATTACAAGCCCCAGCCAAGGCTTCACTGGCTTGGGACTGGGCTAAAGAGAGAGAAAGAAAGGGGATGGGGGGAGGGAAGAGGACGCAAAGCAATTAATTTGGGAGCATTCAGGGCTGAGAATGTAGGCCACTCCAGAAGAAACAGTCCCACCAAAGGAAAGAGAAAAAACTGAACCTTTAACAATGTTTTCTTTCAAGGTTTTGGCTACTGTTGCATAAAACCCTCCAGTGCTTTGATATTTTACCACTTCTAATTTGCTCTCACTGAGGAGTTTCTCCATAGAAATGTTTCCTTTCGTTGTGAGCTTTCAGATTTTCCCTTGATTCCCAAGTGCTCCTACTTTGGAGGCGGAGAGGCTTTTGTTTTTTTGGTATCAATAGTCCCTTGGGGCCAAAATGTGAAATTTGTGTGCAGGTAAATTCCCTCTGTCCTTGCTGGGAACCTTGGATAAGTACTGGCCACTATAACAGGCAAGTCTAGGCACCATGATTTGCCTCCTGCTGTTCCTATGGAAAATTCCTTTTGCAATCAAAACAGTTCTTGTTCTTTCAGGTGGATATGATCAAATGCAGAATTACTGCAGGTCTCACTGGCACAGAGAGCCATCCGGGGAGCCCGCTTCCCTTCCCTTGCTTGGAAATTCTGGAAAAGATATTCTGACATAAATTCATTGTTAAACATCAATTCTGGAGTGGAAACCCCTCTTTCCAGGGGTCTGAGCTCACCAGTTATTCCTCATCTGGACTGAGAGCTCGTGAATAAGGATATTGCCACGGGACTGACGGCAAAACAGTTTTTCCAGTATCAACTCCAAGCACAGATGCTCTCAGAGCTATTTCCTCTGGAGCTGTGGGAGTTTTGGTGGGCCTGGAGGTCTGGTCTCACTGCCTCACCACGCCAGCCAGCACACAGAAAGGCATCTGAATCATCTAGCTTAATAAGAGAGCCACAAATGAGTAATACAAAAAAAATCAAGTTAGAATTTCCAACTGTTTATTTTCACCTATGCGTACCCACTTGTGATTTCCTGACCAGTAAAGGCACACTTCAATGGGTAAGGGGATTTATGTGCACCCTTCTATGGGGAAAAAGGATTTACAGCTGGCCATTAGGCAGTTTAGGCTTTTTTCAAAAATATTTGGGTAGATGGAGGTGTGTTGAAGATGAGGGAGTGTGACTGAGATGAGACCATGTCCTGTAAACCCAGCCGTGTGTTTCTCTGGGCTTGCATTTCTGCCCTAACTACATTCACCACATCACTGAAATACTCAGCATATGCTGCATTTTCACTCGAGGTGAGCCACAGCTGAGCCACTCTCATGACACTTTGACTAAAGAAATCTGGCCTGATCTGTTGCTGTGTTGGCTCCTAGTTTTGGGTGCCAGTGTGTTTGCTCCAGGCTGTTTGTCTTCCTCAAAAGGCACCTTCCCATTTGCTGGTTATCTTACACGGTGTAGAAGAACAGCATTCACAAATCAGTGCAGGAGCTTTATGTTATTAGGAGAAATCACAGTTCAAATATTTGTTCTAGAAAAGTCCCACGGTAACACTGTGACATTTGACTTGCAGACAAATGCAAAGGTGTGTCTGAGCCAGGAGGGACGCAAACACAGGGTGGGAAAGGGCATCTGCATTGTGTTGGCCTGGCTTAAATATACAAAGTGGGATGATTCTGGGATGATCATGAGATCATTGGACTCCAAATGAGGCAGGTGAGAGAAAGCTTGGAAAGGTCGGGACAGTGGCCACACCACTGGCATTCCATTCTGTCAAACACGAGCAGCTCTTCATCATACCTGGAAGGGTGCAGATGGACACAGTTGCTTTGAGAAGAGATTGAGATGAACTGATTTTACTCCTACTTCATGCTGCCTTTTCTGCTCTACCACAGAGCTTCTGGGGTGTCCTGGCCCCCTTGGAACAACCCTGGGGCTTTGCATCTTTGGGAAATGACCTTTTCCAGTGCTGCCAAGGGCAGTGAAGATGATTTGCTTTGCCGTGACCTGTGGTTAGAAATGCGGGTGCCAAATTCTTTGCTCAAGCATTTGTTTAGCAACTGGGTCATCTCTTTCTATCAGAGGGCAGGATTTAGGCATGTAAATCAAATGGATTATCAGGAATGCTATCTTCACTCATTTTCTTTATTTCCCTCTTTGCTTCCTTTTTGGCCAAGGTTAATTCGGAGCTCTCATGTGGTCCCACTGGAATGACTGGAGAATATTGCCCAATACTTTCCAAACTGTTTTCCAGCAAAGGCTGTTGGTACAAGACACTGTAAAGACCAGCACAAGGTTCATACTGGCAGTCAGCAGCTCTGACTTCCAGTATCCTGCCGCAGGGTGAACCATAAAACAGGGGGTGGTGGGTAAATTGAGAATAAAATTGTGGTGGGTAAGAGCTACAGGCAACATCTGCCTTTCCCATCAGTGCAAAGGCAGAGCAGTTACACTTTTTATTTTTAGCAACTTTATTTGCAAACATGTGATATTCCACGGAATGAGAGGTGGTCAGTTAAATGGATGTTTTGGCAAGTTGCTTTCCTCCTGGAGTCCAGCCTTGATGGAGTGAGGCTGAGCCCACATCCCATCCCAGGCTGTGCCTCTCTCACTGTTCTCAGACTCGTGTTTTGATTCACAGCCTGTGGGCAGAAAAGCTGGGGTTTAATTATGGATGCAGCCAATCAGTCAGATAAAATGACAGCCCACTCAGGTTTTTAGCACAGGACTCACACTGCGTTTTTTCAGTGATTACAACCCAGATCCTCCCATTTCTCTCCCCCCACCCCCGTGTGTGTATTCTTCAGTATTTCTGGGGCTTGGTCTGGTTCAAAAGCAAAAATGCTGAGTGGTAATAAAAATCAAGGTTAATGTACCATAATATTGAGTCAAGTGACTTGTAAAAATTCTTGCTGTAGTTTCTGTTAGTTCACAGACACAAGGTTCAAAACTTATTCCAGCAAGATTTGCTATTGCAACATGCTGTTATTATGACAGCTTTTATTTTTAGAAATGTTGAGAATCTCTTTGGAAACTATTTATAGGTTTGCTGCTTAAGTATGCTGGAGCTTTTTATTTTTGTTTAATTATTGCATGCATAGCTTTGCTTTAATGTTGTTTTTACTTAATGACATGGAATATATATATATTTTCTTTTTTAGTGAAACTTACGCATACAAGCCTTTCCTCTGCTGATGTATATATTGGAAAAGCTTGGGGCCAGAACTGAGTGCTTCTCAAGTGAATTTAGAGTCAGCTAAGACATGATTTAACTGTGGTAGTTAATTGGGATAAATTCACATGAGTAGACCCCCAGATTAAATTGTCAGATGCCCTGGCTGAGTACTTAATTGTAAGGGTTTTATGCAAACCATGAAGAGTCAGTTAGTTTAAGTGTTGAAGCTGACTCCCTGCAGAGGGGGATGCTTTCCTCCATCCTTTTTCTGATCATCTGTCCCCATTCTTCTGTTCTTTTCGGTAAGTCTTCCCCATGCATCCCAGCTACTGAACAGAAAATCAGGACAAATCACCCTGTCTATTATTGTATCACTTATTACCTAGAAAGTAACTTCCATCATCATTTTAAATTATGCAATTACTCTCTTTTTCTTTCACTGACGTCTCAATATTTACAAGGCTCATTGCCACACTTTAGAGGCCAGTTTAGGAAAATATCAGCATGCCTGTGATTTTCTGAGGACTCCACAGCAGAGAAATAGGATAGATTTGTGTACAAGTCAGAACGACAGGGGCTGAAATGCATGGAAACATTTTAATCTAGTATGATAATGTTCTTTTCCTGTCTCGAAAATGTCCATTCTCTACTCAGGCAAAAGAAATTAAATGCAAAAAAAAGTTATGAATAACATCTAATCAAAAAGCCATCCCTGTTTTTATATCTTAGAGCAGAAATTAACCATGACAGCTGCTCCTGGAAGGTTGTTTGTCCATGCTATTACATAGAATTCTGAAAATTGCCATTTTTTCCTCACAGACTGTTATCAAGAACAGTTATGTATTTTGCCTAAAGACTATTACTTCCATTGTTTTTGAACTTTACACCAGACATAGTCTATCACAAAAATAATCACTTGTCTTGTGACAAAACAAACCATTCCATTTCTTTCTTTTTTTCCAAGGCATCTCATTATCAACTTTGGAAGGAAGTTGAATTTATAAAAAGATAAGTCATGTAAATAAGCTGGAAGAAATCTAATCAAAGTCCTTTGTCTTCTTTGGCAAGCACAGCTCCATTAAACTGTGATTCTCCTTTGAAGCTTCAATTACCTGACTTACCAGAGCTGGAGCAGGGGAGAAATGGCTAATATTTCTGAACAATGTGCATGTGTGTATGTGAGGGGGAGTTATTAACTTCTGGGGGGGCAAGAGAAAAAAAAAAGTCTGAGCAAGTTTACAGATTGCAGCTTTATGGTTTTGGCCAGCTGCTTGGAATCACAGGATGAAATTTATCCCTGATGTGTCCCCACTGTAACCAAGTGGAGGAGCAGGGCCAGTGAATGCTCTCTCCAGTGCCCCGTTCCCTTCCTCACATGGAACTCACCCATTTATGTCCACACGTGTTTGTGGCCCCAAATGCTGTTTTTACCAAATGCACATCAGAAATGCCTTGCATTGCTCTCCTGTGAGCACTCCCCAGGCTGTATTGCACAGGGTTCTATTTACCACTGTGTTCATGTCAGTTCTTTCCATTTAAAGGTAAATGTCAAATTCCCCCCATTGTTGTTGGTTCTTTTTTTGAGTGTGCATCCACAACTGTCTTCAGTGTTGACAGATGCATTTAGAGCAGATCTCCTGGCAGCATCCACCTAGCCCTGGTGGTGTGAAAATCTGTGTGTCTTATCATACTGCTAGGCAGAGTAAATCAGAATAACTGAGGAACCTTGAGTATTTGAGTAAAATCACCCTACTGGGCTCTGTGCTGCTGCAGCTGAATTTCTGCTGCCTGGAAAGCTTTCTGTACACTCATCGAGGCTCCAGAAATTGCCACAGAGATGCATAGAACTTGCAAAGCAGCAACACCTACCTGCCTTCTCCCAAATGACAGAGACCCACTTTTTTATTCTTCAGTCATGCATTCAGCTGATGCACCAGTGAGCTGTACACATGCAGCTTGCCATGGATTTCTTACAAATAGTTTTAATCCTTCTAACCTCTCCCCCCTCCCCCCTCCCCCCCCCCCATCATTCTAGGTTGTATAAATAACCTAAAAAATTGAGGGCAAAAAACACGGATTTTCTGTTCTTTGTTGGAATGCTGCTCTGGTGTAACTGAGAGGAGAACTTGACCTGCTGTATCCGTTTTTGCAGAGTTCAAACCGTAATTCCAGGCCAGATTCTAATCTGTGCTTCTTGCTCATATTTCACTGAAGCTCTCAAAAAATACACATGCTGTGGACTGCAGTGCAGCATTGCAGGCAGTGAGTGACTGTTATCTGGCCTGAAGGATCTTCTGGAAATAAATTTAAAAAAAAAAAAAAAAGATAGCGATCAAATTGCTGAAGTGAACAACTGATGGGTGTTTTAAGTCTTTAATTTGTTTTCATTTGCTTGGAAAAGCAGACCACGTTTGCCTTCAGAGCAAGAGGCAGTTATTGATAGCGCTACTTAAGTGAGCAAAATGAAATGCTTGCAATGACAGTTATCAAAGGTTAGGTCCCTGGAGATAAAAAGCTTTTGTGTCCATGTGCACTCCTAACCAAATCTTTCTGTGGGCCTACATAAAGTATACAACAATGTGCTTCCCTTCTGAACTTTTTTGGGATGTGGCATGGAAAGACTGTAGCAGTCTTCATGAAGTCAAATCCCAGATGGGTATTGGTTTCAAAGGGAACGATGACTAGCCAGTATGTTAAATATTTTAATTCAGTAAAGCCTCCTGTTCTCCTTGATGTTTGCTAAAGTTACGTTCAGCAGCTGTAGAGGAGAATGTGCACAAGAAACCGAAGGAGAATCCTGTGTCCTCTCCTCTTGCCTGACCAATAAATTTTAGCACTGAGTAGGCAGGCACAAGCCCTCCTCACCTTGGCCTGTGGGGTGGGGAGATGAGCAGAGAGGGCTTCAGATGGAAGCAGAGCTGCGAGCAGCTGGACCAGGTGCCACTGGTGCTCTGAAATGTCACTTTAAAGGCTATTAACATAGTGAAGGCTTTTGAAGGCTACTGAGCTGTTTGTAGCGTAATCCTTCCGCTTTTGTGCCGCTGCACTCTCTGCATGTTGTGCAAATAGACACTTGTGCAGAGCAAGCCCACCATGTACACAGCTCCAGAGAGGAAAACTGCTTCATCTGCCCTCAGTGGCAGATAATTGCTGGTGGTGCTGTAAGTCTGATCCAGGAAGGCAGGTCTGAGCTGCCCCATTTTTTAGATGGATTTGAATTTTCCCAGAATCCACGGTTATCTGGTTCTGGGTAAAATCTCTTGAAAGATAAGAAATCATTATAATAAGGGTGAGGAGTTTTGTGGGTGGAAGGTTTGTCTTGAACTTCTTCACCTTGCCAGTGCTTTCTGCAGTAATAGGGAATAATCCTTTCTGCAATATTAGGAAGTTATTTGCCAACAATTTTTTGGAAAAAGGGTCTGCTTTTACAGGCAGCCAATACAACAAGCAGCCTTTCCTCTAGAGCAACTGCACTGGCTTTCAGTTTCTTTTGCTTTCTCCTGCTATTTTTTGGCTTCTGTTGAATTTGTCTAATCTTACCTTGCTTGAACTGTGAATCAAAGCCTTTAGACCTGCTAAATTATCCCAGAAGATTTAAGGCGAGTCTTTGTGTAGCTGATTTCTCAGTGATGCCCACTTCTCTCTGAGCATTCTTTGGCTCTGAGCTTGGCTAGACAGGAGTGAAGGAGGCAGGTACTAACTTCTCATGCTGAGTATTTTATATATATATATTCTCATGGAGCACTTGAGGCATAGGAAGAAACCTGTATTCTGTCCTGTTTTTCGTGGGCCTGTCTTTGCTGCTGAAAACATTCTTAGCTGTGGCTTTACACTACAGGTGTTTCTGCTTTTATATTCTGTAAGTTATGAGGCATTTAGCTCAAGAGCATCTCCTTTGCTTTTCATGGGGCAAGGCTTCTGTGTCACAATGCACTGCACTGCAGATGGTTAAATCAGTTCCTTCTTGATGACAATTTTAGTATTTGATCAGTTTGTTCCTTTTCATTTTAATTTATTGCCAATTACTCTCTCCTTGCTCAGAAGCAGTAATGTATGACATAAACGCCAGCTCTCCCCACCCTCCCTGGCTACACTTGTCAACTGTGCTCACTCATAGCTGCTGCCATTTTAATAACCAGTTCCTGCTCTTAGATCTTGAGAATGTATGATTAAAAAATCCAGCACCTGAGATCCACAGTGAAATGCAATGATTTTGCTAGAAAAGGCAACCCTTCAATTTATCTTTCACCCTATGGAAATGGCAAAGGTGGGAGATGTTACATTAGGTGTCCAGTCTCTCTCCTTGCATGCAGTAAGGCTGTCTAAATAATTGAATTCTCACTAGTCAATGCTTGCTCAGCTACAATCTAACAGCATTTCATCTGTTCTCAGTGGAACCTTGCCTCCTTGTCCCTACTGCAGGATTGTCACCCTTTTATCAGGTGAATTGCCCATGCTGGAGTGGCCTCACACTGTCCAGCATTCCAACAGGATAATTGTTGCTGAAGGCAAAGCACTTGTCACTTCTCCAGCTCTTGGAAGGCAAGAAAGGTTGGATAGGTTCCTGAAAAATACACTTTTTGGCCATGGCAAGGATGCTTTAAGAAATCACAAGCCCAGAGAAGCACTTAGGGCCAGGTGGTGTTTATCTTATGCGGGGTAGTCCCTTTTCCAGTGGCACACAGTGTTTGTGTGCTGTCTGATTTGGTGGATGGTGCTGGAAGCTTGACCTTTGGTTGGATGACAGAAGCACAAACCTGGGTCTGCTTATCCACTGTGTGCAGACAAGCCATAACATACTTAGGAAAACTAGATAACTTTTAAAGCAATGTTCCCTAAAATCCACCACAAATTGCCTGTGGGTCAGTTGTCTGCATATACAGGTCAGGATTTGTCATAAAGCCTACTACTTGTTAAACTCAGAAAAACACCCCAAGGTGTAAATCAAATCAGGTATCAAAGAATTCACACAAATAAGCTACACAACATATGTTGTCCTAAGGCAAACATGTTACTGAGCAGGTGGGTTTGCATCTTTCACTGCTGCTGTTTGCACTGCAGCTGCTCACGAGGTGTTTCACCTTCCCATCCAGCAATACCCCTGTGCAGCAAAGGTGTGATTTAGATTTGGTTTCAGGCAACAACTTTGAAGGGTGAAGGTGGTAATTTTATCCAGGCTTTTTTCCTAAGTAATTTGTATTGTTCCTTTTCCTGGGACCTTTTACAACTTGTGCTTTCCATGGCCTTTTTTTTTTTTTTCCTTTTTGTGGCATTGCTTCAGTCTTGATATAATCCCTTAATATATGATGGAGAGCAGTTCAGCCCTTCAGGGAGATGCCACTGGAGACCACTTTCAGGTTATTGGGTCTTTCAGTGTTGTTCACATCCATCCTTAAACATTAATATTCTTCATCCATTCTACTTTGAAGCCAATAAAACATTTTAATTGGCTTTAGTGTCCTTTGATCAGGCCTGTGATATTGTATAATGTCGCTGTCATGCTGTACAGGTTGTTAAAAGGAGTTTGTATTTAGCCTTTCCTCTAAAGGAGTGCTAATGTTGCTCTTACTTCTGGCTCCCTATAGAGGGGTGCTGTTGCACAAATGATTGAGAACAGTTGTGCAGTCCTTACCTAAAGAATATGCAATTTTGGCAACAGCAGAAAAGGCAGAATTAATATTACTAAAGGCGGAATTAATATTAGTATGAGTAAAAATTTTGAGGCAGTAAGAGGAGTAAATATCTTCCTCATTTTCACTCAGAGACACTGGGGAGAGCTGAGAAGCAGTCAGCTGTCTATGTCTTACACCTCTGCCTTACCTCCACCAGTTGTTGCTGAACACACCAGCTACTCCCATTTCAGACCAGTGGAAAACTGAAAGTGTCTGAAAACAGAGTCTGGCCTTTCATACAGGAATCAATTTGCCCATCGCTGTGGAGCAATCACAGAGAAACTGTTTAACAGCACAAAACCCACATTGTGTATGAGATTAGGACAGGAAATACGGGATTGCAAGCTGAAACTGCATGGTAAATTTAAGTGAGTTATACACACTAAAACAACATGCTTCTCCCTCTGCATCCCTGCCTGTACCAGAGGCTCACAATTTGGCTCTGTTTATCCTCATGTTTCTCCCAGTTGGTGGGAACCCCTTGCTCCCAGGTTCACAGATGAGGTCCTGGGCCATCAGCAGGGAAGGTCACCTCTCCAGTGGTGGAGGAGAGCCTAGAGCCTGGCTGGTGCTGTGCTGTCTGCTCCACATCTCCCCTTTAAAGGCAAGGAAGAGGCTTTGACAGCTCTGAGATAACAGCTCCTGAAGGCCTCTTCTGAAATGTGCCCTGAATAACAATCCATGGTGTGTTTACCTATGGACATGGGTATATGTTCCCCAGCTTTACTGTCTCCAACATAGGTATTTAACTTCTTTTTTTTTTTTCCAATTAGTAGCCAAAAATGCTTCTTCACCTTTTTTTCCTTTTTCAAAAATGCTAATGGAAAAAACAAATCTGCTTTCAAAGATATTTTTTCCTCATGATAAGATTAACCCATTGTTTATAAAGCAGAAAACAGAATTTTTTCCACTGAGCAAGCAAAACCACAATTGCTGTAATGAATATTGGGTAATTAACCCTTCTCATCTGGAGGAGATAACACATAAGACTCACTGCACTACTTTCCCTGTGGAATAAAGTAGCAGTGGTATTAATCCAAGCCAAACATAGAAGTTTTACAGTTGGTTGTATTATTATTGCAGTTGTAGCATTTTTACAGCCAGAGCAGAAGGCTTCTGAAATTAAGGTGATATTTAATCTTCTTAGGACTTCTGGGCACCAACTAACTAACTGCTCATGCTATAGAAAGGAGACAGCTGCCTTCTGCTCTGCTTTGTACAGAATTAATGCCACACCTCAGTTTCTGGGAATTTTCCAATGCAGTTTTCATTTGGAATAGCTGGTCACTTGAGTAACGTGTAGCTTAGAAATAAAATAGAAGCAATTTTCTGCTTATTTAGAAACATAATCCTAAATTCTGCCAGCTTCAGCCTGGCAGTTCAGCTGAGAGGTTTCAATATGGGATTGAATGTCATGTTTTGAAGGCTGCTCTGTATCCCTGCTGGACTGACAGTGTGGTTGCATTGCCTTTTGCTTGGGAAGGGCCAACGTGGTGCATCACCTCCCAGACAGGGTCTGTGGAGGGCCATCCCAACTGCAGGTCAGGCATTTGGCCTTGGCCAAGGAGTCCTTAAGGACCAGTGAACTTCATGTGGGCACGTTTGAATGGAAGCAATGGAAATCTGCCCTCTGAGTTCAACCAGCTGGGTTGTGCAGGAGGGTCAGCTCTCTCTGTTGCAAGAAGGGTTTGTGGAAGAGGCTTCACACCATGTGAAATCCTGGCAAATTGTGGTTTCGCCAGCCAGGAGTCAAATTAGGGAAGATTCATGTTGAGGCTGAGATAGTTTTCCAACAGCTTAATTTCTGAGTGCTCAAAGAGCAAGGTCAGCACAGACAAACATTGTTTTTTTTAAAGGAAACCTGTCAAATCTCCCTGTTTGGCCATGGGACTCCAATGCAGCATGTGGGAGTCAGCTGGGGCTGGCAGGTTTGAGGGCATAAAGGCAGTGGGCCCTCAAATGGAGACCCCACTTCAGGAGTTTCCTAAAAGTGTTACTTCAGGAGTTTACTAAAAAAACAGTGACTAATCTCTACCCAGATGGGGTTGGCTTGGGAGTACACAGGGATGTGTAATCAGACTTCCTTGCAGCAGGATGGTGATTGTTCAGTGAGATATTGGGCAGTTCATTCCATGTCACACTGATTGCCTTGAACATCTGGAGATCCAGTGCCTTCCACAGGCACATGCAGTATCTCAAGCCTATTTTTTCTTGGAGAAATCCCCTCTACAGATGTGATCCAAAACCCGGTGCTCTTCCTACATTCTGAGCTTACCTGTTTTCTTTTGAATAGAAGTAGGTCTGGCTTGTATTTTTTAGATTTAGAGTTACTAGATGTCCTGCATCCTATTATTTAGCACAAGGATTTTTTTTCCCCAGCTTGTGGATCTCCAGCATTTCCAGACAGTCAAAACTATATCAAATCACTGCAAAAGCATGGCTGTTTGGCTTGTCCTCAGTTATCTCCCCTGTGCCTTCGGAAGCAGTCATGGACACACAGACCTGCACTACACTGCAGGCTTCATCCCATTGCTTCTTCTTACAGAAATTCTGTTTTTATTAAAAATACTCCTCTCCGTGGTTGCTCCTCTCCCTTTCACCAAGTCTTCTTTGGAGCAGCCCCTCTCTGGCGTTCCTCCCATCCCACTGCCATGAGGCTGCCTTTATTCCTGGTCGAATTACCGAAGCCTTCCCTCCTGCCTGTGGCATCCAGGCATCCCAGCCCAGGGTTTACCCCAGGCTTCCCATTGCGTAGGGCTCTGTACTGCTGCCAGGCGATCCTCGCAGTATATGCTGCGGGTGATTCTCTCAGCCTCTGGAATGAACTATTTTATTGCTGCCAGCTTGTCAGAGAAATCAGCTTGAAAGCTGAGCCAGAGAGCAGGCCTGGGAGCGACCGACTCAGAGTGGAAGCAAGTCATCGTTGAGCAAAATAAATCGGGGGATGCATCAGCTGCGTCATACAGGCACTGTTTCATGGCAGAATTTTGAAAGAACCAATTAGGCTTCCACAGGTCTTACCATGATCTGGATATTTATGAGCTTTACATGTATTACAATTAGGCATTGTTGTTTGCCCGGTTTGGGGTTTTAAGGGTATAGTTTTCTGTTTGACTGCCATTCCTGCAAAGATTTAGCATGGTAGGGACATTTTTTCTCTTCCCCGTTTACCTCCCAAGGAATTTGTGTTCCCTCTCTGGGCCTGCACTTGGGTGTGCGTGCTGCCACTGAAAAGGCTGCGAGCCATAAATAAAAGAACAATATGACCACAAGCACCCCCTGCAGAGGAAGAAGAAAGACATGAGTAAAATAATATGCCAGAGAAAATCGCAGGCCAGAATATTTATCCACCCCTAATTATTTCTGAGCCAGAATGAGGTATTTCAGATAGTAAGAAAACATCTCCGGTTTTTTTTCCCCAGTGATTTCAAACCATTGGCCTACTACAGTTTGATTCAAATTTTAATTCACTCTTTGTCAAGAAAAAAATCACCAAAGGTCACTCACGAGCACCACAGAATTCACTGCATATGTTTCTGAAGCAGAAAGACGATTTTTTTCACGCATTTCTGCTACTTTCAGCCATTCAGACTCCAGTGTCTTGAAAGAAAACACATCTCAGGTGTCACGTTAATCTGGTTGGTATGAGATTATGGCTTGCAAATTGCTGATTTTGGATATGGATGCCTGGCCCATTTAAAAGACTTCAGCATAAATAGCAATAATAGACTTAGAGTGGCACAGTCTTTCAGAAGACGAGACAAAAAAGCTGTGCTTGTTAAAACAAAAGATACCCCAGAAGCAGGAAATTTAATATTATTAATGAAAACAGAAGAAATTATTAGGAATGTTTTCACACGATAGAGTTCCTCATTCAGGATGTATTACCGTGGGGACTGCACCGAGGGGTCTTGCTGGATCCTTTTTTCCCGAGTGTGTCTGCAGCACTGTGAACATTCCTCTGCTCTAGCCTGTGATGTATTTGTAACATTTGCGTGTAATCTGTCAGGCAGGGCCTCTGCTCTAGAGCGTGGGAGTTTCAGGCCCGTGGGATTTGTGAGGCTGCAGATGCAGAAGTGGAAGTCAGTCAGATTTGTGGCATGGACAGGGGTTTCCCCCGTGTTGGAAGGAGGGAAGAGTAAGCCCTGCAATCTGGCTGTGCACGGGCTATTCTCACAAGGTTTCCGTTTTCAGGCTCTGGATGTGTTTTGGCATTGGAGTTCTCCTTCTCAGCCGATCCTCCACAATTTTTCAAGGTTCACCCGCAAGTCATAATTGCCCGGGGGGATAACAGCACATGGATGCAATGAAATGCATTCATAAAAGTGCTTGTTTCTGCACTGACGGGGCTCTCACTGCTTGTTATCTCTGAGCATGATTTAGAGGGACATAAATGCAGCATCTCAGCCTCACACATTCATAACCCCTTCCATCAAAAAATCTCGAAGCATTTTACGCACAGATGTAACCAGATAATATGTCCTGTTGTCTGTGTGGCATCTCCAGCATCAGTCATCATCATTCTAAACCATATGCCAGAGTCTAGAGTATTCCCTGAAGTATTTTACATGGGAGGAGTCATGTAAATAGAATATCTGGCAATCTATGAATGGTTCACAGGATTTCAATCAACTGAACAGCTTTAAAATTGGCATTTAAATCCCTCTCACATCTGTTGTTTAAAATAGCCAACAGCGTGTGGAATACATTCAGTATGAAATATTCATATGAGTATGTTAATAATAATATGCATTATCACAGTAAAAAATTAGATGAGTAAACTGTAGTGATTGTTGGAGTAAATATTTAGAGATTTTAGAGAAAGCACTGTTTACTAGTCAAAAACTAAATATTTTCCCTCCACAAATAATACTGAGATGTTCTCTGTTTTTTGAATACAGCACTTAAATGTTCCCAGTTGCCCTCTTGGTGCAGATTGTGGCTTCCAGTGCTCTCCAAAAGCAGTCCATATGGGGTAACTTGCATAGGAAGCTAATAAACTGCACCTGCTTTAGCTTCTAAATATCAGAGGGTGAAATACCTCTTGGAAAAAGTTTTTTATGGGTCATCTGGGCAAGGTGCTAGGTGACAGCTAAGTCTGGTTAGGTGTTGGGTAGTTGTGGTTCACTGACAAGCACTGAATTCCATCCCTGGTCTGTCTCCCCTATGCATTTTTCTGTCTGCAGACCAGTGCTGTTTATGAAGACTCCCTGCTCTCCTTCATCTCAGTGAAGCCTTTAAATGAGGTTCAAGGTGTGAAGTGCATTAATGTGGGACATGGTGTGTCTCTGACTGTAGAGGATTCTGAGTGTTGGGGAGAGCTGTACCCTCACTCTCAAGAAAATGCAGTAACTTTGCTGCTGAACACTCAAACTCTGTTGAATTCTCCCTAAAATAATCTTGAGTTTCATATGTTTTTAGATGACCCTGAAAGGCCCCTTTCAGCCCAGGCTATTCTATGATTTTATGATCCTGTGTTTTTTTAGGTAGCTTCTGTCTCTGGTCCTTTCTGATCCTAAGATGGTGGTTATTCTTATAGGCTGCTGGTCATGTGCTAGGGCAGGCATTAAAAAAATGCAAAAACACACAAAGGAATTCAATTCCATCCCACAGGAATGCTAGTCATTGTTTTGAAGCATGTTTTAGAAATTTCTAATGACAGCATTTGGATTATATAGTTAATTGTGGAGCAACCATTTTTACAATTTGTGTTTTACCCCACATGGAAAGCTATAATTTACTCCATGTAATTAGGTTAGGTTTAATTTTGGCGAGACACAGGCCAGCATTATCCTGTGTAATATACTGTAATCCTCACGTTAGGTAGGGTGCCAAGTATTCAGTTTGTTTTGGGAGCCAACAAAATTGCCACTTGTCCAGGGTTGTTCTTGGACAGAATTGTGAAAGTGGTAACATTTTGCTACTAAAACCAGCTTATTATTAGTCTGACAATGACCTAGAGAGATATATATCATTCATTGAACATAATGCAGAAGGTAAATGGCACTTCATTAATAAAATTATGTGTTTAACAGCATATGGGGGCAATCTTGCAAGTCTTGATATCATCAGACACCAAGGCTACTTTCTTTCATTGACCCCAAAATCTCAATTTCTTTACCTTATTGTCGTGCTGTAAAGTATAGTGGTCAGAGAGATTACACCACTTCCATATTGCTGTTACACAACTGCATATCAGTTTATTTATAGAAGATAAATCTAAGTTTAAAAAGCTAAAAATTATTTTTTGTCTCTACCCTTTCAAATGCCTTTTTGTTGCTGTCTTAGTGGTTTACCTGACCTTTAGAAAGTTTATTTATCAAAAGAGATTTGAGTATAAAGTTGTGGGTTGGTGACTGATGAGGGGCTGAATGCTGCCAATGACATATTAAAATTTGTATTAATTACATATATGGACTGTTTTCTGAAATAGTTCTCTTCTGAAATCTGGGAGGAAGGATTCCCTAACAACATCTTGTGCCTCACTGAACATAATGAACTTCTTAGACACTTTGACTGTTATAAGCTCTGCAATGTCCAATTAAAAGCTATCATTCTCTGTTAATTTCTTAGTACTTTTACCACTTATAGGTGCTGTTATTTCTTGAAATCAAAGTTAAACCATAATAGGCTAATGACCTATCTTGATGAGGTGTGATTTTTCACCTCAAGCAAACACGCTTTTCCCATTAAAGATGTTGAGCAGCAGTCTTCTCTGAGATTTTGCTTCATTTGGTAATTACCATAGGATGTTTCATTTTCTTCCATAGGAGATATTTTACTTTTCTACCAGAAGACTGTGAAACATGTAAACCCATAAAGAATGTTTCAATGGTTTCCCTACTAGTGTGGAAGAAACAGCTGGATCCACATTCCTGGCTCTAAAGCCCAGTATTGCAATTCCCAGTTCATCGTGATGGATTGGGTAATTCCACACTAAGGAATTATCTCAGTGTTTGGAAGGCACAGGACTGTACAATTGATTATTTTTGTTTGATTATAAATGCCATCCAAAAATAATGCCTGTGCTCAGTCACTGACATGTGTGACCTCTCTTTTCCTTCCAGCCCCTCTGGAAATCTCTTTGTCCTGGCCTATTTTGGCCATGTGAATTTTCAGGGAGCTGGAACATGTATCAATGATGTTTCTACACCTTTTGGTGAAGAAAATAATAAACATCCATCAGTGCTAGTAGGGAGAGGAGTGATAGAGGTGTAATTTTATGGGGGACAGCAGCTGTGTAGTGGTTAAAATAGAAGGCTGGGAGCCAGGTCTTATCAGTTTATCCTCGGCTCTGCTGTAATCTTCTTCTTATCATTAACCTTGCCTTAGTCCTTTCAGTGGCATGCCTCCCTCCCCCAACCCTCTGCAATTTAGGATTGTTGAAGATGGAATTTTGGCCTGTATTTTTGGGTGCGGTGTTCATGCCACCTCACTTTTGGCACTCATTGTATGTATCCATCATCTCTTCTGCAGTCAGGGAAGAGAGGTAGGTGTCACCCTGACCTTCTTTTTGTTCTCTGGACTTGGGCACTAGGGTTAGGTTTCTAAAATAAGGACTGTTTAAACTTATTTGGCAGATAACACTCATAATCACAGAATTCTTTCCAGTCTTTATAAACTTTCTGCAATGACTAGTGATTTATTCTTATAAATAATAATTGCAGTGGAATGGTTATAATTCATAAAGGCTGGTTGGTGTTATAAATGAAGCTTTTCTTCTCAGCTCTATCAGGTACAAGACCCCCATCATTCCCCACCACCAGGCCAAAATGGGTGGATGCTAAAAATATGTTTTTCAAGGAACCTTAATGTCTGTGACATCCACTCCATGCCTGCACTATCCAGGCAGTAAACTCTTTCAACAGGGTCTGACTTCTGTGCTATCTCTGAACAGCCCCTAAAATACTGAGACCCTGTCTCTTAAGAAAGCCTTGATGCTATCAGAGTAACATTAAAAAATACTGGGAAATATTACCAATTCGTTCTGGGCCTGGAGCAGCTGGCTGGTAATTGCTGTCTTTTGGGGGCTGCTATTTCATGCTCAGAAAGTGCTGGTGACAAGGCAGCAGCCTAACCACTCATCTTGTTCTCTGATTTCTTCTCCCTTTCATGCTCTGCAGTAGCAGATCAAGACTGTGACCGCAGACTGGTGCCTGTGGTACAGAGCTCTCGGGGCTGCTGTCTGTGTGTGCTGGAGCATGCTGATAAAAAAAGCAACCTCAACATCAACAACAAAGGAGCAAGAATTGTTTTCTTGCCCCCTGTGGAATGGAGACCTGAAGTCAGGCGGGAGGTCCTGGTGTCTGGAGGAGTCAGCACGGCGGAAGGGCTGTGATTGCCTTTGTAATGTAATTGTTGTAATGGCAGGCCTGGGAATTGCAGTGGTTGAGTGAAAAGCTCCAGCTGTTTCTCCTTGTGGTTCTTTGTGTGGTTACAGCAGGAGCTGGAGCATCCCCATGTGCAGATGGAGCCACGACTGAGAATGTGTCTCAGATGACTTTGTGAGCTCTGTGGGCAGCGACAGACCACAAGGAGCAAGGAAGAGCTGCACTTTCAGAAAGGCTTCTCCTTCCACAGCAATATGGAAAGTGGCTGGGGAAAGAGGGGAAGAAGGTTATAAACTAGGTGCAAATCTGAAGCAGATACAGTCATGGGCGCAGAGAAGGGGAGGAGAGAGATGAGCGTAGTAGGCACAGGTCATACCCTGCATGGAATTGGAAGAACTCCAGAATTCCTCTGTACAGATACAGCCATAAGAGAATATTTCATGGTCTTCAAGGACTCCTTTTTTGCTAACATCCTTTTCTGTTTTCTTTCTTGTCAATCATACCATACTCTAGGAGTTACTAAATCTCTCTTCAAGAACTACATTAGCCAACTTTGTCAAATGGAATTATAAAATCTGTAGTTCAGCCATAGTTAGATCATCATAATTTTACATGTCCTAAAGTTTGAGGCTGGAAAGCTGCCTGGCAGAAAAGGAGCTGGGGATGTTGGTTGGGAGCCAGCTGAACATGAGCCAGTGTGTGCCCAGGTGGCCAAGAAGACCAGTGGGATCCTGGCCTGGGTCAGCAATGGTGTGACCAGCAGGACCAGAGCAGTGATTGTCTCCCTGTGTTGGGCACTAGTGAGGCCACATCTCAAACCCTGTGTTCACTTTTGGGCCCCTCACTGCAGAAAGGACATTGAGGGACTGGAACATGTCCAGAGGAGGGCAATGGAGCTGGGGAGCAGTCTGGAGCATAAGTCTCATGAGGAGCAGCTGAGGGAGCTGGGGGTGTTTAACCTGGAGAAAAGGAGGCTCAGGAGGGACCATTTAGGTCTCTACAACTCCCTGACAGGAGGATGAAGCCAGGTCGGGCTCTTCTGCCAGGTAACAAGGATAGGATGAGAGGAAATTACCTCAAGTTGCACCAGGTGAGGTTTAGATTGGGTATTAGGAAAAACTTCTTCATGGAAAGGTTTGTCAGGCATTGGAACAGGCTGCCCGGGGAAGTGGTTGAATCACCATCCCTGGAGATGTTTAAAAGACCTGTAGATGTGGCCCTTAGGGGCATGGTTTAGAGGGACTTGGCAGTGTTATGTTTGTAGTTGGACTCAATCACACTATGATTCTATGAAATAGAGCTTCTTTCTTTTCTTCTGAGTGACTATTCCATAGTGAAGCAGATGCCCCTCTTGGGAAGCTTTCACATATGTTCAATTTAAAGGCTTTCATTTTTTATCTCAGTTTTTTATGTATTAATCCCTTTATACCCTTACAATACCCCACTTTCCTGAAGTTCCACCTCTCCACCTTACGCATTTACCTCTCTAAGGAAATACACGATCCCTTTCCATACCAAAGTCTTTAAATCAAGTCCAAGCAATAAACCACAGCATTCTCAATGCAAGAGTACAGAACAGGGATATGTCCATGTTGGTCTCCCAGCAGAGATTGCAGTATTAAGGAGGAATTGGTAGTAAAAGATTCAGTCCAGGTGCTGGTAGCAGCTTATGCACAGCAGTGAAAGATTCTCTCTGGGCTGCTGAAACTCTCAGTGGAAGTAAGATTGTTTTGTCTGTGCTCTTAGAGCTTGACTGGTACCTGTTTGTAAAATAAACCCGTTTTCATAAGTCTGTGCTACCCCATACTCCCTCTTTTTCTTATTCTGTGGAAGACAGTTAAGTCTTCCTTGGTCTTAAAGCTGTCATCTCTGATTATGTTCACCTGTTGTTGAAATGTGGGATGCAGCAATAACCAGCAATTCAGAGCTTTGTCACTGACAGGTAATAGAATGGGCCTGTACATCATCACAACTTAAAAACGTGAGTTACTGGTGCAGCTCTGGACAGGAGCCTCACTTCTTCATTACCCAGCCAGGGCTTTTGTCTGTTGTCTGTGGAGCCTCTCCAGTGTTTCAGGAGGCAGGTGGCCTGCAAATGTTCCTTTTGCAAAACATCCTGCTTACAAGAGATTCCCTGGGCCTGAAGTAAAATCCATGAAAATTTTTGCATGGAAATTCTCATGAAAATGGCCAGAGCTGAAAATACCAAAAAAGCCACCAACACATATTTTTTTTTTATTTTTATTGTCAGGAAATTCCAGTTTTAATACTTCTGGTTATTTTTGGCCCAACAGCAGTCGAAGGCAGTAGGTAGTAAAGTCTTCAATGCCTGTCACAGAGGGAAATTCTCTGCCAGTAACCTTTTACTTCATGTTGGTTTTATTGTGGGTTTGGTTTGGCTTTTTTGTTGTTTTGGGTTTTTTTTTTTTTGAGAAAAGTAGAGTGTTCCTTGACTATGCACTCCTCCAAGAGGGTTTCTTCTTTTCCATCTTGAGCGGTTTTGTCTGACTGGACCCAAGGAGAGGGGTCTCCTCCATGAACTATTTATTCTTATCTCCAGATATTCCTGATAACCTTTGCTTTCACTGAACCCTTCCAAATAAACTCTAAACACATTTCCTGTCTTTTCATAGCATCAGCACTGTTCATACAGTAGGTGACACTGTTAATATGGGTAGGTTAAGGAAGGCTGAGCATGAGATGGAGGGTTAATAGAGGATCTACGAAAACATTCAAAATAGTATCTAAAATTTATGCCAAGTTTGTGTTAGTGGGATGAGTTCATTGGGGCTTGGTCCTGTCTGCCTCTGGTAGGAAAGAGGGTTCAGAGTGGACACTTGCTAAATTAGACCTCAATGACGGTAAAAAACTCAGAATTATTCAAAATTAAGATTTTGTATCTTAATGATTTCAAGTCACCCTTGGGATTCACCTGTCTTAAGGGTCCTGAAGCCATAATTCAGGCCTTGCAAAAAACACAAAACAAGCTGAAAAATCACAACAACTTGAAAATTAGTGTTTTGCTCATCTCTTTGCCTAAGATTTTAGAGTGTATTTGCACAGAGTTCTTCAGAATCACACATGTTAAGAGTTGTTATTCAGTAACAAAAAAATCCCTGTATTTTAAAGGAGTGACTTCAAGGTCAAGATCATGTTCAAGGTCCTCCAGAAACATCCCAAATATCACAAGATGAGCAATAAAACCCTGGCAGTGGCAGCTCTCAGATGGCGTTTGTGCTAGCCAGTGGGTTGGGCTGTTTTTCCCTGGCCATTGAGGGTTAAAAGCAGCAGAAATTCTAATGAAACCTGGAGTGTTAATCCACATTAAGGAGATCTGGGGAAAGCAAGTGCCTTAATCCCTGTAATATCTCAGAGATAAAGTTGTTGCTGCCTTCCTACACATGTATCTCATGGACCATTCATCTGGGCATCAGATAAACCAGTCAGGATAGCAGAAGACTCCCTGAAACAAAGTACAGCATGATCTTTGTTTTTGTTTCTCTTTAAATTCCAGCAAATGTTACAGGAAAACCTGAATGCATCTGAGATAAACTGCAGAGACCTACTTTTTAAGATTGCACTTGCTTTTATGTGTGTTTATGCTCCATCTACAGCACCTTCAAGGCTGCTGAAAAATAAGTCTAGCATTTTCCTGTTCAAAGTTTATGGTCTGAGTTTTCCTGCTTAGCCTCGACAGAAAAAATTCTGATTTAACTCCTAGAAAGGCCCAAGATCCACCTCCCACAAGCATCCTGAGTTTGGTCACTCCCCTAGACTTCTGCAGCAGTGAAGGACATTGGGGAGCAAATATGATGTGCAAATATGATGTGTCTGGGTAAACGCAAGAGTCAGCTCCTAAAGCCGGAGTTCAGAGAGATTTCTTTCATTCATCCATGGGAGAAGGAGAAGGCCTCATTATAATTGTTCAAGCCTGACTAGATTACATCACTTTCCCCCTCATTTCACTCCCTCCCCACTTGCCTCCCTCCTTTTATTTACACCCCTTGTTCAGCAGCAGTGTGGAGTGGGGGCCGCCTTAATGATGGATGCTGATCGCTTCATTCCCCACTGCCCCCCCAGCGCCTCCCCCAGTGCTTTGAAGTGTGCTCAGGTCTCAGGCTCCAGTTCAGAGGTCACTTTGTTTATTTATGCAAAGCTGGCTCATCTGTGAAATGGGGCTTTCAAGGCCTCTGACATCAAAGACTCCAAAGCTGGTCCCATCAAGTCAGAGCAGGGACAGGCCTTGCATTATAACAAATTGAAGCAACTTTGTGAATCATAGGGAAATATGATGGCTAGATGTTTGTTTCAAAAATTGGGCAGTTGTTTTGACTTGTGGTTGGATGCTCAGCACATGGCATTGGCCTGAAAACCAGTCATACCATGTCAGCTAAAACATGAAGCCTTCATGGAGAGCCTGTGGGTAAATAAAATTTGATCCTGACTCAGTAACAATCTGAGTATTTCCCATCAGTTCCTCTCAGCGCTGGACTGTTATGCAGAATTTTCCATTTGCTTTAACTTTTAAGAGAGAATGGAACAATTCTGCTATGGTAATAAACAGTAACCATATCCCACTGATGTGGCAGTCCTTGTCCCATAGGCTCCTCAATGGGCTTTGTCAGCTGATGGAGTTACACACAGAAATCCCTTTTCTGCAGAAATCCGGCTTGCTTTGGGACACCACACACTTCCCCAGCACCACCAGCATCTCAGTCCTCTGGCATCTCAGACCTAAAAGCCAGCTTGGAATGAGATCCTGAAGCAAGGGAGAGACAGTGGCTGGAGAGCAGCTGAGGATGGTGGCACTGGGGTGACATTCCTGAAGAGTGGGCTGATGCCTCTGTGTCTGTCCTGGCCCTGTTTCGCGTGGCCACGTGCAATATTTGGAGGGGAAAGGCCTACACGAGTTTGTCCCATGTCTCCAAGTCTGTCACCTGACACGATATTGGAGCCTTGCCCTTCAGGTTTCTCGACCAGCCAGCATGCTCTGTAACACCATGGAGCCAAATTGTACATTAAGGACACCTAAATCATGTGTATGTTTTCTTAGCATCAGATACTCGTGGCATAAAATTAGTCAGTGATTGCTTTTCAAGGCAGGTTTTCCACTTCATCTTCCAACTGGCTGCTATCCTAAGCCTGTGATACTGTCCAAGAAGTCCAGTGCAGGATGACCTTCCAATATAGGTCACAGAAAAGGGAGCTTGTAGGAAACTTCAGCACTTCATCCTTCTCAGTCCTGCCTCTCATGGTAATCTGCTGGCAGCAAATTTGGCAGTGCTGCATAGCTGGTCCCTGCTGCCCTTTGAATGCAGGCTGATTTTTCTGTGTGGACTTATCAACCTGAACTTCCCACCTCTGTGGGGAGCTGACAAGAGCACGAATAAGCAATCGGCTTATTAGGTTATTTCTTGAATATGGCTGAGACTCGTGATCTCTGCTGCTAACTCATCATTTTGTATGCTGGTCATATATATCTGAATGGGGCTTGTTTCTCCAGGTCTTTTTTCTGTCTAAGAAGAATACTGCCAGGCCAGTTGTGTTTGTGAAGGTTGGAGTGAAATGCAAACAGCAGGTCTTCAGATCTGACACTATTAACCAGGCTTCAGACTGCAGGTTTGGGCTGAAGCAGATGCCTCTGAACTTTCAGGAAATTTAGCTTTTTTTTTCATCACAGATCCCTGTAAAACACTATAAAAGTGTTTCTCTACCCTTGGAAACCACTTGATATTAAAACTGAAAAAATAAGAAAGTGCTTCAAAGCAGGGAGAAACAAACTCTTTCCATGCAGCCGCAGTACTGACTTCAGTTGAGGCGGGTGGAATTCAAATATTGGAGATGTCTGAATTAGACAAGGGCCTTCCATCCTCAGGGTGTTACTGAGTTATCTCTCTCCCAAAGTGAAAAACAGCTCTTTTTTGATTCTCTGCAGCCACAGGTCGGAGCTTAGGACACTCACCCAAGGTGCAAGAGGGGAGATTCAAATCCCTCTCTGAATGCAGCAGAAGAGAGACCTGACCCTATGTGTGACTCACACCACAGCTTAGCACTTTATCATTATATCCCTGGCTACTCTGCTGCCTCACCCACACTTTCTAAGTTCAGCTGGAGACTCACATGCTTCAGGGAATCTTCCCCAAAGAAGATTCATTCAGTTTCTGGATGTCACAGGTCAGGTCCTTTTGGTACAGCTGTCAAGTGTGAGTTTGTTCAGATACAAGGAAGGTAGGGGCCCAGTTCACTGCACATTGCAGCTGGAAGGGTCTGCTGTAAAATCCCTCACCCCATGGGCAGCCCTGGGGATGGGAAGGAGCAGTTTTGCTCTACAAGACTTTCCACATTTATGGCATTTCCCCACCTCAAGAATTCTGCTGTTGTTAATTTTACCACATTCCCAACACATGTGGAACAAGTTCCAGTGTATCTAAATCAACGTGCTTAAATGCATGCAGTTATTTATTTCAGTCTTGCTCCTCCACCAAATCATCTATTCCATAGGCTCAGCATGGTGGCATGAGTTATCCTGGTCTCTTTCCCCAAAAATGTTTTTTTCTGGGTTTGGTAGATGACTCCACAGGTTTGCGATTTGTCGGGATAACAACTGACGATGCATCTTCAAAGGATCAAATGCATTCAGAGCAATTTTCCTCACATCAAAAGCTTGGCAGCAAGTCAAGAGGTGTGGAGTCCACAGTCAGTGGTCGTGTCAGCAGGAGTAGGGCACAGGGGCTGACTTACTGTAACATGAGGCAGCAGGCAAGGGAGATACCCCGCTCTTTGAGCATCAAACTGAGCAGGATTAAGGTATAATTGACAGAACATCACCACTTTAATGTCTTAACCACTTTTATGATATTCAGCAGTTAACCATGAACAGGAATCCCACATCTCTGACCACAGTTTTTCTTCCCCATTACCCAGTACATTTTTCTAATTGTGCTGAGGGATTTACTATATTCTCTGTCAGACAGCATCCAAGAATTCATTTGTGACACTATGGATATTTATGAGAAAAACTGTACAAGTGCCAGGAGATAGTCAATTTGGTATTTTGACTGAAAGGAGCAACATCATATGCAAGCCATCATGTATAATGTGTATTTTTGTATTCCCTGCCTTTGGTTTGCCAAGGCTATAAAAATAAACTTGCAAAGTGCAGTACGTGAGGCACTGGCACACGAGGCAGTGTGAGACTTGGTGGGACCTGTTTTTACCGTGATGCCCCATGATTTGGGCTGGGAGGTGGCTGGGGCACCCAGGAAAGGCTCAGGGTGGTGGGAGGTGGGATGGGGCAGTCAGCTGAGGAGCTGCTGAGGTATGAACATGGTGCTGCTGCCCAGAAACTTTTCCCCTTGAAGTGACAGCTGTACATAGCTCCAGGAGAAACTGTGCTGAAGTAGCCAAAAGGAGAAGAGAAAAATCTCTCAGGGTCGAGGGGGGACAAGTTCATGTGACATTGCAGCCTCTCTGCTGAAGGGACAAGGCCAACGAGAGCAGAGCATCTGTTGGCTTATAATGACCTGTGTTGAAGAGATGGGATGATTTTCCAAAATAGCAGAACCTGGGATGAGGATGGGGTTAAAGACACATTCTTCTTTCTCAGAGACTGCACACAAGTTTACACTCTAAATACTGTTTTAAGTACAACCCAACTTGTGAAACAACTGTAGAGAGAAGTTTTAGTATTTGAACCTTTTTGGGGGGACATGCTTATATATAAGCTGAGATCAGTTTTTTCCTCTCTGTTGCAGAGATTACAGAAATAATGGTCATCTCTTCTGCTCACAAGGTCTTTTTCTTACGAACTTTAGGAGCTGGGCATTTGGAGGGATTCCTTCCTTAAATCTGGTGTTTCCACTTCTCCATTTGTTTGGGTTTTTTACACCATTGTGTTCCTCATTGAGGCAAGCTTTTTTCCCAGCCTTCACCTGACTTGTCTCTGAAAATCAAATTTCACCCACTTCAGTGCAGTTTAGCTAGGAGCTAAGGAGCTCTTGGTCAAGATTGTCACCTCAAATCCAGCTGCCCTCTGGGGCTTGTAGAGCACAGAAGTAAATCTTAGAAGAGAATGTATTTCACTGCACCTTCATGTAAGGATGCCCAGAGTCCCTCAGCTGGACCTCCCTCCTGGTGTGAGCCATTGCTATCGAAGAGGCTGCTCAGAGCTGAGCTCTTGTGCAGTACAGGTCAAGCTGGAGTAGGAAAGAACTTCACATCTGGGTGCTGCAGAGGTGTGAGGCCACCAGTATCACCCAGGTTGTAGAAGGAGGCTCATTGCCACTCTCAGGCTCCTTTGGCCCTCCTGGGGACCTCATAGGTGGCCATACCACAGTGGCAATTTGAGGTGGGGGCTGCTGGAGGGGTGGGGTTTCACCTTGTAGAGATCTCTGTTTCTCCAGAGCAGAGCTGAGATTTTGGTGCAGTGGTAGTGATATAGACAAGAGTGATGAGGGACAAAGTTGTGTGTTGATACAGGTGGATGGGTGGTCTTAATTAAAAAGAAATATCCACAAGCAGCTTTTCAAATCAATACTGTTTTTGCTAGCTATAAATTTGTATTCAGTATCCCTTGAGAGCTCATTTGACCCCAGACCTGCTTGCTTTTCTGATTTTGTATGGAAGCTGAAGGGTGAATTAGTGGCCACAATCACGCTGCTTGTGCTCTGTGTGACTGATCACATAAGTCTTCCCCCACCTCCTAGGTTTAGTTATCTCTAATTTTGATTTATACAATTATTTATATAGATTGTGCCACAGATCAGCTCCTCCTTGGGAATAGCAACCTGTAAACATAAACAAAGAGGCTTTTGTCAGCTATTAATGTCAATATTGATTCAACTCACATTGATTTGGTTGCCTGCCAAAAAGCTCATAAGGCAGAAAACTGAATTGTTCATTAAACTGTCCAGGCTGTAGGTGCCAGGATGTAGATGCCTACTGTATGTTGAGTTTGTTTCAACTGCATGCTGTCTCCAGCTGGAAATGCAAACTCTTGTCCTGTTGTGCTGCAGGAGACCTTCTTAACATCTTCCCTTTCCTTTCCTTCACAGATGATGCCAGCTCAGGAAAGGACAGCCAGGTGCCTGAAGGCTCCAATGGAGAATATGAAGACCATTCTGGGAAGCAGTGGGGTAAGAAGCAGAGTGTGTCTTGTGGCTTTCCTCAGTCCTTGGTTCAGAGCTGTTCACGTGGCACATTTCTCAGTTGCTGAAGGAGAGGAAAGGCAGAGCGACTGGAGTGAGTTCTCCCTACATATGGTCAAATAATAAACAGAGTGTCAGCTGAATGTGCTGGTGTGAATGGATCCCATCCAAGGGTCCTGCAAAATGCAGCCTGTGGTTGGCCCTAGGGCCCCCTGCCATTTACCCCAGCGTGGTTCTCCCTTGTATTTGTTTTTCTGGGCAGCGACTTTCTTTCGCATGTGCAGCTATTACAGCTTTCATAGACTCCCTATAAAAAACATATTGACTTTTACAGCAATATTTCCAAAAGTCTCCAGTGCCAACATAACATTGCTCCCACTGAGGGCAAATGGGAGGTCTGACTTCACTTCAGGAGAATTAGCACTAAGCCAAGATGAGTATTGTTCAAGATCACCCTCTCTTTTAGACACCTGCCTGAACTTCTCCAAGCCATGGACTGTTCAGGCATAAGATTTTGTTGCTGTTGCAGAGCTTTTGGGGAACTGCTAAAATCTCACTTGGAACAGGCTCTGAATCACTGCAGGACTTGCAGGCCCAGTTTGGTCCAAGCACTCCTTGAAGGACAATAAGTTGTCAGGCTGATGCCAAACAGCTTTTGGCCATTACTGACAGGAGTGTGATGTGAGTTTATGAGCTCAGTGGATGAAGCACAGCACTTCCATTTTGCTCGTGCAGTACACCCCTCTCTTTGCTTTTATAATACAGAGGTGACTTTGTACCACATTTGTGGCCAGGGAAAGCCTCACAGCAGTGGTAGGGGTGGAACCTGCCAGGCTTTCTCTGTGTGAGTCCCCACCACTTAAGGTGAGGCCAGTGTTCTTCAGGAGCTGGCAAACAGGGATGTGGTGAGCTGTGCTGTAGTCCAGGCTACACTTGAATTACATATTTATCTCAGACTGAGCTCTTTTGGGGAGGTTAGGTAACCTCCACTCATTCTGGAAAGGGATGAGAACGTTTTAGAGCTGGAAGAAGGATGTCCTAGATAAACTGCAGGTCAGGAGTACTTCAGGAGGGGTTCAGCAGCTAGTACAAAGCTGCCATCTCTCCACTCTTCATTTCCACGGTGCTCCTGATAGAGCTGCTGGATGATGGATCAATACAACAATACAACAATAATATTATGAAGAAAAGATGTAAGCCCTACTAGAATTATTAGGCATTGACAATCTCATATCAGATTGTGTCTTACTCTGTGCTGCCCTGGCCCAGTCTGTTGTTCCTGAACCTCTCCTTTTTCCCCTATCCCTCCCTCCTGTCTCCTCTGCTCTCCTCAAGCAGAGAAATGCCTGGGACTGGCCACACGCCCACCTAAGCCCTTTCCATCCAGCACTGTTCAGCAGTAAATTGCTGGTGTGAGCTGGTGTGCAGGGAGGGTCAGGGTATGTCTGCAGGTCTCTGGAGAAAGATGGGTGAAGAAGCAGTTTGTGTTGTCACAGTCCTGGGCTCTTGGAGAAGTGTGAGAGGAGAAGCATGGTGAAAAAAAAGCAACACTTTGCTTTCCATCTACCATCACAGATTGGTATCTCTGGGGAGAGCAGGGAACTGATATGGGGAAAGACAGATACCCCCATCCATGTCTGAGCTCTTAACCAGAAGACTTGAAAGTATTTCAGTACATAGTCCTGTTGTGACATTTTTTGTCATTTTCATGAAAGCCAGAAGTGGTAGTGACTGTCACTGCGTGGAGGTAATGGTGGTACATCACAGCAGACAACATTTTTCAGATAATCACCTCACTTTGTATGAACAACATCTGGCGGGAGCCTCAGGGACTGATCCATGTCTCTCAAGGTGTCCCACAGGGAGAGGACACTGCTGAACAGGCCACTGCTGGACACTCCTTCACAAGCCTTTGTGCTGACATGTTTCCATTGCATTTAATTTTCACTAGCTTTGAATAAATATCACGGTAAACAGCATTTCAGCCAGGAACCTGTACAACACTGTCTCTTTGTCCCCATCCACTTGTGTTTTCCCTTGCTCTTGAGTGTGACATAATTTATACTGTACAAATGTGTGGTTCATGTTTATGAAGCAAATGCCAAGTGATGTGGAGGAGAACAAGCATGTGAATAACACAGAGGCACTTTGTAATAGCCTTTGCTGGCACTCCAACAAGCAAAACTTCTGTAAATGGAACAGATTTGGGGACAGACATTTAGCATCAACTCAAAAGAGGTCTTTTCTGCCTGTAACAGTGCTGCTTCTCCTCTTTCTCCTTTGTGCTTGCTGGGTCTCTTTTTCTCTCTAATGTGTGTGTGTCTCTCTCTCTTTCTCCTTTTTTTGTTAACTGGCTTTTCTAAACTTGTCCAGTTCAGGCTTTTGTCAAGGAAACATTCAGGACTGTGTAAATGGGATCTGGTTTCAGCATATTGCACACAGCCTGGAGTAGCTTTTGAGAACACATAATCACTTAACCTTTTTTAAACAGAAAAAGAAAGAATGAAAGGCTGAAAGATCCAAAGAAGTGCAGCTTTACCTGTGGTTTGGTGTGTATTTGGGCAACTATGTGCGAGGAGTGAATACAAAACTCCAGACAGACTCATGGGAGTCACAGTAGGAAGAAAACCAGAAATGAGAAATGTTAAAGACCTGCTTTTCTGAGGTGGAAAGAGTTTCTGGCTTATAGTGCCCTTACTGAGCAAGGATGCCAGCAAGTCCTTCTGAGAGCTCAGAGTCACTCACTTGACTTTTCAGTCTGCTGGGGAAGTGTGACTGTCCTGGCTCCAACTTGCTCTATGGTATGTAAGTCCCAGCTCAGGAATCCTGTCCATGAGGGTCTCCCCTGTACTTGGACCTGGAGTTCCTGGACTCAGAGTAAATTACTGCCCTATTACACAGTGAGTGTTCAAACCCATTGCATGGCTGATTCCTGACCTCTCCATGAGCCTTGCAGACAATTTCCACAATGGCAGCCCTTATCAGCCCAGGCTAAAATTTGGGATGCCATTGCCCACAGTGTGCAGCTCTGACAGGGTTCATTGTCAGGGAGGGGGGGATTGTCTTTGCTGTGAGGGGGCCTCCTGCAGCAGAGCCTGGAGGGAACACCCAGCAATTCAGGCACCACGACCTGTGGAGGGGGTCACTATGTCACACTTGCTGCTCAGCTGTCACGGCAAAGACTCCCAGTGCCGGAGTTACTCCGGTTCATTGGATTACACATGAAAGCCTCTGCATGGAGAGCAAAGCATTTCTGAGCAGGAGTTTGAAATAACATGGAATGGCTGGGACTCAAAATGACAGCCAAGGGGGGCAAGGGAAGGCTGTGGAGACAGATGGTTTCCCCTATGGGAAAGCACTCTGTGGAGTGGGGTATGCCAAAGGGTGTCCTTTTCCAAGAGGGAGGGATGTTGGCCAAGGCTGCAGGGGGGTGAGGACTAAGGGCTATGCTCACAAACCTCAGAGGGCAATGGCTGCCATTCCCCAGTGCTTGGAGGTAGGAAGCTGCAGGCCAGCTTCTTCCATTCAGGAAAACTCCACTATAATGCACATCCCTTCTGGCCCTCAGCTCTGGGCAGCAGGACTGGTTGTCAGTATGAGATTCCCACCAGGCCATCCTATAGCTGGCCAGGGAATCCCTAGAAGTGGTTAAAAACATGCAGATGTGCTGCTTAGGGACATAGTTTAGTGGTGGAGCTGGCAGTGTCAGATTAATGGTTGAACTCAGTGATCTTAGAGGTCTTTTCTGACTTGAAAAGTTCTGTGATGGGCTTAGTTAGAAGTGGCCCTGGAGTGGCATTGTGCAGTTAAAGTAACTGTGAGAAATTTGTCATTTCTTTTAAATTCTTCATTAAGTTTCAGATTTTGCCAGGTGAGAGCCTTGCATTTCTCTAAGTTTTTTGTCTCTGCTCTTAGAAATATTGGTGATTTCTTTGCTAAGACGAGTGGCTTAACCCACGCTTCTATTCACCAGCAGCTATTGCTTCAGATTCTCCAGTTTTGAGATAGACTAGCATGGGGTATCCTCTAACAACAAACTCGAGGGGTTTTATTGGGTCTTTCAATTCTTTGTTTGCTTCTTTGGACCATTCGACATGAATGTTTTGTATATTGATGCTGAATGAATTGCATACATTTAAGTTTAGATCAATGTACAAAAGTCTGTCACACTTCTAAGACTTTCCTATGTATGGAAAAGATGCTGACTCTTCATAAGCCCCAATAAAGCCCCTGAGAACTGAGAGGCAAAACATCTTCAGGAAATGAAGCTTCATGTGACAAGCAAAGAATTGAGAAAATGGTCAGCGTGACAGGAATCTGAGTTTTTTCCTTTGGCTAAGGACTTTGTGGAATATGGTAACAATTACAGTGTGATTATGGGGCCACATTTTGCCTTCAGCTGCAATAGCATGATTTTGGTATTATTTTGTGAGATGGTCTGGTGCAATTGCCTTACAGACACAGAAATTCCAGGGCTGTGCTATGCAGAAGGTTAATGCAGTGGCCAGAGCAGTCCAGTAGACACTCAAATGTATTGGGCTGGGTGGTGAATCCCTTCTAAGGATAACAGTTTGAGCTGATATTAGGGACAGCGGTACACTGGTATGTATGGGGCTGCCTTTCCAGCAAATTTGGCCACAAGACTTGACAGCAGTTTCCTTCTTTGCTCATGCCCTGTGCTCACCACAGTCCGTTCTGATGCCTTTTCAGCCCGGCCCAGGTTCACTCAGCCTGCCAAGATGAGACGGAGGGTGATCGCCCGCCCTGTCGGCAGCTCCATCCGCCTCAAGTGCGTGGCCAGCGGCAACCCCAGGCCTGACATCACATGGCTGAAGGACAACAAGCCCCTCACTCCCCAGGAGATTGGGGAGAACAAGAAGAAGAAGTGGACGTTGAACCTGAAGAACCTGAAGCCGGAGGACAGCGGGAAGTACACCTGCCGGGTGTTCAACAAAGTTGGAGAAATCAATGCCACGTACAAAGTTGAAGTGATCCGTAAGTGCAGCCTCTGGGGGGGAGAGCAGAGAGGGCCTTTGAGAAGTGGGTTGGCTCAGTCGAGGCAGTGTGATGGCAAGGGTGCAGTGTCGATGGCTGGACATGGAAATGGGGAAGTGATAAAAAACGCCGGAGAAAATATTACTGAAACTCTAGAATGGGCCTGAAACCTGGGCAAGACAGAGTAACAACAAGACAATTTAGGAGATGAAATGAGGGCAGGTGCTTGGGAAATAATCATCTCTGCAGGCACCCGCATGGTGAAAGTCACCTTTGCCCAGTTCAGTTTCTACAAGAGAGTCAATTTAAGGACAGACTGAGAATTAACAGAGAAAACCCTTTCAAGTACCATGGAGGAGGTGGGGAAATATCTAGGATAGCCCAGATTACTATGCCAGAATGGGTGAAACCAGTCAATTCAAAATCTAATCCAGAAGTTTCCCAAGGCAATTAGCAGAAATCTTATGACTCGAGTGACTAGCCCAGACAAGGTTTTAGGACCAGATTCTGAAAAACATTTGGCCATCTGAAGGTCCAGGCAGGTACAAATGAATTACTACAAAAAAAAAAAACAAAAACCAAAAACCAAACAAAAAAAAAAAAACCCAAACCTAAAAACACCCACTAGGATCCTGTCTGTATCTTTAGATGCCTACATAGCTTTAAAGATTCAATCCTTAGAAGATGAGCTGTGGGGGATTACCCTGCATTGTGGTGAGGTAAATTGCTCTTCTTACTATCTAGCTATTCTGATTCTTGTTCTCTAATCTCCTGTTTCCCCTATTATGCCTAAGGATAATTATACTCAAATCCTTCCTAAGTTTACCAGAGAAGAGCTCTTATTCTTAAATCATTGTGCTTTGCCCATGACATCATCATAAGTTGTCATGGAAATGATTACAGAGCAGCCAACTCAAGAAAGAGGAGAAGATGAGCTGAGTGGAGGGAAGATTGAATAGCCTTCACTAATGAGGAGCAGGGGCATGGAGGGCTATTTCCAGCCACTTGGAAAGCATGTTGTTTGTCTGTGCATACATTTTAGCATGAGAAAGTTTATCCCAGTGTGAAAGATTGTTCTTAAAGGTAAAGATCTCTTCCCTGATAAGTCCTTTCTCTAGAATCACAGGAATTAAAAGCACATGTGGGAAGCTCTGTTGGGTTCTGAAGGCACAAACCTGCTGGACATCTGGGATTGATAAAGATGCAGCTGTGTGGAGACAGTAAAAACATGTGTTTACACTAAAACCAGGAGCAGAGGCAGGGAAATGAATCAAGCCCCATCCTAATGGCAGCTGTGGCATTTTCACTTCATCAAAACCAGACAGCACCAGGAACAAACCCCTTTCTGTGTCCCTGTTTATCTTGGTTTTTATCAACTTAAAGATGTATGTAACCTTTGTTTTCATTAGCTTTTGCTGGCTAGGAGTGAAAACAGTAACCAAAGCTGGAACCAGAGTCAAGGAGATAAGGGCATTAAGCAGTTTTCAGACATCTTTCTATTTTTAACATTATTCTGTGGAGCATTACAGGTTTTATTCAATTTCCTCCTTTTTTTCCCCCCCTGAGCCTCCACTCCTAAGTCCTGCTTATCTGAGTCTCAGTCTCCCCCGGCTGTGATTGCTGCTCCCAGTCCCAAGGCAAAGCCAACAGGGACTACTGTGGTATTTTTGTTTCCCAAGCACATCTTTAGAGCCCTCATTATTGAACGTATCCCGAGTTTTTGAAAGAGGGTCCATTGTTCTTTCCTCTCTCTCCAAAGCTGGTGGGAGCTGTTTTGTTACATGCTCAATCCAGCAGTGTTTGCCATCAAAAGGAGTTGATGATTGCCAGCAGTTACCACCCACTGTGATACCATAATTTCTCCTGTGCCTAGGATAGAGGTTTGCAGTACCTCCTTGTCTGGAAACTCTGACTGATTTATCTGATCCTAACACTAAAAAAAAATCCAAACATTTCTCAGAATGAGGTATACCTTTTTCCTTTCACTTTATGTGGTGTTGACACAACCTTAGACTTATGATCATGCTGGAGAGGATGGTCTTGTGAGCCTCTTCAGTTTGATTTCCTTTCCTTCCATCTTGGTACCTGCCTTACCTGGGGCTTGAGTCAAAAATAATTTGTGAGAAAGGAAAGATTTGTTATTGGCTAGAAAAGCAAAAGCCTTCTGAGCTCATCCTCCACAAAATTTTTTTTCCCATAGTGAGTATGGTGATGATTATACCAAAGAAAGGACTGACAAAAGCAGGGAGATGAGGATGAAGTGAAAGTCTTCCTCACTGGTAGTGCCTGAGGTCTCAGCTCTTCCAGCAGTTGATGACATGGCTTGGGATTGCTCCCAGTAGAGTTTGGTCCCCATGGACAGCTACCAGGCCCAGCTTGAGAGGTGACAGGTATCTCCTGAAGGACTCCCAGAACAAAGATGGGAATATCCACAGCCTGCCATAGCCTGTGAAAGAAGGGGTCTTTTGCCATCTGATTTTGTCTGTCCATAGGGAGCATTGAAGAAGGCCAAAGGGAGAAAGAATGTGTCTCACTCCACCCCTTACTATCCCCAAACTGGGGGTAGCCACAGTAGTTCTGCTGTGGGTTCTTAACAGGTAGGTATTTGTAAATAATCTGATAAAAACCTGAGGTTGTGTCTGAAAACACAAAAGCCCTGTCTTACTCCCCTGTAAATTGCAGCCTGCTGGTCATGGTGGTGAGACACATCACAGAATCACAGGTAGGAGGGTTTCTGACTGCGCAGAAGAGAGGGATGAAGAAAATCTTCCAAAATATAAGGGAAACCATACTTTTCTCCAGGTCTGATGCAGGTAGAAAATGAACTTCCTTGTTATAAACAGGAAGATTCAGGTTGAGCATGAAAACAGTCTTGCTAAGCCTCAGACAATGGAGGAGTTGTCTGGAGAGACTGGAGAGCATCTGCCATTGGAGGCTTTGGCAGAGGCTGGCAAAATGTGTATCAGGGGAAGTTTGCAGAAATCTCAGCCTGCCTTGGGGCAGGGATTTGGACCAGACTGTGATTTTGCATCCCTCCTACACCTCTTCCCTGTGTTTTTGCAATTGCAAGTTACTGAGGTTGGCAAACACCTTTCCCCATGGGGCTCCCTGTGTTTCTGTGCAGAGAGGACGAGGTCCAAGCCCATCCTGACAGGGACACACCCTGTCAACACCACGGTGGACTACGGTGGGACCACTTCCTTCCAGTGCAAAGTGCGCAGCGACGTCAAGCCCGTCATCCAGTGGCTGAAGAGGGTGGAGTACGGCACGGAGAGCAAGTACAACTCCACCATCGATGTCGGGGGGCAGAAGTTCGTCGTGCTGCCCACGGGGGAGGTCTGGTCCCGCCCAGACGGGTCCTACCTGAACAAACTGATGATTACTCGAGCCAAGGAGGAGGATGCAGGGATGTACATTTGCCTCGGGGCAAACACCATGGGCTACAGCTTCCGCAGTGCTTTTCTCACTGTCCTGCCAGGTGGGTTGTGACATTCTTCCCTCTCTCTACCACTCCTCTGCATTATGGTATTTGTTAATTCAACTGCTGATACCCATTGGTTCCCTGGCCCTATGTGGTACTGTGCTGATTTAGAGTAGCCCAGTTCTGATAAGAACGAATGGGGGACTAAATCAGCCCTGATTTAAATCAGTCCCTGCTGAAATCCTGTTGATGATATTTCCTTTCCTTCCTTCATGGGAAATAATCACAGAATAGGTCACGTTGGAAGGGACCACAGCAGGACATCTGGTCCAACCTCCTTGCTCAAGCAGAGTCGATCCAGAGCACATGGCACAGGATTGCAACCAGACAGTTCTGGAATATCTCCAGTGAGGGAGACTCCATAGCCTCTCTGGGCAATCTGTTCAGTGCTCAGTCACTGCACAATAAAGAAGTTCTTCCTCACGTTCAGGTGGAACTTCCTGAGCATGAGCTTCTGCCCTTTCTTCTTGTCCTTTTCTTGGCATCATGGAGCAGAGCCTGGTTCCTGCTCTGACAGCTCCCTGCAGATACTTACAGACATTGATGAGGTCTCCTGTCAGTCATCCAGGTGAAATAACCTGAATTATCTGCTCCTGTATGAAAGAGGAGCAAGCTGGGAAAAGATACTGCAGTTGCAGACACTAAATCACTTCAGTGATAGCTTGCAGGATGGGAGAGGGGAGCTGGATAACAGCACAGTTTGCAACCTCATTCCCTAACATTTCTCCTTTCTCTTGCCCTTATTTTTATTGCTTTTACTGGTAAAAGGAAACAATGATACAGGCCCATAAAATGAGAGAAGAATAAAAACTGTCTGGGTCAGAAGGAAATGAAATGAATGAGAGTGAAAACCAGAATGATTGATTAGTTAAATTCTTACTCAATGGTCCCCTGGGGCCCCTGTACCAAACTCACAGCTGCTCCCTCCTCTCCCCAGACCTCAGAGCTGGTGGCCACATCCAACTGAGACTGTATCAAATGTGTTTGACACACACCATCCTTGCCTGGTTGCTCTTTTGTTTTCTCACTGTGCAGTTCTACCCTGATAAATATTTTGGACTTAGGACTGCACTCGAACTGAAAGGCCTGTCAATACTAAGGAAAAAGCAGCATGGATGGGATATTACTCAAAGTCTCTGGGAGTTTCTGACTTATGAGAGTCTGATCCAGCCCCTACTGCAATCAGGGGGAGACTTTCCATGGATTTAAACGGAACTGTATTGAGGCCTCATGCCAGAACCAGAGCCTGCAGGGCTGTTGTTATTGGCAGTAATGGAGAAGGAGAACCCAGCTTGCCCTAAGATGCAAAGATGTGGTTGTAAAGCTGTGAATTAAAAAAGACCATTTTGCTTGTAAATCTACCAGATTTGACATAGACAGCACTGAGGAACATGGATGAATATCAAAACACTTGTGTTTCAGCCCAGCATAGGATTTCTGCCAACCAACATGAAGACTTCTGTCTTCATGATCAGCTGATGGGTCAGTTCTCTGATCCTGTCACGTTTTTAACAGGGGGCTGGACCAGACTCACCTTCCAGCCTAAATTATTCCATAATTTCCAGTGTTGGTGAGTCAAAATTTCATCTATTGAGGTCAAAGTATAGGTCCTTCTAACTTCAAAGAGACCACATGGTATATATTTAACATTTCACACTGCCCATAGGATTATTTGTCAAGGAGAGAAAAAGACATTAGTGTCTTAGAGAAGTTTAGCTTGAAAGTTAAGTGATACATGTTTGAATGTAACATATTGAATGATTTAGATAGGCTGTGGTTTTTGAAGTTTCCTGAGTGCCTCCCTGAAAGTTGAGTTCTGTGCCTGGGTCTGTTTCAAGGCATTGGATAGTCCAGCTAGTAGCTATCTAGGCAAGGATTTTCATAGCTAGAATCCTACCCCAGGACTCCTTTTGGGTTTATAAATAGGAGATCAGGCTGAGAGACTGGAGTGGCTATCCAGGGGTGTACAGACTGCCAGCAACAGAGAGATAAAGGAGGAGGTAGCTGTGAAAAATGGCTAAAGCATCTTATCTCCTCCAGTAGCTGAATTTACTGCCCTTGAAAAGCCAGCAGTATCTCCAAAGACACTGGTGGAGGTAGGTGTAGGAAGCTGGGGACACACTTCAATGCCAGATGAAATTTCAGTTCTCCACAGCTTGGGAACCAAGGAGGGACCACCTGCTCACCTACATTTTTCCCATCCTTCGACCTTCTTCTCAACCACACAAGAAAGTCAGGACAGCACCTCAAAACCCCCTCATTCATTCTGCCATGGTGAAGCATTGCTGGGTAGCTCCAGGATTGCGAGACAGGATTGGTATAGACTGTCTGAAGCTCTTTCAGGCAGAGCTATGCCTGGCAGAGGTGGGTGGGCAGCGTGCTGTGGCTCTGTGCAACTTGTTTGTGCCTCCTGGGCTGCTGATAATGAGGTCTTGTGTTGTGTCCTTCAATCTGGGCAGCAAAGCCCACTCCATCAGAGTGTTAGGAAACACTCTCAGGCTTGCTCTAGTGTGCATCCATTAAAGCTTAGATAAGAGAGTTATAAAATCCCCCAAAGACTCCCCTCCTGACCCCTAAACCAGAGAAAATGAGTTGCTTGTCCTTCCAGGAGCACTGAAAAGCAAAGCAGTTACCAAACATCATGTGCTGGCTTGATTTCTCCCTTGTTACTTGGTCTGGCAGGGTTGCCAGACAGCCTGTACAACAGCCAGCCTGAAGTGTGACATCTGTTTTGAATCCACTTTGCCTGCATCTAATTAACTCTTTCTGTCTCTCCCCTGCCACCGTGTCCAGATCCCAAGCCTCCCAGTGCACCTGTGCCCCCTTCCTCAGCCAGCAGCCTGCCCTGGCCTGTGATCATTGGCATCCCTGCTGGAGCTGTCTTCATCTTTGGGACGATCCTGCTGTGGCTGTGCCAGTCCAAGAAGAAGCCGTGCTCCCCTCCGGCCGCCGCGCCCGCGCACCGCCCGCAGCCCCGCGACAGGATCTGCGTGCCCCAGGTCCCCGACAAGGACTGCATCTCCTCCATCAACTACGAGGAATACGTGGCCCAGCAGCAGCATTTACTGTCCCAGGGGCCCGCCCTGGCCCCTGGCATGGCCTCCAAAATGTACCCAAAGATTTACACGGACATCCACACCCACACCCACTCGCACGTGGAAGGCAAAGTGCACCAGCACCAGCACATCCAGTACCAGTGCTAAGGGTTGGCCCCGTGTACAGTGGCTCCTTTGGGCTTTTCCTCCTGGTACCTCAGCAGAGACTGCTCCAAGCCAGCTTGCACTGCCAGCAACAGGCAAAGCAGACAGGAAAGATTATATATGTAATTTTAAATATATATATATACATATATATATAATTGTATATGCGTGTGTGTATGTGTGTATATATATATGTGTATATATCTATATCTATCTATATAAATATATATATAATAGAGAGAGAGAAAAGAGATTTTTTTTGTTTTTTAATTATTGCAATCAGGATGTAGCCAAGGAATAATGAAGGAACTCCAAATCACAGCAGAGAGGCAGCTGTCTCCAGCAGCAGAGCCTTCCTGGATATTTTAATCCAAGTGGCAACAAGTGAGACGGGACACAGGGATGTGAACCACCACCTCCTTCCTTGTGTTACTGAAAGGAGCAGGCAGAGGAGATGTGTGTGGTGCTTTTGTGGATGGGCCTGGATGCCTGCTGGGCATCACTTGTTTTGGTGGGAAGCTCCCAGACCTGTCCTGCTCTGAGTGACTCAAGCTCTAATGTACTTGAGGCTTAGTGCCAAAGCACCAGGAAACGTAACCCATTCATCTCTTCCAGGGAAAGAAAATAACACAAGAGGGTATGAAAAAACCAATTTCTGTTTACAAGGTGAAATGCCACGTGCTTCTCAGTGGTGGTCTGCACAATCAACTAACCAAGCTGGTTGGTTCAGTTTCTGCAAGGTGAAGGCATCTTGTTTCCCATGGGATGTTCTGCAGATCAGCTCCACTCCCCTGGTCCTAGGACTCGGTGCCACTGCCAGGAGAAAGGAAAGAAGGAAAGAGGAACATTGTACAGAACACCTTTATATTTATATTTAAGAAATAATAATAATTAATAATAATAATAATAATTCAACTGCTGATGGTGAAGAAAGCAAAACACACTGTCCTTCTCTGATGGCTTAGAGTGACAAGCTGCTGGATTTTCTGCATCAATGCAAAATATATGAAAGCATTAGAAAAATAGTAAGAAGCAAAGAGAATGAAATAATCTTGTAGGAAAAGATTTGGTTTGAGAATTATCCACTTAGGTTGTGTGTGGTTGCCCCCTCCCCTCAGATATCACTTCGTGAGTGATAAAACATCGCAGTTCAAACAACAGTAAAAACAGAATAAGAGAAAATAAATAAGGACCATATTAAATACCTATATGGACTGGGAATGAATCCAATTGCAAAATATAAAACCTTTGTAATTCTATATAGAGTTTAAACAGAAGTCATGTATATTTAATTTATTTTGTTAAACAAGAAAAAAAATGTATGATATTTTCCTCAAAACAGGCATTTCTATACGTATTTTTGATCAAAGAAAATAAAGATTTTTTTTTTTTCAGGTTCTGTAGATGCCATGCTCAGAACACACTTGATGTAGCTTGTGACCAACTGTGCTTCTCCTGACCTGGAGGCCACCTGTCTCTATGCCTTTTCACACTAGTCAGGTGTCATCTCCTGTCACCTCAGGTGCTGCTGGTGTCATCCTGCCCATCAGAAACTGACCTTTCCCACTGTCTGTATTCTGACTGTGAGGGTCTGCAGTGCCCAGATCACTTCTCAAGGACCCCAGACATCTTCAGTAGCAGAGGGAAAGCTGTTTCACTATGCATTTGTGGGGGGGAAAGGGCGTGGGGAGGATGTTTCATTAGTTTTTTATGCCCAAACCTGCAGTGGTTTGTTGGGGATTTTTTTTTAAAGAAAATTTTGTAAATCAAAGTATAATAATTTGTGAGGCTGTAAAAGGAAGTTTGGCCTCAGGGTGCTTGGAAGAGGAAATCATGAAATGTAGGTGAAAACACTTAATTTGTAACTGCAGCTGCCTTAGGAGCCAGTGGAGGGTGAGCTGGGCACAGTGAGAACACAGGAGCTGCTCCCTTTCAGGGGGGCTTGAACCTTCCTTCTGCTGCACACCATGGAGAGGCACCCAGCTCTTCAGGGGCCAAAATTTTCTTTGGAAAAGGTAGATTCAGCAATGATCCTGCTTTTTCTCTTCTTTCCATTTAGACTTTGATGATCTAAAAAAAAAAAAGAAGAAAATTTGAAACATGCTAGTTTTTAAGTTTGGAATTACTTCCTTCTCAAGCCTGTTCCATGAAAGACATCCTCACCTCAGCTGCTCCATTTAAAAGTGAAACACTTTATTTAATCTGAAACAAAACTGTGCTTTAGGCTTTGCTTTTCTCTGAACCTTTCTGGAGGTATTTGCTCTGTGTTGACCCACAGTGATTTTTTTCTGGTGGTTTGTTTGAATCACCAGCAAACCAAACAGTTCCCTGTTTGCTCAGCCGTGGTGCTGCGAGATGGGGCCCCGATTCAGTGAAACACGTCAGCTCCTGCTTTCTTCACCAATACATTCTGCTCCAAAAAGTCCCTTTCTTGCCTTAGGAGTAGGTTATCCATGTAATAACCCCTGGAGGAAGAGCATCCCTCATGATGGTCCTCCTGTAGAGGTTGTAATAAAGCAACCCATGGATAACTAGTATTTTTCAGCAGAAGGGTTCAGCTAAACTTTTTTAACACAGATTTATGAAATCCCTAAAGTTCAGATAAGGGATATTTTCATAAGCATCCTCTCAGCTTCAGGAAGAGCTGAGAGGAGCTTAAATGTGAGCAGTGATGTAAGGCATGGATTTAAGGCATGACACGGGCAGGAGTTCCTAATGGCTGTAGTATACTGACTGAGTAATTTCATTTTAAAAAAAGCTTTGATACACTAGTGGCATCACCTTTATTTCAAGAAGACAGTAAATGTGTGTTTCCCTTTATTTTAAGAAGACAGCAAATGTGTTTCCATGAGAGATACTAAGGGCTACATCTCATCTCTTGTGCCTGTGGGAAGCTGTTTGCTACACCATAGTATGTCCCAAACTCCTGCACATTCCAGCAGCATTAGGGGCATGGCCAAAGGCAGGATTCCCTTGTAAGCCCATGGCCCTTCTCTGCTGTCTGGACCAATGTTACAGCTAGGAGACACTTCTGACCCCTGCTCTGTGAGCAGTACTGACACCAGCTTCAGAGGCAGAGGTGAGCACTGGGTTTGTGTGGTTCAGCCCTAAGCAAACCCTGACAGATTTTCCAACAGCACCAGTTCGAGTGGCAGCTCTATCTCTGAGCCTCAGAGAGAGGGTTAGTGGGTTAAGAGAAGCACTCCTGCATTTCCCATACAGCACAGAATTCCAGGCTGTGCGTGCCACTCTCCACCCACCAATGCCTTCTGCCCTTTGTGACTCAGCTCTGTAGTGCTGTATCATGCAGGCAAAAACTTTACATTTTGCCAGATGGCTCAAGTGGAAGGAGTGGCTTCCTCCTGCCCTTCAAAGCTCCTGAATTAAAGATAAATCTCTAGTGCTGCTGACAGAGCTCTCCAAAGGCAAATGTTGCATTAAACCACCCAGCATGGACAATGCATCGGCACAGGGCAGCTGCAGCTCTTGGCTGTGGCACTGAGAAGGCAGCTCTGGTTTTGGATGCACCATGAGAGATGTCATAAAGGTCTTGATTTGCAGAAAGCGTGGGGATTTCATCCTGCCTTGGGTATCTGCTCCATCTCGAGCACCAAAAATGGTGTGAAATTTCCCCTCAGGAAAATACCATTGCATGCCCTGCTTAGGAGGGGCTGTGGTTTTTCTAACTGGGCTTTGTGCTGGCTTGCTGTGCCTGGGTGGATTTCACATTTCTGAGGAATTATTCTTCCTTCACAGGGTGCCTCTAAGACCTTTTCCGAGTCACTCTGTCCCAAGCCCTACTGCATGCCGTTGGATTCTAGGGCTTGATTGTGCCTTGCATATATTGCAAAGTCTTCCACAGTTTAAATAAATTCAACTAGGTCATGCTTGTGTATGAATGTTTTTTATTCAGTGGGAAAAGATTTGGATACATCTTCATTCCTGAATAGAGGGTGTTCAAAGAAAACCATTGTCTCGTTTGTGGTAACTGACCCTATGTTGAACACAAAAAAGTTTTATTTTATGTATTTGTATACATGTGCATAAAGGCATATAGATGTACATGCCAGGCTGTGATACAGAAGGCAGTTGTACTTTTAAAACCATGGAGCTTCAAAGATCAAAGCAATTTTAGGCTTAAAACTTGCTATCTTTGTTAATTTTATTTGCATTAGAGATCAAACATGGCTTTACCTGCCGGTTTGTGCATGGCATTTTTAAACTTTGTATGGACAATCTTTCTGTGGTCGGCCCCTTTCGAACTGAAAACTTATCAGACGTTGAAGATAAAAAGTGTTCTGTGGTTTTCATTTGGTGACAAATGCAGTAACTGAACACATCAAAGGAGACAGAATGGCACAGTGTGTCTGTGGCTTTGTAATAAAAGTTGCAGAAAAAAAGGAATAAAAGCCTGGAATTGTGTTAATATATGTTAAGAGTTCTGTGTTTTGAAGGGAAGGATGGCTCTGTGTGGGTGGGTGTGTGTTAGCACACATCAGGAGTGTGTGCTGGCAGGACAAAGCAGACAATCTTGTGAAGTTCCCTGTGTGCCACAGCTTGGTGTGTTATTTTGTGTAGGTTCTGTGAATCCAGCAGAGGCATTATTTTTTTTAATGGTTTGGGAAGGGTTTCTAGGTTTTAGTGAAAAAGGGCAGTTTTTAATCTGTTCACTTCTAGAGCCAAATGCTGTAACTGCACAAGGAGCCAAATTTCAATAAGCAAGATGAAATTTTGGGGTACCTGGAGTGGAGCAGGGATTTCAAGGTCAAACTCAGCACCTTCACCTCTTTTGAGGCAAACCTGTGAGTGTCTCACTACTCACTCCAGAGGGCTGTGACATCTTAAGTTCAGAAAAGCTGGCCCTAACCCAGACATCATCTTGACCTAACCTGGGCCTCTGACCCAAAGATTCCTGTGCAGAAATTGCACACTTGGGGTGGGAAAGAGGAAGTATTTCTCTGTTGACTCTGTTTCTGTGTCTGAAACTCTTGGGAAGTTTGAAATACTGGAAGAAAGACCTGGGGAAGATGCAGAGGTGAGCAAACCCTGGTCAGAGATTAATGTGGAATTTATCATGGCTTTCCCACCTGGGCAGCACCTCTGCCTACATGAGGCACTTTGAGCATGCCCAGGACTCCAAATTGCTCGAAGCTGATGATTAACATGGAATCATTTGAGGTGGAAAAGATCCTTACAAGCATTGAATTATTCCCCATACAGAGCTTGTTCCAGCTCTGCAGATACCAGTGGGAAAAATATCCCTGCAATGTTCATTGGGAAATCAATCAGGCACATGGAGCCATTGCAAGGTTTTGGCATCTTTGCACTGGCTGGACCATTGGCAGAGAAAGATGGGGCAGAAATTAATGGCCCCAGTATGAAACCTGACCCACATAAATGGGAAATGCACACACTTTGGAAGGAGCTATCAAAGGAAGAGGTAGATCTTGCATCTCTCAAATCTTTGTGGACAGCGTTGGGCTGAATGCAAGATTTTGGGAATGTTATTGGGATAAAGGGATTCATCGAGCCCAGATGAGGTCATCTAATGGTGCCTTCTGGCCCTAAGGAAATGCAGTTGAGCTGCAGAGAAAAGGAGATGCCAGAGCATGTCCCTGCACCTGGCTGGACCATGGCCAGTGAGCGCCGTGGCTGCGTGAGTGACCTCATGGCAACGATGGGCACAGAGCTGCACACCCAGGCTACACACCCAGGCTGCACACCCAGCCCCAGCTGCCTCCAGGCAGGATGATCCCAGCACTTCCCAGCTTAGTGCTGCAGTCACGACATTATTTATATCAACTGAGGCTCTGCACCAACATTTATGGCAGCTTTGTGCAAATAGCAGCGCATCCCCATGTGTACTCACACCCCTCCTCTACAGCATTGTAGGGTCTGTCTTTCAAAGTGCTAGCATGGGTTAGGGGCTATCATGCAGTTTATTGGGATGGATTAGAGTCTGTCACCCTACACATCCTTTGATGACCAGCTGAGGGAATAGGGTGGTTTAGTCTGAAGAAGAGGGTACCTCATTGGTCTCCACAACTGCCTGAAAGGAAGCTGTAGTGAGGTGAGGGTTGGTCTCAATGAGGGTTCCCCAGTGAGGAAATGGCTTTAAATTGCACCAGTGGAAGTTCGGATTAGATAATTAGTTAGATAATTGAAAGGGTGGTTAGGCATTGGAGTAAGTTTCCCAGGGAGGTGGTGTAGTCACTGTTTCTGGAAACGTTCAAGAGGTGACTGGATGTGGCACTTGGGGAGATGATTAGGAGTGATTATAGTGGTGCTGGGTTGACAGTTGGACTGGATGACCTTGAAGTTCTCTTCCAACCTTGACATTCCCGTAACTGCAGAGAGCACCAAGACACAAAACCAAACCACTGAGATAAATTACAAAACCACCAACCAATTATACCCTCTCAATATCCTCCAGTTACTTACTGCCCTTTAAAGCTTTGAATCTCAAACTAGATATAAGGAAAAAATTCTTTTATGGTGAGGATGATGAAACACCAGGTTGCCCAGAGAGGGGATGGATGCCCTTATCCCTGGAAACATTCAAGGCCAGACTGGACAGGGTTCTGAGCAACCTGATCTAATTGAAGATGTCTCTGTCATTGCAGGGGGGTGGGACTAGATGACATTTAAAGGTCCTTTTCAACCCACTCCATTCTGTGAACCTATGATCCAAGTGTGCTGGGATGGGTTAGGGTCTGTCATCCAAATGTGCTGGGATGCATCTAGGCCACTTGCCAGGTCAGTTCTGTATTCTGGACCTGGCAGAAAATGCTAATAAGTAGGGAGCTGTAGGTATAGACTTCCTCTTCACCTTATCTTATCAGCAAACCATTTCTTCACCCAAGATTCTCAGCTTTTAAAAGGTTGCTACAAATGTGAAAAAGCCACAAGCAAATTCCAACACCAAAAATGTGGATTATCGTATTATTATTGTCAGAAATAGGAAGCAATGGCTGATAAAACCACATTTAAAATACTGGTGTTATTTTGACTGTCAGATGGCACATATTTATTGCCTATTTATGGAGTGGAGTCTGGAGAAAAGAGAATGCCCATTTTACATTTTGTTTAGCCAAGGCGCCTTTGTGTGTGTTTACCAGCTTCAGGTCTCTGTGAGCAATATCTGGAGCTATGACCTTTATTTGTCCTCGTTTTAGCTTACACATTTTTTCTTTCTTTTTTCTTTTCCATTATGCCAGTCTGCTGTAATTAGGATTTAACATATCCTCCAATATGCATGGACATCAGCAAAGCAATGAATATTCTTTTTTTTCCCATTTTCACTAACCAAATCCAGTCCAAAGTGCTATTTCTATCCAAGCTGATCTATGCTTTAGTGAAAGGGGTAATAAATAACATTTTAGACCAGACTTCAAAATGCCTTTTCTTCCTTTGATCTGAGTAATTAAAGTCAAGCTGCTGTTCCTGAGAATTTTCTGATGGAATTACAAGAGTTACACAGCTCTTCATTTGTATCTTATTAAGCATTATGTGTTATTGATGCTGTTCAAACAATTAGAACCCAAATATGCCCCATATTCTCATAAAGAGGCAGTAGCAGTGTTCATGTTAATGCCCTAGTCAACAGTTTGCTCCCATCCAGAGTACACCATCATTCTCGAATGCCATTTAATATCAATCAGGTCTTTACTGATGCCCTTCTGAAGTTGTTCTCTTCTGCAATCATTTAACTGTGCAGCGAAGTGCGAAGAAGTCGAACAATAACGTTAACTAAAAATGGCATCTCTCTTAAGGCAGGAATTTTTCTAAGTTCATTGCAAGTTTTGGTTATAAAAAGGCGAGCGCTTCACGGTGATCGGTCATTTTGACGTTTTTATGGTGTTTTTATTACCCCTGGCTCATTTCCATACTAAAGAGAACATTTGTAACAATACTTGCTCGCTCTGTTATGATTAGGATTGTGCTTTGTTCGGCTGTTGCTGCGCCCAGTAATGCTCTTGGCACACGTTCTCCCAGACCCTGCGGTGTATTTATTCAAAAGGAAGGAAAAAGAAGTGTCTACTAAAACAATAAACTACTACTGCTTGCATTAACATGGCCATAGCTTCCTTGTGCTGCAGACAATCAGTTAGAAAAGGTGTTGGGTAAACTCGCTCCTTCATTGCTGAAAAAATAAATATTCATGAAGCTTACCGTCACTTTTTTCTGTGCTTTATTATTGGGTTGAAAACTGTGAAGGATTTTAAAGCTAATGATTTTATCAGAGAGATAAGGATGAATGTCCAGATCCTGGAACCAATGAGAGCTGGGATCTGAAATACTGATGAGCACCTGGGTAAGAGTTTAAGGCAGATTTTGATGAATTACTTCAATATTAATGTTACCCTAGATGTAAGGACAGGTTCAACCCAATATTAATTTTATTAATATTGAAAATTGAATATGGTAATATATTCACTAATGCTAAGACAGGAGGTGAATGTGAAAAGAGAAGTCATGAATGGTAGTGATGGGCAATTAAAAAAAGAGGGGGAGTGGTGTCAAGTCACCAGAGGTTTCCAGGGTTAAGTCAAGTCAAGGCTTTGGCCACTCCACATTTGTTGGATCCCACAAGGCATCAGGAGCACCTGTGGAGGCTTCCTCAGACCCAGGGCAAGCTAGAGCACTCAGTGCCCACTATGTAACAGGCAATTGCTCTAGAGCACATCACTGCCGAATGTCTTTCATTTAAAGTGTGTTCGTGTCTTGCCTGACTTTCAAAGACAAGTAAGGATGTTTTAAAGTCTAGATTAATGTTTTTTCTTAAGCAAACAAAATTAGCAACAGAGTAATCATAACCTTGCTAAAACAGGGAAGAAAAACTGGTAGTTCCCAAAGGTGGTTTGGCTACTGGGTGGAGAAGGAGACCCCCAATGCTGTTTCCTCGTCCACTAAAGCCAACAAGATAAGCTGAATTTGTTATCCAGGTAGCATCAAACAAAAGGATTAATCTGGCTTTGAGAATGAAACACAATACTTGAAAAAATAAAGAAATATGCAGCAAATTGGTGAAGTGTCCATTTATGTTACCTTTGTCCAAACCTGGTAGAGACCTCAGCAAATAAAGGTGACTTTCCTTATGCAGCTGTGTTCTACAGCCTTGGAGACTGGTGGTCTCCTGAACTCTCCCTGTCTGTAGGAATAGGAAACAAAAAAAGAGGATGAGAGGGTAGAGGAGTGCGGGGTGGGATCTCCTGCTGGTCCAAGACCCAGCTTTCATCGCTTGGCTCCAGCCGCTGTTTGCTGGCCTGCTGGGAAGCCTTAGCTGGCCTCTGCCATGGTTCAGTGACAGCAAAGAGCTCTCCCACTTGACATCACAAGAGGAGCATTTTGATGTTTATCTGAGACTCCCTTCCAAAAGTGCATCCATGGTAAAGGCTGCATGTAAGGACAGGTTCAACCCGCTATCACGGAGAAGTGATAAAACACTTTTCTCTCATTTTGGTCCTTAAGGTCTAATACTCCCATATGCCAGAAAAGATTTGTAAGGGGCCATAAAGTCAGCACAGCTCTGTTTGCACTTGCTTTTTGGTTCCTTGACAGTGCTGCTGGGGCCTCTGTGCAAACATGACTCTGCAGTCAGCATTTAAAGTGTCAGTCCCTGCAGCATTTGGTCTGATTTGCCATCTTTTCTGGAACTGGGACCCACAAACCCAAAGGTGAAAATCACGTGGGCACATCAATATTCAAATAGTACTTAAAAACAACCTACTCATTAAAAAATGGTATTGTAAAATAGGATATACATTGTGTTGGTAAATGGTAACTCTCCATTTCCAGAGGGTTGGCACTCCACACATTTTTGACCACTTACTCTGTCTACATCCCTGGGAATCATAGCAATAATCATTCTCACTGTAAAGAAGAGACACTGAAATACAGATAAATGAAAGGTTTCTCTAGAGCAGGAAGAGCAGAGATTTGAACTTGGATCCATGCACCAAATTAATGTCTGTCCAAAGCCATTGCCTTCCTCATCATGTCAGCAGTGCTGCTTTGATACTGGGAAATCACTGGACATCTGTGGTCTCTTCTCCCAGGTAACAAGAGACAGGGCAAGAGGAAATGGCCTCTAGTTGCACAAGGGGAGATTTAGATTCAATATTATGAAAAAATTATTCACAGAAAGGGTGGTGAGGCTTTGGAACAGGCTGCCCAGGGCAGTGGTGGATTCGCCATCCCTGAAGTGTTTAAAAGACATGTAGATGTGGCACTTGAGGACCTGGATTAGTGGTGGTCTTTGCAGTGCTGGGTTAATGGTTGGGCTCAGTGTTCTCAGAGTTCCCTATCAATCTTAACAATTCTATGATTCTGTGTTTTGCTGTCTTTCAGGAGTAGCAAAACAAGACTAAGATCAATTTTATCCCCAAACTAGAGCTGGTGGCAGAATGGGGATGCTGGAAGCCCCACTGGGGAGGCTGTGTCCCAGTTCCAAGCCCAGTCTCTCAGTCAGTGGAAGGCATAGCCTGTTTGTTCTGTTTGTAATTCCATTCAGGGTCTTGACTTGTCCTTTTTTTCTCCCAAAACATTGTCTAAAAGGTGAAGCTGTTTCCCCAGCTGCTGGCTGAGGCCATCAGAGTGATTTGAGTTAAACTTGGCTTCTTGGAAGTCACTGGGATTCTTATGCTGGACTTTTTTGGAGGAAAGCTCATTTCCCTGAAGAAGCTGGCAGAATTCTGACAACTGCTGTCATCAGCACTGTGGTTTATCCTTTTTCCCCCCCTTTATTTTGTGGGCAAGTATGTACAAGACAAACGTGAGGGGAAATTTGTACCATCCTGGAGGAACTGTGCAAGATGTGTCAACATCAAACCTTTGTCCTGAAGCTACTACAGAAACTTAATTGTGTATGGCTCCAGCTCATGCATGTAAAGCATTCAGAAGCTTCTATCAAAGACCATGTGTTGTCCTTAAGAAAGCTGGGGGGGGGGGGAGAGGGCAATAATGATATATAATTCACATTTTAAATAGCATTAAATGGAGACTTTACCAAGCAGGTTCAAATTATTTGTTAAACGCTGCTAAGTCCCTCCAGGAGTATCAGGCAACAAATGATAGACAATATTTTGGCAGTAAAGAGAAGTGGTTGCTTCCAACAATTATGGATGACCAGGCTGTCCAGGAAACACGTTTGGATTGTTAATCCTGATAGTTTTTCATTGTTGAGATTGTGGTTGAAGATACCAGTACAGGGAAAAATATACCAGGTGTGTATTTCTTCTAAATCTATGTTAAATTTTGAATGTTTGGCTACTCAGAATTCTGAAAAATGGTCATGAAAAATACGCATTTCCAAAACCTTCAGTGTGTGTGCCATCAAAAATAATTTAATATAAAGATGTGTTCCTGATGCTTTTTTGATTTTACAGAAACCAATGAAGAGAGTTTACAGAGACAAAACATATTACTGTTGAATTCAGTGATGAAGTTACAGTAATTTTATTATGGTTAATAAATGTGTCACCAGTGTTGGTCAATAAGGAAACCCATTTTGTTGTTTCCAAGACTGTCAAATATTTGAGCTGTCCTCTGATAATATTTTTAATACTTTCAGTCAATGTCCCTAGGATATTTCACAGTATTTGGAACTCAGAAGCCAGATTTTTTGAAAGTTTAGCAGGTTAGATGTTTAGCATTGGAGATGTGTTTTGGTCTTTGCCTCTGGCAATGCCTGTGCATTATGTAAGGAAGTCTAGTCAATAATTCCCATTTTTCCAAGGCAAAATATCAAAACTGGAAGCACCCGAAATCTGTGAGTCTGCCCGGGGCCGCAGCCTGGAGTGCTCTTCTGTGCAACCTTTCTTTGAAAACTCAGTCAGCATTTCCTTTTAAAACACACCCGGAGGGTTTGACACCTTTTAATGTGACAATCAGGTGCTTGTGGCTCTCACTGAAGGTGTGAGAGAAGGGCTCTGGACATTGCAGCCCTTGCAAATTTTCCAGCCCAAGTCCTGTGAATTGCTCCAGATCTTGACCTTCTGAGCACCCTCAGCCAGGCATCCTGAGGTTTTTATCTTGTATAGGGGCGAAAACAAATGCTGTGGACAGGCAGGGAAAAGAGGCAAGGGACCTTTAAAGCCGAAGGAGAGCCATTCAGGTGACACCCCAGCCCCTCCAGCTCCTTACAGCCACCTTGGCTCCCCCTGGACCCACAGCAGGATTGCGTGGGGATGGCTGTGGAGGTGAGAGGGGCACTATCCCTGTGGGGCAGGCTGTCACATCTCTCAGTCAGGCATCCTGGAACAGGAATGACGGCTGTGAGTCTGGAAGAGATGGGCTGGAAATGGCTTCATCTGACATATCTAAGGCAGGCATGCTGGGCAGAGAGCAAGTTGCCAGGACCCATATTTGGAAGTCTTTCGTGGCCATCATCTGCCATCATCTCAAGCCAAGAATCATAAGCATTATAACAAGGAGATATACTTGAGCACAGAGGATTACAGTTTTCTCAAGGATTGTTGTCATAAACCACATAGTGGGTAGAGCTTAACATAGTTTATGATAATAACTGAGTATCACATTGCCCATAGCATCAAAAAATGACAGCAAAATTCAGCAGCAGGTGGGCAGCTTTAATTATATCGGCTCCAAAGGGAATAAACACTGGGATGGCTTTTACTGTCTGTCTGGTATGAGTCAGTCCGCAATGACCCTACTGGTGGGATTTGGTGAGAATAAAGCATCTAGCCCATATTTAACCATGAAAAGTTTCTTTTTCTTTTTTCCCCCTGCTCTCCCTGTGAGAACAGAGAAAATGGGATTTGTAGGAGGAACTGGGGGATGTGTTACTGTCAGTGATTTGCACATATCAGGGCTGAAACATCAGACAGAGGAAGTACCCAAACAGCTGGGACTGCAACAGATGTTCTCCAGACAGCTCTGCCTCATGAAGATGTAGTACAGAAATGGGTCATGTTACAGAAACAGAAAATTAAAAAGAGTGATTTTGCATGCATGAGCGCTGGCTCCCCAGGCCCGGCAGTATGAGTGACACTGAACAGGGGAAGGCAGCTGGGACCCCTCTAAGAGATCATTGTGTCCCTTGCCACCACAGCCTGCTTTTCCAACACAGAGATACCTCCAGCAGAAATAACCAGACTCCAGTACAGAAACACAGGAGGGGTGAGTGCAAAATCCCTCACTGTTTCTGCAATTTAAGGGTGGATTCTCAGTTTCTTGGTGTCTCTGCTTCACAGCTTTTAGCTTCTTCCTCTGCCTCTCTTCCTCTGTGGATGTTCCTCTGTACTGACCTAGAAATGAGAATGGCTGCAGGAAATTCACCAGGAATTTCTGGAGATGATTCCCTGTAGTCATCAGATAGGATCAGCAGGACCTGTTGTGGTGAAACCAGGTGGTGATGTCCCAGCTGGAGCTCCAGTGCAGCCTCAGCCATCAGCCACAGCAACTCAAAGCTTCCCAGAGAAGGTTCCAGAGTGTGGTCAGGACAGCATCGCCCTTGCCCTTGCAGGGTCTGCTGTTTGCATGCTACTGCCTTCATCTAGGGAGAAACAGAATATTTTAGGTGATCTCTGAGGCTAAGAGGCACTAAATCTTCCTTTCCTTCACATTAAGAGAGTGTCCTACCCACCAGGTCATAGTGTTTCTTGAGAGCTCTCTAGTCTTTTTCTTGAAACTGAGTTGTTTTGCAGCCAGGAGTGCAATAGTGATGAGGTCAGATGGCAAACTGGGAGCACAGAGAGCAATATCTTGTACTATTATTATATTTTATCCCAAACTGGGCATCTATTATTTCCACAATGAGCAACATCAGAAAAAAAAAGAAATTGGCCCCCTTCAGTGTTTCCCTTTGGGTACACAGAACAATTTTCTTACCTTCCTATCTGGTTGCTCTATTTTACTGTGTCTCCACTGTTTTTCTCATTTAATTATTTTAGTACAAAACAGAACATTGCCCTCTTACACTTCTCAGTGCTTTCAATATATTAAAATTTCTGATGTCCTTCACAGGTATCTTATTCAGCTTTGCCACTATGATGCTCTAAAAAAGCTCCAACAGTAAATGGAAATGCACTCCATGGGATATTAAATATATTTAAGTAAACACATTAAGCAAGCATTAAGAAAAGTGAGCACTCTTAACTCGATGAAATGAGACTGCAAGCACACAAGGGCCCCATAATGGCAGTTTCATTACAAACAGACTCCTGTACACATACTCACATGTTCCAGCCCTCTCTCCTAATATGAGAAAAGTGTGATCTGTCATGTCTTTGCATGATTTCACTGCTCTGCTGGCATTTAAATAATTACAGTGCACCATGAAGGGCTTGGGACCAAAAACACCGTGGCCCCAAGTGGAAGGGCCTCGTTTTGTTGTGTCTCTCCAAGTTCATCAGGTTCCCATAGCAACCCAGAGCCCACCAAATAACCAAATATCCTATTTGCAAACACATGGGGCAGCCACCAGGGATCTCTTAATATATTTGAATCTCTTTAACCACCTGAGAATAATTTCATTCAGCCTTTAGCACACCTCATGCTGTAGAACCATTTTACCACTGTACTCCTGTGCAGATGCTGCTGGGAGCTTCAGCAGCCACTCTGGCACTGCAAAGGGCAGCATGGTCACCTCTTGCTGGGAAATGATGCTGGCAAATCTAACAGAGCAATTCACAAGCATCACTGCCTGACAGTTACTACTCAAAATTTTTATTGAAGGCTGATGAATAGAAACCACCTGTACACAATGCAAGGAATGTGAGGAAAGGAAAGAGGAACTGGGATTTCTTTTAAATGTGTCTTGTCTATTGCACGCATAATTACTAATTGTTTCCTCACTTGGGATTACAGGCTATCATTTTAAGCTTCAGAACATCAGTAACATGTAGGGATAGACTGATTGCAAGTTTCCATTTTTCTTACTTCTGAACAGGGATTACTTGTAAAATCTGAATATTTTCCTTACCTGGGATGTAAGAGTTGCCATTTCGGGTTGTCTTGCATTTCTGGTCCAGACCAGTCCCACATTGCCATCTCTTTCTGTTCCGGACCTTCTTTTAGGTTTCACACTTCCTTTCCCCTTTGGGATCATCTTTGCAATAGTGCACAGAAAAGCCCCCTCTCTGCAAAGGAAAAAATGTAGAGCTGAAAAGGCAAGTTGGATTTCAGAGATACATTTTCAAATATTCATGGGACCTTGCAGGTCCTGGGACCAGCCAAAATTACAGCAATGAGGAATGATCAATGACCAGGACAGGTCAAGTCACTGGGTTTCCTTATTGACCAATACTGGTCACAGGAGTCCTGTGGGAACCTCAGCTTCTCCACTGCCCAGGATTATGAACATCAATCATGGCATTTCTGTGAGCAGCCCCTGCTCCCAGAGCACTGGAGGGCACTTTACAAAGCATTGACTCCTCCTCCACAAGTATGGCAGGACTTTTGGAGCACAGCCTGGAGCTGTCCAGTCACATCTGCTACCTGGAGAAGCTTTCCTTTTTTACTGTCCCATCAGATGTAGGGGCTTTTGCCCCACATGCTGTTTCTGGGCTGGTGAATCTCTCAGCAATGTGTCCTTGGCTCCTGACAAGTCACTCTTTCTGACTGAAAACCTGGGACAGGCACTAAGAAGAAAAAGCTGCATTGTGGTTACCTGAGTGCAAAAGAAAGTTCAGGAGGGAAAGAAAATACTGAAGTTACCATATGCTTCCATTTTAACACCTGGGAAGAGACTGACATCAGCTTTCCAGCAGCTTGTGAGGGTGGCAGACAGCCTTGTCCACACTTCCAAGACCTCACAACCCTTTGGAAACTCATCAGTCACATCTATAATGAAACTGAAGGCTTGGGTGTCCAGCAGCCCTTGCTAAGCACCTCCCAACATCACAAGAGAAGAGGACCAGCAAGGCACTCAGGGCTGCTCCTCTTGCTTTTTTTCTGCAGAAATCACTGTTTTCTCCTGACCACGGTGGTAGAGCATGGCACAGAAACTCTGGAACCCACACGCTGAATTCATGGATAATTTACTGGGCTGAAGATGATACAGCCCAGAGTTCAAACCAAAAAAAAAAAAAAGGTGTGAAGAGGAGTGGGGGGAGAATGGAGGAAACACTTGAATGTTCTCTCTGGGAAGCTTTTCTAAAACATCAACTTTGGCATGGTCTGGGATGCTTCAGCTGGAAAATCTGCAGATGAGGGAGACACAAGAGGCTATTTCAGGAACTGAGAGGCCTTTTTAGGGTAAAGTGCTATGAATAAATGACTGAAGCCAGTGAAAGAAATCCAAAGGAACCATAAGACCATACAAAGAAGGGGAAGTTTGGGGTCAGTTGCTATAATTTAGTATAACGGCATCATTTTCTCTGGCCACCACAGGAGCTAAAGCTTTCATGCTTTAGCTTTTTCATACAAAAAGCTAAATTAATTTGGAGGAAGAGGAGGCAGCTGAATTGAAAATGAGAGAACGTGTTGATCATTTGGCTCGATCTACTCAAAAATTTTCATTATACCCTCCAAGACCATTTTCCAGTTGAGAGGGGAGTGTTTTTTCTCCATCTGTTGATGGAAAGAAACCTTCACAGGGGCCGGTTTGCCATGAGAGAAGCTCTGTCTGGAGAATTTGGCCCCACAAGTCAGTAGGAAATTTGTCCCCCATCCTGTGAGAGGTTTCAGAGATTTAGCTTTTTTACTCCTGTAATAAAAAAGAACAAGTAAAATTCTCCATGCCAAACTTTTCCCCTACAATTTCAGATTGGTTCCACTGAAATTTTTAGTCTGAAGCATGTGGGACCAGTCTATTTCAGTTCTGATAGCTAAGAATAAGGAAAAACTCTTGAAAAGCATAAGTGTGCTGCAATTTCAAAGGCACTTTAGAATCAAAAGAAATTCTTCATTTAAGGAAAAAAAAAATAAAGAGACAGAGTGTTATGGCAAGTTGAAAAGTACATTTTAAAAATGTTTGGTCTGGAGATTCTTCCTTTCCCAAATGTTCCTCCAAGCAGGTTTTCTTCTGACAAAGTGGTTTCCAGGAAATGTGGCTTTTCTTGTGCCAGTTTCCTGCACTGTTTGGGAGACCCTCATCTATGGACCCCTGTACCTGAGACATTGCTCATGGAAGCAACTCACATTGAGCTTTCTTTATTCAAAATCTGTCCACTTACATGAGCTGGACAAGATGAACTGACCAGCAAGAGGGATTTTTTGTTTTGCTAGTTGGTCAGGCAACACATGTGAGCTGATGGGCAGCTTTTCAGTGACCTCATGCTCTTCCCCCACTCCTTTTTTTCCTTTTAAAACATTGTTGGGGAACTGGAATAAACGATCTAACATCTAAAGGTAGAAGTATATGAACCAGACACTCTGTGTCACAACCTGGAGCAGCAGGCAGTCTGGTATATCCAAAATATAAAGCACCAGGTATTCTGGAGACTGGGAGAGGATCCAAAACTGAGTTAACAGGGCATTCAGATTAGAATAAAAGAGACCTTATTTGAGGAGTTATAAATTCACTGAAATGTGTTCCATGTATAGAAGGAACAAGAGGTCACAGAAGTGGCCAGTTTGGCTTCCACGAGGCACCGAGGGCAAAGTGCTGGCAGAACACACTCTGGATGATGCCAAAGAAATCAAACGTAGCTTGCTTCAGCTTAGGGAGGCCAAGGGACCAATAACACAAAGAGATGCAATTATAACTTGGTCAGTCCCCTGACGCCAGAGTGTTTCTGGAGGCTGGAGCTGAAGCTTTTCCATCCAAAACAGGGTTCATTGTGTATGAGCCCAGGGCTCACCAGGCAAAGCTGCCTCTCCCCACTCTGGGCCGGGCTTTGGGTTTTCCTCAGGCCACAGATGGGAGGAGCATGTGAGAAATGAAGGGCATGTTCCATGGGCTTTGCAGAGACCTTCTCCTCTCCCTGCTCTCCTCAACACACCAAAACCCCTTCCCCTCTGCATGAAAAACCCTTCATAATTACACCTGAAGACATAATGATGCAGCTTTAGGATGGTCTTCAGCGCAGGGTGTGGACATTGAAGGGGCCCTCTTTTGTCAGAAGTGTGTAGGTTAATATCTGGGGCAGGAGAGTTTTGCACAAGATACTTCAATTCTGGTATTCTTAAAGGGAAGTGAGAGGAATCACTGACCTGATTCAGTGCTTAGATCTAACAAAAAAACCTCCAGCTGTTAATCCCACATGAAATTTATCCCCTTCAGCGTTTTAAAATTTTTTTAATGGAGGCACTAGGCTGAGCTGTGCTCAGAGTGCTGGAGTTTGTGAACTACCTTAGTCAGGAATTGCCTAATTAGGATTTAGGAACAGGGTCTAATACTGATCCTTAAATCCTTCCCGTGAATCTAGTACCATTCATATGGGCACTTAGTCTTTGGCACTAATCAACACAGCCCCAAAGAGTTTGGTTTTCCCATCTCTGCATGTTAAATAACAACACAGGGTAAATCCTGTCAGAGTTTGGCTCTGTGTTGGTTTAATCCTCCTGGATTGCTGTTTCTAAATATTTGTGTTACCTGAGATTTTGTTTCAAACTTAATCATCGACACCGCTGTAGCCCAGAGAGCAACAAAAACGGCCTTTGATTTGCAAAATGCTTAGAGAAGAGAATAATCTTGAGTGTCTGGAAGGCACTTTGCCCATGGCAATGCACAGACGTGCTGGTGTGGGGTTTTGTGCATGTAGGAATAAATCACTTTTGTTATCACTTCTGAAAAGTTAATCTGAAACACAGTTTCCTGTGCAAAATTGGAGACTTCCCACCCACACAACCATAGCCATAACTCTGTAGGCTATCTGACTATATTTTGTGGGTAAATTGGAGTGTATTTTCTGAGAAATGTCTCATTTGATAATGTTTTCCTTCTTCTGTCTGTCTGCTGCTCTTCCCATTTCCCTGATAACAGTCACTATTAATAGATATGCTATTAAGTCACCACTTGGCAGCTCCAGTTGATGGTGTTAATTGAGAGAGGCATATCTGAGACATGTGGAGTGCTTTGTTCAGCTTCAGGCCCTGCAGCCTAAGTAATGTGCACTCCAGACACACGAGATCCAAACCACTGGAGAGAAAATAGATGGAAAAATCACTGCCAGGAGGTTTTTAGGAGACCTGAAAGAGGTGAAATGAGCCTTGAGCTGACCTTTCATAGACACAGCTTTTTTTTTTTTTTTTTTGCCTTTAAGAGGAATTAATAGAATCATAGAGTCATTAAGGTTGGGGAAGACCTCTAAGATCATCAAGTCCAACCATTAACCTAACACTACCAAGGCCAGCACTAAACCGTGTCCCCAAGAACCACTTGCACGTGGTTTTTGAACACTTCCAAGGATGGTGACTTCACCACATTCCTGGGCAGCCTGTTCCAGTGCTTGACAACTTTTCCCATGAGTAAATTTTTACTATTATCTAATCTAAACCTCCCCAGGTGCAACTTGAGGCCAATTGTATTCCTGATTTAAACTCAATTCAGATTAGACTTTAATGGGCCATGCCTTAATATGGCATTTAAGATCTGAAAACAAGCAATTAAAACCTTTCTGGATGTCTCTTCCAAGCCTTTTCTGTGATTAAAAATGTGTGGAGATGAGGTTACTTTGGGCTGTAACCAAATGAGTTCTAGCTTTGTTCAGGGCATTGGAAAGTAACAAAAGCTTCATCTGAAACCTCAGACACGTGGAGCAGACAGAGCTCCTCTCCTGAATTTATGCAGCACATCAGTAAATGTCCTTAGTATACCACACACAAATCTGATGAGAACAATTTCTATTTCTCCCCAAAGCGTTTCTACAATAATTCTTCTATTTTAGCAAATTAGAGCTAAATACCACCTCTTCTCCCTTAACTTCCCAGACCTCACCCAGCTAACTTCCCTTTTCAATCTTTCTTTAGAAGGACCTTGTCTTCTGAAGCCAACTATTGATTAATTTTGCCTTAAATGGGATCCTGGGCCACTGGCAGTGTTTCCTATGGTGCTGATTGCCATCAGTCTCTATGGATCTGTCCTGTACCCATGGCAAGAAGGAATTTGCACTGCCAGAGCCCTCCTGCTTCTTGTCCATCCCCTTGTCCTGTGGATGAGCTCTGCTGTGAAAAGCTCCAGACCCACCAACATGTGCTTCTCATCAGCAGCAGGGGAAGCTGGGGCTCCTAGGGTCACACTGAATGAGGTAACTGTTCTAATCAACAAATCCCTGAACACAAGAGAGATGCAGCTGCCTGGCCCATACAGTTGTCCAGCCAGCTCGTGGGAGAACTGCAATTAGCTTGCTGAAATGCTAATGAGGAGGCAAAACTGTTGAGGCAATACACAGAGCAAGGAATAAGAAACTGGTGCTGAGGGGCAAGGGGGATGTGGAAGAGGAACCTGACTCATTCATGGGCACTCAGCTTGGGGTGGTGAGTAGCCCACAAGTTCAGGTCAGAGCCAGACAGGGAGAAGAGACTGATCAGGAGTCACCAGGATTGACCAAGAGCTTCTACATTTGGAAGCAGACCTTAGTGCTGGCCTGTCTGGTGCTTTGCCATGCGTTATTAACACAGTTCTTACATAGATGAGGGTTTTGGCTTATTAAAGTGTCCCAAAAGGATGTTTCTCTACCACTAATTAATCTCTTCTCACTCCTCATGTCTCACTTCGTTCTCCGTTATGATTCCCCATTGGCCTCTGACTCTGGAAATCTCATTACCACAAACATCATCTCCTGCTCCCTTCAACACTCACATCATTACAGACCCCAACTGTTCCTGTAAGGGAAGGAATGGCTCCATATGAACTTCTCTTGGGCCTTCCTAGGCATTTTAAGCTGTTCAATTATTTGCCCATCAATTACATGAATTAGGCATAGCAGTGAAATCAGGACCCACTGTCTGAGGTGCAAATGAGGCACACAAACCTCAGTCCTCTCCCCAGTGAACTCACGATCCACCTGCATGTGCAACATGGGCTCTCCAGGGCCTCTTGTTGGAAAAATATCCTTAAAATGGTATAAAAATTAACCACTCATTGAAAGAAAAATGATCCTAAGCAGCACAGAAACACATGGGAGAGTGTTAGCTTGGAAGTCCATGAAGAGTTTCTGTCACTTCAGTTTGTTTGTAGGGGTTTTTTTTTTTATTCCAACAAGATCTGAGATCTGACGTGATGTGTATTTGAGAAAACATTACTGACCATCTGGTTGTTGACTGGATATTGAAGGGGTCATCCTGCAGTATCTCCAAAATCCCCTCTGGGAGGTGTATTGCACAGTCTAAGCTCAAGGACTGAGTCAACAAACCTCTTTGTTGGGACATATAAAATGGGAACCTGCTCTAACTTCTTAAAACCAGAGGCCAAGGACAAAGTAGGTTGTTTTCCCTCTACTTCTGGCAGGCTCCTCGGTGCTGGTGACACCCACCACAGGCAGAGGGGATATTTTGGTGCCCCCTTTGTCCTCCCACCATCACTAATGGGTTGCCCATAGTCCACCTGTTGAAGGTGTGGTAACTCATTTGTTGGTTATCTTGCAGGTGCTGTGCTTCAGTCCCTGTTGAGTTGCTGAGCTCATGAGCTTTGATCAGGATTTTCTGTGCGGTGTCAACTTTTCAATTCAATGACCTCACACCCACCACCAAAACATCCTCTGTTCACTTACTCCCCCACATCCTGAGGTGTGCATTCAAAACCAGAAACACCCAGGCTGAGAAACTTTAGCTTTACCAAATAGCTCTGAGCTCATCCCCACTTAATGCAGTGGGGCTGTGATGAATTCTGACCTTTACATGAAATCCATGGCAGAGCAAGCAAGGGTGTCGCTGTAATTCTAATTTAAATTTTACACTCAAAGGATACACATGCATTTTAAACCCACCTTTTTAATCCTTGCAGCTGAACCATTCAGCTGTTGTGTTGCCACTGAGGATACAGGCAAGATGCTTGGCAGAGGGTGAGGGAGCTGCTCTGCATCATTAAGGAAGGCAGAGATATGGGACAAGAGCATGTGACCTCTGAGAAAAACAACCTGCACTGAATGCATCAAACAGTAAAATTTTTCCAGGAATGAAGAGGATTAAACCCCTTAAACTGTGCTTGAAACCACATATGCCTAGAAGAAGAGAAATTCCTTCCTAGCTTGTTTTCTCCCCATATAATTAGTCTTCAAATATGCTTTCTGGAGTGAGTGCATTTGTCCCAATCTAAGGAAGCAAATGGAATGATGTAACTGGTTTCTTTCAGTTCCCACTTCAGTGCAACTTCACAATACCCTTGGACTTCAGGGGATTAAGTTCCTGTCTTGGCCGTGGTCCAGTTACTGGTCATTGCTATTTGTCGATTATCCTAGCATTCCAGAAAACATTTTATCCCCTTCATTAACTTACAATTGACCAATCACATAAATCAGGTTAAGGACTAGTGGACATGTCTACAAAGAAAAGAGAGATTCTAAGAAAGGCCAATTAAAGAACAAGTTGAATTTGATTTTGTCTTAAGATCTCTATTCTTGAAATTGCAAATAATGACCCCTGCAAAAAAGAACATTAATTCCACCTACCACTCTTTTGTTCACACTTCGAAAAGATGAAATAAAAAGCATTGTTTCTCTAAGAGAAGCCTCCACCTTCTTAAAGACACATGGCTTGTTTCCATCTTCATGTTTAAAAACAGATTATTTGCAGTTGTAACACCTGTGAATGTGTGGGTGTATAACTGTGTCTGGGGTGGACTCCTCGTGTCACCAGTGCACAGGCATGCTGCTATGAGGGCAGCTGGACACTGGGGACACACTGATGTCCTGTTGTACTCGGGGATCACTGCATGAGCCTTCATTCAGTAAGTCAGGAGGAGTCCTGTCACTGACTTCCCTAAGAATAAGACTGAGTCCTGTATGAAATCAGCTTGCCTTCTTTATAGGTGATATGCTGAGGACAGTTCTGATGCTGTGACCTCTCCTTCTTGAACCCAAGGACTCTCAAGCCTCCTTCAAAGAGACAATAAAGGCTGCATCCTGCCCTTCCTGTGCCTCCCTTTTTTTTTTTCTGGCCATGATGCAGCCCTGGAACCATAGAAAAATAAAGCAATTCCTTGTGCATCTTGCTGATGTTTGGAACACATATTTTTTCTTGGTTTGACTTGGGGGAGAATGTTTCCAAGAATGTAACTGGATGGATTTTAAATTGTACACTTTGCCATGGGCCGTTCTCCGAGCTCTTACGTACGTGTGACCATGTCTGCAGGCAGGACCAGTAAATGCTGCCTGATGATGGTGACTGGTGTGGCCACATCCTCTCCCTCCAAGGCCTGGGTTGCTGTGGGCTTCTGGAGAAAAGGAAAAATGTGTGGTTCCCTCTTCTGCAGTCTGTGGGGTGTGATTTTCTGTAATAAAGCATATGTATTCTCTTTGTGTACAGAAGTTGTTCTACCTAAGGCATTTGGACCCTACAAGGAGACAGACATTTTTGTTGCAATATTCTCTTCTTCAGGGAAGAGAAATTTAAGTTAACTAATCAGTGCTGGATCAACTTTCTTTTCTCCTGAGGGAGATAGGAAGCATCATGACCCGTCATGGAGATAAGCATAGAATCATGGAATATCTTGAGCTGGAAGAGAAATCTCCACACACCTCTTGGGGGCCATGGCTCCAGCTCATCCACCACCTGAAGAAATAGATCCAGTGTTCATATCACCTCCATGTCTGGCTGCAGTGCCAGGGGATCTGGCAGGCCTTGTTTGTGTAAATGATGCTGAGCAATGAACCATTTTTTTGGCTGGGGCTGCAGTGGAAAATCAATGACCCAAAGGCTATGGGAGCTCCGGAGGAGGACGTAGAGACCATGACTCTAACAAAGTTGTCTTGAAGAAGCATCACTGGTCTTGGAGTAATGTGAAACTGAATAGTGGGATGTAGGACATGGTAGTGTCATCCTCCTCCTTGGTCCAGTAGGGGCCCAGTCAAAGAGAGGGCAGAAAACTCTCTGTGCCAGCAACCCAAAGCCTTTAGACATCCCCCATTGCCTTTGGCCACACCACCAGGTAAAATTGGGTCACCTACCAGAAGTTTTTGGTGGGACCATGACCCTATTCTTTCTGGATCTATAACCCAAGGATAAGGAAAGAAAAGGAAACAGAGATACTGCATGCTCACTTTCCTTGTTTTACTATTTGGGGTTTTTTGAGGGTGGAGGAAAACAGACTTTGTGATGTAGAAGCACCACTGATTTATACAGTGGCATAAAAGCATCAATGTGATAATATTTATATAGTTAAAAGGTTTTGAGATGTGCCAGGGAAAAATTGAAAATAATATAATGAAGTGGGTATTCAGGGTCTAAATTTACAGTAGTTACCCTGACATCAGTAGGATTTAAGTCCATCCTCTCACTATCAATGGACAAAGCCCAGATTTATGCCTCGTAATTCCTCATCATATTGGGACAGGAAAGATGGAAGTCAGCGTGAATTAAGTGCAGAGGTTCTAAGGAATGGAAGTGGTCCCTCGCTTGAGATTCATTCAACTTTGCTCATAGACTGTGATTTGAAATCCCAAATGCCATTTGGCATCCATCTGATGCCTAGATGATGCCTAAATAAGAGCAGTTTTTTACCCATTACTTTTAAGCAGTCTTCCTGGCAAAAGGACAATGGCAGATTGTGCTGCTATTGCATTTGCACCAGATTTTCACTAAGTGCAGATTTATGTTTATTTAATCACCGTTACTGGTTTATAAGTTATGCCTCATTTCTTTAAGCAGTATGATCTTCCACCCCCTCCCCCCCCCCCAAAAAAAAAAATTCTGAGTAAAGGATTTATGATGGAAAATCCATAAAAGGTCCCTTTTGTTCCACCTAATTGAATTTCACCTCCCGTTACCATTACCTTATTCCTGTTCACAGCACAGAGAATGAAAAGCTTTGGCAAGTTTTTGGGTGAGTATGTCCAAGAAGTTAGAAATCTTGGCCTTTCTTCTGGAAGGTATTGTGTAAGGCAGTCATCCTGGACATACCCCTGTGTTTCCCCCCTTTCTTTCTGTGTCATCCCTACAGTCAGCCTGAAATTGTAGCATAGCTGCCTTCAAGTGATCTGTAGGGTAGAGTTCCTCAAACCTACATTAACTCAAAAAGCTTTGCTAGATCTGTTTGACATTTAAATCTTTAGAAGAGGGTTCAGACAGCACTGGCAGCCCTTAGCCTTAGATTCCCTGGATCTTTGGTTCAGGAGTGATTTCAGCCCTAGCAATCACCTGGCAGCATCACATTGCAGCTTTGTGCTGTGCCTCTACTCTCTCCTGTCACTGTAAGCTGCAATGTTTCAGTGACTTCACTCAGCTGAATTTCCATGATTTCCTGCCCAAAAAGGACCAGTTTCCTTTGCAGTTTTGTTTTTAACCATGCTCTACCTATTCTCAACAAAGAAGTGATCTTTGTGTGGTAATGAACTAGCCAGTCTAGATATAAACTTTCTTCTGGAAAGAACTTGCTGCTCGGAGAGGTCAAAGGCCCTCAGCTGCCAACAGAAATATGATTTAACAAGCAGGAGGCATTTTGGAAAAGAAGTATCTGTGCTCTTGACTTCACTCCACAAAATGAATAGGAAACTCCCTGTAGTCCTAAGTGCAAAAGTGAGATCCTCCAGCCCTGGCTCAGCTGCTGTCTGTGTGTGCAGCTGAAGCCTGGGGACATGATTTTTGTGGGGACTTGGATGTGTGAATGACCTCAGATTTCACCTCATGGTACGAGTTTCACAGTGGTCAAGATGTAGAGAGGCACCATCACAGGGAAGGAAGGGTCCTTTATATGAATATTCCTTGTGCCCAGGGACACTGAAAGACTGAGAAGCTGGGTTCGATCTATTGTGAACTTCCTGGTACACATTTTATGAGAAGTTAAGGAGGGTTTGCTGTGCACCAAATTGTCTTAATGTATATATATATATATATGCATATGATGTATATATATAAAATGCATTCTGAGCACAACCAGCTAAACTTGGAGCATGCCAGACACTAAGACATCCCACCTACAGCTAAATCCCTCCAGCCTGCACACAAGAAACATTTATCTGGCTGTGTCACCAGCAAGGTGGGCACCCACTGGTGTTTAGGCACCTGTTAGGACCAGAATTTACAAAGCACAGCCAGCAGACACAACACTGAAGGAAGATTTTTCTGGGGAGAGGAGTTTATGTCATTAGGTACTTAAGAGTTATGAGGTCACTAAGGTGGCTTCCACCTCATATCACTCATCCAAAGAACACAATGATAAAATAATTTTGCTGGATTAAAAGCACAACTCTGTAAGGAATAAATGAGGTTAGGTCCCCTCTGCAGACATTAGATTTGGCAAAAGTCTGACTCATCTCAGAGGTAAGGGCATTCTTATGGATCCAATTAGAGAAAAAACACTATCTGGCAAGAAAGAACAAAACCTATAATACTTCTGATTATACAATGGCAGCTGGAATAAAATTTTCTCATATGGGAACACATGAGCTCAATGTGTAAGGAGAAACTGGGCTTGTCAGACTTAATTAGAGTGAGGGAAATGGCCTAGGGTCAGAAACTGCACACGTTGTCCCCTCCTGGCTCTTGGGGCTGAGCCAGACTCAGAGGTCTGTGGGACAGCACCCTGCACCACAATCCCAGAGACAGGAGTTCACACCAAGGGCCTCTGGCTGCTGGTGATGAGAAAACTCTGTGCTTTCATTAAAATGTTGTCTCGTGCTGGTGACAGAACAAGAGAGCCTCCACCAGAGAGTCTCAAAGTGCACTCTAAATAGCTGTTAGTGATGGGATAGGGGCCAGCCTGCTCCAGCAAAGTGTGCACAGGCTGGAGGCTGGTTTGGACTGCAAGAGGGCCATCACGGGTAATACATCAGATCCGTCCACCTGAAGTACATAAATAGATGTAATTACATCAGCATCCAAGTGCCTCACAGCACTCCTCTAAGCTGGAGATTTCCTGTTATTCCCAATTTATGTGGAGGCCTGGGGGACAAGGAGACTATAGGATTTCAGTGGGATCCAGACCTTCAGTTACCCTTCCAAGCCCTACCCTTGGGGACATGTGTATCATCGTGCAGGAATGGCCTCTGAAGGGCTGCCAGCCGCCTGCCCATGGGCTGGTGGAGCCGGAGTGCACTGACCCGCTGCGGTCATTTGGGCACCACAGCTCACACAGGGCTGGGAAGCTGCTTTGCAGTGTGGAAATTGGTGCAGATTTACTGGGAGAGTGGAGTGGGTGAGAGGGTTGTAGCACCCTCACTGACACCATGCGTTGGGTCCAACATGCTGCAGCTCTCCTGAGCCAGGATCTTGGATTCTGGAGGATCATCTCCCTGACGAGAACTTCCCAGGTGACATTAAAGCAGTTTTATTTTCCTTAAGCTTTTGCTGAACCAAGAAAATCAACTTGAAATATAATCATGAAGTGCTGAGAAAGGTTTTTAGAGGGAAAAGCAGCCAAAGCAGCATTTTTGCCAACCTGAAGTGGTGCAAACGTATTTGAGATGATTCTGACAAAGCAAGCCTTATCTTGTTGATATCTCACTGGCTTTACCAAAATAAAACTTTCTTTTGTGAGCACAGATAAGCCATTTTATCCAGTTCTTGGTAGTCAGTTGCAGGCTAATATTATTATTTTGCCTTCTTCCATAAGATTTGTTTATATTTTATGCATCCCAGGACAGAAGCTGTCCCAAAGAGTGACCAGGGCTTCAATCTCAGGTCTCTGAGTGTTACAAATACAAAGGCAGATGAATACATCCTCTTTTCAGCATCAAGAAAAATTTTACTTGTCTCAGACTCAAGATCTTTGCTTCTGAGAAAAAAATCTTTGGGGCAAGGGGAAAGAGAAGCCCATAAAGCCCTCAGTCTTCAAATTAAGCAGGTTCTCCCGTTTTATACAAAGGGAAATGAATATATCTGAAAGGAGCATAAGAAAATCCCCACTTTTCACTGGCACAGTTACTCATGTCATGCTCCCATGTGAAAGGGCACTGTGTACCCTACTAAAGATCAGGAAGGGTTGTGTCTCTTGGCTCTCTTCTTGAGGCAAGTGTACAAGTGGTATCTTGGGCTCAGATGTGCGCGATCCTTTGATATTTGATTTGTCCCCTGGTCCTGTTGCCTGTTGTGCAGGGTTGCAGTGGGTGGGACCATCATGTTGATGTCCCCATTGGTGACTGCATGTATTTCAGGAATGTTCTGTAATACAACCTGGCTCATTGTTGACAGCCAGAACTTTCCAGGCTCCTTTTCTTCTCCTTGACTCCCTTACTTATTAGGAGGGCAATAATGAAACAGGTGCACCTGGAGGGCAAGGATGTATCACCACACCAAGCTGTAAGGTCAGACAGAGCAGGAGAAGGCCTTTCCTGGGGAAGAAATCTCTTGTCCCCATGTGCAGATGTCCTTATACATCCATTCTTGCCTGGTATATTACCCAAGGGCAGAGATCTGACCAACTTTTAAGCAGGCAGTGTGCCATCGTGACAGATGGGCACAAAAGGGGCAGCCAAGAAGCCATGTATGTGCATCCAGTGTGTTTAGGGGTTGGGTTCCCAGCCAGGAACGTCAGAGCAGCTGTCCACCCTCAGTTTACGTGCCTATAGTTTAGGGGGATCTTCCACCACTAATCCAGCTTCAGAGATGGTTTAACTTTCAAAAATTAAAAATAGCATTCATTGCCCCTTATGGAGAGTGAGTCTTGACCCATTTGCATCAAGGGTTGGTGTGGGTGAGTGGGGAGGGGGGCAGCATCAAAGAATGGGAGGGTGGAGAACTGCATTGACCTCCATTTGTCTTTCTGTTGGGATCTGCTGTGGGATTGCGAGGAATGCCTCCACACACTAGTCAGATCTTGCCAGGGTGCCCAAGGCAGGATTTGGGCTCTGCTGGAAGAGAGCAGAGAGGACTGGATTCTTCTGTCCTATTCATCTCAGCCCTAGAGCTCCATCCTGCCCCATGTCAGCAGTGGCTAGACCTAGTTGTTCAAAATTGACATTTCCAAGCCCTGTAGTTAAAACTGAGTCCTCACACAAATGTCTAACATCTGGATGTCAGATTCTGCCACTGACAGATACCTCAACCAGGCACTTATTCTCTGTTGGTCTTGCAGAGGTACAGATGGGGCTCTTCACAGGGATGGAATAAGATTTTCCCCAACTCTAATTATCAAATGTTCAGATGTATTTGGAGGTTCAGAGCTAGAACTAATAAAGGGTTTAGACTGAAAAAGGTCAGACACTTAGATGCTCAGCCTTGGATGCTTAACTTCTAGAGAGAGATCCAGACCTGTCCTTCGGGGTTTGTTACTTAAGAAAGGGTGTGGACAAGTCAACATATGGGGGGCCATCCTAACTAGCCCCAAGGAAAAGTTAAATATGGGTCTGTATTTACAATCTTGCACCTCCTGGAATGTGGGGTAGTGATAGCCCAGTGACTGAAACATCTCAACTGAGTGCTCATCCAAAACCTGGAGATCCTTGCATGTCAATCTCTATGACATACATACGTGGGAAAAGTTACCAGAGCCCAGGATTTAAGCTTTTTATTTCCTTGTAAAAGACTATTCTCCAGCCATTGGAATATTGGAGAACCTGGCTGTATTTTTACATCCCCACTGGTCTGAGTGGGAGTTTGCCGCTGGACCTCTGCTCAGAGCAGTGGTTTGCCCCTAGCAGGTTTCAGTTTGATTTGGTTGCTTGGTAGAAGGGCTGTTGTTAGACATATAGTTGACAGTATCAGTCAAAATGTTTAGGGGAAAACTTTAGGGTTACATCTAAAGGACTCAGTGCACCTAAATTTAGCACATAAGCACACCTGAACACCTGTGTTCTTTTGAAGTCTGGATGCTCAAATACGCTCTGATCCTAACAGGATTTCAACTTTGAAATCTTACTGGGCATCTTAAGTTATCACAGATGTTGCAAAGAAAAAGTGACTGTAAATTCTCCAAATTCCTATTTTTCAAACTTACTTGAGCTTTGTGACTTGAGATCTAGGGCATGACAGAGTGAGCCCAGGAATTAATTCATTTCATCTCTGACTCTGGGTAAATGTTCTTACCTGTGATAATGTGTGAGCTCAGTCAAAGCAGCTGGGGTTATCTGTCACACCAGAACATTCCCAGTGGGCCATCATGATGTGACCTGTAGCCTGTACACCTGGTCATGTGTTTATGGCCCAGTCCATGGAAATGTGCTGATATAGTTGTGGCTTTACTCTCCAAGGTCATTCAGATGCCACCGGAATTTTTTCCATTGTTTGAAACATCTTATCTTTCCCACCTTTCTCCTTCTCTGTGGTGTTATTTATTTTCCTGTTTTCCAGCATTGTAAATTAAGCCTCATAAAGCATTTGAATCTCATCAGAGATATGCAGAAAAATGTTGAATCACATTGTCATACCTTCCCGTGGCCCCTGTGCACACCTAAGTGCTGTGCAGCATTTGCAGCTTACAAGAGACCTATTGGTTATCCCAGTGTGGTTATCACAGCCATGAAAACCAGCACACTCAGTCCTGGTATGTGAGTTCTCCTAAATCACTGTGCTTCAACCCATTGTCTATGAATAGCTTGTGTTTGTAGGAGTGTTTTCCCTGTTTACTGAAGGGAGAGGGCACTTCGTAGTGTTTTGCCTCTCTACAAAATTGTTCTACACAACATTCAAGCCTTAACATCTTTGGGGTGCTTTAGTGATCATAGAGATGATAAAATGCCCAATTTGTCTCAGTTGGTGACTTTCTTCACTTCCCCTCTCATTATCTCAGTAAATTTCATTCTTCATCTGCAAACACTCTGTACTACAATGTAAACCAGGGAGAATAATTTCTGGAAATGCAGACCTGGGAATGGCATTATTAGCACTGAAACAGTAAGCAGAATAGGAAGAAAGGGGACATAATAAATAAATGTAAATTTTGCAGTTATTGGAATTTATTAAACCAACATAACTATTAAAACATATTTTTATGTTTCATATCTTTTGTATTCCGTTTTTGTATTCAGATCATGCCAAAGCATCCTGTAGATGGGCAAGAGCAAGATTTTGGTAGACAGTTAGTAACCCAGGGCTGCAGAGCTCTGACAACACAGGATTTACCCAATCTCCAGCTGCTGCCTACATAAAGGAATGGTCTGATTTGTGATCTTCATTATGAATCTCATGGCGTGTGAAATTCTTCTTAAAAACAGAACTCATGGAGTTAAAAAACAAGGCAAGAGTAAAAATTAGTATGGTGTAAAAATGAGGGACGTGGACCATAAAGGTTCATTCCTGAGGGCAACAATCAGTTAACAGTTTAATGGTTGGACTCAATGATCTTAAAGGTCTTTTCTAACATTAGAGATTCTGTGGTTCTGTGATATGAACGTGAAGCAAGGAAGGGTGGTTGCCCTCCTCTTCCTCACATTCAGCTTTCACAATCAGTTTTGCTTTCCCCTCTTGCTGGCTGAGTGGATTTTTGCCCCCATTCATGAAAGCACAGCACCTTCACCAGAAGTGACTGTGAATCTTGCTTTGACATGGTGGCTAAGGCTGCTTTTGGGAGGAATTATGACTGCTTAATTTGGGAGCAGCATGGGAAAAATCAGACTTATTCTCCACCCAGGCTGGAGCAGGGATGTCTGCAGCCTGTCCTGCATCCTCTGGCTCCTGCTGGAAACATAGCCATGCTGGTGTCTGCATCCCCTGGCATTCCCCAGCCTTGGCATGTGGAGCACTCAGTGCTGGTGGATAAAGAAAAGGCCTCTGTAATAACTGAGCAGAATAAGGCTTTGCTTTCAGGAACTTTCTGGACTCGCCCTATTCCCCAGTCACTATAATGTTCCAGTAAATACTTTGTGAGACAGTTTTCACACTGCTTCTAGGAACACACAGAATGTCCAACCAAAATGTCATGTGTCGTCTGTTTGACCTCTTGGCGTTCATTGATGCAAGTTTACCTCATAGCTACTATTTTCCTAATAAACTCTGTTTAGGGTTTGTTTTTTAAGCTCAAATGGAAAATCCCAAATTGTGTCATGAGTAAACACTCCTACATGCTGAAAATGTTCTGTTTTCCATTGCTCTGTTGCCAAAGGCTGGGCGTGAAAAAAGGCTCCCACAGGCTGAGTGTCGAGGGTGTAGTAGAAGTGGGAGGTAGCCAAGTTGGAGTCTGAAGCTTGTGTGTTCCTTCAACAACCGAGTTGCTATTGCCCTGATCCATCCACAAAGGATCAATTAATCAAAGGTTTCTCCTTAATCAACAGATGCAGCTATCCCTGCCCTTATTAGCTAGGGGAAGGAATGCTTTCCAGTGAAAGAAGTATAATTAGCTCACACTGTGCTGGGCAGACCACAACCAGCTTGAAGAAGTATGAATCTTCCACATCTGGATGCTGGACACTTCTGGACTACGGCACTTGGAGTTGTAGTGGTGCAACAGAGTTCCCTGAGGCTTTACCATCTGAATCTGAGCTCTGCCTCTTTTCAAGTCTGAACTCAGAGCAGCACTTCAGGGAAATGAAGGAATTAAATTCCAGATAGGACTTGGGAAATAATCTGGATGATGAGGTGCCTGAATTCAGCACACAAGCTCTGCTGAAGTGCTCCAAACAACTTCTCAGCTGCCATCTGACACAGCAGGTGCCTAATTTTCTGCTAGAAAGTCTAAGCAATCTCACCAAGACCTGGCAGAGCTCAGGTATGTGGAGACATGCATGAACCTCATGGGATTCCCACACGAGCCATTCCTCTCCCAGTCCTACTGATGGACCATAGAGATGTTCAGATAACTGGGACCCTTTGAGATCAGCTGCATGACGTGTCCTTGCAGAGAACTTGTCTTCCAGCTCATCTGAGGCTGGGCTATCAGTTCATACTTTGTTTGTGAGGTCAGATAACCTTTAGGTTGTTGAAGAGATACACCCTATTGAAGTCCTATATCTTTTTGTACACAGTCAATATCCATCAGGTTGGGGGACAAAGGGAGAGATGAGCTGGAGGAGGAATATTGTTTTCAAATCTTGGATTCAATCTCCTACATATCATGTGTTTTCAACCTATGGCTATATGAGAGGGTTGGAGGAAAGGCAGAGCAGCCTTGAAGACAGAGTAGCAGAGGATTCACACCTGAGTTATGTACCTAACTGCATGGCAATGTTTGATTTGCTTTTTTTCACTTCCATCTCCCATACTACTAAGATCTCCCTTCACATTTTAAGTGCAGCTTCTAAGCTGCAGAGTCTTTGCCTCCAGCACACTCTGGATCCGAGCTAATGTCTATAAAATCAGAATACACTTTAAAGGCTGATTTTTAGACAGATTTTCTCTTCTGTTATAGTAAATTTACCCCACAGATTTCAGTGAGTAAGTAATTTGCCCTTTAGGGGAAGCAGAATAGTTTTACCCTGAATGAAGCCAACTTTGAGGTCTGACTGATGAACACATGTTCAAGCATGGTGTGTCCCCATGTCAGTGGTTTCCCAGGCCTTTCTGAAGAGGCAGGCTGAGATCTAAGCTCTCACATGTGAGGAATCTCAGTGCAACTGAAGTAAGTGACAAAAGTTTCGTTGATTTTCCACTGGGAGTGATTTCACTGAAAGCAATTAGAACTCAACAGCAGAAACACAAAAACATCTAAAATGCTAACGTGGCCCCGACGCTCATGCTGAAATGAGAATTGTCTTGCTGAGATATCTTACTGGGGAGAAATACTTTGAGAAGGATTTGCTCATTGCTCTTACGTGCAGGGAGTGGGGGACTGCGTTAACTTCTTTCCAACCCTGCAATCTCACAAGGTGAGCTATCAAAATGGACACTGCACAGCTGAGTTTCCCAAAAACCGCTCATCACTTCAGAAATGCTTGGCTCTGGGGTCTGTCCCGAAAACTTTCCTTGACACATCCAAAGATAATCTCAAGTCTGCCAGAAGGACTTTGGAGCCAAAATATTAACCTTTCATTTTTCATTCCTGTCTCCACTGAGTTTAGTCCTGCTCCCAGGGAAGAAGTGACTGGCTTCTGCTGCAAGCTGCTTTGCTCAGGCCATTCACTGCACATGCCCAAGTGTTTTTGCTAGGAGAGAAAAGCCAGCTCCCCACCAAAAAAAAGAAAGAAGGAAGGTGGATAGCAGCTAAGGAACTTTTTAACACTCCAAGAGCTCGGTCTGTTCTTTCTCTTCACCGAGTGAGCTGATTGGCATCCAAGACACATTTAATCCTGCTCTGAGAAAAGGCAATATTTTAACAACTGAATGGCTCATTCACCTGAAACCTCACATTTTCCAAGAAAACATGCCAAGCTGGGTTTGAAAATCTGCATGCAAATGGATCATAGGATGTGTGTGATAATTTCATGACTTTCTCTGACACTTATTGCAAGGATAGCAGCGTGCTTTTGTTTATTAATGCAGTGCCTGATTTGTTTTCCAGAAATCCTTACCTTATGGCAGATAAGACAAGTATAGATGTAAAATGCAGGGCTTACTTCATCCACAGGCAAGTCCAGCTGTTTCCGTGTGGAAGCCTGCCATAGTTTCACAGTTCATAACTGCAGTGTGTAAAATTTTAGAGCTGAAATTGTATTTCTCCCACATACTGAGTGCTGTAGATGTTGCCACAAGCTGCATGTAACAAGGTGAGCAAGGGGATGCTGGCTTCACCTGTTAATATAAGGTGACCAGTCAAATACTGCCTTTAAGGCAATCTTTCATCAAGGCTTGACTCACCTTCACTTTTCCAGTGAAGCAAGCAGGTCTTTAGCAGCTGAGCTTCCACCAGGATGGATTTTCCACAAATGTGTTAAGGAAAAGAGCATTTAACAAAGATACTCCTCAGAAAAAACAAAGGAAGAGTTCATCAAACTGGGTAGGTGAGGTAGTGATTGAACTGGAAAAAAACCTAGCATAAATATGGACACAGACCAGACACAAATAATTAATAACACAAATAATTCAGAAGTGATACTGGCACAGAGTTGAAGAAAACATGGAATGGGAGATAGGGTGATGATGCCTGAAGGATTTTTTCTGCTTTTCTTCTGAATATTTCTTACAATGTTCCCTACATTCACAAGTATTAGCATGCATACTTGTGATGCTTTAGGTGATAGTTTAGCCTGGTTTCATGGTGTTTATGGGGCCGGTAGACTGAACACCCCTGAAACCACGTAGAGTTAGAGACCAAACACTCTGTTTTCGTGAGCCCTCAAGGTCTCCTAGCAGGACAGATTTTGTAAACTAGAAGTTAGCCCACCCAGGCCCCTTATTGGGCCCTCCTGGTAGATATGATAATGTGTAGAGTCTTTAATTGTACACTCGACTGGGGGGATGGGGCTTTTGCGGCGCGTTCTACCTGGACGGCAGAAGCCATGGAATGGGATCCTATTAAAATACCGAGGGAAACGACCCCCAACCCTCTGACCCTGTCTGAGCCTTTATTTCCTAAGACCAGAAAAAGGCATCAGTCAGAAGAAGGCAACAGCTCCCAAATACCCTGTTTGACTGGTCAGAAGGATACCAACTGGTGGGAAAGTAAAAAGAGAGTAACTGCAAACATTGGGATTGAGGAGGTGTGAGCAGGCAGGAAGAGGAAGCTTAAAAGAGGAAAAGTGGGCAGTGTTAAGAAAAATGGGAGCTGAGTCATAGAAAAGTGAAAAACTGTGAGTGTAGCAGGAGAAATAATGAGGTCTGGGGCGGAACCCCAACATACAGGGAAATTACACCCCACTTCATGGCACAAGAGTTGTCTGAATAGGTAGTTTTAAAATAATACATTAGAAGAGACCTAAACTAGCAGCAGTGTAGGTTGGCAATGGGCCCTGTGATCCATCTACTCACTGTATCTGTCCACCAAGGGATTTGTTTTCCCTCTGAATGCTGGGCTGACTCACACTTTAATGTGTTTGCAGTTGCACAACTGCTTTTGGATTTCTGTGAGAGAGGCAGACAGCTCTTTAACCTCCAATCTTTGCCTCTTTTATGAGTTTATGATGCTGTTGTTTTGTGTGTTCGACTAAGTGAGAATCAGACCCCATGACCCTGTGGGCTGGAGGGGACCCTTCTCCTGGCTCACCCAGGACATTTATTTCCATGTAACAGCATAAATGCTCAAAGGCCAAATTCAGTGCCACTGGAGGTGGTGAAAAGGATGCCACGAACTCAAATGGTCCAGGGCTCAGGGACAAAAGTTTCTTTGAGCAAAGATAAGGAGACACTTGCACTGTTCCCAGCTCACGGAGACTTGTGTTTTGTGATTCATTTCCTTTTTCAGTACATTGTGGAAGGAGAAAGGCTTTTCAATAGGAACATCCACAGGGTGTGTACAGTCAGCATGAGACTTGTGCTCTTTGCAAATTATACGCACTTAAGAACTGAAGTCAAAGCCAGGCAAGTTCCTCTCAAAATGACAGATCCTGAGGAAACAGCTTGTGAAGCTCAGGGCTGAACTTGCACTTTCTTGGAGAGAAAGAACCAGAAGCAGAACTCAGCAGGACTTGGAAGAGTTTTTTCACTTCCAAGGAAAAAGGAAGGCAGACAATGGAATGACATTACTGCACAGTGGAGAGGGGGAAGCTCAGAGGTCCTGACTCGCATCTTGAGGCTCAGCCTGCTCAGCCTGGAGCCCACTTGGCCAACAGGCACCCTCTCCAAGCAGTCAGGGTGCAAGCCAGGGGGCCAGGGGAGAGTTGGCAAGGATGTTTCTTTTGAGGGAACACAGGAAATGGCAGCCATTTGGGACATGATGGGAAGTTCACACTGCCAGGGAAGTTTGTGCCTGCAGCATGTTTGCCTTCCTGTAAGTTATGAACAATCAAGGAAAATGGGGGGGGAAAAAAAGAAGAAACATCCAGAGACAAAATGAGAAAAAAAGTGCCAAAAAATAATTTGCAAGAAGAAATTTTATTTGACTTCCTGTTCTATTGCTTTTTTATTTTTGCTTTGGCTACTCTTTTCTTTGTGCACCCTGAGCTTCATTAAAAGGCCATTTATTTCACTAGTTTGTGCATCAAGCTAATTATATCCTGTGCACAGCATGCTTGGACTTGACAAGCCAAAAGGGACAGCTAGGACTGGATTCGTTAAAAACAGTTTTTCAGTTTATAGTACTATAAAATATAATGATACAGCTCAGTCCCAAACTTGCAGTAACCAAATTTGTATGCACAAAATCCATTCCTCCAAATTTGGACTTCCTAGTTGAAGCTTTGAATACTTTTTCTTGCTGTATTTTCCCTATCTCTGTTCACTGCCTCATTGAAAGGTGTCAGGAATGATTTAACCAGTAAAATTAAATTGTTGTTTTTCTTTCAAGAGTAATGCCTGGGGTTGGCCAAAATGGCATAAAAGATTCAGGAACACATTGATTTAAAAATAACATTTAATTCCAATATAATGTGGCTCCGAGGCCCCTTTTAGTGAGATACTTTAAAAACATAAATATAGGCAGTACTGGCCTCGAAAGGATTTATATGCTGGAGGCTCTGATCCTACCAATATAAATCTGTGCCTAGATGGAGGATTCTATCTGGTGGAAAGTTCAGCACTGCTAATGGTTTTTGAGCCAGAAATTACCCCATTTAAATCTCAGCTCCCTGGCTGAGCTTGCAAGGCTGTAACTCCCCAACAATAGAGAGAAGAAAAAAAAAAACAGAGAGAAGAAAGCTGCTCCTGAATCAGATACCAACAATGACACTTTTATAGCCATTTATTTCTAATTGCAGATGTGCCATAAATAACCCAAGATAGCCCTTTTAAAATAATTGTTTAGGATCTGGAAGCCTAACTAACAATTCCCAAGTAACAGGACTTTCACTTCTAACAGGATGGAGGAGTATGAGAATTTAGAGCATGACTGAGAAATGTCATCCCATAATTCTGTAGCCTGGCATTTTTCCAAGACCACCCTTCCCTGGTCCATTTGTGTGCTGTACCCCTCAGATATCACCAGATAGAAGTTTTTTGAGGCAGATTTTGCCTAAGGCAAGGCTATTTGGTAGATCCTGTCCCTCAGTGTTTGTTTTGAGCTGATCATGTGAAAAGGTGAGCAGCATTTTCTATGCTGGGTCACTCCTAAACACAAGATGCCCTGAAGTCATCTGGCCCTCAATGTATGAAAGATTTACTTCCAAAAAACCCCAAACTTCTGTATATTTGACTATAAGTGTTTGGATCTTCATGACAGAATGTTTACTTTGGCCAGACCTGTGTCCTCTGAGTTCACAGCCATGAAATCATTAAATGGCAAGACCACAATGAAGGTGTCCCAGAGGAAATGTAGATGGACAGGGTGTCTGATGGACACAAAATTGAACCACAGACTTGTTTCAGGAGGAGAAGGAGAAGGAGAAATCTGTTGGAAATAAAAAGGTTTTGTTAACTTGTTCCATAGCTGGATTTAAGAACAATATTTAAAAACAGGGCTTGGAAACAGATTTGAACTGGGTATGTGTTAGCAGAACACCAAGAGATTTCATTTTAAATTCCAGACATAGGGATTTAAGTCAAAAACTATCCATGGAACCTTCCCTCTTTGCTTTCCACCAGTTCTCTGACAGAAAGTATTTCTCCTCTTGGGATGGCCTAGCAGTACAACTCCCTTCTTTCCCAAATATTTGTTGGAATGACCTCCCATTTCAGAAACCAAAGGAAAAAAGAAAAATCATTAAAATTTCTCATTAATCAATATTAACTTTGATGTTAGCCTCCCCTGTGAGCAGAACCCTTTCTCACAAAGGACGAGCTTTCTTAGCCTGTGATAAGAAAACAAGTTACTTAATCAATATATTTTCCAGCATACGTGTTCTTTGGCAGAAGCTTTCATTTGCCTCTTCTGAGTGTGCGTGTGTCTCTGCTCAGAAATGTGTGTGTGTGTGTGTAAGCTTTCCTGCCTCAGAAAACAGAGCTGTTGGACATGGATAGGAATGTGTCTGGCATCTTTAGAAGAAAAGACTCAGAAGGAAATCAGTATTTGAGCGAGTTTTGCAAGATATCCAGCTCTGACTGCTTTGCGGTTAACTTTCCATTCCAAAATTGCTCTAATGGTGAGCTGTCCAGACCGTGTCTCTCACCAAAGAATTTTGGAATCATGAGAAAACAATGAGTTAGCCGTTAGGAAAGATTAACCTCCCAATCTTAATCCTTCCAACTACAGCTTTACATAAAAAGGGCATTCATGTCTAAACCAGTGCTGAAGACTCTTGGATAAATTTCCTGCCTAATTCCACTGAAACTGTCATTTCCACACCAAATATACAGTGATTTAATGTGAGCTGGCTACAGTTATTGTTGCAGTAGTGTTCAAATTGCCATCTAATACAGGAGTCCTGGTAATGGTACTACACACTTCATTTATACAGAGAAAATTTACAAGCTGAAGAGACACAAAGGATTGCACAGAAAGGAAGTATTTTTGTATTTTAGGCAGTAGAGACTCATACAAATGAGATGATTTGCTCATAAATATAGAAAGAATTTGAGAAGGAATGTGAAATAAACCCAACTGTGCTAAATTCTTCATGGTCCCTCCCCATTGCTTTACAAAGGACATTAGGGTTTAACTTATTGTGGAAAGGGCAGGTTGTCCCTTCTGATTTCACTGATACATCTACAACAAGAACAAAATGTAACACTTCAGAATAACTAAAGAAATAGTTTCTCAGAATAAGTCTGCTGGCAGTTGCTCGTAACAACTGCATTTTAGGCCTAGGAGCAAAAGGATGCTTATTGCCTGTATACAGGGATTTTAATCCCTGCTGCTTTCCTAAACAGGACCTAGACTGCTCAGTGTACTTGTAATTCTCAGAATCCAGGTTTTAAGTCAGAAATAAAGACTCTAATCAAGATGGGTGCCTTTTTTTTTATCTGCCTGGAACCTACCTGTAAATATGTGTCCAGTCTCTCTCAGTACTACATTGCCTGACTGGTGATAAAAAATGTGGTGGTTGAGACCTTGGCATCTTCTATCTGTATGGCTGCATATCAAATCTGTGCACTTTAAATTGAGAAAACTGTAGAGACAGCAGCTGAGTCCTCATGGAATTGCAGCCTCTGTGCGCTGGTGGCTCCAGGTGTGGTGGTGAGAGAGCAGCCAGCTTTGCTTCTGTAATACCTACACATCCATCCTGGGAAATGAGCATGTTAATTACCTGAATGTAGCTTTTAATAAGCATGTTTTCGGTAGGAAAAAAATACAAGGAAAAATCCATCTTTGCCCAAGTTCAAATTCTGACCCTGCTGTAAGGGCTTTTGGAGGGTTTTGGTGATTCTGAGCCCAGTATCACAGAGGACTGACACTGATTGCATGGAAATCACCATGGAAATGCAGACCTGTGTGATTGTATGACAGGGCAGAATAGAGGGGAGTGTGCTGTATTTCAGTGCCTCTGCAAAGGGCGATTTTTGGTGTTAAGGCCGAACAGCTGTAACTAATCCAGCTGCAGGTTTGCCTCTGGCACCAAGTGCTGCAGTTCTTAAGCCAGCACAAGTGGTCAGCACTGTCCTTGACAAGAAAAACAAGCTTATAGCAAGAGGACTGACAACTTGCAAGTGTTATGGACAGAGAAGTTTTTGGCACTCTAGAGCCTTTCTGTTATTGCAGTGCACCAAAGGAAAGCCTGCATAAAGAAAGGAAATAAGGGTTCTTGAAGGTCTCTTTTCCTCTGCTCAGCACTGGTGAAGTCACCCATGGAAAACTGGGTGCAGTTTTGGGCTCCTCAGTGTAAGAGAGATATGGACATACAGGAGGTAATCAAGCAAAGGGCCATGAAAAGCCTGGAGGGGCTGGAACATTTCTCCTGAGGGAAGACTGAGAGAGCTGGGGCTGTTCAGCATGAAGAAAAGAAGGCTCAGGAGGATCTTATCAATATATATAAAAATATGTGAAGGGAGGGTGCAAAAAAGACAGTCGGGATTCTTTTGGTGGTAAAGGAGTGAGAGGCATCGGGCACAAACTGAAACACAAGAGGGTTCCTCTGAACATCAGGAAACACTTTTGTACTGGGAGGGTGACTGGCACGTGTTCCCCAGGGATGTTGTGTAGTCTCCATCCTTGGAGATACTCAGAAGTTGTCTGAACACAATCCTGAGCAATCAGCTCTGAGTGCCACTGCTCAAGCAAGGAATTCAGACAAGATGAACTACTGAGGTCCTTCCCAGCCTCAATCAGTTTGTGATTCTGTGACTGGCCAGCTATAGGGCTTATGTGGCTTTACAACTGAAAATGCTGAAAAAATAATTTTAAAAATAATGCATAATACTGCTCCTTGTCTTCTGGCTCAGACTGATGAGGGGTGTTTGAGCACTGCCCTTCCTGGTGCACAAGCAGTTTCTGTGATATAAAGGATGCTGTCAATGCACTCTCCCCTTCTCTGGGGGTAAAGGAGAAATAAAAACCTTTTATATTCTCAGGATGTGCAAGGCCTCCCACTTCCCTCTTGCAGCAGAGGTACCTGCTTTGGGCTGCTGTGCTCACTGCAGAGTGTCTCCAGCTGCAGAAATATCTGTTGTGACAGCAGGACAAGGGACGTGACAGGAGGCACAGGAGATAAATGGCACAGCAGCCATGCTAATGCTCTCCCTGATAATGCAGCTGGGGAGCTAAGACCCATTTACCTCGTTGCTGGATGAAACAAATCAAAGAAGGCAGCTTCTCTACACAATGTACACTATTGTGTCAACAGAAATTATCCAGATGGGAGTTTTTTTTGCCACATGACTCAATGTTTTTTTAAAGGAATTGGAAAAATTGATTAGTATCTTGACTGCTTTGTTGGACTTCTTATTGTATTTGGGTGCAGTGAGAAGCATTTCCTGGTCAAATGATTTCTAGGGAGGTTATTGTCTGTTGAAAGAATAGAAAGAAAAGCAAAAAAAAAAAAAAAAAAAGTTTAATTCCCTAGAGTTACTACCACCATCTATGGTCCAATTACACCTGCAAGTCCCTTGCAGTGCAATGCTCAGCCCATCCAGGAGACCATCCTCATTCCAAAATGGGCAAAGGGTCCTTAAATTGCTCCAGGAGAGTGCGACTGTGCCAAAACCAGAGGTGATGCCTGTTACAAACCCAAATATGGATCCAGCCTTAGCTCAAAGCCTTAACACCTGTATTACACTTTAGGCTGAGGAGCTGTTAAATATTACGAGCTTCATACATATAGATAGGGAGCTATATGCACACACAAACTTTAAATATAGATGACCTCCGTCCATGGAGTGACTCCCATCTCCTCTGCTGGCAGTGTCTGGGTGGAAGCATCCAGGAGAGATGACCTCAAACCCACCCTGCATGACACATCCCTTCAAAGCCCCGGCGAGGCTGACACTCGTGCCTAGACCAGGGCATAAATGGTTTTCCTGAAAGCACTAAGGCTCCTTGTCTGCCAAAAGCCAGCTCCAAAAGCCTGGGGCTTTAGTTAACAGAGATAACCAAGCGCATAAAATTTCCTTATGTAGTTCAGTAGCTGATTTATTTTTATTGCTCTGAATGAGCGACCCAGCCAGAGGAGATTTATCAGTTGTCTGGTCAGTCCTCTGGGCAAAGCTACTGATTCCTTCCAGCAGTTCCCACATCAAACCCAGCAACAATAGACAAGGAAGTGTCAGTTATTAAATGGGCTGAAAACACTTTCCATTGTTAAGTAAAGGATTTCCTTATGATTTCCCATGCCAAATAATAAATTCTAAGTCATACAGTGTGTGCCATGACAGACCAGTACTACTGTGGAGAAGATTAATATTAAAACCGAATGACATCTTCACCATTCCTTGTCAAAGCTGGCTCAGGACTATCCCCAATAGGTGCAAGGCTCAGTTTAACTCTTGTTTTTCTCCTTCCTCTTCCATTCTCAAGTGGAAGAGAGGAAAGGTGAATACAACATTTTGAGGGAGAGCTTTGCTCTCACGGTGAGGAGGACTTGTCCTCCAGCCATAGGAGCTGTGGAACAGCCTGGTGGGATCGTGCTGTGATCTTTTCCATTTCCCTGGAAGCAAGAAAAGCAAACTTGTTCATTGCTTCATAAATACAGTAAGTGTCACCGTGAGGGGTTTTTTTAACAGGATTTTTTTTTCTTCCTTTTTTTCCCTCCAGTTGCTAAAAATTGCAAATGCTCAGGAAAAGAAGGAGGATTGTAGGGGAGCCCAATTCCCTTGGGCAAGCTGTTGTACACATGTACAGGAAATTGAATGCAGAAATTATTGCTTGCAAGGCTGTTAAAGAAGTGTTGGGGTTATAAAACAGATCTTACAGCTGCCACCCATTGTGGACATTCCAGTTGTAAAGGGTCAAGATTTAATACAAATCTGCTGTCCCAAATTACATTTGTCTTTTTCCATAAACTAGAAGTCATCAAAGATTTACAGGAAGGTAATTTTATTCCTTGTTACTTTAACTCATTTGTCTTCTCTGAATTTCAAAAGAAGGAGAAGGAGAAGGAGAAGGAGAAGGAGAAGGAGAAGGAGAAGGAGAAGGAGAAGGAGAAGGAGAAGGAGAAGGAGAAGGAGAAGGAGAAGGAGAAGGAGAAGGAGAAGGAGAAGGAGAAGGAGAAGGAGAAGGAGAAACCCATTGGTTTGGTAGAATTTATTAGGATGCAATGGCATAATGCCTTCTGTTCTTTGCTGAAATGTTCATGAAAACTCTGAGGGTCTTTTCCAACATACCTTAGCTCTCTTGAAATAGAAAGGGCAATGCTGCAGAAATAGAGCACAAAATCTTATTATGGTAGATGTGACTAATTTATTATATACATTCTATGCTACTGATCTGATATTCCACCATTTGCCACATGAGATCATAGCACACACTGGAAGTGAGATGGCTTGTTTCTAAATAATTGTGACAATGAAGAAGCTTGATATTCAGGTCTTCAGTTGCTACCAGAAATTTTGATTATGCTTCCCTTTCTCTGTCTCTACTTTTCTTCCTGTTTTCAAGGCAACAGATGAAAAGATGTCTCAAGACCATCTGCAGAATTAGATTTGAGATTATGGTGCAAGTAGGTAGACACAGCACCAGTTAATTTAATTAGTTCTGAAAGAGGTAAAAGGAAAACAAGCTTACAGCCCCATCACTGAAATCATATCCCAGAGGCGTGCTACTTCATGCTATCATTTTCCCCAAAATTCATCTGAATTAGTTATCAGCAAATCAAAGGCTGATCTCCCAAACTTAACATAAATTCTGATCTAAATCCCTTTTTTACTTGAAGCCAGACACAAAATAAAATTTTAAACACTGCTTCTCAATTTACACCTGGCTAATAATGTTTCATCTGGCTGCTCTAGTCCTATTCATTAGTGCTTCAGACTCTACAAATGCACAGGACAAATCCCCCAGGTTTTGCTTTTCAGGCTGCAAATTCAATTTTGGTGACTGCATGAACTTTGAAGCTCTGGTTGGAGCCAGTCACTAGGAACTGCACCTCCTGCTTTGTAGAGGCTTAGTCTTGATTTTGCAAAGAGCTTTTGTGTAATCAGTCAATTAGAGCTGTGACCAGTGATCCATATCAGCAACTGATAGGGAGTGCAGGATTGGTACGCTTGGAATTCAGGTTTCAGCCTTTCTGGTTAGGTAGTGATTCTCAAACAGCACCAATACTGAAGATATTACATCAATTTCTTCAATTTCTTGACTACAAACACCTATAGTCAACTCTGTATTAACTGTAGAAGTTCTGCACATTGTTTCTTTCAGTATTTCCATCCATGCTTGCACTGTTAGGAAATGCTTCCCCAGTAGTTTTCTGTAGCATCATCTGGAAGTGTAAATAAATGCACTGATACAATTACAGTCCGTTAATAACAAACAATCCCACCACTACAGCTCCAAGTGTCTTTGTTTAAACTTTGAAACTGTGTAGTTAAATTGTTTTATCTCTTTGTAGAACCCTAACTTTTTAAAGAATATCAAGCCACAGTAAATTTTGTGTAAGTGGGCGCTTATTTAAAGGCCACATATATAACAAGACACTTTAATAGCTGCTGTTCTGTAAAAAAGAATAATAGGAGGAAAAACTTCAGAGCTTAGCATTATTTTATAATTTCCCCTTTCAACGACCCCCTTAGATCATGTTTGCTGAGATCTCTGTTGGTATAAAATGCTCACACGATTACTGACAATAGATGTTGAATGCAAATATGTTCTCCACTTCTTAGAATGACTTGAATATCTTTATTTGCAGTGCACAGTGCCTGCCACTGCCTTTAAATACTCAAATATGCTACAAGTTTCTTGCAGTCAGTTTGAATTAAATATTGCTAATCTCTGAGTGTAGTTTTGTGTACTTAATAATGGAGGAGCCACCAGAGCCTGAGCAGTTGTGAGCATGTCTTGGGAAGCCATGCACAGGTCTAAAGCAGCTTCCACCTTGGATGAATCCCTGAGAGTAAAGACAGGAAGGAGAACAGCATGGGCACAGAGCAGCTGGCCTTATTTGGTCTGAGATTCAGGGATTGCTCCTGAATTTGTCCATAGACAGGAGGTCTCAGGCACAGGGATGCTCCTGAGGATGCCTGGCTGCTTCCCACAGAGACCTGAGGGGGAAGGTGGCAGTGTTGGGACAGATGACCTGGGATGTTTGCTGTCCAGGCATGGAGGAGGCAAATCCTTCATGGAAGTGGCTGTCCACATGGAAAATGCTCCAAGAGGAGCAAGGAGGGGGATGGGCCTGAAAGATGTTTGGAGAAACCAAATGAGTGGATGCAGCAGAAACTGTTTGGTATTTGGAGAAGGAAAGATCTGGGGCCCTGCCACTGGCATTATTTCTGCATTTCAGCTGACTACATCAACTGTTCTCCAAGAAGGAAATGGGTTCTCAGGTTTTCCCCTGAGAACCAGTTCCTGTCACCTCATCCAGCTCCCCACTCCAGTGCCAGACAGCAACCATCAGAGCTGGCTCTTCGGCACTCTCCTTACCACGAAGGTGTCTCTGGGAAGGATTCACCCCTGCCTGTAGTGCCCTCCTTCTCTTCCCCATGGCAATTTGTGGTGTTGAACAAGTTCTGCATCACCTCACGAGGCATCTGTGTGCCAGGTCTGCTCTAACTTCTGATAACCAGAGTTCCATCAGCCTGCCTCACTGTCTTTGCACCACAGCTGGCTTCTGCACAGCTGCCCTGGGGCACTTTAAACACTTGGGCATTTTAATAGAAAACATATCTAAGTACCTGAACCCAAAATGAAAGTGGGTCAAGAAACTGGACTCTCAGCATGGGAGAATGGCATTCAGGCCACACACAAGCCCATGAAACACACTTTATCTGGCTGTGGAGTTCATTCTTTCTCCAGGCCATGAGTACCTAGTGCAGAAGCCAAGTGCCTTCTGGAGTCAAATAGGATGGGATTCACCACTGTTTCTCCAAAGAGAGAGAGAAAAGACTCACTCTTTTGAAGCATGGCTGCAGAAGAGAAGGGTCCTGATTTTCCATTGCCATCTCTCTTCTAAAAATGACAGAAAACAACCTGTCAGTGAGGACCAGAAGTAACACTTTTACCCATGTTGATGCTGTTTGTTTTTCTGTCTCCACGGACCTGACTTGGCTTTGGTGGGAAGGGTGTGGGCATGCAAGGTCACCTGTCCTGGGCTCACATCCATCACATCCTGCTCTCCTGGGGCATGATGGATCTAGAGTATTTGAACCCCATGGCTCAACAGGAGCTTAAACAGAAAAATGGCACCCTCCTGTGGCAATTATTTAAATAAATAATAAAATGAATAGGGGTGACTAAATTCAGAGCAGGGTCTAATCCTATCAGCATGTGTTACCCCTGTGTACACCCACCAAAGGAGGTTTCAAAGGAGGGATGAAGGTGCCCCTCTGCTTGTGCAAAAACATTGGCATTTGAGGGCTGGGGCAATGCAGGGAGTGCACCAGAGCAGAGCCACAGGCAAAAAGCCCCAAGGTCAGGCAGGGAGTCCTGCGGCGAGCTCGGAGGCAACTGTTCAGCTGCACGGAGCCACTCTGGATCCCAAAGTCCACATCCGGACAGCTTTGAGAGCCTTCATCCTTTTTTTGGACTTGGCTCTTTGTCAAAACCATAGGGTACAGTGCCTGCATGGACTTCAAAGGGAGGACACCAAATGTGATTTGGCCCAGGCAGTTACGACCATTTATTGCCAGCATCTTTCTCAGATACTGCTGCCAAGGGTTAAAATGTTTACATGCCCCCTGATTTTAAATGGACTGGGTTGCATGTCAAATGCCAACGAGAGGGACAGCTGGAGTATCTAAACCAAGAGCTTTGATCTTGGTATCTGTAAAAAAGAGGTCATTTGGTCTCCCCAGGAAGCACAGACATTTAGAAGGTCCCCGTACAACTCATGCAAGTATTTTATTAACAGCAATTTCTGTTCACATTTAGGTAGGTTGTATTACTACTTACTAAATTCCTCTTGTATATACATGTGTATGCATATAAATGTATGAATATCTGCATTTTTTGTGTGTGTGTATGCATATATATACACCCATATCTCATATACACGAATTTGTGTGCTTGTGTGATTTTCTGTGTGCTTTCTAGTGTCCAGCATTTGCATGCAGACATACTGATCTATCAGATTAATTGCAAAGAAACAACAATGATGTAAGAATTATGTTTTATCTGTAAGTCAGTGTTAGCAGAACTAACCTGAAAAGTTTGTCTGTATGAGAATCTTTGAGCAAACCTGCAATTGCAATAGGAGTGTGTGGTGTTTTCAAGAAGATGCAGGCATGAAACATAGTGTTCATTGTGTTGTAATCATGTCTGACATTGATTCAGAAGAGAAGAATTCTAAAATACAATATTGCACAGGGGAAATATTTTTGTTCTTTAGCGGAGGATTTTGTGGTTAGTTCACAATGCAATTAAAATAGCCACCAGATGTTTATGACTTCAGGCAGCAGTTAACTTTAGTGTCTCTGATTGCTGTCCTTTGCTTCTTTGTCAGAATAAATAAGTATTTTTCTGCGCTGGAGGAAAAAATCTTAATTTTTAAACACATGGGGTGGGGTATGTATTTCCATTTGGCAGTGCTCATGCTGTTCTGTGACAGACTTCTAAGAAATTAAAATCTTGAAGTTAAAATAAAATCTCTCTCCAGGATGAAATAAACATATTTACTCAAATGTGAGATGAAATGTACGGTAACATCATTAAACTGAAGTGATTTGTGAGAAGCAGTATTGTAAAAGGCTGTGGCTTTTCCAGAGCATGTAATAAACATAGAAAGATACTCTTTTTTTTCCATTGAATAATAGGATTATTAGTATGCAATTTCATTTTAAAGACACATTTAAAAAGAGCCTGCTGGGCTCCTATTCTGGTAATTTTTTTTAGAGTGTGTTATTCTTATTTGTTTCAGGGCTATTAATTTTGAGGCCACATTATATTCAAATTATATTTGATTATCAGGCTCAGTAAGTGATTACAGTTTGTGTTCCATCACCCAAAAGAAAGTTAATGAATTTAGCTGCACACTAACATTTTGAGAAATAAATTATTGAAGTTCTGCAAAATAAATTAAAAAAAAAAAATGAGGTGCAAAAAGATAAAGTGGCTTGCCCGGCACCTTACCTAAAGGAGGAGAGCTCCAGATGAGGGAAAATGCACTGGAGTGTCCTAACTTTAAAATGCTCTATTTCAGCTACTCAGTCATGTCTGAGATGATGTGTTGACAAAGCAATCGATAAATTAAGTTTATAAAATTATGAAATATCTCAGATAATGTAGAAATAGATAAGAGAAATTTGTATTCATGAGTACATAGCAATTCAAAATAGTTAAATTAAATTAAACAGTATGATCTTCAGGAACAAAATTATAGCATTAGAAAAATCCCACAGAGCGAAAAGAAAAGGATAAATAGTAAGAGAATTTCTAATTTTGGGGGTGTTGATAAGATCTTGAAGGTCTATGTCCATGCACAGAAACTGGCAGTTTTTCACCTGAACTGGGCCGTGTCGTGGTTCTGTGTTAATGGGGAACCCTCCAAACACACAAGAGAAAGGATTTGAATTTGCTTGGCTCTGCTGAGCCCCAATTACTCAAAGATTTGATGTTCAGTCCCTTGGGGCATCCACAGAGCATGGAGCCACCAAGATGACTGCTCCTCTCGGAAAAAAAACCTTGCAAAATTGCAGTGGGTTAGTTCTGGCTGTTATGCACAAACACATCAGTAACTCTTTGGGGTCAGAGGAGTGGTGAAGTGATTGGATTCCCCCCCAAACTCCCCCCACACTTCCCCAGGAGGCTGTCAATGTCTGAAAGCTGCTGCAAAGCATTTCAGCTGGGACAAACAGGCATTTTTCCCACTGAAAGGCTGCTGCTCTCCCCATTCCCGTCTCCCTGTGTTCCTCTGGCAGTTGCTGATGCCAGGAGCCGAGGCTCTGGCTGCGCTCATCAGCTCCAGCCCCACGGGCTCTCGAATGGGGGACTCAGAAACACCCAGGAACTGACAAACGATGGGATATCAAAGGCTCTGACACCATCCAGAGCCACAGTTAGCATTAACTCCTCGGTGCCTCTATTATGGCAATCATTCAGATTGAGGGAGAAAGCGTGGGTTTTTAATTTAAATTAAAGTACACTGTGGTTTTAGGATATGCAAGTCACAGGGTGCTGGGTTTGCTGGCTGTGTTGTTCCAGCAAATTTACAGTTCATCCTTCCCACCACGCTGGAGTGTGGGACTGAGAGTGAGTAGGAAGGACTGCAACAAGACAAATAGTTAATTACCCAACAACCATAAACTGTATTTTTGTAGAATACAAGTGAGCCACATTTACTCAAATCAAGGCATGACGCCAAAATCGAGACCAGCAGGTCAAGAGCAAGTCACCCTCGTGTCTCACTGCAGGCTGCCCGGGATAATGGAAGGGCTTATTTTGCTCTGTCTCTAATCCTGGAAACTCAAATTAAAGTATGAATGAGCAACAGTACTCCTGAGCATGCAGATCTTCAACAGTATTATTTACAAAAATTGATTTTATTTTTTTTAACCAGGTTTTTGTGGCTTAATAATATTTCTTGGTAATAGGGTTCAGGTGTAGAAATATATCATAACACAAATCCCTGCCCCAAACTGCTTTCCAGCCTCATGTGTACAAACTTCTGTGTCTCAGCTGCTACTGTTCTCTCTCCAAAACCCAAACTTTGTGATATTTTATTTTAAACCTGCTGTAGGTGGTAGAGACTGTCTAAAATCAGTGTCAGTTTAGCAAGATCTTCCAGTCGATGCTGCAGAATTGTCCCGTTATCATGACTGCATTTTTTCCTTGCTTAGTTCCCTTGTTGCATTTTTTATTAATTCCCAGCATGAATTACTTATTGTGATCAGCAGAGAATTATGTAACTTGATTCAAAGCTGGTATTTCCTCCTGTCATTTCTCTTATCTGTTCTGCAAAAAGTTCCTTATTGCTTTATTATAAGAAATTAAATAGCAACACCAGATATCACAGCCTGAACTTATTCACTACTTACTTTGTTTTATCATGTCCTTCCTTCTCTCTGACCCCTTTTTACTTGTGCTTTTCAGTCTCACTTCAGCTTTAGGGTCTGGGGCTTGCAGACACTTCCCCACTCAGACATTCCCCCTGTGTCAGTGGCACTGCTCAGATGTGCAAAGTAACTCAAGTACTTGAGCTCTTGGAGAGCAGGACATGAACCAGCAGTGATCTGAGTGCAAACCAACCAAGTGGGCTCCAGAAAAGCTGTTCTGAGCCACAATGATTTCAACGTGCTAAAATTCACAAAATGCAAGGCAGATGTGCAGTGATTGGGAAATGGTGTTGGCCATGAGATAAGAGAGCTGTGATAACTTCTGACCCTCCTTTTGATGTTCTTCATGCGTTGCCACACTGCTAGCAGGGTCACCTAATGCAAAACAATAAATAAACAGGGAGACAGAATGCAACTGGGCAGCATTCAGCAATGGTTTGGAAAAGCCTGTTTTCAATGGTTTGAAAAAGCCTGTTTTCAGCCCACTGGAAGCTGTAGCAAGGCTGTTTTGTGTAACAGCCTCCCTGTTGCCCAGAAACAGCACATGAAACTACTGAGCATTTGCAGAAATTCAGATCTGGTTTGTTTGACTTGGATGTGCAGGAAAACTGACTTTTAAATGTTACTTCAGCTTTGCGTCAGTGATTACCCAGGTACTTTTACAAGTCTTGCCTGGAAATGGGATGTTAATTGTTGTTAATGAGTCTGTCCACCTGCGTAAGCTCTGAGGGGCAGAACTCACACAACATAATTCCTCCTCGATGTCTCCAGAGTCTGCCCTGATGACCCTGGTGTCTCTAGCATTTAAGAGCAATGGCACCAAATCTGCTCCTTCAAACCTCAGAGTGTTCTTCTCAGTCCGGGACAGTAGCCAACTTCTGTTTCTCTCTCAGTCCCATGGGATTTTTGGAATGGAGTAAAGCCAAGGTTCATCTCTTTCTGACATCTTTGGCACAGGGAGAGGACCCTGATGAGTGCAGGGCTATGGGATACTGAATTGGGAAAGAAGAGATTGGATACAGAGCTGGAGCTCCATATTCCTGTGTAGTTTAATTCATGGTGTAGCTGTGAGTAAAGATGTACTGAGCTGCTTTATCTTGATGGCATTTTTTTCTGCATTGACAACTTCTGTTCCATTTGCTCCAGTTAGATTTTCATTGACTTTTCCTCTGCTACAGTAGCTTAGGACTTAATGTTATGGAATTTCTTTGCAATCCATCAGTAATGTTCACCTGTGGGGAATGTTTCATAGTAGGTTCTTATGGGGTTCCCGGGTAAATACACAAAAAGAACTAAAAAACTACATTAAAATATTTATATTTGGGGTAGAGAGATGACAAAATTTGAGCAGTTTGAAGAATAGGGAAACTTTGTATTTTGCTTTGGTGGGTGATACCTGCCTGAACACATGCTCTGGCATTATTCACATGGAAATAAAACAACTTTAAGACCAAATTTTCATGTCATAGCTGATAACCCCATTTATCTGCCTCTAGCTCACCAGGCTTCTTGTGCACAGCACAGAGTCAAAATTCATACACATGGCATTATTCCCCAAGTTACTCCAGCTGTCTATTCAAAGTCACCACAAGGCTGGATTATGCCATGAGTTTCTTAATCTCATCCTCAACTAGAAGAGCCAAGTAACGGGTGGGATTTTTCATCCAGCTGTAAATGCCACTGGGGCTTGGCTGCTCCAGGCCAAGAGGAAGGGCTAACGAGCTCAGAGACAAGAGCCCTCTTGGAAAATTCCCTGTGAGCAGCTGCTCAGCCACGGGGGCATCGGATCCGGAGATCAAAGCTGGCAGGGCATCCCATGAGGAGGAGGGCAGTAATTCACCCAACCACCCTTATGGCCAGCAGCCCCTACAGAGGAGCCCTGTCCATACTGCCTGTGCCCTGGGAAACAATTCAGCTGGACAACATTGCATTCCTCACACAGAGATATCCTTTTAATGTTATTCTAGATCAAATCTTTCACTCTGGGCACAGTGTCCATATGTCTATGTATTTCCAAGTGCACTTCTGCACGACATCAAAGTTTTTCTGATGGCAGTAAGGTTTGCCCACTCTTGGGCTCATGGAGCCCCATGTTCCCAAGTCCAACATCTTCATCTCACTGCTGGAGCAGTTATTTCAGCTCAGTCATCGTCCAGAGCTGGAGGCTGAGGTGTCTTTTCACTGACCCACTGTATCACCTTCACTGTGTTGCTCCCTCCTTTTGGGGTGAGATTTATCCTCTTTATCTGTTGCCTGAGTTAGTTCCCAGCCCTGTAGGATGCAAAGACCTCTTTCAAGAGTAAAGGTGGTTTGTAATTGGTTATGACATCTGACCTGGGCCAGGAGTATGCTGCTCTTTCTGGCCACATCCAAACAGTCCTCAAGTTTAAAAAAAATAAAGCAGAGGAGAAAAAAATACAAACAAAAAAATCCTTATTATTTACAGTGAAGGAATATCATATTGCATGTTATTGAAGCAGTAGTTAAAATCACCTGGGTTATTGCTCTTTACACAGGTAACTCCTGCTCAGAATTTGTTTGCTCGTTGCCCAGAAATGGTGGCCTCAGACACACACAGGCCCACTGTCACTTTGTCCCCTTTTAGTTCATTTGACATGGTCTTGGCAAAACGAAAAGACAGTTGAAAGGCACCTCTATCTCCCGTCTCTGCTGCTGTAAGGGACATGTTCTGTACAGTGACCAGCCCACGTTTTAAAGCTTTTAAAATGTTCTTTGTCATTACGGTGCTACTGTTGGGTTCAAAGCAAATTCAGCTGAGATGGGATTTAAGAATCTAATTAACAAAGTCTCATTTTGTATAGAAAACATGGTAGGGGTGAAAAATAATTGTCAGTTTTATATAAAAAAAAAAGACACACTATTCATAGAGGAATGTATACTTATTTGCAAATCAGAGTTGCAGTACTGGTAAATCATATTGGAGTGAAATTAATATTTGCCCCCTGAACAAATGGTACTTAAAATTGCATCTCCAGTGTCTGAACACTTTTTAAAAATTCTGATCAAGATTATTATTTTTTTTAAAGTCATTAACTTTAAGTAAGTAAGTATTTTGAATTTTTATATAAGAGAGTTTCCAGAAAAAAAAAAATACAAAACTGATATCTGTTTGTGGTCAGTCATGATGAATATATTTCTTCTGTCTTCATTGGGACCAAAATTTAGAAGCAACCATAAAAGTTACAATATCTCCCCCGTGAATGGAAATCTTTGCTCTACAGAGGTTTTGTAGATCAGACTACAATAATTTTCAACTTCAATATATTTAACTATCAAGCAATTAAGGAATAGCTTCCCAAATGTGCTTTTTATATTTAATTCTATTTATATATTTTTAGATTTTTAAAATATAAAGGCAGACTTTGGAACAAGCAATGTGAAAAATGGTCACAGTAAAAGTTTGCAGGTTGAACTGTTGAATGTATTAATTATTTTGTGCCTTACTTCCATGTTAACCTTTTTCCTGTGGAAGATAAAAATATTTCAGGATTCTCATGAAAGTTGAACCTGGTCTAAGTTAATAAAAGTTAGGTGAAAATTACAAAATTATAATCTGATACAGAATAGTTTTTATGTTCACATGACTTTTAATAAGTAGGAAAAAATTAAACTACACTCAAGCTTTATACAGTCTTATGATAATCACCAGAGATGTGGCAGTGCCAAATGTAGAATTTATTACTACATGTAATAGCTAACAATGTTATACATAATGTATGCAGTATTACACTATGTAAAAATATAATAATTTAAAATTAGAAATATAGAACTACTCACAGAAAATTATTTTTATATATTTGTTCCAATATTTTTAGAATATATTATTGATCCATGATCATAATTATTTTATTATTATATAAGAATAAAAATAATTTTATATTATATTATATCAGAAGAAAAATATTATTAAATATCTATTATCATAAGTATATGTTATATATATAAAATGTAACCACATAATTGTGTTTAAATTGCTTATTACTTTTCAGTATTTTTCTGTTTCTAATAACTATAATATTTGGCATATTATTTTAACTTATATTTTCATATTATTATTATTATCCTTTCAATTCTGAGGAATAGGTTAATTTTTTAGTGGCCTGTGCTTACTATAAACTTCTATGTCTAGGTCATATAGCATTCATATTTTTTGCCATAAAATATTATAATTATAGGAAGGAACTTTCTTTATTTTGTGGCACAATGTTACCTTTATTGAATATATGTGGTGCCCTACATGGGCTGGCATAGTCTGATTTATGCCATGTGGAGGTTTCCTGAACTTGCTTGTAAGAAAAATACACTTTACACAGAGCCAGCCTTTTTCAGCTTTTTACTTCTTACTTTTGTTACAAATGATATCAATATTATGGGAAAGTGCACACACACCTTTCTATTCTTTCACACTTACTCAAATAAAGATTTAACAGAAGACAAAATAAATCAGGAAAGGTTAATTTAAAAATGGAGAGGATTGAGCTATGTCTGTTTTCTTTTGCGTTCTATAAGTAACTAAAAAAGTCAGAAAGTATTTTAGAAATTGTGCTAAATGGTCTTATTACATCTGGAGAAATGAACACAATTATGTACAGAGTTCTTAACTCCAATTTTTTTTTCTCTGTGTTACTTTCTTTCTAAATTTTGATGCAGAACTTCATCAATAAATTCAGTAACATTACAAATTTTCACTCCTGAAAAAGAAAACCAATCCCTCATTCTTAATATATTATTTAAGATCTGCTGCATTCTGTCCCCCTTTCCTAAAGGTATTCATAAATATATGACCAGCTATTAAAGAGAATTGAAAATCCTCTGGCTCATCTTTGGTGAGCCCAAAGGCCAGTGATCACCTTAATAGAAAAATCCCAAAAAACGAAGCTTTCACTAGAAATAAACATCAAAGCTTTTGATTAAATAATGGCTTTGGGTCTGTTGAGGAAAGGAAACAGTGACTTTGTCCTTCCTCTCTGAGGTCAGTTGCGATCATGGCAGTGTTCACATTTTATTCCCATTTCCAGGACTCTGGACCACTCTGCCTGGATTTTATCCAGTGTCCTTTTAAGGTTGACTGATATAAGGTGAATATCAATGCAAATAAATTCAAGGGCAAAAGCATGGGGCAGTGACATGTCCGCAAAACAAAAAATAAGGCTCTACAACAGCTGTGTGGTATCAGTTTTGCTCGATGCTGCAAAGACCTGGGGCATTACGCAAGCTGACAAGAAAAGATTTGATGCATTTGATAGCAGGTGTTTAGGAGGGATCAGTAATGTCAAGTGGCATCACTATGTCAGGAACATCGAGTTTCAGGAGAGAACAAGAAAGGAGAAGATTGTGGGCTTCCTAACAAGGCAGTGACTTCCATGGTCCCACCACTCCATGAGCATGGAGTGAGGCTGGAGGGTAGGGGAAGGTCTTGTGAGCTGGGTTTGCTTCTCCTGGCTTCCCAGCCCAACCTGAGACTCATCAAAAGGCTGGGGAAGGCAGTAGAAATCTCCTGTAGATTTTGACTTGTCTGCTGAGGATGAAAAAACCTCGGGGCAAGGATTCATCTTCTGCTTCTCCAAGGTGTAGGGCATGGTCAGTACTCACTGACCCAGTGGGAGAGGTGAGGAGGGAAAGAGGTGAATGGGAAAATGAAAATAAAAGACATCTTTTTGCAGGACTGCTCTCCAGCAGGAATATTCACGTGAATCAAGGTTTTCCAAACCAGGCCTCTAGGGTTTTGTAATGAAAACTTAGACCATGCAGACAAAATGGGCTTTAACAGACTCTGCAGAGCCAAAATCTACAGCAGCAGGCTCAGTTGACTCCAATGAACTCCCACAGATGTGAGAGCATAAAAGTCCCCTGTTGTTCACATTTTCTCTCAGAAACAGCCTTTCTGCATGTGGCTGAAGAGCATCTCTCAGTAAAACACAGCCCAAAGAAGATAACTTAAAACAGATGGGAGCAAGAAATACTAAAGCCAGGCCATATGGGTAGAGTGGACCTGTTTGAAGCAAGTGCAGCCAAATGGATTATGATGTAGTAATGTGTGAAAGAGGTTGCAATATTGTATGGACTATCTGTAAGTGGAATTTTTTCATGATTGAATCAAGAAAAGGAAATGTACGCTATCCAAATGTTAATAAGAACCATACTTCACAAATATCCATGTTGAGTTCTTGCATCAAATAATATCAAAAATAACTCATTGTCCAAACTAAGATCTTACCTTTTTGTTATTTATTTTTTAAACTCTTACAGAAGTTTTAAAATATTGTCCTTAAATCTGCAGCTGCTGAAGTTTATTTTTTTTTATTGTGGGGTTTTTTTGGTGTTTTTTTTTTTTTAATTTACAATGTCATTAGACTTCAGAAAATGTAGGTAGTAACTACAATGAGCCATTAAGGTAAAACCTTAAAATCCCTGTTAGAGGTATATATCTTTGTTTTTGAGCTAGAACGTTTTGCTTTACTTTTCCATGAACAGTTTAGGATAGCCTTCCAAAAACAGACTCAATTAAAATATAATACTTTTAGCAGTTAAAATGTTATTTCTCTGCAATATTCTAAGCTGAATTTTAAAAGCCAGCACAGGAACACAAATCAATGATTCCACAAACAGAATCTGTTACAAAATGAATTTTAAACCAACAATACTTACCCCAAGCTATTTTCAGTCGAAAGTTTGGCTCTAGTGTCGACTAAAAGAAAGTGAAAATATTTATTCAGGCAGCTAACTGGCCTATCAAACATCCAGCATTTGGAAGATCTCATGACAGAGCAAACACTCGCATGAGTGCGAGGACAGCACCGCATTTCAGCAGCACCACGGCGTGCCAGGGCTCTGCAGAATGAGACCTGGGTAACACCAATGACATTTAGCAAATTACTGCAGAAAACTGATAAGGGCATGATCCTTTTTTATGCTGAAGATCATGCATAATGCCTGCTGTGCCTCTGCACCTTTTCATAAATATAGAATGAGAGCTTGTGGCAATACGCTGACAGATGCCACAGTGATTCCCCCTGCCCCAGGCCTGGAAGCTGTACCTGGAAGCCTCGTGGTGTAACACTGTGGCTGATCTCACAGCTCAGGAGGTCACGTAGCAATTGTGCAGGACAGAAAGTTGGATGAAGAGCTGAGTTTTGAAGGGTGAGATTAACTCTCACTGTATTACGTGGCAAAAACACAACGCAGCCTTGTTTAGGCAGTGTGTGGTCCTGTGCTGCATGTAACTCTGTGTGTGTGAATATGGAGAGAGGGCTGAAGAAATAGTGTGCTAAAGAGCTGGTTTAGAGAAATTTATAGAGCCAACTTTGGCATCAGGAGTAGATAATTACTATTAAAATATCTTCCATGTGTGTCTAGTGAGGGACTACGCCTGAAACAAGGAATTGAGAGAAGCCTCTTTTGTACACTAAGATTGGACCCTGACCTGGGTCATTTGGGGCCTTTCCCACCAAAAGACCCTGGAGACAGGACTCCAGCCAATGGCAGCTAGATAATGGCATGTGATTAACGCATGGATGGACAACGGCACGTGAAAAATCTTCCAGAGAAAGTACATGGATCCCCTGCTGAAAGATGGGATGGGAAGGGGACCACCTTCCTGTTGCATGTCAGCCCCAGAGGATTTGAGAGTTTCAAGATCTAACAGATAAATTATCTAAAGGACTGTCAGGCCCATGGAGGTGTTTCATTGACCCCATGCTCTGCTCACACCAATGTTTGACCCTTTGGCTGAGTGGGCGTGATAGGGGTTGGCCTGCAAGGTTCACCAGCAGAGGCCCATCTGCCAGGGGAACACGAAACACAGCACAGAGGTATCACTTCAGCACCCTCTAAACTCCAGGATTATCAGTAGGAAAAGCACACACACAGATGCATCAAGGTCAAGTACACTTTTGCCTGTCTATTCAACAGTGATGGCAGCTGTCTAATATTTAATCTGAATGTCCTGGTAAATGTTCATGATTATGGCTAGTAAAAGATTTCCTAAATACCTTTTTCTTCAGAAAATTTATCTGTATCTTCTCCCTTTTAGTTAGGATAAAGCCTTCTCTCTCAACTCTAGGAGCAAAAAGGCCAAATCATTGTGCTAGTAGAAAGCAGCATGATGATCTGGGTATATTTCAGGTGTATATTCAGGGGTGAAGCATACCAATACAAAAATCAGTGGTAACAGCAGTTTTGCAATTTTAGCACGTTCATGTCATTTACTATTATGCCATTTGAAAATTATAAGTGCAGTGCTGTGCAATTGTCTCATTCCATAGCCTTTGTTTTTCCTGACCACTCTTCTCCCCCAAACATTCATGGGAGGGCAGGGGCAAGAGAACCTCTGGGATTAAGAAAACAACCCTGACTGTGCTTCTGCACAGAATGACAGCAGCCCTTTCTGGGAAGTGATTGCACAGCACTTCTTGCAGAAGAGGCAACACACCATTGTGTCTGGGTTTTTGTGGTATTCCAGATCATAGGATGGACATAACATGGCAGACTAAGTGCAGTGTTAAGTGCTAGAGTTTCAAGTTAAGGTACAATTGTCTAGGTAAGAAAGTCTGAGCATCTTGGCCTCAGCCAGTTGTTTCCCAAATTATACAAACCCCTCTGATTGGGAACAACTGTATTTTTGCTGGGGCATAGAGTTAAGATCAAACCAGTGAATGGCCTCATTCACAGCAAAAGATTTTTGTGGCAAAAGATTTTGCTGAGGCAAAAAGATCTTTAGAAAGAAGAGTGTGGGTCTCCTCCTTGTCTCTGTGTTCTCATGAACTTGGCAGAAGGAAGGAAAAGACTAGACTTAGATTATGACTTATATTTATATAGCTTATAACTGTTATAACTAGTAACTTTTCTTTTGTTAGAATAACACTGTTCTGTCAAAACAAAAATTCTTCTGACAAATTTAACTTGTTTAAAAAGATTATAGAAACTTTTTAGACTATTTTATCTGTCATAGAAAGAGGAAATAAAAGCAGTTTGGCAGAAATATTTCAGCTATACTTAAATATGGTTGGCTTAGGTGATGGGCAACAGGGGTGGGGGGTTTTTATCCAAGCTGGAATTTCTAAACTCATTCTCTTAATTCTGATTGAGAATGGAAACAGATCTGAAATGGCAGAATTTTCCACAGGATAGAAACTCCAGTTTTGACTAAGCACTCAGACAGAAATGAAGGTGAAAAGTTACAGCAAAACAGAATTTAAACACTCACAAAGAATAAATCCAGACACTTCAGACCTCAAGCAATTTTTAGGTGCAAGGGGAAACATTAAAGGAGTTCAGGTCTCTTTCAGGGGCTCATGTCCAAGAAGATGCCATTTTTTCCCTCTTGTACTGACTGTCCCTGCTGCTGCCTCAGAGGGACCTTGGTGACTCTTTGCTACTGCATTGTTTTCAGAGAGCACTTGTGAACACAAATTCCATGGAGCTTATGGAAAATGACCAGGATTATCAGTCCTCAGGCATGCAGTGTGTTCAGGTAAAGAAGGAGCTGACCTGTTGTGGCTGATTTCAATGGGGAATTAACAGACCTGGGTGTTTAAGTCATCTAAACAATACCTGGCTCACCACTAAAGGTAGGTGAGGAGAGGACAGGAAGGGCAAGGCTGGCAACATTAGACACCTGAGTAACTTATAAAGGTCTCAAAGGGGGAGTTTCCTTTGTTCCAAAGAAAAATCTGGCTGATCATGACAGCTCCTATGGATTTATGGTAGGTGGAGGTTCATGCCTCCCCTGCACCAACACAAGTTTTATTCAAAATGATCAGCAGAAAAAAAACCCATGGTTGCTCCTTCACACTGTGGGTTATGTCGGCAGCCCAGTGGTGTGGCAGTGGTCAGTTTGTTGATTGGGCCAACACACCACTGCTTGCTGGCAAAGAAAGCAATGTGGGGGAACATCCTCCAGAGCCAACTTCATAGAATCACAAAATGGTTTTTGTTGGAAGGGACCTTAAACGCCATCCACATCCACACCCCCAGCCACAGAGAGGAACACCTCGTACCTGTCCCATCCAACCTGCTCAAAACTCCATCCAACCTGGCTTTGAACACTTCCAGAGAGGGCACTGTAGCCAAATACTGCTTTCTCTTTTGTCCTGGCCATTAGAGACTGTCCCACAGGAGCTTAGGGTTTGGGTTTACCATTCATCTTCCACATACTGGTGTTTGGCATATGATGGGCACAGAAACCTGGCTCTTTCTCTTTTGGCTTCCCTAGTCACATTGAGTTTTTGTTTAGAAGTTAATCACTCTTATTTGTCTTCAAAAAACCCCTGTATTTTCCAGGTTTGGAAGCTTTTCAGTCCTCATTAGGACATTCACCATAGCAGCAGAAGTGTTCCCCTCTACCTCCAAATCATTCACAGTTTGGGGTCCTTCTTGAATATATTTTGGACCTTTTCACAATGAAAAATTCTCTTTCCATGAGACATTTTAATTACAGACCTGATCCTCTTCACCTTCAGAGCAAAACTCAAGAGAAAGAAGTCATTCCAAATGAGCCTATACAAAAAGAGCCACGTTTTCTTTCTAACATAAGGTTTTCCATGTTGATTTTCACCGAAATACTGTGCAAGTTTTTCAGTCCATTTATGGCACTGTGATGAGATATCCTGTTTAGAGCAGGAATAACTTGCATGGCACATGATTTTGTTCCTAAAACATGCATTTCTATTAAAAAAAATCTTCTAGGGCCAAAACTTCAGTGTTTCTAAAGTACTTAGGAGCTTAGCTGATCTCATTGCTGTTCCCTCTGAAAGCTCAAAAAACCATATTTTATATATATATATATATATTCCATAGACAACAAGTGGGATCTGTCATTTGCTGGGTCTTTATCGTCTTTCAGACACAGAGAGAACCCAAAACTTGTATTCAGATCAGCATTGCAGCAACATGCACCTAAGCCTGTGCTCTGGTAGGAGAAGGGATTGTGAGCCTGGAGGATCACCATGTTCAAAATAAAGGTTGTCTGTCCTGAGGATTCACAGTCTAAATAGTTCAGCAGTTGTAAAGGAGGGGGAGGTGTTGTTTTTAGTGAAATCCAAGGTGGCAGCATCCTTGGAACGCGACTCTTGTTTGTACAACGGAGCTTTTACACCAACATTTGCACGGCTCAGCTTCTCCTCTTAAGCTTTTAAGACCTTGACCCGCTTTGCAGCGATTTAAAGGGCATTGGTGATTTTACTCCCCAAGCTTCTCCTGCCACGCAAAGCAAATCCCACACGGAGCATGCAAGTGCCTGTCTGGGATGTGGGTAAGGAGCACACGGCAGGGGGGGAGAGGGTTTTATCAGATGAATGCTGGGCTGGGCACATAACATGAATTATGAATTATGCAGGCAGCCAGAGGAGCGCCACAAGCCCCGTGCCGCCCCGTCACACCCTCTGCTTATGCCCCTTCCCCTTGCAGAAAGGGCTATTTTAGGAATGTTTGGGAGAGCTGAAAAGTATTTAATTAGGACTATTTTTTACCATCCTGTTAATAAAGTAAGGGACTTTAATTGCTTTGGTCTATCACATGCCTTCATTCTGACCAAAAATAGACTACTCTGTTCATCAGAACATTACAACTGTAAATTCTGATAACTTGAGAACCAGGAATGAGCATCGATATCTAAAAATGTCCCTTTTTGACAGCACTGAGAGACAAGGGCTAAATCTGGATATGAAGCTATGGCATTTTTTACTATAAACAAATGCTGTCAATGACTGAGTGCTTTGATCTGCTGGACCACGAGCCAGAGTAGATTTGTAGGGAAATATTCCAATGACAAAGCACTGGCGAGAGGGGAAGGGACAGGGCTCAGCTGGGAGCCTATGTGTTGCCAGGTCAAGAAATTAGAGGGTGGATTGCAGATGAAGCTAGGAAAGAACGTGTTCTGAAGACTTTTATCAGAGCCTACCTAGGACGTGAGCTTTTTTAAATATTTATTCACCCCCTCAACAATATATTTATTTATCTATACATGTATACGTATATATACATATAGATACGTGAAAACATGTGTGATGCCCTCCTCCCTGCATTGCCATGAAAACAAATTGTCAAATATTTCTAAATAAATATATGATATTAATATAGTGCATATAAATAAATGTATATATGATTGCTTTTTATCTTCTAGATCTATAAGGGAAACCATCCCCACCAAGGCTTACACCAGGAGCACAGTGGCACAATGGCACCCTCTGTTGCCCTGCATGATTCCTTTGGTGCCTGCTCCCCCGTGGATGTATTAACTCCTGAAAACATCTGTGCACCATCTTCTCCAAATCTGACTCCTTCCTGCCGAACTTCCTTGTTTGTTTGGAGTTATCCTCTATTATTTCCCTTCTTAATAAAATCCAGTTTGCTCTTCGAGCCTGTACTGAAGGAGATGGCAAATTGTGAGATCAATGAGCCAGAGGAAGCTGTGAGAGCCTGGATTGCCACACTCACTTCCAGAACAGCAGCCTCTGTCCCCGTTTTGTCCTCCCTAACAGAGCTAATGACAGCTTCCTGCAACAGTGGCATTAAACACTGAGCTCAGTCCTGCAGAATAGTGATCATTTCTGGGAGATGCTGTGTGAGACAGCGCCCGGCGCTTCCTGGAAAGTGATTAGTCCTAATGAGATCAGGTTGTCCAATTCTCATGCCACTAATTAAATCACAACTTCTCCTTCTTTTTTTTTTTCAGTTACACAAAAGCTTGATTCATGAATTAAAATACATAGTGAATCTGATTGTAACTCTGATCCGCTGTGTGTTCATAATTAAACAATCAGTTCCTTTTATGAACTGAAAGAAAATTCCTTCTGGGGCATGGTGAGTTTTCACTCCTAATCATATTCACTTACATCCATGTGACTACACTTTAATTGCTCATTAATGGGATGACACACAACCACCTTGTTCTTGCTGGACTTTCCTAATTATGACATTTTTGAACTGTAAGGACACCAAACTCTTCTCATATACTCATTTTTTCTCTCCTTTAGCTTCCCATACTCAGCCAGGTTACTAAGAATAATAAAACTATCTTGCTATAATATCATAATTAATGACTGATTTTACTGTGTTGGCATAAGAAAAATTAGTTATGTGCTTTCCATTATTGCTGATATGACTGCCTACTTTCCCTAGTGGAGTCTGAAAAAATGATCAAACACTTTACTTACAACTGATCACATAGGAATGGTCAGTCAGAAATCATCAAATGTTGTCAACATCAAGAGATTTTCATTAAAAAATACCGTGTTTTCTTCCATAGGTGTTTTCTAGATAAAATCTTTTACATTGAAAGTCTTCAAATCTTGATGTAAAAGAGGAAGTGAAGAGAAATTCAGAGAGAAAGCAAAAATCTGACGTAAGAGTCAGTTTGGATTTTGTATGTACATAGTAATTTTTCAGAATCTATGCCACATTCACTTGCTTTGATACAAAGAAGATGTTATCAAGAAGTCAAACTGAGTTTTATCCCAGGCTTCATAAAAACAAGCATGTTTGACAGTTGTGGGAAAGAAGGGGGCTCAAGATGGATCTATTGTTCATGCAGAAAGATCTCATTTCAAAAGTTAAATTACTCGTAATGATTCCATGTTAATTTGTTATTTGAATCCCCTGCAGTCCCACTTTCCCCAGACAGAACTGGATGATGGGAGATGGTAAGGATGTTACTTAAGCTTTTTGGTTTACAGTAGATCTCTGCTGAAACAAGTTCTGACTGCTGCTGAACTAGACACGCGTTTTATTTTCTTTTAAATTAAACCTGCAGGTTTCAGAATTCAACAAAACTTTCTTTTCTGATTTTTACTCCGATTTTGTTAAAAAAACATCCAACAACACAATGCTAAAATGTGTTTTCTTTGAAACAAAACCAAGCCCAAAATAGCAGTATTTTAAAAACAACACATTTCAACAGGACGGAAATTCTTTCCCCTTCTTATTTTCTTAAACTAAACTGCTGACAAAATCAATACATTTTCTGAAGTGTTTAATTTTGACCAAATTTGCATGTACTGGTAAAATAATGGATCCACTAAACTGATTATGAGTGGCTGAGGCTGCATGTTTTTCTTTTTTGGGTTAAGGGTTATAAGTCTATCAAGACTGAGTTAGTCTTTCCTGAACAGAGAAAATATCCTAACAAAGACATAAACTCCAAACCAAACAACACCCAGAATTGCTGTGACTCATCCAGAAAGGTAAGAGGTGTCTGGTAAAAACACAACACAGAGCCAGAAATTAATGGGTACAGCCTCCTTTAGGCAGTATGTTTGGAATTCCAAAGCACCATTTAAAGGACAGAGATGAAGGAAAAGGTGGATTGTCTGGAGACAAAGATGCATGCTACATAAGAAGAACAAGATTTCTGACTGGAACCTGACTGGAAGCTGGTGAAAGACAGGCAAGGAGAGAACCCCAGAATCTACAGGCCTGTTTGTCTCACTTCAGTACTTGGTAAAGTGATGGAGAAGATTATTCTGGGAGGTGCTGAAAAACACCTGAGGGACAACACAGTCATCAGTCACAGCTTCATGAGAGCTGTTTATCAAACCTGAGGGATTCTTATGGCAAGGTAACACACCTGGTTGATCAAGGGAAGCCAGTCGATGTAAAATTCAGTAAACCTTTTACTACTGTCTGTCATAGTGTCCTTCTGGAAAAAATGTCCATGCCACAGATGGATAAACTCACCATTTTGCTGGGCTATCACCAACCATGGGAGGTTCAACAGGGGAAAGTGCTGAATTCTGCACCTGGGGTGGGACAGCCCTGGATGTACAGACAGACTGGGGAATGAGAGGCTGGAGAACAGCCCCAGGGAAAGGGACCTCGGGGTCCTGGTCAATGGCAAGGTGAACACGAGCCAGTAGTGCCCTGGCAGCCAGGAGGGACATCCCTGTCCTGGGGACATCAATGGCAAGTTGAACACGAGCCAGCAGTGCCCTGGCAGCCAGGAGGGACATCCCTGTCCTGGGGACACCAGGCCCAGCATCGCCAGCCGGGCAAGGGAGGGATTGTCCTGCTCTGCTCTGGGCTGGGACAGCCTCTCCTCGAGTGCTGGGGGCAGCTTTGGGTGCCACAATGTAAGAAAAACATTAAACTATTAGAGAGTGCCCAAAGGAGGGCAACAAAGATGAGGAAGGGCCTTGAGGAGAAGCCATGTGAGGAGAGGCTGAGGGCATTTGTTCTGTTCAGCCTGGAGAAGAGGAGGCTGAGGGGAGACCTCACTGCAGTTACAAATTCCTCAGGAGGGGAAGAGGAGGGGCAGGCACTGATCTCTGCTCTGTGGTGACAGTGACAGGACCCCAGGAATGGCCTGAGGTTGTGTCAGGGGAGGTTTAGGTTGGGTATTAGAAAAAGGTTCTTCCTCCAGAGGGTGGCTGGGCACTGGAAGGGGCTCCCCAGGGCAGTGGTCACAGCAGCAGCCTGACAGAGCTCAAGGAGTGTTTGGACAATGCTCTCAGGCACAGGGTGTGACTCTTGGGGATGGTGCTGTGCAGGGCCAGGAGTTGGACTGGATGATCCTTGTGGGTCCCTTCCAACTCAGGATATTCTGTGATTCTGAGCAACTCTGTGAAAACCCTAATGCAATAGGCTAGGAAACCAAAACAGGTCAGCATGCTGTCTGTCCTAAAATAAAGACAGATTTGGAGCAGGTGACTCCTGTTTTCCCACTCATTCACAAATATTTTGTTTAGCTACACAGATTCCCTGGAAGTGGGGGACATGTTGTCAGGTCAGAGGACCTGCTGTTGGGTTATATCATTGTTATGAGAGTCATGCTGCTAAGGAGCTTTGAGTTGTACCCCATACTGAGAATAGTCTAAATAATCTGTGACTCAAAGCATCTCTCATCAGGGATCACTGTGAACACAAGCAATTTCAGCTGACCCAACAAGCTAAACACAAACATGTCAAGATCTCAATAGCACCAGAACATTTGTTTTCAATATCCCGAGTGTGAAATCAGGGCCAATGGGCAACATTTATTTGGTAATGGTTTTGTTTGCCAGATGTTTCTTTCTATAATTTTACTGCAGAGCACATACGGGTGTGTACTGGAATTAAAATGGTGATAGGAAAGAGCCCAGTAGCCAGCTCCTGGTTTATTGCAGCAGCATAAACTGAAGTGATTTTCAAGACAAAAGCCATTACTCCACATTTGCCTGGGTGTGAGATATGAACCTAGCCCATTCTCCTAAGGTTTCGCCTCTTGTAAACAAATAAATTAACCTTTGAGTCCTTTGAAATTAAGTTTTGAGCATGGTAGGGCAAGAGAGCATGGACTGTAAAGCTCATCTCTCCCTCAGGCTGAAGGTTGTGCCTTCCAGAGGGAAAAAGAAAAGTGCACCTCACTACCCACTGCCCCAGGTGTTGAGGCTGACCATGAGTGATCCTTCTGAATCTGTCAGGAGCCCAGAGGGAACCACAGTCTGCAGGAGACACCCAAAACAAGGAACACAAACAGGTAAAACTGCAGGTGAGATGAGGCATGGAGATGCTTTGCTTGGGACCCTGGCAAGGCTCCCCACCCATTCTCCCTCCCCAGCTCTCCAGGAATGTGTTCTTTGATGCAAACCATTTTTTCAACAAGTAACTTAATTTTTTAATTATAATTTCTATTTGGACAGCAGTAGTTGTCATGATGGACACATTGAATGTGGAAGCTGAGTAATGCTGGGACCAGAGAAAGGTTTCTGACTTTAAATGAGCTGCACTTACTGAGCTACGTGTCCACATCAAAGGTATTTTGCAAGGAAATAGAGCTGACACACTGTTACACTTCTATCAAAATATCAAATGTAATTTTAAAGATAATTGCTGCTGTAATATATTCTGTGAAGAAACTAGATCAGGAATACTGAGACACAGCTTAAAATGATAATGTGTCTTTTCCCCCAGGTCATCAATAGATTCAGAGCAGGAACAGTGCCAGGTTAAAGCAGAGCAAATATTTGCAGTGCAATATTTTATTCACCAGAAAATTCCTCAAGTTTCTTATAGATAATTTTGGCTGATAAAGCATTTCTTTAACTGCAAAGTTTTATTTGAGTGCTTTTAGAAGCACTACTGAGTGTGAGCCCAGGAGGACAGACTGGGGTTATTTTTAGAATGCTAACTCCCAGATAAAACCAGAGCATTCCTTTAGCAATACATTTTTTGTAAGTCTTTGTAGATTATTTGCTAGTTGGTTCTGGGGGAGATTGTGTATGGAATGATTTGTCCATGACAGAGATGTTCTTAAGCCAAAATCTCAGATTCCAGCACTCTGCATCCAGTTCTCCCATTTTTCCTTTTATTGGTCATAACCCTGGGAGGACAATTCCCCAAAATCTGGAGGGAATTTGGGTCTGAATTTGAAATTAAAGTAAGGTTCATCCACTGAACACACACTCTTATTTATCAAAGGAAGCCAAGCTCAAACCACATCATGTTGAACTTTGGCCATATATTTTATAAGATATGACTTCAAATGCAAGAAGGCATGCCAGCTTAAGAAAATACCACTCTTTCCTTCTTTCAAACAGATTTTCTTTGCTTTTCTAGGGTTTGCCCTCTTCACTGCTCAAAGGGTAAGCATTCAGTTGATAAATGGGAGACCTCTTCCAGATAGAGTCCATCTTGGCTACACTCACACTGTTAAAAAATGTAAATACAATTTGTAAGGGAATCCAAAATTTTCTAGGAACGCTTAAACCTTACAGGAGTGTCAAATTCTTCACACTGAGCAGGGTCTGTCCAGATGGCTTAGTTGGGTTATGCGTGCTCACCTCACCAGAGAAAACCCAAACTAGAACTTAGGAGGGTTTATTAGCAAATCCCACACACACTGAGCTATCCTTATAAATACCTAAGGAATTAATTTATAGGTTAGCCCAGAGTACAAAAAAAGGAATGCACTGCTTTTTCCACAGATGGTTATGTGAAAAAATATTTCTCCACCAGTTGTTATTACTTTGAGATAATATAAATTACTCCTGGCTTCTACAAATGGGTTCAGTGGCAGAGGCAGTCAATCAAGTAGGGCCTTGCTTTGGATTTTAGCAGCACTTCAGGACAACAAGCATAAATGCTTCACTTATATTTAAGACGGGATTCATTGATGTGGCCATGGTATTTCATACCCATAACTCAAAAGCAGCTTTTAAAAATAGACACTCAATAAGCTTTCTAGCTGCAGAGGATCCTACATAACCCCTTAAAGAACATTAACATGAAAACTCCACCAGAACAAGCTCCTTTCTATTCATTCTTGATATTATTTCACAGTGAAGCTGGTCAAATATTTAAATAATCTGTGTAAGGCCTTTATTTTTTTTTTTTTAAACTTCAAACAGTTCAGCACAAAAGATGGCACTTGGTTCTGTAACATTCTTGGGCTCTCTGCAGCTCCTACTTATGTCTGGTTGCTGAACTAAGCTGCTTTTTTTAATATTGCAAGTCACAGGGGCTGAAACAATGCAGGTCTCTGATAAGTCCTATGGAAAGTTGTGGATGACAGAGAAGCCACATTTATAGTTCACAGCTTGCTGCCCAAATGTGATTTATTATTATTATTATTATTATTATTATTGCTGTAAAAATAACAAATTTACATTTTTTACATTAATAAATGCGATCGTTATAATAAAATGGATAGTATTGCAAGAAGTGCAAGAGAGAAGGAACCTCTTTACCACATTGGAGGTGTTGTAGCAGGTTGATGTTTTGGGAAAAGGAGGAGGAATTGCACCTTTCCTGAGAGCAAGAGCCCTCCTGCATGGGGAGGCTGTCACAGACAGCACTGTTGCCAGGTAGGAGAGGGAGGAAACTGGTTTGCAGCAGAGGAGTGAATAGGAAGGTTTTAGCAGAGTCACAAACTAGACATTTGCCAAAAATACTGAGATTTTAGTCCCCAGAATTCCTGAGCAAGTTCTTCCTCAGCTTTCACAGCTGAGACTCATTTCAGGGGTCTGTGTCCTGCCATGTGTCCACAAAGCAATGTGGACAAAAGGATGACCAGAACTGCACCCTGAAAGTAATCTGCTCATGGAAATTGTGCTGGAATATTGGATTGGACCAGCTCTGTGATGGTCAGGGTAAGATTTCACAGTTAAACTCCAAACCCACTGAATTCCCTTCAGCCAAGTTCTGATAACCAACACCAGCCCTTTGAGGGTGAGAACTGTTGGCCCAAACATTCACTATTTAGTGAATATTTCAAAGTAAGTGTTTTGCTAGAGCTGTCCCATAAGCAAAGATTTTTTACAAAATCAGTGATAGTATGGTCATCCCCTGTGCTAAAGTCTCCTGCAGCTTCCAGAGTGTGCAGTGCTGAGGGTGTTTCCTCAAGGGAAACCTGTGCAGACTCTAGTATTTTTTGACTTTCATGCTTCTGCAAGGCAATGCTATGACTGCATTAATGTCACTTTCGTTATTTAATCCTGTTGCTAACCCACATAATTGTTAAGGGACTATGCAGTGCAATTTAGCATAATTAAGACAATTACACAGTTAAGCACCATGAGCAGTCAGTAGCTGAAGTTTTTGCCTCAGTGTAAAGGAAACCTAAAGGCTTCCTGCATTGTTCCTGTGCAGTCCTGGGGTTTTGGTTGCTGATGAGCACGAGGATGATCATGGGGCACTGTCAGGCCTTTTTACCAGGGGGAAGCTGCTGTTGAAGGAAGAGGGGGATCTGAGCCTATTCCAATCACCCCACAGGTTACCACGTGAGAACTTGACCTCTGAGCTTGTTATTTGAGCCAGGCTCGAGATCTCACCAAGGGAAGATACTTAACACATTTCCTCTGCATTTTACATCTGAAATGTATTTAGCTAACTTTTGAGGTACCTTGCATGTTAAACCTTGAACCGCAATTGTAACCTCTCCAGTTTCCCTTATTCACACAGTATTTGATTTGGAGGACATATTTTTATAATATTTATTTTTCAGCCCATTTTGAGACTCTCGTGTTAATGCCACAAGAACTTCAGTCTCCTGTATAATATTTCAGACATGGAGAGGGAAAAAAAATGAAGAAATAAAGAAAAAGCAAAAGAAAAACCAGCCGTCTGCATCCACTTAAACTACATTACAATAAAGCTCAGTAAAGATCTGATCAGCAGTTTTTTTAGCCTGCTCTGATTTAATATGAAATAAATTAGTGGAAAACCTAAAGGCTGAAAGGAAATTTTTTTGCCACTGTTTAAAACAGGACATGAATCCCTTAACATAATATTTACACACGTTATATTAAATACTTTCTGCAAAGGTAAAATTTAGCCCTGCCAGCTTCAGACAGACTGGGAAGGAAATTTGTTTACACTTCATAAATCTGATTTTGAGAAGAAAAAGTTTTGTTCTTTTTTCTTTTTTTTTTTCTCCTGTGTATACACTAGCATTGACAGAAAATCTTGATTTCAAATTACGTAAACATACTCATTAAAAACTGCTGAACACTTAATGAAGAAGAAACAATTTGTATTCTATTTGGTATCTTTCATCTTGGCCTTCAGAGTTCCTATGATTTATTATCTCTGGTGGTCCACAAAGCTTATGAGATTCTTAGAGCACCATGGATTTCAGTGATCTCTGTATCCCAGCATAGCTTTATTGGTGATCATTGCTAGTAGATTAGGCATGAATTTTCTGACAATATACTTTAATATTTGGGAAGGAAGGTGTCTGCCAAGAAATATCAAATTGTCAGACATGATATTTTCACCAGAAAGCACTGGCCAGATTCTCCAGGGAAAATTTCAGGGTCCAGGGTTGATCCACTATTCAAAACAAGAAGAAGATGGGCTTTTTCCAGGGAAGACTCTCCATGGTGCCCAGTCCAACTCTTTCAGAATAATTTGGAAGACAAAATATAAGTCTTCTGCTCTGTTGACCCAGAACAAGGACAGGGCATTATAATCCCAGAACCTTAAACCTTCAGCTTGATGTTGGGAGGGGGTGTGAGGTACGATTCAGCCATGTGGAGATGAGAACGTTTTGAAAAATCAAGAGAGCTTTCATGAAATAGAAAAACAGTTTCCTACAGAGCTGCAATTAAAATCATGCCAAATCCCTTGAAAACACATACTGTTTATTAAGGAAGTTACTAAGATGTGCCATAGCTCCCAAGCAGAGGTGAGAAAGAAGTCTTAACTCACCATCTACTTCTTTCATCTGAGATTTATCATCTAGCCAGACAACTTGGATCATTAGCACATCAAAGATCTTAAAACATCCCAGATGAAAAGAAGAAAAACTTCTTTAAGACCATGGTATTTCAAAGATCAGCCATGTATTTGTAGATTTTCAGATCATATGGAAACTTTGCAGTCACCTTCTCTGACATCTGCAGAGCATAGACCAGAGGAGGCTGCCCAGCAATTCCTAAATTATTTCCAATAAATTGTGGTTGACTCAGGGCATCTCTCTCGGAAAGATATTCAGTCTGATTTAAAGACTATAAGCAACCGAGGATCCGCCACATTCCTTGGCAAGCTGCTATTTAAAAATAGGGCAAAATCTCACCAACAGGAATGGGAGTTTTGTCTGGACTCATATTTAATCTGCAGATTAAATATTCACAAAACTTCAAATTATTAAATATTCACAAGCAAAGTGGGTTGTAATTTACTCCTTCCAGAAATTATGAGTCTGTAATGATAAATGAAGTAAGAAATTGGGGAAAGTATTAACAGGTTTGAAACAATTTTTTTAAGTCTGATTAAGGTGCACAAATATCCCTACAAAGAGCATGAGAATGTTCATCCAAGACACATTCTTTTATGGTTTTGAAGCCTAAAATCTTAGTGCTCAGAGATAGCATCTATTTAAAATACATGAGGAAACCAAGGCATAAGAAGTCTGTTCCTTTGACTTTGCTCCCAGTACAAGTCTTCTGATGCCAGTAAGAGTCCTAGAAAAACATGAGCAACACTCATTCCACCAGTCAGAAATTGCTTGGATGGCAGGACTTCCAATAGAAAACTGATTTTATCTTGCCATGACCCCAGTTTTGGCCAATTGCTTGGCTATACTGACAGGCAGAAGTCCTCAGTTAGCCCTATGAAAAGCAGACAGCTATAATGCAAATAGAGTTTCTGTTTACTCTGAAGTCAGAAAATTCATTCCAAGAGAACAATAAATGTGGGACCACATGCATTGTTTACGTATCTTTAGGAACATTGTTTCTCCCCAAACAGGCTGGCTATTTCTCACTACTCTTGGTCAGCTCCTTTTGCAAATGCATCTCATCAACTTCAGCTAATTCATCACTGTGGTTTGACAATAATCACTGACTTTCTTTCTAAAGATAATCTGTGTTTAAAGGCTCTGTTATATAATATGCTATAAGCCAAGAATATCTTGCAACATTTGGAAAGGTGGGGCAGTAATGTTCTGCCAGATTCCTCTCAGCATTTAAACATCATATTTTACATGCCAAAAGTTCCTTCAATTAATAATGACTTGCGAGTTTTAGGATGGATAATTTATATCTGAAAACAATTAGGGAAGGCAATTTTGAAAAACTTATCTGTGTTTTGGGAGATGTTACCACAAAAAATGTCACTGAAAGAGAGAGAAATAAATGGACTGAAATTCAAGCATGTGTCCTGGCCCCTTGGGAAACATCAGTGATAGTTCAGAGCCAGTTTCCTTCAAAGATAATTCTGGAGAAAGGAGGGTTTTTTAGAGATATCCCCATAACAGATCAGTGAGTGAGTCTTTGTGGGCTTGAAGAAGCAAAAGAGAACAGTAGAGGCAAAGAAGGGGTTTTCAGATCAGTGAAAAAGAGCATCCTAGAAAAGGGGAAAGACATAATGCTGAAAATGTGGGACAAAAATAAGTGGAAGGATATCTAAAATATTCACAGGAGAGAGGAGAGGGGTTAGAGAAAAATTCTAGAGCCTCAAACAGAGCATTAAGGGTGGAACCAGAGCTACCAATGAACCAGAGGCAAAACACCATCCTCCATATTTCTCTAGCTGAGCAAAAAATGTCTGCTCAGATTAGACAGAAAACAAGGGTCAAGATTAGAGATTGATCATGAGAAGGACCTGTCAAGTAAAAGCACAAAAAAATCAGTTGTAGTGACAAAGAGCCTGTTTGGGGCCAATGGGCAGGGATGGGCAGCAGCTGCTGTTGCAGATGTGGCCCAGGTCATGCTGACCCCAGAGAGACATGACACCCCAGTGCCAGCAGAGACACCCCACCCACCTGGTGGGAAGTCACACCACTGCTTTTCTGCACAATCAGGGATCTGCCAAGGATCAGCAGACAGCTGCCCAAGCCCTCAGGTCAGCACAGAGATGCAAAGCTTTATAGAATTCCTGTTGCCATTAGAAAATAAACCATTAAAATAAACCATGAATTTGTTCCTTTTATTCTTGTTCGCATATGAGAAAACACTACTGAAGGAGCACCCCTGGTTTCCCTACCTAACAAATAGACACATTTTCACTAAGGGAAAGGTGTTACTTCAAACTTCTAAACTTCCCCAGTTCTGCATTTAATGGCACTGTTGTTCACCTGTTGCTTGGCTAAATTGTTTTAACTCATTCCTCTTTGATAACTGCATGATTATCTTACATATCCTGAACAGAGAAAACCTCTTCATTATGGAAGGGAGAAAGACATGCAAAGATCAGGCCCCAAAATCTGACTTTCTCGAATACTTCTCTTCCAGATGAATGCCAAAACAGATTTCCCAAAAGCTCAATGAGGAAAAACTTGAAGGCTCTGAAAGAAGAGGCCACCACTAAGGTCTGCAGTGTCTCCTCCAGTTCAAACAAAATGAAAAAAAAATCTATATCTGCTTATAACCTACAAAGTGTGCCTGTCACCATTCTGATTAGTTAATTTAGTTTTGCAGTTTGGATTAATTACACTGAAAGACCCAAATACACTTCATAGACACTAATATCTGTAGTTTTATGACTGTTGAATAATTAATTGCTGCTATTTCAGTACCTCCAATTGGGAAAAATGAGGCATATTAAGCCTAAGGCACTACCAGCCACCCAATAGGTCTGCATGAAGGCTCATGATGGAATCAAAATATCTCATTATCTGGCAGGAAGATTCAGTCTCAAAGGGTACTGTCTTTGGTATATGGATATTTGTAAACCTCCCTGAAGATGATGGGTTTGGTAGAAACATTTTATTCAAGATAAACGGGAGAGGAAAAAAAGCTCTTCTGTTTAACAACAGAATTTACTGTTTTTAAAACTAATCTACATGCCATATAGATGTATCTTTGGTGGTTTGGCTGGGAACCGAATTAACACTTTAAATTTTGCCAATGGCATGGCAGACCTGGATGTGTCTGCACAAGTGACAGGAACAACGGGTGGCAGGCAGAAAACACCACAAAGGGCACCTTTAAAATAAAGCCACCAAAAAGGGGTGGATTTACTTGAGAAGGAACATGGCTTTGTGAGCAAAGGCAGTGACTTCTAGTTCATTGCTGCAGGTCTCTGTGAACGTTCTCCACAAGGAAACATGATTGCATTGAAGAAATACAGGTCACCAGTCTCTTCTTCCAGTGAAAACAATCTCGCTCACCAGAAATACTGGCTATGAGGCAGGCGAATATCACCAGAGGAATCGAGTTTCCCAGAAGAGAAAGGATAAGCTGATATCTGCAATCAAACTGGAACAAACAATGGAGGTACTCACAAAGCTCAACAATGGCCAGAAAATAATTAAAACAAGATCTAAACAATTGCTGGAGCCCTCTATAAAGAATCTGAGTCAAAATTCCTTAGCTTCCCAGAAAAGGCAGGAATACAACCATGTCTTCGGGGGCAGAATGAAGTGTGTCTGAGCAGATTGAACAACCCTGCTAACATAAATACAAATTTGATCAGCACATGAAAAAGAACTTCAGAAAACTGCACTGGAACAAAATGATAATTAATGTAAAATTGTATTCTTTCTTTAACAACAGCCAATATTAGAAGTTTAGGGTGGAAGGGTGAAAAAAAATCCCTGTAAGATGATTGTTCTGCCTCCTCTCTGCTGCTATAGATTCTGGCACTCAGCTGTTGAGGAACTTTCGTGTTGCACTCAGGAATGGGTTTACATAACACTGAACAATGAGGGATGATGGATCACAAAGCTTCTCATTAAAATTGAGACACCTTTTCCCATTGGAATTTATTAATGCACTTCTGCTGACACATGGGCTCAAGGAGCTGAAAAGAAACAACAAAAAATAAAAATCTAGCTTTCTAAATGAGGAAAATATGGACTCGGATTATCTAAAGCACTTTCACTCAAGAAACTGGTGGCTCTTCCTACTCCAGCTTCTATTTGGGAAGATCAGATGGGACAGAAGGGATGTGTCAGCTCAGGGTCAGGCTTTTCTGGAGGCACACATATCTCAGTCAACCTCACATCCCAAAAGACTGGTTGGGGTTTATGTCTGAAGAGAATCACCCTGAGCATCCCTCTTTGAAAGTCACTGCACACAGTGACTGTGTGTGCACCTGTAAGTTCTTCTGAATCTGTAAGAGGTATGAGAGAGATAGGTAACAGGTTACAGCTGGATGGGGAGCATGACAGAAGACCTTAAGTAACAGGAAGGGTGTCCAAGGAGTCTTGTGCAATCTCAGTTTACACAGGCTTGGATTCAGACAAAGACTTGCAAGGTACAAAAGACTGACATAGGGATGCTTGCCTGAGCTCAAACATGTCTCTTAAATCAGGAAAAAGGCCCAGGATGCCTTGGGATATGGAAGAAGTTCCTGTGGTGCTCCTGCTTTCCAGCCAGCAGTCCTTTAGCGGGAGGAGAGAGCAAAGAGGCTGGAAGATGGTATATGTGGATGCTCCATCCCTGGAATGTCTACAGCAAAGGGACTCTAACTTGGCTCACAGCTCTTCTGAGCTAACAGGGAAACAATGAAACTCAGTTTTGATGTTTTTTTGCTTTTTTAAAGTGAGAGAGAGAAGGGGAGAAGAGAAAAACTGGCAAGCACAGAAAATTTAGAGTACAGACCAGATAGAAGTTATTGTTATGAAATTTCTTTGTTTCATGGCCAAGACCATTATATATCTCTGGCTGGCCAGACAAAGCATCATGTGTCTTCAGCAGAAGCTTCTTTTCTACCCAGGGAGCTGGACAGAAGAAAACAAAATTTCAGGAAGGACTTGGCTTGAAAAGGCACCAGAGTTCAGCTCAGCCTGAAGCACAGACAGTCCACCTAAGGGAATGGTACAGGACTACTGTTCATGTTTAGGAATGGGGGACACCCTATCTGCTGGGTTGTGTTGGTCTTAAAAATAGAAAATGCACCAAACAAGGGGAAAATACACCAGAACAAGACCTGTGGTGAAGTGACAACTTTTAACCCTGGGGGAAGGAGCGTGTCCCATCTGTGAGATCCATGGATCAGGTCTGGATGGCTAAGCCTGCCAGCATTAGCATATTCTTTTGAAATCCAGATAACACCACAGAGCTTTCTAAAATCTTTGAGAATAACTTCTATTTTTATTGCTGCTCTCTGATGGTCAAGAAAGTGGGCTGTCAATAGGAAAGTGACAGCAAAGAAATGTGAGTTGGGTTAAAAAGGTATTTGCTAAGAAACCCAGAGGGAAGGAGAAATCTCCTCTTACAGAAAGAATACAAAGATTCTCAGGGAGATTCAGCTCTGCAAATGTTTTTCAACACACAGTTTTCTGTGGAGTTTTTTGCTTACACAGGATTTTGACTTTACATACAAATCATAGAGAAAATGTGATACAGACTTTGGCACTGCCTGGTAAAGTAACAAGCTCTCCTTTAGAAATTTATTCCCTGAAAAAAAAAAAATTCTGCACCCTGTCCTCTCACTGTAAGCACTAGCATGTGTATTTCCTGAAAGAAATAGGCAAACACAGGTACACTAATATTGGAGATGCTCCCTCAGCCTTTTAAACTTTGAATTCTAAGTGTTTTGTCTGTTTTATTAAATTCTGTGTATCTAGAAATTCCACACTTGCCTCTGTACCAGCAATCTGATCATGTAATAGTAAGGTTCAATAGCAGTTCATCTGGTTACGTGCATTAAGCCTCCCAAAAAAGACTGGGAACAGCATATTCCATTCCTTTGAACAGAAAAAAGGCAAAACAACACTCTAAAAAGACAGTAAAATATATCACAACACTTTCCAAAGTGCTGGGTAAACTCAGGTCCTTCATAAATTCTCATATGTGGTTCCTGAAAAGAAACACAGAAGTGTGGATCTTGAACAAGCCTTTTACATGGCAAAACTGAAGAAATGCTCATTTCTGCTGAAGAAGAAATTTTCAGTTTATAGAAGGTTTCTCACACATTCAAACAGGGAACTTTTAGAAGAGGTATTTTGCTTGGTGTGGGCAGAGTTATGAGGAAGAACAGGCTGAATAAAGTTTGGAAGATGGTTCTGAATGCTGTGGGGTCACCCAAAAAAAGTGTCACAGCGCTATTTCAGGTTTCTGCCACAAGAGCCAAGAGTATCATTTCAGAAACTGAAACAGTTTTACTGGAAAGAAATTAGCTCCAGGAACTAAAATGAGCGGAATCTGGAGGAAAAAAGGAGATCCACCAGAGACAGAAAGATCCATTCCACATGCTGAAAAGGTAATCAGGCAAGAAGAAGGTTTGAATGATATTTGGCCAGATCAGTGGGAGTTACAACGACTTGGGGGTGGGGGTGGGGGGGTGGGGTTTGTCTCTGAGTAAACCCTATTATAAATATTTAAATCTCTACCTTCCCTAAATTACAGAGGAAACATACTGTGGTATGGACATGAGCAGCCAGGACCAGAAAAAGACTGGTCTCCAAAAGCTGCAGAGAGCATCAGGTGGGAAAGCCTGTGCAGCACACCTGGAGAGATATCAAGGGCATGTTTTGGGAGGGAGAAAGGCCTGGCAAGGACTTGGAACTGCAAGCCACTGACTTCTGTTTTGTTACTGCTGCATCCAGAATAATGTTTTCTGCCAAAGAAATACTAGGTTGTCACCTGTTTTTCCTGAGGTAAAAAACCTTCACTGCCCCGCTTGGGCCAGCTCTGTAGATCAGAATGCAGCAATGCTTATTGGAATTACACCCTTGCCTGAAGGCCACATTTGTAGCTATCAGCACACAGAGATAGGAAGGAGAAATTAATCTTGGTGCCCAAAGCAGTCTATAGTATTAATAGTTATAGAAGATTTGTAGCAAAAGTCCCAGAGGAGTTAAGCCCATACACAGATGGGGAAGAAAACTCCAAATCCTGCTCTCAGCCCACTACTGTGCTTGATTCTCCCAAATGGTCTCAAGAGCACCCCTCCAAATCCACCCAGCATAGACGGTGTGGCTCACTGCTCAAAGTAAACACACTGTTTGCAAAAGCTTTTGCATTTCACACTTTGGATTGAGTGTAAAAACTCACCACTAAGAGACTCATAAACAGATGCACATTTGGAACAGTGAGCTCTGTACTCACGTTTCACTTTTTCATTAGACACTCGGTCTCAAGTGCTCTGCCTCAAACTGATGGAATCAAGCCTTTGTGGTGTGAAGAATTTGCAATGAAATGCAGTCTGGGCCCACAGACTATGACTCCAAGCTGAAGACAATTTGATAGATGGTGCACTGACCACACAGACAGGTTCAAAAGAAATCAGTTTGGCATTCTGGAGAATTTTGAAAGTATTTTTGATCAATGGTGTTTGGAAGTCTTAGGAACATTAATTCTATATCCAGTTTGCCAAAATGTCTACCTTAGATAGAATTTATGAGCATACATGTCAAGATATATTTAAAATCCTTTGAGACTTCCAAGTACATGAATAACACACGTATCATTACTACCTTTTTTTAACATAGCATCCTATAAATCAAATGAAAGCGCCAGGCTTTCTCAACTAAGGAAAACCACTGCACTTAAAACAACAAAGGTAATACTTATTTATTAATGTACAATGTCCAAAATTCCTATTAAAATCTGTCAAGAATAGTTTAATGCAGCCCTCTCTCAGAAACCAAAATTAACACATACTTGCTCAGAGGTTAAATCCACCACTTTGCTGTATCCGAATTTTTCATTTCAGAGGTTGCTCCTTTGAAAAAGTGCAAAAAGTACCATGCTAAAAAATGGAAACAGCATCTGAATGCACTCACTGTCATTTATCAACTGTCTTGTGTCAAGGTACCATCAGGTGTTTATCCACAAGATATTTGAGGATGATAATTTATCAGGAGCATTTCCTCACACTCTCTGAGATGGTGTCTGAGAATGAGGAGATTATGAAATAGCTCATTATCCAGTTTTTACTGTCTGATGGGGACTCTTCTCAGCAGTTGCAAATGGAATTCCCCCTGCATGGTGGATTATGGTAGTTGAGGACACAGGGAACAGAATGGTCAGCATTGCCATTTCCATGCTTCCAGCCAGTGGCAGACTTACATGGGCAAAGGATTGGGATGAGCAGTTTCATTTCAAGGCTGTTGTTCTGAGCATACATTGAAGTATGCAGAAACTCTAGAATGGATACAACTAAATTAAGTTAGGGCTGAATTTTTTTTCCACGACCATCTTATAAATTTACCAGAAGTAATTCTGTGCTGATTGAGTCTTAGGGAGCAGAAGAAATCTTGACTGTTACACCTTAGATCCAAACAATACAAACATAACTTCAGAGCCTATAAGAAGGAGATAAAAGAGCTTGTAATTTCCTTGGCTGATGATAATGTCCTGAATGATGAGGACCAGCATGTCATTCTGCAAAACCCTGCCCTCATTCAAAGTTGTTTCCTTGAGGCTGAACAACTGCAATTGGATCCTGGTGCAATTCTTCATAATGAGAACTGCATTTACCTTTCCTGTCAGGGACACTCATTCAACATTTCTGTAAGGTCCCCTGAGCACCTTGGGCAGCAGACAAAGATTTTTTGTTGAAGAACACTGTTCACAAGTGCTCATATGCAGGAGTCATCCTCAGAGTAGGGACAGCACACCTTCAGTTCTGCTATGAGATGGCACCATATTGTCCCTAAAGGAGTATGGACTGTCCCTAGTACATTATAGAAAGCCTTCTCTTTTGATTTGGTACGAGAACTATTGGCTTGCCAGGCTCTATCTGCTCCTGGGACAGCTCTTCCAAACCTTCAGGCACAATTAACCTTCCCCTAACTCTAGCTCCTTCCTTTACTGCTTCCCATAATGTTTCTTTATCTTCTCTTCCAAGTGCAAAATTCTGAAGTTTGGTACTCTTCAGGCTCTCTGTTTGCTCTCCCACCTCTGAAAAACCCACATTTCACCTTCCTCTTGCTCTTGTACACCCCCACATTACTCAGTTCTCTTACTCTTCTCATTTTCCATATCACTCAGTAACTCAAATCCTTGTTGAAGCATGAAAATCTCATTTCAGGCATTGTACAATAGTGGCAATCAGTTCAAAAAGACCAAGGACAGACCAGGATATTTGTCAGCAAAATAGCCAGGGATGTGAACAAACCAGGAGCTCAGCAACCTCTCCACTTCCTGCATGTGTAAAAAGCTGTCTTGAGCAGAAGAGATGCATTGCAGATAGCCAAGTAAGAAAAAATATTATTAATAATGACATTTCCCCTATGAAAGCAGTAAGGGGCCTTTGTACAAAGCCCAGTCTGAATAATATTATCTTGTTTTCTGAACTACTTCTGCACAGTTTTAAGCTGAGCCTTCCTTTAGCATTTCTTGCCATATTTAGTATCTCAGTGAGTTTGCCAAACTCAAAGACTCAGATGCAAGTGGGGCTCCTGGGATCTGTGACATCTCAGAACCAGAGATCAAGTGAGAGAAAACACCATGAGAAAGACCATCCCACCCCCTCCAAAACCATTAGCCCATCAGGTGAGACTTATTTAGTGGCATATTTACTTTTGACTTAAACTTTGCATGAAGTCATGGAACAGCCCAGGCTTTGAAGGACTGCCAGGCAAAAGGGACAGTTCTGCATGTGCCTCATTGTGCATGTCAAACAATGTTAACACTGACAGGCTGCTTGTCAGAGCCTCACTGAGGAGGCTAGCAAGAGAAAGGAAAATTGGATATAGAAGGAGATTACATAATTCTTTTGAGTTTGCAAAAGGAATTCGATTTGGCAAGTCCGAGCAGCAGAGATGTTGCTCTCTGAATTGGGGGTTAGTTTCAACTAGTGGAAAATGTCAGGTTTGAAACAACAAAAATATGGTGATACACTGTAAGTCTGTAAAGACATTTCACAAGTGAGAACTGGCAACAGGCAGAGTGATTCCCCTCTGTATGTTACTTGAGGGAGTTTAAAATAATTTAAATCATGTACCTCTAGAATCTGATTTCATCTTAAAAGAAAAACAAATTAACTCTATCTATAACATCCACATCTCCAAACCATTCTATGATTCTGTAAGTGTTTCTTCACCTGTTTGGGTGTAATCAGAAACTATTTGTGAGGGTTTTTTTTTATAAATACTGCACAGAAAATGATAGTGGTAACTGCAAAGAGAGAGTTTTACCTGAGTAGATAATTCCAACCAAAGTTTTCCACTTCCCCCAAAGATTTAAGGGCTGTTGGGAAAAAGGAAATGGGAAGAAAGGTGACAGTAAGAATTTTTCATTTAAGTTTTCTACCAGGTCATCTTCCAGTGAGCACAGGCACTGAGGTCTCTGCAAGGGAAACACTCCAGAGGTGCATGGCACTTCCTGCCTTCTCTCACTGGCTTTATGGTATGTCATTGAAGGCACTTGAGACTTTTCAGGCTGTGTAGAAGGACATGTCTTGGCTCACAAACACACATATTCCAGGTGATTTTGGGGTAGTCATTTCCATGAAAGTTACATTCATGCTTCCAGCAGAAGCAAGAAGGTTGGGGCTGAGCCAGGCTAATCTATAAGAAAACCAGAGTGAAGGATTTCTTGCTTCTCTGAAGAGAGAGGGTAATGCAAGCAAGGTGAGGATCATCCCTGGTCTTGTGTCCTCTTAACATGTAGAAGAAACTGGAATAAGATTCAAAGGCACTGTGTGGTTGGGGCAGAGGAGGAGAGCAGCATTAGAGGTGGCAGATCAGGTGTAGCAGAGTGTCCTTCACATTTCTCTGCACTCACTGTGAGCCTGCACTGCTCTTATCCACCACAAATTACACTTTGATCTATAAGAGTTTGGATTGCTTTTCAATATTGTAGGAACATTGCTCCAACATGTGAATTAAGGTTATGTTTGTGAAGGAGCAGCAACTCAGATTGCTGCTGAGAACAGGCAAATCCTCTGGAACCAGTTTCAGTAGAAACTAATCCTAAGAAAAGCTTATCTGAAAGTTCAGCATTAAACTCTGTACAGGAGTTAGAAAGAGCTGACAGCCAATTAAATGTACTGGAAACTGAAGGGAAATGTGGGGGTGGAAGAAAAATGGATATATTTTGCTGTTCCCTGACTGTTGCCCCTGGAAAGTCATTCCATCCTGAATTTCTCCAATGCCATATCCTTTGTAAGGTTTCAAAACCAACATTTAAAATATATTTTTAAGGATAACCATGTCTGAAAGTTAAAGCCCTTTGGGGGAGAATAAAAGAGGGACTTCAAAGTAACAAAATGCTAAATCTGGCAACTTGTTTTTAATGGAAGTAAAAACCTGCACGATTTAATACTTTAAAGTGTAATAAGAAGAGAAATGTCACACGTAGAGTTCAATTTCTACCCATGGAATTGTGCCCCTGATTTAACAAATTCCAACTTAAATGCTTCCACCACAACTGAAAAATGTTTTACTGACCTCGAGCTCATTGTACAGCAGAGGTCCAACAGTATTGCTAGGACTGGGATCAAAGCAGCTGTGGTTTTCAAAGCAGCCAGCCCAAAGTGAGCTAAATCCAGCTGGAGAACATTTTTCAGCTCAGAGAGTGTTGAACTCCATTTTTCTGTAGAGTTTTGTTCAGGATGGGTTTCAATTGTTGCATTGAAAGTCTGTTTTAGCTCCAGGGGAGTCCCTGGTCTCTCTCTTACTGAAGAGCATTGCTGCACATGGTGCTGCAGGACCTGAGTTGTCTTAGATCAGGCTTCAGCCTCGCAGGAGGACCAGGCTGAGCACTGGCATTCAGCAACACTCACCTTTCTGGGGTCAGAGCTTTCCTTTGGTCCTGAGCAACAACTTTCCACATGTAAGATTGCATGAAATCATGTAATCAGTGTGTTATTCCTAGTTAAATTAAGAGCAATACCTATTCTACCTGTACAGTTTTAAAAAAGATCTTTTTCATTATTATTTTGTTCTTGCCAATTCAGCTTTCACAGACTCAGGCACCTGGTTTTAATACTCTGGACATGAAGCATAATTCTGGATGTTGACACCAAACTGATGCATGTCCTAAGATATTGGTCAGGATCTGTCTCATAAGGTAACACTGATATAACACATATTATCACTATGTGCCAGGTTCTTCTCAGCTCTTCACAGTGGGAAATTGCTGTCTTGGGTAACAGAATGTCTGCAAGTTATTATATCTTGACCATTGAACCTACTGGTACTTAACAAGGATGTTAAGATTAATGTTCATGATGTGTTTTGGAGATGAAAGAGGCACCAAAATGTGATTTCTGATATGGATGTTGAGCCAGCAGTGCAAACTGGTGGGAGCAGACTGAGCTGCACTCAGGCATGAGGACTGATCAGCTCTGCCCAGCCTCTGGTTCTTCTTAGTGTGCAATTGCAGCAGAGTGCCAAGGACCCAAACCAAGAGCCAGGAAACTGAGCTGAATGATTCTCTCCTGGTTTAGCTGGCTTCAGTGCCAGTTAAACACAATATTTGGGCAAAGGAAGCACAGGCTGCAGTGACAAAAACACAGCTCAGAGCACCTGCATGGGTACCTGAGCAGAACAGGCATTGTGACATGAGTTTGCAGGGCAGACCAGGGGTACTGAAACTCAAACTTGGATAATGGAAACCCTATTAATGAACAGCGGGGTGTCACTGATCAATTCCAAGTAAAATCACTGGTGCCTTTGGATTCAGGACCCCAAGAGACTGACATGCAGAGCAGGAAGCAACCTAGGAGGTGTTGAAATACACTCACATGTTTGAACTTCTGCCTCTCCCTGGTTGCTGAAGGTCTGGGTGATCTCTGCTGACTTAGGAATCAAAGTTATGTGCACAACTCCAGGTCACCACTAGCCTGAACATCCCTAAGAAAAAAGCCAGCACCCAGCCCATGTGTGCTTTATTGTATGAAATTTAGTTTTCTCACCAAGCATATTAACTCAAATCATAATTTTCCTCTTGGCAGGACCTGTCAAGACATAGAATAGCCTGGCTGATGGGATAAAGGAGATCATGCTCTGTCTGTCCTATTGAACCTGTGCTGCAATAGAGCCTGTCAGGCAACAGTTATATGGCCAAAGGAGAGAATAAGGTCTGGAGCCCAGGTCTTCCCTATCCCATGTGAGTGCCCTGCTGTAGGGTACTGCCCACCTTCCTCAGTCATTCTCCCAGACACATGTCAGCCCACCAATGGCTTTGGTCAAACCATTCACTTGAGACATGACTTACGAGCTGCACATCTCTTCAGACAGACTGAAGCCAAGACACCCGGACTGATTGACTGAACCAATGTGCTGCTAGCACAGTACTAACAACTCAACACACCTGGAAAACAAACAGCAAAATAAGCCAGGCTATCACCAAACTTCCTTTGCCTAGATGCCCTGGAATCATGAAACAGAAGATCCACATACACAGAGTCCTTCCCCTCAAGAAACAGCTTATTAAGGCTTTAAATGAGGAGAAAAGTCTCTCGTATTTGAGGAGAGGAATAGAGGAAGGATCAGGCAAATTCCCATCTGTCACTTACAGACATATCCACTTCTGGCTGCTCATAACAATTAGCATATCTGTGCCAATGACGATTTGCAAGTCTCTGTCGGTGCTGACTTTGGATGTGTCTCAGCTGCAGGGAGGGTGAGCTCCACAACATTTTGCCATTCTGGGTTGCCTAGTTAGCCATATTACCCTCATCCAGAAGCCAGGACAGGCAATCAGACGTGTCTCTTTTTAGTGCATAATGAGGATGTGGTAAGTGCAGCCTAAGACCCAGAAGTTGGGAAGGGATCCCATTGTTTGGGTGTATCCATTAAATTTCTGTGTTTTGGTGAAAAGCTTGGCAAAAACGATGAAACTACAACATAGCAACACCACATACATGATGGATGTAGATTATGACACCTCTCAAGATGTTTCCCTCTCTCCTGCAGTGTCCCAGATAACTTAGCCAAGCAGATGTTCACCATTATTTTGAGCCATGGAAAAATGCAAGATTCACACTAAAAGAAAAAATATGGAACATGGAAGACATCTGAACTATTCTGTGTTCGCTTTATCTTGCAAGCAATGAGGAATTTGTTTTTTCTGAGTCAGAGCTGGAACTGGAACAGAGACACCTCACGTTCTGGAGGGAATCTCCAGGCACCAGGAAAGATGAGGCCTGTGTTCCTCCCTCAAAGAAATGTCCTGCTTTTCTGTAGAAAAGAATCACTTTTCTGTGAAACAGTCAGAGAAAGAAAGAAGAGATTTTTCTGATGATATTCCACTCATTCTCTTGTTCCAGTACATTATTTTGCCCAGTGGTTGGACAAAAGACAGACTCAGCTGCCCTCAAGGTGCAACGGCTTCTGGCTCCATTGTCTTTCTGGGGATAATATTTGTTCCGTAATTATAACCCCAGTTCCCTCTCAGCCACAAAGCTTTCAATTTCTATAACACTTGAAGACTCATTTCTATCTAGGATGAAATACATGCCTTGAAGCTTTCTGGGAAAAGTGTTGGTGATAAAACTCTGCTATTGTCCATTGTTGGCACTGGAGAAGGGCTGTTGGAACATGGCACGCAGCCATTGCCTCCCACCTTTCCTGCCCAGTGTTAGCACTATCACTGCTGACCCAAATAAATGCATTGTTCCCCAAGCAGGGGAATGAAGTTATTCTGGACTGATAAGGCTCCTCCCTGACTATTCACCGCTTGGACTCCGTTACTCGAAAGATGGTCCCCATCTGACTTGGCTGCTCCTCTTGGAATAGCCCCAGATCTTCTCTATACTCCAAGTAGTTTAACCTTTTTCCTTCTCTCTGCAGCAGATTTACCCATGGAGCACCAAAGAACCATAGAATCATAGAACATCCCAAGCTGGAAGGAACAAAAGGATCATCGAATCCAGCTCCAGAAATCCCACCGTGTGCCTGAAAGTGTTCAAACACTCTCTGGGCTCTCTCAGGCTGTGACCACTGCCCTGGGCAGCCTGTTCCACTGCTCAACCACCCTCTGGGTAAAGAACCTTTTCCTAATATCCAGCCTAAGCCTCCCCTGACACAGCTTCACACCATCCCTTGGGCCCTATTGCTGCTCATGCCTGTTTGCAACATGGTTCAAGGGCAGCACAGCTTCTGGAATTGCTGCCCTTTCCTGCAGCCATGTGAAAGGCAATGGTTACTGCAACTCCTCCTTCCACTCCCAACCAAGCCAAGCACCACTGCTCAGCACTGCTGTGGGGGCACAGCAGGATCAGGCACTCGCTGACCTGGCTGCCCCTCAGCTTTTCCCCGGGAGCTGGGGAGGGCAGCTCTGGGGCAGGGGCAGTGTCTGGCTCCATCCATCCCTCCGTGCCAGGCCTGAGAACAGAATGTTTTATGCAGGCTCAGGAAATGGCAGTTCTGCCGAAGGTCAGGGTTTGTGAAACAGACACCTTTTTTTTCCCCTTTTCCTTCTTTTCCCTTTACTGGGGAGTTTCTTTTACTCCCTTCTCCCTCCTCGCCCCACATTTTCCCTGGGCCTGTTCCAAGAACAACCCTTGTGCCATTCTCTCCCACCAAAGGCACAAAGAGCTTCTTTTACCGACCCACTGGCTGTTCAGGATACAAAGAAGTTAAACCAACAATGTGGCGATGTAACAGCCCATTACAGGCAGGTCTGGATGAGTCACAGGAATAAAGAGTAGGAAGGGATTTCAGGGGCCACCTTCCCCTCTCCCCCAAGGCAGCCCGTGTATTTTCTCCTACTACATTTTCCAGTGACCTGCTATTTCTGTTCCTTTGGAGCACAGCAAGGTCTTGGTTTCTCCTCAGGAATGGTATTTATTGCCAGGATTTATCACTCCTCGGAACAAGTTTGTCCAGTCTTTATGCTTAGTTAGAGAATGCACCACATTTAACTGTGGAGTTCAACTCCAGAACAAAATACCATCTGAAAACAGCGTTTTAAGTGCACATTTAATCTTGGAAAGGGGCTAATATTCCTCTCTGAAAGTGTTTCTGAGATCTGGGTTGCCTCCTGGCTAAGCTCTGAGCAGATTCTGACAGAGGGAATGCTACATGTATTATATGCTGACTGGCACCGTTTTCAGGTACCTGCTGTAATTTGCAGAGATTTAGAAAGGAATCTTGAAGATTTAGGAAGAAAACTGGAATTACTGCATTCAACTGCTTTGAAAAAGAACATAGAAAAACTAACCCAAAAAACAATAAAGCAAATGCTCGTCCTACACTTGGGTTTGCACTCAGTTACGGTGAGATGTGGCATCACCTCAGCTTTACTGCCATCACCCATCAGAGATTTCTGTCCCTTCAGCCAGCCGTATCAGAGACATCCACCTGGCCATCCTCATCTTGCACAAAAGTATGAGGGAATTTGTCCATTCATCTCTGGACACAGGTCCAAGCCATGCAGAATATCTCCAGCTATCTCTTGCTTCTCATTTGCAGACTGTTTTACCTATTTTACCCTGAATAGAAGGGCATTCTCCTGGCTCTGATGATCAGGAAAGGCCTTCAGATTCTTTTGGACTGAACACAAGAGGTTGATACCATCTCTCCACACGTCTCAGAGCATACGCATCATTTTCAGCACTGCCTTAGGTCCCACTGAGTAAACAGCCCCAGGGGTGTGGCAGACTAGAGATGTGGTAGGACAGTCCCCAGGATATGGTGCTGTGGTGGGACCAGGACCATGGTCCCCACTGCTGTGAGAGCTTGCAGTTTTGGGAGGAACCCCTTGCTGGGCACAGAGGCTGCAGAAGTGCCTGATGGTGATACTCTCGCTCTCCTCCCACACGTGCACAAAGCCCAGGGAATTCTGCTTTTTACGGGAAAGTGAGGCACTTCCAAGAGTAATAAAACAACCTGAAAGAACACACAGCACACATAAAAATGCCAAATTCAGTTTGTCTTCTGCACCTCGAAATACAGAGGCCACTGGGGACCTACCTGGGTTTTTCTCTGCTGTGGCACAACATGGTCTCACCTGGAGGCCAGCTGAGAATGTTCTTGCTAACAGACAAATAACATTCCTCAAAAGAGCCCATTAAATTAAAGCCTGCTACCATGATCCAAGCAGGTTTGCAGTCTGCAGCTGCAAAGCATCTGCCTGTGGCTGTCCCTGGGTTCCTCATCCCTCACACAGAGCCTGATGCTCAAGTCAGACCCTGCCACCCTCAGCACGTCCCCCTGCCAGGCACAGCTCAGTGAAAGGGCACCTGTGTTATGTCCCTGTGCCAACACCATTATCCAAATATCACCCCCATTATTCCCAGTGAGGTCAACATAATTTTCACATCAAGGTCTGCAAACAAAGGAAGCCCGTCCTCTACAGGGTAAATATTAACAACTCTTGGACTATTTGCAACCTAATTAAATGCTTTTATGGAATATTTCCTCTGCATGTGGAAAATCTGGATGCTATTTCTGTTGGGTAGAAATCTCAGGGGTTATTAACTACTGCTAGATATAATAAAACAAAGAAAAAAAAAAAACCTAGCCCAAAATAACAAGTCCTTTAATATTTTTATTTTACGACATAATTTCAGTGCTGAATAGATTAAACTGTCTCACTGAGCTTAGTTCAACCTCATCTACATTCATAACACTAGATGGAGATCATTGTTGGCTGATAGCTCTAAAATTACTAGTAGGTTTTTTTTAGTCTTTTAGGGATGGGACTTAAAAAAAGTTTGAACCTCTAATTCATTTTTTTCCTTAACCAAAACCATTTTTATGAAGTTCTCTTCAATTTGTCCTGGAACAGCTTCAATTATGGCTCAATTCAAGTGGAAACTGAACTGAAAAATGCATTGGTTCCTCTCTCTGGGCTCTACTAAATGATTTTGTAATAAAGTTGCATGGAAACAGAAGCTCCAAACTTCCACTTTGTGAAGGAGTTTGGAAATTCCAGACATGCTTCTGCCCAAATCAGATCAAACCCCAAATATTGCAAGATTTTACGTAAGTAAAAAATTATCTCAAAAATCACCTTTCTTTTTGACCAAAATATTTTTAGAAAAGTTAGTTTGATTTCAGTTTTTAAAGGCTACTTGTGTGCAAAGTAAAAAAGTTAAAAATCAGAGGATAGGTCAAAATGGAAGGAGAGTGGGCTCAATTTTTAAATGTAAAAATGGAAAGTTTTAATGTTTTGGTAATATTTTAAATTTTTTTTTCTGATAGACAAGTAATTGACCACCCTATATGAAACATTCTAATCTTGGCATCTTTTTCAACCTAATTTTGTTGCTTCAAAATTTCTCTGACCAATTCTTTTATAATAACAGGAACACTAATTGTGTGCATGTGGAAAGTATTTTCCATTAGAAACGCTTTTTATTGATGGTGAGGATATGTGTGAGCATCACAGGCTGAAAATAATTAACAGCACAGTTGAAGACCTATTTCCATGAGGGACAGCATTAGATATGGCTTCAAACAGAGAACTTCACAGTGTTAATGGGAATAACAGGACCCTTTTCCACCACAAAAAAGGCAACACATGTGAACTGCTGCATTGAGCTGGAACATAAGGACACAGCCTCAGAAGATCTGGTCTGTGCTCCTGCCTTGCCCATAAATGTGACAGGTGGCTTTTTGTACCTACGGGTGTTACAAAGATGGACAGCATCAAATGAAGCTCAAACTCATGAACAACAACAAAGATTTGAAATTCCTAAGTGCTCCTAAGAGGTCTGAGCACAGCTACACAATGCAAGGAGCTCTCCAGACAGAACAGACTCCAGTTCAGGATCCACATACGAGGCACATTAACACCCTGAATAGTGTTGGGTTAGTTAAAGCTGCTTGCTGACTTGTTAATCAAAAGTGAGTATTATCCAGGAAATAATGGCCCCAAATAAGGATCATGTTTTTAGCCTCAGTCAGTCCAGAAATTTTTCTTTTCTTTTTTTTTTTTTTTTTTCAGTAATCTGATTTTAACTTGCAATAAAAATATCTGTAAACTTCCAGTGGGTTTAGTCAGCTCAGACTGATACAACAAAAGCAGAGGAAGTGAAATCCTGGCATGATCTGTATAAGACTCTTTTTAGCATACATTTTCCATACACAGGCTTATATTACAGAACAGCTAATCAATGGAAACATTGTGCTGACATCTGTGTGTAAAATCAAGACCTTGATGTTGACACCTTTCAAATATTTAGAGTAGTTATTGTACCAACACCTTCATGATCTTTCAGCCAAGTTATACACACGTGCCCACGTTTTCAAAGAGTCTCTCAAGCCATGTATTTTTTGCTGTGGGCTGCAGTGCATATCAAATTTGTATTAAGAATTTATTTGTGCAACTTTCCACCCCAAACTCAGGATCAGTGTGCATGAATAACACTGATGTGCAGTGTTTGATTGCCAGCATCAAAAGCTCAGGTCCTAATTCCACAAAGTATTTCCAGTTAAAATGGCAGGACTTTTAAGAGCTCATGAGGTTTTAGTGCAATTTAACTGAGTGTTTGCCCTCCTCCACACCACGTCAGAGCAAATGCAGGCTGGGTCTAGATCACAGGGCAACACCTCCAAGCTACCCCTGCTCCAGGACATCTCTCCACAGTGATAACATGGCTTGTCCCAACCATCTCTCATAAGGGACAGCCAAAGCTAACGCTACGTACATCCACGTAAACCTTCTCCTGCACTGGAGCTCCACAGTAGTACAGTATGGACACCCAGTGATTTGGAACCCAGAAAATCCTAAATATAACCTTAAGAGATGGGGTCAATCTTCATCACTCACACATGGGGTGCTGGGTGAGCTGCCCACCTCCAGTGGTGGGGTGGGATGAGAGGAGGGGAGAAGAATGACAGACCCTACACAACAAACCTGAACAACACTTTCACACTGCAGATGGAGCCTGCAGGGAGACAAGGCTAGAAACCCACGAGGCCCCCACTGCAGGCACCCAGCTCTAGTTTGTCCTGGCATCCCAGATTGGTCACAGCCTTTTGTCATCACCTGGGACAAATCAGTCTCACTGCCTCGGTTCTCACCCATAAAACACAAAGTTAGCACTCCCCTCCAAACAGCTTTTCTTACCTTTTAATTTGAAAATCCAACTTAGCAGCTGCACATTTTGGTGTCTTGTTGGTGTGCTTGTGCTACAAGCCATACATTTCTCCAGAGCCAAGAAGCTTCTGTTGGTCTCAGACTGGAACAAGGAAAAGGAGGTATTACAGTCCCTTTGAGAAGATCTCATTTGTCATCTCGAAGTCTGCTTCAGATTATTTAATTTTTTTTTCCAGCAGAGGGGAAAGTGAATAAGGATCCAGTTTTCAGCGTTCTTTGTTTGCTTGACATTGTGAATTCTAGAAACATCCCAGGCAGACACATGGAAAACTGCTTGTGCGACACTGGTCCAACACCTTCCTAAGTACTATAAATATTTGAATAAAATAGGTTTGCAAAGTTCAGACACTTACATGATGTTTTCCTTCTGAGCTATAGTTACTCCCTATTCATATGTAGAAATTGGATGAGTATCGTATTCATTGCGCAGGCAATTTCTCTGGTCAGATCTGACAGCCAAAATAGCAGTCTTATTTAGGAGCTGCATTGGTGTTTTAACAGACTAATAAAAGGCAGCCCTGTGTCCCATCTCTAAATATTGGCACTCAAGCTGTTTGGTTGGAAGCAGTTGCCTTGTATACGTGTATACTTACAAAGAATTTCTGTTTCTGTTGCTGACAGAAAGAAACTACTGTTCTTCTACTGAATAAACAGGTCATTGTGGATTTCTCTCCTCCATTGCCTCAGCCACTACAGAAGTCCTGAGGTCAAAAATTAAGTCATATTCCTTGGGTGTGGGGCTTGCCCTTGATTAGCAAAGAGGTGACAAATGAAATGTAGCACCTTTGCCCCAAGTTGAAGCTAATCCATAAATGCATGAAGGAGTGGGGTACATGTGTGTCGTGGTTTTAGTTTGCTTATTCAGGTTTGTGGCTAAATGCCAGCACACTTACCTAAATTTACTTGATTGCTTGTTGTGAGATAAGGATTAGGAGTAGGCAAAGCAGGCTCAAACTTTATAAAGTACAAAGAAGTTTTATTAATATATCCAAGACAAAGGGAAAAAAGGAAAACAAAAACTCAAGAAAAAAAAAACCAGAACAAACTCCCCAGACCACCCCTCCTTCCCCACCTCTCCATTTCATTCTCCCTGACAACATACAAAAGACAACACTTTGACCTCCAGTCAGTTTACCACCTCAGAAACAGCTCTTGTTCTAGTTCATTCAGGGAGAGAAGTTTCTTTTGCTTACAATGGATCTTCTGTAAGAAAAATACAGTTTTTATGGGTCTTCTGCCTCACCATTAACCGCCGCCCGGAGTAAAGTCCAGCTTAATGGTGGATCTCTCCCACACCAGTAGCCTTCCCACAGCCACTATGGTGGGTTATGAACAGTCCACAGGGTACCTGTTTTAAGGATGCCCAGTTCAATTGCAGCAACAAAGAAAATCCCTTCTTCTGTGCTTAGCAGCACAGGTTCTCCTGACAACTCAGGTTCTCTAGCATTCTCCCCGGGACCAGGGCTCTGAGTCACAGCCTCTCCTCTCTCTTGGTTCTAGTTTCTCATCAGGCTGTACTTTTTCAACACTTACTTGTCTGTACTTAGGTATTTCAGTTCATTGGCTGCAATAAGAACCTCACATCCCCCTTTGGACTATATCTTCATATATTACAGAGAATTTATTAGCTCAGTCCCCAACCATGGTTCTCCAAAAGAGTTTTCAGCTTCACTCTTGAAGCAACTTCCCATGCACCCCTTAGGTATCAGTTCTGCTTTCTTCACTGACTGTAAAGTCTCTGCGCTGCACTATGTAGATGTCCTCACTCGTTCCTCTCTCTGCGAGGAAGGATGGATGTCTGTGAGTTTAGTCCAGGCATGGAGAGAGTTAATCTCTGTCTCTCTCTCCCCGGCAGTGTGAGGATCACGTGCTCTTTGCCGGGCTGCTTGAACAGGTCCGAGCTGGATGCCAGACGCTCTCAAGAGTCTCTGCCCGGCTCTGCGGAGCTGGCTCGGCCTGGTAGGGCCATCTGGGCCCGGGATGACAGGGCAAGGCCTGGCCCGAGCTGGATGGAGTCCGGCCCGGTCCTTGCCTGGCCCGGCTCTCCCTCTTGTGTAGCTGACACACCGGCTGAGCTGGATCTGCTAAAAATTCCAATCGTTTCCTCCCCCATGCCTGCCCGGCTGCAGCGGCACGGCTGCCGTAAAACCTCCCTTCCCCGCCCCCCCCCATCCCTCCTTTGGAAGGTGGGGGGGGGGAAGCGCTTGGGCCTTACCAGCGAGAGAAGCAGGAGCTGCTCCTCTCCACACAGCAGCAGCAGGTCCAAAGAGGAAGAGCGTCAGAAAGTCTCTGCTTATATATGGTTTTTTCCTCGAAGGCGGATCAACTTTTTAATTGGTTTACCTACCTATCAATCCTTAAAACTACCTGATTATTGGCTCTCTCTCGCAGGAAGGAAGTTGTATTCCTTCCTGCATTCCTGCAGCACAGATCACTTCTTAGATTTTGACCCCCCTGGCCTAACCCAGGACATTCCACCTCTCGCCTTCAGGAAAAACCATATATAAGACTTATTATCAAAATTACATTAATCATGCAATCTTTACTTAGAAAAAGAAAAACTACTAAACTAAACAGAAAGCTTCTTACACAAACCTCCACCTCTAGACTTTATATGACTACTACAATACACAGTTTCTACTACCATTTACTTTATCTTGTATTTTAATATATGCTTTGCCTATTATTTCTCCTAATCAATCCTTATCTCAAACTCCCATCAATTTGCCCATTATTTGGTTCGAAACCGGGTGGAAACACCATTGAATGTAGTGGTTTCAGTTCACCTATTCAGGTTTGGGGCTAAATGCCAGCACACTTACCTAAATTTACTTGATTGCTTGTTGTGAGATAAGGATTAGTAGTAGGCAAAGCAGGCTCAAACTTTATAAAGTTCAAAGAAGTTTTATTAATATATCTAAGACAAAGGGAAAAAGAAAAAAAAACTCAAGAAAAACCAGAACAAACTCCCCAGACCATCCCTCCTTCCCCACCTCTCCATTTCATTCTCCCTGACAACATACAAAAGACAACACTTCAACCTCCAGTCAGTTTACTACTTCAGAAACAGCTCTTGTTCCAGTTCATTTAGGGAGAGAAGTTTCTTTTGCTTACACCATGGATCTTCTGTAAGAAAAATACAGTTTTTATGGGTCTTCTGCCTCACCATTAACCGCCGCCCGGAGTAAAGTCTAGCTTAATGGTGGATCTCTCCCACACCAGTAGCCTTCCCACAGCCACTATGGTGGGTTATGAACAGTCCACAGGGTACTTGTTTTAAGGATGCTCAGTTTAATTGCAACAACAAAGAAAATCCCTTCTTCTGTGCTTAGCAACACAGGTTCTCCTGACAACTCAGGTTCTCTAGCATTCTCCCCGGGACCAGGGCTCTGAGTCACAGCCTCTCTTCTCTCTTGGTTCTAGTTTCTCATCAGGCTGTACTTTTTTAACACTTACTTGTCTGTACTTAGGTATTTCAGTTCATTGGCTGCAATAAGAACCTCACATCCTCCTTTGGACTATATGTTCATATATTACAGAGAATTTATTAGCTCAGTCCCCAACCATGGTTCTCCAAAAGAGTTTTCAGCTTCATTTTTGAAGCAACTTCTCATGCACCTCCCTCTAGGTATCAGTTCTGCTTTCCTCACTGACTGTAAAGTCTCTGCGCTGCACTATGTAGATGTCCTCACTCGTTCCTCTCTCTCTGCGAGGAAGGATGGGTGTCTGTGAGTTTAGTCCAGGCATGGAGAGAGTTAATCTCTGTCTCTCTCTCTCCGGCAGTGTGCGGATCACGTGCTCTTTGCCGGGCTGCTTGAACAGGTCCGAGCTGGATGCCAGACGCTCTCAGAGTCTCTGCTTGGCTCGGCCAAGCTGGCTCGGCCTGGTAGGGCCATCTGGGCCCGGGGTGACAGGGCAGGGCCTGGCCCGAGCTGGATGGAGTCCGGCCTGGTCCTTGCCTGGCCCGGAGCAGGGGCCTGGCTCTCCCTCTCGTGTAGCTGGCACACCGGCTGAGCTGTATCTGCTGAAGATTGTTGCAGTTGTCATGGCAACGTCGGCCCCGGGCTCCCGGAAGGAAGGGTGGTGGGTGAAACCATCTCGTGGAAAGAATCCCCCGGGAGCCATCCCGACCTTGGTTTAGTCCATTTAGTCTAGGTTACGCCTCTGTTTGATAATTTGTTAGTTGTGTTGTCTGTCAAGTTTTGTATCCTCCCCTGTTTCTGGAAAGCTCCGTGCAGGTGCTTCTCGGATTGGTCCCTGAACCTTTCTCCCTCCCTCCCTTACTCCCGGTTGGTTTGTGATTCCTCTCCCCGCCCCAACTCCTCCCCCTTGCTCTGCCGTGATTGGTTGCCTGAGTTGTTTATCCGTCCCTGCACAGCCTTGTCCGGCGCCATTGTGCTTGGGACGAGGATCAATAAACGTTCCTGTTGCCCAGCATAGTCGCCGCTCCTTATTGTCTTGATTTCGCAGCTACTGGTAGCAAGAACCCACGCTTGCGAACACCGAAACCTCAGCACTTGGGATTAGCGTTGCTGTGGGCAGGGAAACCTTAGCCCTGGTGGCGCCCGGGCGGCTGAGGCAACCATCCAGCAGGTGACCACGAGGCCGCGAAGCCACGAGGTACACTTATTATTTTTAATAAGTGGCGTCCAACGCTGCTGCTACGCAAATAGCTTCAGAAGAGGACTCTCTTTACACCGAGAAGACCCTGTTGGAGCGCTCCTTGCTACGTGTCCTGAACCCTCTTGTGGAGGTACGGACTCGTAGAAAAGCCGGCGACTCCCTCGACCTCGACGGACTGAGGCATCGAGGTGAAACTGAGCTCATCAAGGCACCTCACATCTCTCGTTTGTGGATTTACTTTGGTGGTCGTCGCGAGGAGCAGAAGCCTCGGACGTTGAAAAAACCCCTGCAGGTCGCCGCGGAGGTCGAGTGTCCCTCCGGGTGAGTTAACCGCCACGTTTTCTACTTTATTTTAGAGAGTGGGGAATTAACCTCTCTTGTTATAGGATGGGCAACCATCAAAGCAAGAGGGAGAAGGAGCTAAGTTTTTTGTATTATAGTTTAAAATTCCGTTTGGTTGATTCGGGGGAAAGTTTTGATAAAAAGTTACTTAAAAAGTTTTTGAAATGGGTACTTGGGAACATTCCTTTTGTTCATCCTAAGTCGGTTTTTACGCTTTCGTTTTGGGATGACGTCGGGGAAAAATTAACCGATAGATTTGAAGGGGGAGATTTTTCAGTTAAACGGTTTTTTGGGTTGCAGACTTTAATTTATAATGTTTTAGTTAATGAGTTTGGGGAGGGTTCGAGTGCGGTTGACGTTAGTTCCCCTACCCCTGATCGTGTCCCTGAACCCCTCATTCCGCCCCCCTCTATCCCGGTGGCTGACCATGCGCCGGTACGCCCGTCTCGCGAAAGCAAGCGGGTTGAAATCGGAGACGATGGAAGTCTCCACCGAAGCACGGCAGTCACCAACCCTTTCTACCCTGAGTCTGGCCAGCTCAGGGTGGACCCATTCCTCACAATTTACCCCAGTTCGCCGTCCCCAGTTGCGCCCGTTGCGCGGATTCCCCCTCCGAGTTATAGTAGTTTTGAATTTAAGGGAACGCCACAAAATGGCGTCGGGAGAAATTTTGCTGCGCCATTGCAAGATGGCGGATCGGGACTTTTGCCGCAATGCGGCAGCGGTTTGGACTTTGGCGCGCGCGCGAACCGGAGTGACGTGAATCCCTTCTACCCCGCCCCCGCCTCCCTAGCCCCCACCCCCGCGTCGAGTTACACGTCGGTCACACCCCCTGCGGCCGATGATGTCACTGCGTCGGGGCCCCTCCTTCCTCCCGCCCACGAAGTTCCCCGCCCCCTCGATCGCCCCACCCCTTACCCTGTAACTCCCACCCCAGTCCCGCCTCCAATCCCGCCCAGACCCGCCCCTGCCGCGATCCCCGCCCCTCCCGTTGGCGTGCCCACCCCCTTGTTTACCCACGCTGTACCCTTTCCGGTTTCCCACGGTCTACCTTCCGGTTCCCACGGTCCTACCCCGGAAGCGGGAAGGGATGAGGCCTATCCCACCCGGGCCTCCAAGGTCTATACTACCGGGGCCTCTCCCCCATCGCAGTTGCCGGTAGCCGTGCCCTTTGCGGCACCGGTGACGTACAACCGGCAGCGTAACACCACGCGGTGGGAACCCATACAGCAAGGAGTAATTAAGGATATTTGCAAAGCGAGTCAGGAGTTTGGGCGCGCGTCTCCCTATTTCAAGGGGTTGATAAACTCCACGTTTGAAGCATCGTTGTTGGTGCCACACGATTTAAAACTCCTGATGTCGAGCCTTTTAATCGAACCGGATTTCTGGGTTTGGGAAAGCAGGTGGCACAGGGAGCTGCAAAAGTTACTTGCCACCTATCGCGGTGACCCCGCCAAAGCCTCCCTCACTATGGAACACCTTAGTGGGGAGGGAGCGTTTTCGGAACCCGGGGAGCAAGCCAAAAACATTCCGGCTGAAGTCCTTAAAGACATACAGCGGGCAGCGCGATCGGTGCTGTTTGGTTTAGCCGCTGACGGTGACCCTGCTCAGGGTTACACCGCCATAAAGCAGGGTCCCCAAGAGAGGTTTGTTACCTTTGTAAATAGACTTCGGGAGTCCGTGGCGCGTGCAGTTACCAACCCAGTCGTGCAAAAAGAGATGCTAGTAGAACTTGTTAGGGAGAACTCTAACGAGGAGTGCCGTAGGGTCATTGAGCTGATGCCTTGGGAGCCTCCGCCCACCATCGAGCTTATTACTGAGCGCTGCTCCCAAGTGAGGCTGCCAAAGCCAGAGACCCCTGACTTGGCGAAAGTAAAACCCAAACCCACGCATTCCTATGGCGTCACAGCAGCGCCAGCTGAAAAACGTTGTTATAACTGTGGGAAGTTGGGTCATTTTATCAAAGACTGTAGACTCCCTCGCAAAGGACATTTTAACTGCACTAACTCTGTGAATCCCGAGTTACCGGCAGGTCCCGCCTCTCATCAAAACAACGTGACAGCCCAACCCACGCCGTGTTCCTGTTGCCACTCCTCGGGAAACGGGAAGGGGAGGGCGGGTCAGTGCCGCGCTCCGCAATAAATAAGTTAAACGCTGCACCTGGAGAGTCCACGACATCGACTTCACCAACCTACAGAAGACTCACGAGATTTCAACAGCTAGCGCGTCCACATTCGACAACGCGGCACTCTGCAGAGCCCTCGCCGAGTGACTCCAATCGCCTGGATGTGGTGAGCTCGTTCGTTTTACATCTCACGGACACTACACCTCACCACGTTGCTGTGGAACTGATAAATGCACCACACCACCCGTGGACATTACTTATAGTGGGAGATTCTATAAGAGGTCCCCCAGGACTTTTTGTTATTCCGGAAGTGAAACTTTATCAACCTAAAAAACCTATCGGTGTTACCATCATGTTAAATACCACACCCTGGTTTTTGCCTAAAGGGACTTGGCTAGGCCAAGCACTGATTTTACCCGAGAACATCCCTAGGGACACACGAACTCCGTTTGTATGGTGGACCCAGGTAGTTGGTACAGACAAACCATTCACTGACTGTAAGCTTATTAATGGCCAGAGTTCTGTCACCAGGGCAGGAATGATAGATACGGGATCTGATGTTACTATCATCGCTGACACAGAGTGGCCATCTGACTGGGGCACCAAAGACTTGAACGAATCCCTAAAGGGAGTCGGGGGAACAGTGTCTGCTAAAAGGGCAAAATCGGACATTCTTATCGAGGGTCCCGATGGACATGTAGGGACCGTGAGGCCATTCATAGTTTCCTCGGGTTTTACACTGTGGGGCAGAGACCTGCTAGACCAGTGGGGTGCGAGGATTGAGATTCCTCCGCCTCAGGATTTTTAGTGGGGGCCACCTCAAAGCGCGCTGGACCACAAGTTCCACCCATTAAGTGGCTCTCTGATAAACCCATCCGGAATTGAGCAGTGGCCCCTACGAGGTGATAAGTTAAGCGCGCTCCACGAACTGGTCGACGAACAGCTGAAACTAGGTCGCATTACACCATCCCACAGCCCGTGGAACTCTCCGATATTTGTAATAAAAAAGCCCAAATCTGACAGTTACAGGCTACTGCACGACCTTCGTGCCATTAATGCGGTGATAGAGGAGATGGGCCCCCTGCAGCCTGGACTCCCATCACCAGCAATGTTGCCAAGGGGGTGGCCCGTCACCATAATAGACATTAAAGACTGTTTCTTTAGTATCCCTCTGCATCCTGCAGATGCTCCCAGGTTTGCCTTCACAGTGCCTGCAATCAATCGGGAGGAACCTGTGCGACGCTACCATTGGCTCGTCCTCCCCCAGGGAATGAGAAATTCCCCCTCCCTTTGCCAATGGTACGTCTCCGGGGTTCTCTCTCCGGTACGAAAGGCATTTCCAGCTGTCCGTATCCTGCACTACATGGACGACATACTCGTCTGCGCACCTTCGCAAGAACAGCTACAACCAGCCCTGACTGCAGTTCTCCAGGCCATCGAGAACGTCGGTATGAAGGTGAATCCTAAGAAAATACAGTCCACGTCACCTTGGAATTATTTGGGGTCACGTATTACCAGCACCTTCATTGAGCCTCAACTGATGAAACTTCCTGAAGAGCCTGCCACGCTTCGTGAGTTGCATCAGTTGTGTGGATCTATCAATTGGCTGCGACCCTTCCTAGGACTGAAGAACACAGACTTGCAGCCTTTGTTTCAACTCCTGCGGGGAGGCCGTGCCCTGGATGCACCCATTCAATTCACCACGGAGGCGAGAGGGGCAGTTGGTAAAGTACTAGCAGCACTACACACAAAACGGACACATAGAATTAACCCGGTTCTTCCCTTCCGTTTCAGCATTCTAGGGAAGAACCCGAAGTACCATGGGTTAATATTTCAATGGGATGAGCAGGTGAGGGATCCCCTCCTGATAGTGGAGTGGATATTCCTACCTAATACGCCATCCAAAACAATCACGACGCCACAAGAGTTGGTGGCCGAGCTTATAATCAAAGCTCGCCAGCGTCTCCGTACCCTGGCTGGCTGTGATTTTGCGTGCATCCAAACCCCCTGGAAGAGAGATCAATTTGAGTCTGTCTTCCAGGAGAGTGAACATCTCCAATTAGCTCTGGAAAACTTCTCCGGTCAAATTGGGCACCAAAAGCTAAAACACCATCTTTTTAATTCGGAATTTCATTTGGCCCCAGAATTTGTTCAAAGTAAAACTCCAATTCCTGATGCCCTAACCATTTTCACAGACGGCTCTGGGTCCTCCCACAAGGCTGTGCTGACGTGGGAAAATCCAGAGACCCTCGAGTGGGAAGAGGAAATTCTGGTGGTTGAGGGTTCTCCTCAAATTGCTGAGTTATCCGCCGTTGTTAGGGCATTCGAGCGGTTCCAGGAGCAACCGATAAATTTGGTGACAGATTCGGCCTATGTAGCGGGGATTGTTTCCAGGATTGAACATTCTCTATTGAAAGAGGTGAGTCATCAAAGACTTTTTGGGTTGCTTGCATCTTTGTTACAGCTCCTTTCCCACCGCAAGCATCCCTTCTTTGTAATGCACACAAGGTCACACACCAACCTACCCGGTTACATCGCAGAAGGTAATCAGAGAGCTGATGCATTAGCGATGTCTGTGCACAATTGTTCAGTTCCTGACGTTGTGGCACAGGCACGTTTAAGCCACCAATTCTACCATCAAAATGCCCCTGCCCTCCGTAGGATGTTTAACCTGTCCTCGGAGCAGGCTAGGGCCATAGTGGCAACATGTCCGTCCTGTCAGAAACATCAAATTCCTGCCTTTAACGCTGGGGTCAATCCCTGAGGTCTCCATTCTAACGAGGTATGGCAAGCAGACATAACCCATTATGCACCTTTTGGTCGTCTTAAATATATTCATGTATCAACTGACACATTTTCTGGTGCCACCTTTGCGTCGGTTCACACCGGAGAAAAGGCAAGAGACGTTAAAAAACATTTTCTAATGGCATTTTCTGTTTTAGGAGTGCCAAAGTCTATAAAAACTGATAATGGACCTTGTTATGTTTCAGCTAGTTTTAAAAAATTTTTACAGGAATGGGGAATTAGCCATACCACGGGCATACCCCATTCCCCAACTGGCCAAGCTATAGTTGAAAGAAAACATCAGGAGATTAAACGCATCCTTGAGCAGCAGCAGCGGGGAGGGACAGAGGAAAAGACGCCCATTGAGCGACTCTGTAAGGCGTTGTTTACCTTAAATTTTCTAAATTGTACTGATTCGGAGCCTTCCCCCCCGGTCTTTAGACATTTCACAAATTCGGCCAGGATGAAATTGGCAGAAAAACCTCTTGTGCTGTTCAAGGATCCGGAAAATGGCCAGATTAAAGGTCCAGTCGAGCTGATTGTATGGGGAAGAGGGTATGGGTGTGTTTCTACAACAGCAGGTCCCCGGTGGATCCCGGCGAGAGCAATCCGCCCATACCTCCAGAGTGACCCACAGACCCCACAGGACAACCAGAACGTCAGCTTCGCATGGAAGCGAAGAAGAAAGAAGGCAACATCATAGACTGTGTTCCAACCATGAGCAGCTAAGAGCACCAGCAACAATGCTCAAAACCTTCACAGCCCTACTCCCCTTTCCCCTTTTCCCCACCCCACACTTACCTGAATGTTCTATCCTTACCCTGTCCTTGTTGAATGTTCTGAGAGGGGAAGAGTTGGTAGAAGTCAACTTTGCTGGGAAAGAGTTGTTTATACTTACCTTCCTGTTTCAGTACACCTTGATAACAGAAGTAATGGAGCTGGAAAGTGTGACCAAAATTCTGCTGTCCCTGTGGCTGCTGGCGACGATGACTCACCGTTGGCCAGAGACATCCGGCTGGATCCTTCCGCAACCGAAGGAGAATGTGTGGGTCACGCTCGCCAAGTCATTGAAACAAGACAATCTCTGTTTGAATACGGATGCTGCCGAGAACCCCCTGTCAACCTGTCTGGTGGGTATCCCTATGCAAGAACAAGATCCTGTTCTTGCAAGTCTGAGGCCCAATTCTGTAAAATCATGGGATGCCTGGCTTGAGACTCTAAAACATGCAGTAGACGAAAGAAATTTCGATGTGGAACCCCAAGAATTGGAACTGCTGGGGTCCGCACAAGCGAAATTCTGCGTGGAGTTTCAATACACGCTGACGGGGAACGAGCCCTATCGGGCTCAAATTGGAGACATTAAAAGAACTAATGTGAGTCCTCACAAACGTTCCATCTATACTTTTGATAAGTGGTGTGCACGTACTATTACCACACCTGCTACACCGTCGAGAGCCAGAGCACTTGGTGGTCCCCTCCGCCTACCAACAGGAGTGTTTCTTATCTGCGGGGACCGCATGTGGGCCGGGATACCGTCCCGTCCGGTAGGAGGGCCTTGCACGTTGGGCGAAGTAACCGTCCTAGCCCCTGGCAAAACGCAAATTCTCAATTGGACAAAAACCAATTCGGCACGTAAAAAATGAGAAATTGACCATTGGGATGAAAATTGCAATTCAGAAGTTAATCATTGGAGCTTTTCAAAGAGGGTGGTTGCTTCTGTCTTTGTGCCCTGGGCAGCAGCAGCTAAGGCCCTGGGGGAATTAGGTCATCTTGAATGTTGGCTTGGCAAACACGCCAACATGACGTCCCGTGCTTTGGCCCAATTACTTCAGGACGGAGACACCACCAGACGAGCCACCTTGCAGAACAGGGCGGCTATAGACTTCTTACTCCTCGCCCATGGGCACGGGTGCGAGGAATTTGAAGGTCTATGCTGTTTCAATCTTTCATCCCACTCGCGCAGCATCCACGCCACTATACAGGGGATCCAGCAGCAGCTCCAAGATCTACATGTTGAAAGCAATGATTGGCTGCGGACCATGTTCGCACAAACCGGACTTTCATCATGGGCTACAGAACTGTTGTCCACCCTTATTTGGATTTTAGTTATCATTTTAATTGTGCTCTGTTTGTTTTCATGTTCAAAAAATGTCCTTGTTTCTATGATTTCTCGTTCTTTCTTAGAAAACAAGAAACGGGGAGATGTTGCAGTTGTCATGGCAACGTCGGCCCCGGGCTCCCGGAAGGAAGGGTGGTGGGTGAAACCATCTCGTGGAAAGAATCCCCCGGGAGCCATCCCGACCTTGGTTTAGTCCATTTAGTCTAGGTTACGCCTCTGTTTGATAATTTGTTAGTTGTGTTGTCTGTCAAGTTTTGTATCCTCCCCTGTTTCTGGAAAGCTCCGTGCAGGTGCTTCTCGGATTGGTCCCTGAACCTTTCTCCCTCCCTCCCTTACTCCCGGTTGGTTTGTGATTCCTCTCCCCGCCCCAACTCCTCCCCCTTGCTCTGCCGTGATTGGTTGCCTGAGTTGTTTATCCGTCCCTGCACAGCCTTGTCCGGCGCCATTGTGCTTGGGACGAGGATCAATAAACGTTCCTGTTGCCCAGCATAGTCGCCGCTCCTTATTGTCTTGATTTCGCAGCTACTGGTAGCAAGAACCCACGCTTGCGAACACCGAAACCTCAGCACTTGGGATTAGCGTTGCTGTGGGCAGGGAAACCTTAGCCCTGGTGGCGCCCGGGCGGCTGAGGCAACCATCCAGCAGGTGACCACGAGGCCGCGAAGCCACGAGGTACACTTATTATTTTTAATAGTTAGGGATGTTATGGCAGCAAACAAAAGGATGACTCGCACAGGCTCGAGGGCTCCAAGGATTCTCACCATCGTTACCGCTTTTCCTGGGGTGAGTAAAACACATGATTGAGGGGTAAGTACAGCACCTAATATTTACTGATGACTTCCTTTCCCTCATCTGACGTCTTTCCCCTCCCATCTCCCCTCTTTACCACTCTAACACTAGGTAGGAGGAGGTCTTAGGGAGAGGGAAAGGTAAGAAGGGGTCTCAGGGAAGGGGTAGGAATGGGGGAGGGAGGTATTTAAGGGCATTAAAGTCTTTTTAAATGCTGTTTCTTCTTTCTCTGGTGGGATATCTCGGCTGGTCTGGGTTGGTCAGTTGCCCCCGAGGTGGACGCGGGGCTTTCTTCCTCCTGCGTTTCCACGCGGTGGTCTCATCGTGTCCAGGTATTTGTTGGGGGCTGTGGCATTCCTCTCTGAATGGCTTGATGTTTTTCGCCGGGAGCCAGCGCGGTCCGCCTGGGGTGGAGACACAACCATATCCCCTCCCCCAAACGATTAATGGCGCTGGCCCCATCACCTGGTGGCTTTCTGGGTCCTTGTACAGCACAGGCGGTCGTTCTGCCAATTTACTTCGGACCGAATTAGTAAAATGCCTAAATACGGGGGGAGTTGGCTCGTTTTCGGAACAATTTAGGAAATTTAGTGTTATCAGAGCCTTACAGAGGCGCTCAATGGGCGACTTTCCCTCTGCCTCTCCCCGCTGCTGTACAAGGATCCTTTTCAGGTCGCGGTGCTTTCTCTCCACCAGGGCTTGCCCAGTGGGAGAATGCAGAATGCCAGTTATATGTTTGATGCCCCAGTCCTGCATAAATCCTCTGATGGCTGCGGAGGCATATGCAGGACCATTGTCTGTTTTTATTTCTTTTGGAACACCCAGCACTGAGAATGCCATCGTAAGATGTTTTTTGACATCTCGTGCCTTTTCTCCCGTATGGGCAGACGCAAATACAGCCCCTGAAAATGTGTCTACTGACACGTGGATGTATTTGAGCCTGCCGAAGGGAGAAAAGTGGGTCACGTCCACTTGCCATAATTCATTGGAGTTGAACCCTCTTGGGTTGACTCCTTGATCGAATGTAGGTACTTGAAATGATTGGCAGTTTGGGCATGTGGCCACTATGGCGCGAGCTTGCTCTAAGGAGAGGCCGAACATTCTCCTGAGCGCGGGCGCATTCTGGTGATAACACTGGTGGCTCAAGCGTGCCTGTGCAAAGATGTCTGGGGTATTGCAATGTAGGACAGGCATCGCTAGGGCGTCTGCTCTCGCATTTCCCTCGGAGATGAAACCAGGTAAGTTGGAATGTGACCTTACATGCATGACGTAATATTGGTGCTTGCGGTGGGATAGGAGCTCGATTAATCTCGCAAGCAAGCCAAATAATTTCTGGTTTGGAACCTCTTTTAGTAACGAATGCTCAGCCCTAGATACTACACCGGCCACATAAGCCGAATCAGTGACCAGATTGATAGGTTGCTCCTGGAACCTTTCGAACACCCTGACTACCGCGGCAAGTTCAGCGATTTGTGGGGAGCCCTCCACAATGTGAACTTCCTCGTCCCACTCGAGGGAAACTGGATCCCTCCAAGTCAAAACTGACTTGTGAGACGACCCAGAGCCGTCGGTAAAAACTGTCACGGCGTCGGAAATTGGGGTTTTACTTTGAATGAATTTCGGGGCCAATTGAAATTCTGTATTAAACAGCTCATGTTTTAGTTTTTTGTTTTCAATTTGGCCTGTGTAACTGTCAAGGGCTAATTGGAGGCTTTCGCTTTCTTGAAAAACGTTTTCAAATTGGTCTAATTTCCAGGGTAACGCCATGTACGCAAAGTCACACCCTGCGAGGGTGCGGAGCCGACGCCGAGCTTGCGTAATGAGCTCTGCCACCAAGTCTTGTGGCCTCGAGATGGTTTTGGACGGAGTGTGGGGTAGGAATACCCACTCTATGATCAAGAGTGGATCCTTGACCCCTTCGTCCCATTGAAACACCAACCCATAATACCAAGGTGTCTTTCCCAGAATGATGTATCTGAAGGGGAGGTCAGGGTTGGTTCTATGTGCCCTACGTGTCCTTATAGTAAACAGTACCTTGTCGATAACTTGTCGAGCCTCGGGTGTCATTTCTATCTGAGCGTCCAGCGCTTGACCACCTCGGAGCAACTGGAACAACGGTGCCAGTTCTGCTGTCTGGAGTCCGAGCAGGGGTCTGATCCAATTGATGGACCCGCAGAGCTGGTGGAGTTGTCTGAGGGTCTTCGGATCTTCCTCTATCTGGAGAAGCTGGGGAACGATGGTCTGCTCGGAGATTTTGACACCCAGATATTTCCATGGCTCTCGTCGTTGAATTTTTTCGGTCTGAATCTCCATCCCTGCTGCCTTGATGGCTTCGATGACGGCAGTTAGCGTGCGGTCCATTAGGTCTTGTTCTGGCGCGCACACTAACACATCGTCCATATAGTGGACGATTCGCGCCTTTGGGTACGTCTTCCTGACTGGAGAGAGCACCTCAGAGACGTACCATTGGCATATTACCGGGGAATTTCTCATTCCCTGCGGTAATACGAGCCAATGGTATCTCTTCATTGGCGCCTCCCGGTTCTTGGTGGGGACAGAGAAGGCGAACCTGAGCGCGTCAGCAGGGTTCAACGGGATAGAAAAGAAACAGTCTTTAATGTCAATGATTGCTACCGGCCATCCCCGGGGCAGCATGGATGGTGATGGGAGGCCAGGCTGTAGTGGTCCCATTTCCTCCATGACCTTATTGACTGCCCTGAGGTCCTGGAGGAGCCTCCATTTATCCTTCCCAGGCTTTTTGATGACGAATACTGGGGTATTCCATGGACTTGTGGAGGGTGCTAAATGTCCTTTGGCTAATTGTTCTTCTACCAGTTGTTCTAAAGCACGCAATTTGTCGTCCTTGAGGGGCCACTGCTCCACTCGGACGGGTTGATCGGTCAGCCACTTAATGGCTGGAGTGGTGCGTGCAGCAGTGACCCCCCCTAGAAATCCCTCTCTGATGGAGTTCGAGGAATTTCTAGGGTTGCCCCCCACTGGGACATTACGTCCCTGCCAAGTAAATTAAATCCCAAAGGGAGAATAAATGGTTTTACAGAAGCGGTATGTCCGTCAGGGCTCTGGATGACAATGTCAGAGGTGCTTTTTCTCGGGGTAACTGGGCCCCCTACTCCATAGATACTCTGTGGGGCTTCTTTCGTTCCCCACCCTTGGGGCCATTCGGCTTGCGAAATGATAGTAACATCAGCACCTGTGTCTAAGAGTCCATAACTGTGAAAGGAAGATCTCCCATTGTCTATTTTACAGTCTATGATAGGTTTGTCTTTTCCGACGACCTCGGTCCACCAAATACATGGGGTACGTCGATCTCTTGGCAGGCAGTCAGGTAAAACGATGGCTTGCCTGATCCATGTATTTTTGGGAAGAAACCAGGGAGTTGTATTTGGGCATATAGCTAAAGACAGGTTCTTCCCTGGGCGGTAGTCTCTAATTTCAGGAATAACATAGATTCCCGGAGGTCCCCGAGAAGAGTCTCCGGTTAGTAATACAGTCATTGAGTGTGGGGGTGGGTGTTTCAGAGTCACTGCAACGTGCTGGAATTCCCCCGATACTAAATGCAAGGTAAAAGCAGTGACGATGTCATATCGGTAACATACCTCTCGCTCCGGCGCTCCATCGGGTGTTTCTAAAGTTCGCGATGGGGATGGCACGGAGCTCCCGCTGGTTGCAGCCTTTAATTTGTTGGCTGGGGAGCGTGACGCTGCTCCACGCTCCCATCCCCGTTTCCCGGAGTGGGGAACATACCGGTTGACGTTTGGGTCCACCAGGGAAACGCCAGCGGGGACATCATCCATGGCGGCATCACGACATTTTGAGATGTCAGTGGCTGCTGGAACGACACTGTGCTCGGGGGTGCAGTGGCATTAGTATTATTGTTGTTAGACATTGGTTTCGGCGCTGATGGTTTTGGCATTTTACAGTTTTTAGCAAAGTGTCCAGGGAGCCCACAATTAAAGCATTTCGGTTTGGGACGAGTGTCCGTTTCAGTGGTAAACACGGTGGGTTTGACCCTTGGATGGGAATCTCTAGTTTCTTTGGCTGGTTTTTCCCGGATCTCAGAGCACCTCTCGGTAATTAAGTCAATGGAAGGGGGTGGTTCGGCGGGTAGGGTATCTATGATACGGCGGCAGTCCTCATTAGCGTTCTGCCTTACCATTTCTAGAAGCATTTCCCGTAGCAGATCGGGATTAGTAATTGTCCAAGCCATCGCTTCGCGAAGGCGGTCTACAAAGATTACAAAGCTTTCATTGGGTCCCTGCTTGATATCAGCATAGCTTTTAATTGGTGCCAAGTCTACGGGAATACTAAACAAAATCCTCTTTGCCACATTCTGGATTTCATGCAACACCTCCTCTGTCACGTTCGCAGCTTGATCTTGGGGCTTAGAAAAGTTCCCATCACCCGCTAGGTGATCCATAGTAAGTGCTGCTTTATTAGGGTCTCTTTTGTATATCTCAAGCAGCTTGTGGAGTTCTCTCCTCCACTTCTTCTCCCACACCCAATATTGGGGTTCTAATAGTAAACTTGTCATTAAACTCTTAATGTCTTTTGATACCAGGGTGGATGACTCGAAGGTTGCATTAACTAGACTTTTAAAATATGATGAATTTCGCCCAAAATCCTTTCCTGCCTTACAAATATCTTTAATGATCCACTGCGACAGTGGTTCCCACCGTGGGTTTAACCCTTGCCGGTTGTATGTAACTGGAGCAGCGAATGGAATGGCTGCAGCTGCGAAGGCTTGGCAAGCCTCCGTCGTCCCCCCTCCCGGCTCAGACCCGTGGGAACTGGAAGCCTGGGCGTGGAAAAGTGGAAGGGGGGCGGGGTTCCCAGGGGACGAGACAGGAAGGTGGGCGGGGTGTGCGACGGCAGGGGTGGAGGGTGTTGGGGGGTGGAGCAGGGAAGGCGGGAGGGGACCCGTCGGATTGACATCTCCGGCCGCAGAGGGTGGGACCGACGCGTGGCCAATCGACGCCAAGGGGGTAGGGCTAGGGGAGGGGGTTAGGGGTTTCCTGCCGCGATCTCCCGCCGCAGAGGGTGGGATCTACGCGTGACCAATCGACGCCAAGGGGGTAGGGCTAGGGGAGGGGGTTAGGTGTTCCTCGCCGCGATCTCCCGCGCGCGCGCACTTCGAACAGCAAGTGCCGCAATGCGGCATTTCTCTAACGGTCACCCCGCCATCCTGTGGCGCAGTTCGTGTTTCTTTGTCGCCATCTTTATGTGGCGCCGTTAGAAAATCTAAGCAACTACGATAACCGGGGGGACTAGGCGCAACAGGCGCGACTGGGGGAGAGGGGTTAGGAATGAGGGTAAGGGTAGGGTCTGTCTCGGGTTGGCCCGTCCCGGGACAGAAGGGGTCGGTGGTCTTCCCGCACGGGTCGGGGTCTTTAGCACCCCGGATTTCTCCCCCGCGCCCACAGCAATCGGGGGGTACCTGCGTGGGCTGACTACTCGGGGTAACGGGGTCGGGATCGAGGGAAATAAGGGGTTCATCTGGGGCAGGGGTTTCAACATCGGCAACTCTCAAACTCTCCCCATTACTCGCCCAAACACGATAAATTAAAACTTGTAAAGGAAAAAACTGTCTAACTGAATCATCTCCTCGCTCGAAAAACTCTGTTAACTTTTGTCCCACATCATCCCAAAACTGAACTCTTAGAACAACGGAAGGCTGTGAAAAGGGCACATACTTAATGATCCACTTTACAAATTTTCTTAACAGAATCTTATCAAAATTTTCCCCGCTATCTTGTAGTCTAAGTTTAACAGTATAATATAAACTAGAAATCTCCCGGTTCTTTCTTGACAGTTGGTTGCCCATTTCTGCCAAGAAATTTCTGTGCTCACCTCGGGAAAATAAAAGGGAATAAACACCGAGCTTACCGCTCTCTTAACGCACCGGCGCTCCGACGCCTTCCACGCAGCTGCGATTTCTCAGGCTACCAAGCCTCTCACTTCGGGCCACCGAGCCCCTAAAATCCACAAAAACGAACTGAAATCCGGAGGTGAGGTCTCCGCCGAGACCAGCTCTCCCACTGAACTGCTGGGAGATCACTGTTCTCCCTGCAAATCCCCCCTCTAAAACAGAGGAGAAATGCAGGGGTTGGCTCTCAACGCGCGTCGTCGTCGGTGGTAAACGAGCAGTCCTGACTGGTTCGGAGAAACCAGAACGTTGGGCGCCAAACTGCCGCCGAAAAGCCGCTGAGGGGTTTTTCTGCGGATCCCCGTCCCAGGAGCCTCCTGCCGATGGTTGCCCCGTCCCCTCCCAGCGGACCACGAATGTCCTAAGCTTTCGCTGGACAGACGTGGGAGACTAGCCGTCTCCTAGGAGAGAGGGAGCGTCGGAGGATCCTAGGATTTTCCTGGGGTGCCGCGGAGAATCAGGGAGGACTCTCGCCTTGGGTAACAGAGTACTTTATTGCTCTCAATCCCGGGGCAGAAGAGCCTCGAGCTAGCTCATGCAAGGGTACATAACGGAACATGAGGGCCAAGAGGGAACGACCGAAGGGGTGGAGTTGGGGAAGGGACAGGGGTTTACTTCCAATGGTAAGGAACCAGGGGAGGGGTAACCGGCAACAGACAAATCACAATGTACAGAACTGAGAACTCTCTGGAAGAAGGGAAAGGATCAAACTTGGATAGACGAACAGGAAAACCAGTGACAAGCAATGAGGAGGAGTCATAGGAGTGGTCAGCATTCAGACTATACCCCAGACGTCTTTATCCTGGGGGTGGAACTAGGATCTTTCCACCACGAATTCTCACGGGGTTTCTGGGGTTTTAATTCCATGCTTACCACTCCTACACTCTTCATTTAAACAACTTAAAAAAAGTTAATTCTGTTTATTCTAACTTTGAATGTAAAACTAGTGTTTGACCTGGGACATCTGAACCATCTCCTTCCTGAGCTGTGAGATGTTTGCTGTCTTGTTCTGTTTCATTTTCTACTCCTGATTATTCCTCATGCTTTTTCAGAGGCGGCACTCGAGAATGTTTGAACAAGAACCCTCACCTTTCTTCTTTACTTGAGATGCAAACTCTGAAGACTTTTTGCAACTTTGATTTAAGGAAAGTCCAAACTGACAGCATATTAGAGATCCTATACTGTACCATTTAAATCTTCAAAGCTTGTGTGCTCCTTTAAGACTGAAAATCATAGACCAAAAGCTAATTTAATGCCTACACAAATTTACATAGAGCCAAGCCAACATATATTATTCAGTCCAAGATTGTACTCTAGAGACAGTCTTTATATTCTCATGTGTTTTAGAAACTCAGCCTTAACCAACACCATTTCTTACCCATGTAGTATTTATGTGAATAAATCTTTGAGCCAACATTTCCAGAAATACCTTGACCATGTAATTCACTTTTATTGTCTCTGTTCACCAGTTTCTATGTGGGCGGTTAAAATCTTCTTCCATTGCACAATTCCAAAGAGTATTTCTTTTTTGCAATATTTCAGAAATGTCTGTTCCAGTTCCTATGCAGTCCTTGTATGTCACATATTACCTCTAATCCCAATATATTTTACCATTTTCTTCAAAGTAATTTTTTACTCAAGAAGATTCTCTTGTGTTTGTATTTTATAACCATCATATTTCTCTCTCATTTCTGCAATATTTTAAATTCTCCTTTTTTCCCCCCCCCCCCCCCCCAAAACTTGCACAACCCACAGTGCTGGAAATCTTGACCTTGCACGTATTTCTAGCTGACAGAGAGATGGTCTAAGAGCCATATTAACTTGTACAGCTTTTAAAAGTTGAAAATCTCATACAGTCTGAAGTGCTTTTTAGATCCAGTTTTTAAGAAATCTGAAAAGATATGAATTATTCAATATATTATTTTGAAATTTAGTGTCAGTTTACAGATTACTCCACTTTAAAAGTTTTTTTCTGCATCATGTATAGTCTCACAGATGCTTTTTGCACACACTTCAGCAGACAGTGTTTTCCCTTTGAACAGATACTGACATAAAAAAAAATTTAAAATATATGTGTTCATATGATATGCATAATAATAAACTATAAGCCTAAACAACATTCAGATGATAATCGAGCACTATTGGATGGTGTCTGGAAATCTAGACGCTGTGAAGCACTCAGATCTGAGAGATCTAAATAAGGGCTTGGTGTAATTCAGAGGATGAGAACATCTGAACTGTTTGAGACACACACACAGAAATTCTTGGTGTATTTCTAAATCGGTTCTCTCAGGGTTCTCTTTCTTTAATGTACCTACAACAATAAAGGACTTTGTCTGACAAGATTTCACAACTCTGTGGTATACAAAGTTGACCCTACTGAATGCATGCCCAAATATGCATAAATTCTTTGCATTTCCTGTACCATGCCAGTACCTCATACTGACCTGCAAAACTCAGTCAGAACAAAGAACTTGTTTCAAATTGGAAGAAGTCATTCAACTGCCACCTAGGGCCTCCTACTCTGAAGAGTTTAGTCCTGTGGTTGCACTGCCTGAGCCTGTCTGCATTGGGTTGCCTTTACCAACTTCTCCTTTCACCATGGTGTGTGCCTCCCATAACCCACATCAAACAAAAGTGCTACTTCCTCAGTTCAGCAAATCAGTCATGTCTAGAAATCATGCAGAAAAGGACAGTCCTGTGGTTAAGCAATTGGAATGACATCTCCAAACTACCACAAAATACACGTGAGACCGTAAGACTGCATATATGTTATACACAGCTGCAAGGATTTTTCAGATGTATAACATCTGTTAAGCACTTTCTATTGAGCAATGAAGAGAGTCCACAGCAGGTAACTTCACCCTGGTGCCTAAAGTAGGGTGACCTGGACCTGAGAGACATATTGCAGTTCAGAGTAAAGTCATAATGGGCATAAATACAAGTTCCTGAGGAGTACTAGTGAAGTCAATGGGTTTTAAGAACATAATTAGGCCTAAATGTGTTAATGGGTGGCTGCTTTTCCTTCTGTATACTTTGGTTTCTTCTTTAGAGAGGAGAGAAACTCTTCTACCTTCTTTTGCTTCCTTTTATTCAGTTTGTGACATCTCTAGGGCAGATAGTCTCTCGGAGTGGAATTGAAGACTGACTTCTCTGTGCCTCTGTATTTGCAATGCTTTTCTTACAGTTGAGACTTCTGAAATCACCTGGGCACTCTGGAATCCAGGCTTTCATTTTAGAAATGGAAAGTTTCTGTACTTCATAGATACAGAGAATGGTTTTAATACATGTTCAAGTTTATCTTGACAGTTTAGCAATCAGGCAACAACAAAAAAAAGAATGAAGATCTTTAAAGTATCATTACTTTTAAATTGATCTGATGATAATTGGAGTTTCATTTAGAGGTTTTGAAATGTTGAAAGAGGCAATTCTGTTCTCCATAGTGTAATGGGACAAAACTTTCACTGAAATCAAACACTGCAAAGAATGAATTATTAACGCACGCGTACTTTAATTACAAGAACTTACGTACAGATGTTTCTGCCCTGACTTTAGCTGGAAATATGATTTGGCCAAGGTAGGAAGCTAGCCTCTCCCCATCATCCTCCTTAGTTGAGGCCACTGTCAAAGAATAGGTAATTTATAAGGAGGATCCTGAGGAAGAGGGGTTCTCGCATTCAAAGTGAGCAAGAAGAGTGATCTCAAAGTGGAAGCAAAATTTTTCAAATATTCACAGTTGTGGGCAGCCAACTTAAACAGAAAAGTCAGACACTTCAGGTACAAGATGCTTATTCTCTCTTCTTATTTTTCCTTCTCATGCAATCTTATGTTAGCCTATTCCCAAAGAATATGAATTTTAAGATTTGCTTGTCTATTCTCCTATTTTATGAGGAACAAAATTAACAAAAGTACTGAGCAATCAGAAGAATCTTTTTTGAAATTAGCCAAGCTTACACAAAGTCTGGACACACTTTCAGTGATTACTATTTACTGTACATAAAAATCCCCCAACACTCTTTCTCACCTGCTGAAGGTTTGAACAGATCCTTATTTTTTCTGTATCCATTTGCCCACTGCCAGTTGTTTGTATTCTGTAGGGATGTCTGGTCCCTAAGACACCTTCAGGTATTAAATGGACTATGTCTCAGCAGGTTAGCTACTTATAACTGCAGCCACTTGAAAACAGTAGCAGTAGGAGAGCCAAGTGAGATTATCATACACATTTGAGAACAGAACAAGAAGTCAAGGAAAACAAAAGTCTCTCACAGAAATAAATACTAGAAAAGGTGACCAATTATAGAACAAGCACATCATAAATGCTTTTTCTTCCTCCAAACAATAATAACAATGTTGCAGAAATTGGAATTTATATTTAAAGACTAAGTACTTTTCAATTACAACAAATTGAAGCTTGATCAAGACAAGGATTTTCCCCTTAATGCATGTACATCATATTAATACTAGTGAAGGTGAAGAAAGAGATCTTACCAAAAAGAAGTAAGCAAGATATATACTGATACCCCCAATATGATAGATTTCACCAAAGTCATTCATTTGGCAGCATAATTTCTGATAGTTTATTTGTTTAGCTCATGTCTAGATATCTATTCAAAATTTGAATCACTATCATCCAGGTAGGCTATCCATACATCAACCAAATTATGGAAAAAAAAAGGTAAGAAGGGAAGGTTAGTGGGCAGAAATGCTCTCCAGAGATCTTGAGTCCACTCCAGACAACCAACAAGGGAAATATAGCAACTTTTTCACAGTAGCTACTGAAGTCTCAAAATAGATAAACTTAGGTGAGCAAAAGATAATAGCAACAATATAGCATGGTCAAAATACATTTCTCATAGGAAAGTGTACCCCATGTAGCACTTAATTTAGAAAACTATCTATCAATAAGAATATCAATAGAAAATTAATTGATATTCCCGTCTGATAGGAATCATCCAAAGGGTCTTTCCTTTAGAGATCTTCCTGTACTTTTCATAAAAATTGCTGCAATTTTTTTCATGAGTGTGTATTGGTCCTTTTTATGTTTGTAGAAGAGAGATTCCATTGCTTTTTAAAATATTGTTTTCTTTAGCTGGCTAGCAGTGGGGAAAATGTTTACTTATTTTCTAATTCTAGTTACATATGAATATGTAACTTTGTTATTCTGTCATTTAAATAGTTTCACATCCATATCTTTCCTCCTGAATCTTTGGGAGGAGCCTTAATTTGTGAAAAAAGTGTGCTTGAACTCACACTTTTGATAGGAGTCCTCACCAAGAAATTCCGTATCCCTGGGAAGGCAAATATTTAAAGACTGGACCAGTGTTTAAAAAAAAATGTTGGTTTTTTTTTTGTCCAAGTGTAAGCCTAAACTTAAGCAGCAGTGAGGCAGAGAGAGTTGGATCATCAAATATTCCTTGACTTTAATGTTCCTTGATATTTCTTTCAATACAGTGCATGGAAAATGTTATCAGTAATGCAAGCAGATACCAAGGCAGGAAGCATTAAAGTTTCTGCCTCTGTTTGACCCCAGCATTTATGCAAAATTCAGGGTCCTGCAGCTTATTTCTGTTAGAAGAAGGAATAGGTGGAGCCAGGTACCTTTGTTGCTGTCCTGTTTATTTACAAACAGTAAAGACTAAATTCTTTTACTTCCAAAACAACAGGAATGAAAAGGCCAGAGGCAGTTTCCTTGCTTGCAGTTCCAACCCCCTTCTAGATTCAACACCATTTAATAAACAGCTTCATTTCATAACAGAAAGCTGAAGACAGGTGTTTCTCTCTTTTTATCTTGGCCTCCTGTTTGTTTTATTTGTGGTGAGCTGTGGCACTTTTAGTAATTCTCTTCAATTTATCACATCAGTCTGCCTTCCCCTCCTTTGTTGTTATCTGACATTTGAGAAAATCCTGGAACCACAAGACCTAAGTTAACATTAAAGTGCTCACATTATTACAAACCTAAGAAATGTCTCAAAAAGTTAAAGGAAATAATTTAAAATCAAAGTTTGCTGGTAGCTAAATTGAAAACACTTCCATTGTTTTTTCTTTGAACCCCTTTCAGAGAGAGTATCTGGTCAGGAACCAATTCATCCACTTAGCCTCCGTGACAGACGGCAATCACATTCAGCTAATTTCAGTGAATAAAATAACTGTACCACTGGTTTATTTGCCATCTGGGGGCACTTTTTTTCTGCTCAACAATATCATTTCCCCTACAATAGTCAATATATACAGTGATACTGGATGTCAGTTGTCAGAGCACATTGTCCCACTGCTGGGGATTTGTCTGCTTGGGCTTAGGGCCAACTTAGATAATGTGCAGGTGCCCAGCCTTGGTGAGAGCTGTTGGCAGAATCTCTGCTAAAAAGCCTCAGTGGAGGCTCCTCCTGAACACGTCTGCTGAGATACCCCAGCGAGGAATCCTCCTCCTAGCCCACAAGTTGGCTTAAGATGAGGCTTGCACCCGAGGTACTTCCAGAGCCACTCCCCAGTCATAGCCATGCTTGCATCTTGCCCATACCTGCTGGACCTAATCTGGACTCTGACCCACAGGCAGAGCTCTGGACCAGACCCCGGACCCGCCTCTGCTACGGCTGCCTGGCACTTGCTGGACAGCTGACTGGTGTGGCAGTGCCCTGGTGTGGCAGTGCCCTGGTGTGGCAGTGCCCCAGTGTGGCAGTGGTCTGCTGCCCCTCGGGATGCCCTTGGGAGTGCCTGTCCACTCCTGGCCCCCAGGGAGCAGGCATCCCACACTTAAGGTTCCGTAAAAGACAACAAATTCACCATCAAAGGAAATAACAGCTTTCAGGCACCTGCATCGTACAACAGAGCACAAGTTCAAACAGCAGCCAGAACAAATGGTTGCTCTGATGGCAAAGTCGGGAAGGTGAAAAAAATACAGAAGTGCCTGCCCTGAATATTGTGTGTGCCACCATCTTTCTTTTCAAATGTACCCAAAAGCATTACATGCTTACAACATACACTACTGCATACTCTACAAACTCTGTCAAGCCTGAAACACATAAAAAGGGGATGTATACGAGGATTTGACCCTGAAAAAAAGATGTAAATAGAATCTTATGTTGAATCTCCTTGTAATGGATGGCATATTCATTTTAATGCCATTTTTTTAAGATGTCTGACTTAGTTCATTTAGCAAGCCACAGATTTTAATGAAAAAAGTATTTTACTTTCTCCAATAAGAATGATAATAATTGAAATTATTTCAACTACATTATCATTAGAGGCCTCAGGTTAAATGAATTCACATCAGCTTCTAACACATTTACACACATCATAAATCCTCTGTCTTCTTTCTGTACCTTGTTCAACAATACTTCTTGAAGTATTCAGCTTAAGGGGAAACACTCTCAGAGATTTTATTTTTTTCTACATATATATTTATAAAGAAGAATCAATTCTTTCTGATCAAAGAGTGATTTATTAACAGAAGTGTGTAACAAAAGGAATAATCCTCCAGGTACCTGATAACTTTTTACTTAGTCTGTAAACCAGATGTACATTTTATTCTTTACATTTTAAGTAAAATGCAGGTCCTGTCTCTGTAAGTGATAACTTATTCTACAATTTTTTTTATTAAATCAATAAGAGTGCTTGCATGGCAAAATGACACCTGTTGTAAAAAAGGTAAGAGAGAATCTGATCAACATTGGTAAAAACAAAGTGTTAAGGCTGAAAACCGCTATTAGCTCTGAGGAACACTCTCAAGACAAAAACAAAAGTAATGATGCAAAACCCGACAGTATACATAAATTTGCTGGTGAGCTAAGTCAGAAGTTAGTTATATAGAACAAGATCAGAATATAATGCAGCCAAACTGAATGGCCATGAAGACTGAATCAGTGAATGGTGGATTAATGTACAAGGTGAGGTGCCACGTAGGCAGAGACAGCTCTGAGAAACTATTTGTAAACTTGGAGTTTATACTTGGAAACTGCAGGTGGATTTCAGGGAAGAGAATGACACACAAGAAATATGTCCAACAATAGGAGGAGATTGAAAAATGAAATTTTAAATCTAGAGTGTATCCCTTTCTACAGCGAGAGAGAGAGAGAGAGAGAGAGAGAGAGAGAAGGGAATAGTATACTTCTCTGGAGGTCCTATGAGCTACATCATACACCTCTGGTTACTTGTGAACTCAGGTAAGCTAAACTCAGGGAAGATTAACCAGACTGTTCTAGAGAATGCAAAACACATTTTGTCAGCTGAGATAGAGATGTGTGGCTTGCTTAGACAAGCAGGAGGAAAGCTGAGTGGGGGTGTCATTGCTGTCTACAAATATCTAAAGCAGAGAAGAACAAGAGAGATTCAGATCTATTTATGCTGAAGAGCCTCTTTGGCATAGGTATGAATGAACCATGGAAACATTAACTGCAGATTAAATTCTTTTCACATAGCACAGTGAATTGCTGAACACCTTCCAGATTTTTTCAGCTTCTCAGTTCTAGAAAAAGGTTAATTGATACACACATAATGGGAGATGATTCTGTGGAAGCTGATGACCCAAGAGTTCCTTTCTAGTCTTGAGGTTCCTGGAATGGCTTGGAGGAGAAAACAAAGATTTGCAAAAAACTGAAATCTAGTGGGATGAGGTTGTTAGACACAAAACTACAATTGTTTTACTAATCTATTTTTTGGCTATATTGTTCTAAAATATGAGATCATTTACTGTTGGTGGAATTATTACCATTTTGCACAGAAAATATATATACTACATCTATTGTAAAAAAAGAAACCAAAATCAATTGTAACAGTATAAAATGCTATTACATGAATAATTGTTGTAACACCACCCTTCACAGTCATGCCTGATCTGAGTCATATTCTGTATTTACCATTTTAAATGGATACAGAATGGTTTAGTGCAGAAGCACAAAGGAGTTGTGCAGATTTTCCAAGAGCTGTAGACAACACTGGTGGGAAGTGAATGCTCTAATACAGTGTTTCTCAAATTGGCGGAGCTTACTGGAAATAAGACTTTTAAACTGATGACATATAAGTGGAAGTTAATTCAGTTCCTTGCTAACTTTCCAGCTCCTTCTTTGGCCCACTGAAACTCAGGATGGTTCTTGCCCCTGCAGCTGGTGAACATTTCCCTTCGTACTGCTCTGTCAGACATTTTCTCAGCTACATTGCTGGTACCAGAAATTACACTGAGCTGTAGACAATCAGAGATTCACAATGTTCATGCTATGCTCAGTTCTTCAATGACGGATGTGACATTTTGGATGTTCTCATGCACAGCATTTAGAATGAGGGAACTCTGAAACTGCAGTGCTGTCAGATAGCAGGAGCTCAGGCAAGGCTTGAGGAGCTGCAAGTGACCAGGTTCTGTGACAGCTGCAGTTCTGGATTTTCTAAGGATGTTTCTTTAGGGAGAGTGGCTTCCTATCCAGGTCCACTACAAGGGATGGGAGAACTTCTCTAAAAAAAAACATACTGTAGCTTCCAAAAGCCTCCACACAACCACATTCCTCTTGTCATGCCCCACTCCAGGCATAGAGTCTATGTCTAAGAGCACTGTGCAATTTGGGAACATAAATGAGTATATAAAGCAGGTAAATATAAAGAATAGCTGCCTTCTGGAGCCAGCATACCTAAGAAGAATACCCAGATGTAATGAATAAGAACAGGCTTACATTTGTATTGAGAACATTGTGTACTACTTGAAATCAACAGCTCAAAACATTTTATTCCTAGGTCTGCTTCTTTTACTTGAGCCAGCTTCAATTAGGCCAAGCATTGTCACAGAGCAGTGACATTTCAAATGTTTTTATTTACTGGAGTCACTAGGAATCCCTCAGTGCCCCTTCAGACAGAACACACAGACTGAATACCAGCTGCAGCAGGTTATTTAAAGAAAGGCAGGGAACTGGAACACACTGCTTTCTGAGGAACAGGAGTTACATGGCAGCACTGGTATAAAATCTCCCAGGTGCACAGAGGAGGTGAGATTTAGATGGTGCGGTGAGGACCAAGGAAAAATGGTAGCCTTATTCCAGGTGGTCCATGGGAGATCTTCTCCAACTACCTGCCAGGTTTGCATCCCAACAGGTGAGGTTTGGCATCATGCCCTGGATGACCATCATTCTCCTACCTGTTGTTGTCCATTGATGGCTTAGGAAAGGGCCTCCAGGAAATGGCAAGCAGTTCCTTGGATGCCTGCAGTGAGAGGAAGAGCTCTCATATATGTCTGTAGTTTGAATAACTCCTTTGGGGTATCCTTAGTTTGAAAGCCTTTCTTTTCCTTCCCCACATTCTCACAGGTAATGATGCTTTTCCCTATCAAGACTGGGCTGAGCATTCCCAAGAGCCATATAGCAGCTTTCATAGAATCATAGGATTGATAAGGTTGGAAAAGGTCTTTGATATCACCAAGTCCAACTTTGCTGCTGACGCTCTTCTTCAAAATCTTTTAACTGCACCAGGATAGCCAGGGCACAGGCTTATAAGCAGTCAGTCTGTGTGTGTAAAATTCAGAA